>JAQPPZ010002943.1:0-1200000 GCA_028583015.1 Wollemia nobilis | reverse complement strand
TCCACTACGAGTGCATGATTTAAATATCCAAGAATACCCTATATGGTATCTAAAGTGTATTTATGATGATCCCTATAGTCTAGCCTCTACAACCTCTTCTGCACCCAATCCAAGCCAAGTATCCTAATAACCTTAACTCATAAAATAAATATAAATTTAAATAAAAAACTAAGATGAGCAAAAAAATCACTAGGGCATAAAAACAATGTCAAGAGGTGAAAGTGTTTACTTTGTGGTAAAAATGGTAGAATGTGATTAAAGCACCACTTACATGCAAAAGCATAATGTGTTAACAATATCACTATGCAAAAGTGTCACCCTCCCTTTTGGGTGTACTTTTTGAGCAAAATTTTGAAGTTAGGATTATTTTTTTGGTGATGCTAGCACTCCCTATCCTACTACGAGTGTTGTCACTCATTTATATTTATGAAATGGGCATGTGTATTATACCATCAAATAACTATCATTATAAAGCCTCTAGACCTCTCTATCTCCTCTTTTGTATGGTGAAAATAAATTCATTTTCACTCCCTATCCTTCCTATCTAATTTTTAATATTTTTCCTTAGTTTTTAATTGTCACACCATTGTTTATCATAATAAAGTTGATTTTCTTCTATCAAACTTGATTTTTCCTTCAAAATGCAAGGGGGTAAATTGCGGTATGACATATTTTAAGATATCCAAAATATAAATTTAACATCACCTATAAGCAAATAATGAAAGCATTAGTCATCTGGCATAACTAAGTATAAGCAACAAAAAAATTATCTATCTCAAAATCAAGGCATTTATATGAGTTTTTTATGCACTCATTATGTAATAAATACCTCAAAAATATGAAAGTATATACACTCAATTTTGAGTACATTGCTAACCTTCAAGTTTGTCAATCCCTTCAACAATTAGACATTATATCATCCAAATTAAATCAATCATCCTTATACCTAAATTTAGAGTATTTATTGCTCATGAGATAAAGCACTATCAATGCTTTCACCTCCTGAGCAATGATTTTTCAATTTTTTTTACTTTTTAACCTTTCTTGTCCAAATGTGATCTACAACAGTTAGTTCAACAAAAGTTTCAAAGCAAAAACATCACCAGTAGCTTCACTTGCCAACACTTTTGGCTATCATGAACCAAAATTTTAAAAAATTGACTATTAGTACCTTTCAAGCCATCCTCCATTAGTGGATATGATCACCAAGATCCAATCCATAGCCCTAGAAGAAATCCTATGTTCAATATTTTCCATTTTCAATCTTCCTCTATTAATAACATCTTTACCCCATTTCAAATTCTTACCATCTCTAATATTATCAACTTCAATGCAATCCTTCCTCCAAGGAACCATGGCTTCCTATAAAACCAACACTTGGGTGACCATTTTATATCATCTTGCATTAAAATAAAATTCTACCAAAATTCATCTATATTTATAGGAATTCATCTCCATGCATGTTAATATTATGTCAAAACCTTACCATAATTTGGTGAATGCATCCTTTAAGCATGAAGTATCCAAGCTTTCATTCTTGTAAGTATCTAAGCATTCAAGTATTCAAACACATCAACTATCCAAACATCAAAGCATTCAATATCAATATCTCAAGTGCCATTAAAGCATCAAGTAAGCTTCAATAAATCTTCCAGAACAAGGAGGAAATAACCATACCATATTTAAGCAACAAGTATGCATAAGGTTTTTCTCTTTTCCCTTAATTTCTTTGGTATTTTCATTGTGCTTGTAACTATAATTTTTACTCATATTACATGCTCATTTGTGTTGAGTATACTATTTATATTTAGATTTGTATTTTATATTCTATCATTATTAGTTTATATATTAAGCAATTAATCTCTCTATTTCTTACCATTTAGCAGGGTCTCTATACCTCTTGGTTAGAGACCTTCATCATATTAGCCATTAAATCAATCAATATTGTATTTAATCTTATTTTTTATAATTTAAAATGAAATAAATACTAGATTATAGGTTTTATGGTGCTATCACTCTCTTGTTTTACATAGCCATAGAGAGTGAAAGCACTGCCTATCAAGTGAAAGCATTGATAGCACTGTAATTGACCCTATGGCATTTTTTCCACTAATATTTAAATACATGCAATTTATCATTCTTTAATTTTTTAACTCTTATTTCAGTAAGAGTTTGTTTTTTTCCAAGGGATTCATACATTCTCCTTCATCTTAGGTAGACCCCTTTGTTGTTAATTCTCTCATGTTTTATCTATCTTTTAGAAAGGAAAGAGCTACTATAGGATACAATAGTGCTAGCATTACTTCTATGGAACTCATAGTGCTTCTACATTTGGTTATAAATATATTTTTCTAATACATACTCTTAGTTTAGCATTTAGGTGTTAGAATCTATTTTTTTATTTTCTAAATTATTTTTTATTTTCTATTTATTTGTTAAAATAATAAAATATAAATAATAAACTATTTTAGTGCTTCGATCACTTAGGGGACCAAATAAACTATTAAATCTTTTATTATTAAATTAAAATTCCATATGGCTATAGCTAAGACTTGTTTATTGCATATTTCTTGCACCTTTGCCTTCAAAAGGAAAATTATCTTTTACTTTATCATCAAAAAATATTATTTTATTTCTAGTCCTTCTTGTTATATTTATATGTTGCATTAGGGATATATTAGGATTAACCTTAGTCAAAGAGAATATTAGGATAAATGTGGGTATTATTCAATTAATGCATAAAACTTCAAAATCTAAGCTCATATACTTTCCCTATCCTTGAAGTGAGAAGAGCAAAATATGTTATGAAGAGGTCCTTTGTGACACATTCCATATTTTCCTTCTCACATTATGTAATCAAAATATTTGATCCATGTTCATAATAAATATAATTGGATATATGACATTAGAAATAACTATTGGATCTTTTGGAGACAAAAAATAATAATTTAGGATATGCTTTAGTCAATCCTTCATCTTCCTACTAGATGCTTAGGTTATCATTTTATTTTATACACGAAGATCTAATCCTTTATGATGTTATTTCTCATCTATTTTTTGTGTAAGTACTCTTAGAAATTTGTAATGGATACCATCATAATTCTCTTTGAATTTTCCTTTTACAACACACTCCACCTTATTTGAAAACTTTGAATTTCTAAGAGAATTATGATGGTATTCTCTTAGAAATTGTTAATTGGTCCAAGGGAAATTCAAAGTTTTCAAATAAGGTGGAGTGTGTTGTAAAAGGAAAATTTGTAATTCCATGTCTTTCCTTATATAACTTTAGAAGATTTAATAAGGTTCTAAGAGAGAATTATTAGCTTGTATTCATCCTATGTTATTATATATGTGGTATTATTTGTATATGTGTAGGATACCTAATATTAGTTGTGGTGACTATAGTCCATCCTAAGGATATTCTTGTGTAGTGGTATATTTACATATGTAAACTTCTAGATGATGAGGAGGTTCAAATGAGACTTCCTCGATTATGGAGTCTTCGTAGAGTATCCATTATGGAGAAGAATATGTTATTATGAGTAATGAATTCTCTAATTGTCCCCTCAATTTATATAATAAGGGATGTTAAAAATGTAATCTAAATTCTGACTAAGACCAATATTGCATGATAGGTATTGTATAGGTCTACATGTATCATTGTACAAATTATTTATACATATAATTATTTATTCATTTATTTAAACCATATGGTTCATAATTAACATTATTATGGTTAAACACATCTTATATTTTATAATTAACCTAAATCCCTCTTGTAATGTTAAGTTAACATGAATATGTAGTTGGGATATTTTGGTAATGGTACAAATACCCCCCACCACTCCATCCATTTTATTGGACTGTTATGATCTTTATACATAGATAATATTGTGGTTATTTATGGTGCTTGAGGGTATCCAAAAATTCTCTTTTTGGATTTGAGTGGATGGATTACTTTTATTGATTTATATAAATAGGTGTAAAATTCAATAAGAAGAGCATTGATATTCATAAAAAGGGTTTGGATTGTTATTATAAGGAAGATACCAATATTTAAAGCTTATATCATGAATAAAATGAAAAGCCATTAAATACAGTTATATTATTTCTCAAGATCACTTTTGATAAATAACTTATATTCTTAGAGTCTTGATGACATTCTATTCTTTTGTTAATGATAATAATATTGTTCAATATGTGCATGCTCCTAATGACCCTTATTTTCTTGGGTTGAAAAATAACAAAGGTAAAATTAGTGACCTCTAATTGCTAGATCTTTAATCAAGAATTTTTTTAGGAGATATTCAATAGAGTGATAGGATGCTAATTGTTAATAATTTTTAGAGCCCCTCCCTTAGGAATAAATTTGATGTTTCCTTAATTAATAATTCTACCTAAGGATAAATTACACAAGTCTTATTGATAAAAATGAAGAAGGTCACCCTCACAAATACTTAATTGATTTTTCTAAATTCAAAATAAAACCCATTCAAGACGAGTTACAATTAGTCATTCACATAATCACTTTATGGAAGACTTCCCATATGATTTTATAATCACAAGCAACCTACTAGAAATAAAAGATTTTATTGAAATTAATATCTAAATATTATCAAAGGATCTTCTTTCTATTATCATCCATCTCTTCAATTTGGAAGACCATCTTATAATGGTTGAAAAAGAAAAAATAAAAATCTAAAAATCCTTTTACCCACCACTTGAATAAATTGAACGCACTCCATATAATGAAAATAATAAATAATAATAAATAAAAAATTATATAAAATCTCAATCACCCATTTCCATCCGATGAGAATGATCACAAAGCTAGTTCCTCATATTTCATAGATTTTAAAATTCCTATTTTAGTTTTATATGGATTTTTTTCTATTGTTGAAGTAAATAATCAGATGTAAAATCCTCCAATAATATAGTGACCTTTATCAAGGCTATAATATTAGAAATATCTCAATTTTATACACATAAATTCTATCATATTGGAAAAGAAAATAGATTATACAAATGATAGCTTTATATCATGACTTAATCTAATCCTACCACCCACATGAATAAGGATTCAAATTTTATGTGCATGCTATAATATTCAATGTTCCTTTAAACTACAAAACAAGGTATTCATAAAGAACTAGTAATAAGAAACTTTGTCTAACTAACTTACTATTCTAATAGTAAATAGGATGGAAAAGTGTTTACACCAAATGAAATAATTCTAATAGATAGGACCTAATTAATGAATAATCAACTAAATATCCTCAACTAAATATCCAACCACTTTAGAACAAGTTAGTCTATCCTTGGATAAGGTTAGACTAGGTAGATGGAGGATAATAAATTTAATGACTTTAATGAAAAATACATTTAAGGGGTTTCACTTAGTTCTAAAATAGAACCATGCCTCACTTGATTTATCATCCAATCACATGGATAGCATGCCTTCTTTGTTGTCAAGGGACTTGACCACATCAATATCCTCATAGACTAGCCAACAATATTTGGGGAGATAAGTCATAAGTCCATACCAAATATCATTTGTTGTAATAGATTCATTTAAGGCATACTATTAGCACATACCACATAGGGTGATACTAATATTAATAAATACTAAAAGTAGTATGCAAGAGGGATTTTCCCTCCAATTTATAACTAGTAGACCTAAGTGTAAGTTCAACAATATAGCAATATATCCTTATCTATATCTATACAATATTCAAAATATAACAAAGTCTAATCAAATATAATAAATAGTTGTTTTAAGAAAAACCCTAAATTTTAACTTTGTACTAATGAATAAATTGAAGAATTCTTGTTCTTTGAATAATGGATTTGATTTTAGAATTACTTATAGAATATAATATTGTATAAATAATCCAATAAAGCTACTTTATAAATTAGGTTTAAAGGTATATCCTTTCCCTTCAACATCTATAAGGTCTTATATTGATTTCGTAAAAGATCACATTAATTTTATATCATGAAGTCTAACCAAGAGGAAGATTCATACTCAACAATACTTTCTATTTTGACTAGATCATAAAGGAGTAATGATTTTTCTTACATTATTCTATTTAACAAACCTTAAGGAATCAAAGGTACTAGAGATAATGATCTTTGGGTGACTGAAACCTTAGAAACTAAAGTTACATTAATATGTGTTGTATTTTCAAAGGAGGAATACACAAAATTTATAAGGTACCATATGTTTATGCATTACCATGGATTTTTTTCCCACCCTACTAGCCTAAGGAAAATTTTAAAATATGAGCACTAGCTTAGATATATAAAATATATATATCTATAAACGTCGAGAGTTATCAATCTCGAGGCGCCTATCTATCACACCCCCAAGAAATGAGATAGGCACCTCGAGATTGATAACTCTCGGCGTTTATAGATATATATATTTTATATATCTAAGCTAGTAGCATCCGCGACCGCACAATTATTATATTAAAATATTTTTCGATGACATTTTTAAAAATATATTTATAAATGTATTGATAAATATAACATGCCAAAAATATTTAAAATAGCTTTGAGTGAGATGAAAATGCTCAAGTGATAACAAATCTGAATCCCAATAGGCGGTGTTGATAAACACCTTATTATTTCAAATATTGATGTTGATAAACACCTTATTATTTCATAGATTGGCTAGAGCCAATCATTTAAGCTCCAAAGACTTTAGTCGCTCTTCTTCTTCCTTTCTCTTAGCAACTCCTTTTCCCGACTTCAGTTTTTCATATCGATCATATGAAAAGGGTGGTATTATTCTAAGTCCTTCCAATGCCTTAACTCTTGAGATGGCAACAAAAGTTAAACCTTGTCTTTTTGTTTGTCCTATGTCAATTGTTGCTTTATTCAGTGTCAAACCTTGTGACTTATGAATTGTCAATCCCCAAGCTAATTTTAATGGAAGTTGTCTTATCTTTCCCTTTTCTACTGGTGTAATTGGAACAATTCGAGGAGATGTATCATCAAATACCATCCCTGTGTAGTTATCGAACTCCACCAAAACATATGTTGGTTGATCTGGTGGAGACCTTCCAGGTTTATAGACTATATTTTGAATATAGCCTAATGCACCATTAACAAGTCCAGCTTCAGTCCATAAGTTGGTTGTTAACATAACTCTTGCATTTTTTGCAATTAGTAACTCAACTTCAAGTTCTTCATTATCACCTCCTCCTGGATTAGTTCTTCCCCCTTTTGTTACATTATTTTCAATAGTCATAATAATGTAGGGAAGGCCATATCCAGTAACCCTTCTGTAACATACTCATTTATAGGAGATGCTCCAATTCCAGGCCAATCAATAAGTGTTCCAGGATCCGCATTAGGGTTGTTTACCCATGCACGAATGAGTTCCATCTCCCTCGGAGCATTAGGCGGTTTGGAGGCCATTGATGTGGTGTGATCAATTATATTTCCTTCATCAGTCTCTAGAATTGGACCCATAAATACATATTCATTCATATCAGAATCGAACTCCATATGGACAGAATTAAGTTTATGAAAGACATTTGTAGTGGTGTCTGTTGGGAGTTCACTCAAAACATTTTCATCAATTTGTACATCCTTATAAAACTTATCATGCTCAACCTTATACTTAAGAGCTTTGTATACTCTCTCTTTATTCACTGTAAAATTATAATTTGTACCACGTTGATCTTTTCTCCTAACAATAATGATTGGCAAATCACTTATTGAATGAGGCAATACCTTAGCAATTTCTTTCACCTCTTGAGGAAAACTTATTGTGTGCCCTTTATACTTGTATTGGCCTCCCGTAGCATGTGTTACCTGTAATATGGGATTAACACGGGCTATCAACATTTCTTCAATTTGTGTCAAATTTGCAAGTTCAAGTGGTTGTAGTCCAGGATCCATATTATTCTCTATAGAAAATCGATTAGGACCTTTTTCTTGTCGACACCTATTACATACTGGACCTTTGACTGTCAAACGCACGTTTATTCCAGGATAGCATTCATCACAAATATAACACATGGATGGTGATGCAAGACTTTCTAATTGATGTCGAAATATAGTCTGCGATTCATTGAAATCCACACCATATGTTGGAATTTGTTGTATATTTATTGCTATACCTTCAATATTTCCTTCTCTTCGAGGCTGCAATGTCCTTTCTTGATGCATCTCCATGTTAATCTCATTGCATCCGCTTTGTGTCTGTTGAACGACAACTATATTTGAAGCATTTATTCTAAGAAAAGAAGATGCTTCAGATGCATCCATCAGTTTTGTTTGTTTTTCTCTTTCTTCTTGTATCTTTTCAACTGTTGATTATGCCTTGCGTTTTGCACGATTTTGTCTTTGTTTCTCATTTTCTCTTCCTCTTTGGCTAACTGTCATCTGTGCACGTCTCTGTCTTTGATATTCTCTTTGATATGCCAAACGTTGTTGCTTCTTTTCCTCCTCTGATATATTTATTTTTGGTGTATTTTCCATTTGTTCCTGTAAAAAAATATTAAATATTATTAGTTCTCCATTTGTTGGAGAGATATGATCAGATCGGTCATAACCAATCAAGATCCCAAATATTAATATTGTTTGCTAACCTAAAAACAAATACAAGTATAATATTTTGATATTTTCATAAAATAAAATATCATCAAACCCACATATATTTATTAAAAAAAATTAAAAATTAAAACATTATCTTGTTTCCTCTATCAAAGCAACGCCTTCAAAAAAATTAGTCATATTAGTCATAGTACATAAAAACCTAATCAGTAGCAATAGTCTTAGGGTCTAGTGGTAATGAAGGACAAATATGACCGATAAATTGATTACTAAATCAACATTAGAAGGCTAACTTATTAATGTTTAAAGAAGAAATGACAATAATATTCATGATAGAAATAGTGAAATTAATGGGCATTCGAGTAATTAGTTCGAGAATCTTATGAAATTGAAAAACATCTTAGTGAAATAGTGTATAAAAAGTAGCTTTAAAAACCTCTATATATTATACATCATTTAGGGCAATACTTGTTTCCACATAGAGTATCCATGTTGTCAATCAGTACATGTTAATAGATCATAATACTATAATATATATATTTGCATCCACCATAAGTTTATTATTGAATATTTCGTGGGTACTTCCTAGCAGACTATTGAATTAAATAGTACGAATATACTACGTTGAATATAATAAGCCTAGCGGTGTTATGTATGTTAAGCCTATAGCTAGGCTAGCGTTGTTCGTTCTGAACCTGCCATGAGAAAACTCTACTAATATTTAGTAAAAAGTAAGAGAAGCCCAAGGCTCTTCCCGTAGTTCTCAAAAGTCTGGTCCTCAATTAAATTAAATTAACTAAAAGGGTAATGGCTTGGCCATTTATAAAATAAAATTATGATGCTGAAACCACAAAATATTGAGTTGGTCAAGTTAAATTTTAATCGAATATTGAGTTGATTAAAAATTTAAAAAAAGTTATTATAAAAAACTTTTTAATCGCCTGAAGGTCAGGGATATCCCAAACTTATTAGTTCTCAACGTTACTTCAAGGTTTTTCTAAAATAATATTAGAAAGTTTGGGCACCATTTTAGTTTAAATAGTTTAAATATTTTTTAAATATTTTAAATCCACCGTAACCCTTAATGTCGACGGATAATTTTCTTAATGTCGGATTTTTTAATAAAATATTAATATTGTTTACGGCGTGGCTGACCTTCCTGGCTGCCATTGTAGGACGCCTATCGGCGTAATTATTATGAGTAGCCATTTTTTACCCCTTCATGGTCTATTTACTCCTAGCATCAACAACTAGTGTGATAGTTAGAATTGGGTAATCACTAATATTATGATCTTTATTGAAAGTAATTATTTTATAAATTAATATGGAGAAATTATTTTAAGGAACAAACAATTATTTTATGGAATATCAACATGGTGTTGGAGATCTTATATAAGATCAATTTTCATATAATTCAAATATAATTATGGGTAGTACAGAATCTTTTATGCTCATGGTAAATAAGGTAATTTGAGTATTTACCATGGTTAATTTAATACCATGATGATGGTGTTTATAAACTAATAAATCTAGCCTAAATTAGAAATTTTAGAGCTAAGCTCAAAAGCAACCAAGTCATAATCAAATTGACTAGCATAATAAGGGTATTTATTCTATATAAATTAAACTACCTTAGATAGAAGGGAATTACAATGACTTGGTTTAGTTAAAATAAACAAAAAGAAACCCTTATTTAGAATTTAAATTATTAGTTTTATATCAAAAGTGTCCTAAACACAATATACCTATAATATAAGTGCAGAGTCCAATAGGATATACCCTATATATTACTTAATGTGTATAAACTTTTTATACTAACCACCAACTATATATATCGCATTATTAGAGAAAATAAAATTAGTAGGAGGTAGAAAATATCAATAGACTCTTCTCATATATTACATTGAAAATAATTTCTCTTGCTTGTTTTGATATCATTGCACTATTTTCCAATACTAATTACTGCATTAACGAATAAGGGGTATAATAGAATATTCATATCTAAGTTTTTTATGTACTGAAAAAAGATAAAATATTGAAACACAAGTTGATAGTATTGTGAATATTGATAGTTAAGCTAAAAGGGTAATTATTTTAAAATAAAAAGAAAATAAAAAGATAACAAAGAAAAACATAAAACATACAAAAGGAAAATTTAGTAAAATAGAATTATTTGAAATATCTAACTATATGATGAATAACCCAATAAATCAAATTCTAGCCTTTTAAAATATAATTAATTTTCTGTTTAAGATTTTATGTAAATAAATAAATAAGATAAAATACTCATTTATGGTGCTTAATAATGTCTAAAATATCAAACCGAGAACTTCAATGGAACCAAATGAGAATTGAGTAAACATAGTACTTATTAAAGATGGTATAGTTTCCATGTGAAGATATAGAGAGGTTAAGAAAATCCACATCTGAAAATAAATAAGATGTTAGCCTTCTTGTATAAGTATTTTTTGAAAAAAAAGAGAATGTAATATAAGCTTAAAGTCAAGTTAACAATATATGTCATGCACACTAAGATGTAAAATATTTAAATCATAAGTATTTGACTCTTTCTTTATTCTAACATGGAAATAAAAAAGAACTAAATTATATTAGAACTATTGTATCTCCTAATCCTACTCTTAAATAACATATGGTAATAGTAAATAAAAGGTTTATAATAGTTAAATAGATGTTGTATTAGTAGTAAAAAGTAAAAATAAATTAATTTAGTAAATACCATGACTGTGTAATAAAACCAGTGGTAGGTACCAATATGTCCAATTAAACCTACAATAGAAATTAAGTTCCAATATGTCCACTCAAACCTATGGTAGGGAATCACCTTTACTCAAGATACCTTCCATGATAACAAGGGCCTTGACTATTTCCATCATATAGGGTTTCATGGATTCCCTCTTCAGTTATGGAAGATCACTTTATGTTGTAGAATATGGTCATAAAATCATAACTTAATTTTTATATTATATAAATAAAACAATCAAATGTAGTTTTCATTAGATAAATTTTGGCATTAAGTTACTCCCACTTGTTTTTCACTAAATGAAACAAATTATTTTATCAAATCCATGTTCAAAGGAATAATAACCTTTATAGCATATGAAGGGAGGGCTTAAATAGATAGCAAGATATCCTTTTTAAATGTTTGATTATTGATTTAGCATGCTCTAGTTGGGAAGAGCACAAAGAGATCAATATAGGGTAGTTTTAGGATAATCATATATAAATAGCATTGTTTTTCAAGAAAGTTAGAATAACTAGGGATGTATAGAACAGCATGCTTTTGCAAAGAACAAAGAATTGAAATATTTGTTCGTCATTTAAGGCGTGTTGAAATTTATGTTTCTTTTATGTATACATTATATTCATATTATTGTCTTTTATTAAAAAACTATATGCTATGTTAAGTAGAAATATAGTGGACCTAGTGCAAATACAACAAGAATATAATGGGAAGTGGGAAAATATTTTGATCAAATAAGAGACCAAGCCATTTTTGGTTCTTATTTTATCTAAAACCAAAAATGGCTTATGGGCTTCCCATCCTCAGTAGGCACTCTACTACTACCAACACCACTAACCTAATATACCTATTTTGTATCAATTTATTTTCCTATTTTATTTTATTATTTCAATAGATTAAATCAATCTTATGAATGCATTAATTTGATGTAACTAATAAATATCATTTATGAAATGATTATATATTAATATTTTGTAATATTATATTTTAGTTCATTGAGTCTTTATAATAAAAGGTATAAAAACTATGAGACCTCTCATACACTATGCATCATGCATGCTCTTTAACTAAAATAATAAGATTTATGCATGTACTTAGTTTTATTTAGTTATATCTATTCATGTGTCATCCTTTATGTTTAGGATTTTTTGTATATCAACAAAAAAATTATTATATCTAAAATGTAATTTTGAAAAAAAATATTAATATTTACAATAATAAGACCAGCTACTAAGTGACATTGTAATTTTTAAACCTTAGTTTAAATTTTATTTTTTATAATAAATGAAATTGAGAACTACTGCATAAAGTTAAATTTAAATCACATGGTCTTTTAAGAAAACGATGAATGAAGGGATTCATTGTGGTAACTTAATCACATGGTCTTTTAAGAAAATGATGTATGAAGGGATTCATGGTAACTTAATCACATGGTCTTCTCTTTGGATTCATTATGATAACTTAATGAAATGATGAGTGAAGGCATTCATTATAACAACCTTCAGAGTTTCAGTTCCCTTGATACTCTAAATAAGACTTTCATTATGGACAACCTTAAGAGTTTGAGTTCCCTTAACAGTATTGTATATATGGGCAAGTTGGGAAAAATACGAAGGTCAATGTGACTTACACGTGAGAATTGAACATTTTTACGAGTATAAAAATATTTTACACAGAAAAGTCTTTAAAACTGTTCACACGTATTTTTATAGAAAATGTATTGAAAAGAGGCAAATGCCCGTCCAATTTCAAGGCCTGGTCGTGTTGAAGGGCTTCGAGGAAATCCTATTGGATGTGTGCAGGCGCACGGATTTCCACGGAACAATTTCCTATTGTATTCATGCGGTGTTGGTCATTGTAAACTGCTTCTCTTGTCCCCATTGTCTCGATACCCTACAGTTTCACTTCTAACACGTTCTCTTGTCCGCAAGGTGGAGACATTTCGTTTCGTGAGCGAAACCAAGTTTCGAAGGACGCGCTGATCCAAGCTTTTGACTAGCTCAATGAAGAAAATGTCGATCTGACGACCTTTAAACAAAAAAATCTCGATCTGGTGACCTTAAGAAAAAAACAAAAAATAAAGACAGAATGGAGTTATACGTCCATCTCCGTTAGCACCTGTATTTTTCGCCTTGCTATTCGCACAAACGAGCATTGAGCTTTAATATCTTTGTTTCGACTATAATCCAAACAATAAGACAGCTTTGCCATATCTTAGAGCCTGTTAGTAAGGCCACCAATTCTTGTGGAGACTGTAAGTACAGTTGGCTCTTCAGTTTGTCAATCTTTTGCTGCTAACGTACTTCTATTTTTTTCTGTGGTAGATCTATTATCCTCGATAAATAAATATTAACGTGAAAGGAAATTCCAATCATACAATGTCATTAATATATCATTAGACTTGTATCATCACATTATCATTAGACTTGTATCATCACATTAACCAGTTAGAAAGTAAGAAAGCCAACCCCAACATACATACCCAAACTCAAGTTAATAAAGATAAAAAGATCGACTGTAAGTACAGTTGGCTCTTCAGTTTCTCAATCTTTTGCTGCTAAGGTACTTTTATTTTTTCCTGTGGTAGATCTATTATCCTCTAGTCTTAAAATCGGATATAAAAACAGATAAATAGATATTAATGTTAAAGGAAATTTCAATCACACAATGCCATTAATATATCATTAGACTTGTATCATCACATTAACCAGTTAAAAAACAAGAAAGCCAATCCCAACATACATACCCAAACTCATGTTAAGAAAGATAAAAAGATCGACAAAAACCAAACCAAAAACATACACATTTTTCATCCAAAAAGGCGGGCGTGCATACCTGAATTAGCTGATCGTCCGCATTCGCAGTCTCTCATTGTTGCCGTGTCGAATATGACTGCATTTCCCTCACCCAACTCCGACGCTTGGGTCACTGTCCACTGTGTACATGGGACATCTCCGCATATTCAAGGAATTCCTGGCTTTAATGCTTTTTCTTCTAACACGTCGTCCTATCTTCCACCCGTTTCCTCCACCAAAACCAATAAGAACAAAAGAAAGAAAATTCTTTTTATATTTACGACCTAAAAAACGGCAAAGGGAATTGCGCATATTGTGACTAATGACTTTAGAACAAAAATAAAAGAATTTCTACACCACAAAGCGTCTCTGCAAGTACACAATCCACTACTTCAAAAAAGGTTGTGAAACATAGTATCCACTAAATAATCCTTGTTCCTATCTGCATAAGTGAATTAATCACCAGACAGTGTGTGACAAACGGGAACCATGGATTCATCTAATTCATCCTTGAAATCCATCTTTACCTCTTGATAAAGAGTTTGGAAATAATCTTCAAAAGTCCCAAACTTTGCCGCTGCTGAAATATTTTCCTGATTCCAGGTTTCAGAAATAGAACGATCTCTCTTTCAGCCTCTTCGAAGAAGGGACACCTCCATAATATCTGTCGTAGTTGATTCTTCCTAGAATGCAGCAGTCAGGACCTTGTTCCTCAAATGACTAAAAATCACACACAATCCTCCAACAAGGACATAGATCCTCAAACATTCTCCTAAAAAAAATTGACTGTCGAGAAATGTAGACTGACTCGAATGAGCCAACCATATGACCATCTGTAGCAAGCAATCCCATGCCACCAGCACTCAAAAATATTCTATGTAGTATTTTCATTCTCTATTATTAGTAAAATAGTATATGAGTAATTTATTACCAAAAAGATATGCTACCTCAAGCTTCTAAATATGTATATAATAAATTTTCCTTCTTTTAGCTTGCATCGTTATTCTTTTCTGTCGACAATGTTTGATTGTTTTAATTTTTGCCAGGTCTATGCCAATTCTGTTCTCGTTTGTCGCATGTACTAGAAGTGCATATGAATTTTCCTTTGTTTTTTCACAGGTACTTCATAAACTTCATCCAACTAAAATCTCAAACTTACACATTCCAATATTTCTAGCAGAAGTTATCTCCAATTTCAAGTAATCGTCCAAAAATATTGCAAAACTCTAATAATCTTATTCTCTCAAATCTTTCTCTTTTCTTCAATTTCAATTTTATCACATCAATTCTTTCGATTTCAAATATTAATCTTCTTATTCTCTTTGTAAATTTAATCATTATTTTTCCTCCAAAAAATATTACTTCTTCTTATATCTCCACAATTATACTTTCTCCAAATTCTTCTTCCAATATTAATTCCTAAAAAATATTCTTCTTATCTTTCCAACAATTCAAAAATTCACTTTCTTTAAATTAAATATATCTTACCTTGTCAATTCTTTTCCAAATATCTTCAATTTGGATGACCTCAGCCCTTCTTCTTTCTTCTTTTTTTTCTACTTTCTCTTCTTATTCAATTTTTTGCTTCCAATCTTACATTCTCTCATCTTCGTCAGTAATTTCACTTCAATCTTCTTTTTCCCCAACAATCTTCCCACAATAGATATAGTCTTGAAGTGGCTATCATGATGTCCCCTCAATGTGGCTCTCATATCATGTTAAAAAATAGGCCAAAATCCTTATATTGGTATCACTTTCAGAATCACAAAATAATGCACACAATATTGCACACACTAAATAATAAATATTATTCATAAAATATCTACAAAAGTTTTGCATAAGAGTAATATTTATTTGATAATTTTTACAATGCTTTGTCATCAATATATAATTATAAGAGACTCTTCATATTCATATCTCTTGACATTCCCTCTTCTTTCATAATAACAAAGTATACCTTAATAACATAACTCTTCACATGCTTATTTGACACCTCACACTTGCACCTATAACTCATAACTCACATCATAAACACTCCAAACTCCTAAATATTAATCATACTCTAACACTCCTTAAACTAAGAACACTCTAAACTATTACATGACCAAATAAGGTTAATATTGCCAACACTATGTACAATATGAGGATAGCTTTGAAAGAAAAACCTTAAAGGAATATGTTTTAGTTCATTCTACATATTGGACATCCTCCTCTTCATATGAGTGGATAGTTTATCCAAGGACTGCTAGACACATGATGAAGTACAAGTACCTTCACCAAGGCTATAACAAAACTCATGCAAGAGAATGTCATGATTGGACATGACTTCTAATTGTAGGTTGTAGGAAGTGGATACAAGTGAATACATTGTTATTAGATATTCATCATTTGTTGAGGTATTTCATGTTCTTAATATTAAACTTAATATTTTATCTATTAATTGCATTGCTCACACAAATAAAAAATAGAATTTTGAACAAATAAATGGGTCATAGAAAAATATAAATATTGGGTTCAAAATTATTGCGTCTAGATATTGCGATGAAACTAACCAATGGCTATAGTTGTACATGGTAACAATGAGTGTGAAAAGTGACATCATAGGTTTAAGCATCTCAGTTATGGTTCCTCATGAGCTAGCATCAGATGGATATTGGAATCCCATGCATAGGAACGATTTCCTATTGTATTCATGCGGTTTTCGTCATCGTAAATTGCTTCTTTTGTCTTCAATGTCTCGATACGCTACTGTTTCCCTTCTAACACACGTTCTCTTCTCCGCAGGGGGGAGACATTTCCTTTCATGAGCGAAACCAAGTTTCAAAGGGCGCGCTGATCCAAGCTTCTGATTAGCTCAAAACAAAATGCCGCTCTTATGACCATAAAAAAATAAAAAAGAAAGAAATAATGGAGTTAGACGTCCACCTCCGCTAGCACGTATATTTTTCGCCTTCCTACTTGCACAAACGAGCACTCAGCTTTGATGTCTTTGTTTCGAATATAATCCAAACAGTAAGACAGCTTTGCCATATCTTAGGGCCTGCAAATTATTAGTAAGGCCATCAATTCTCGTGGCTACTGTTAGTACAGTTGGCTAGTCATTTTCTCAATCTTTTGCTGTTACTCCTGAGTCCTGACGTACTTGTTTTCTTTACTGTGGTAGCCCTACTAAATTGGACATAGAGAGAGCTTTCATTCAAAAGGCACACCCTTCCTTTGTGGGCATGCACACCTGAATTAGCTGATCGTCTGCATTCGCACTCTCATTATTGCCGTCACGAATATGACTGCCTTTCCCTCACCCAACTCCGATGCTTGGGTCATTGTCCACTGTGTACATGGGTCATCTCCGCATGGTCAAGGAATTCCTGGCTTTAATGCCTTTTCTTCTAACACGACGTCCTATCTTCCTCCCGTTTCCTCCACTAAAACCAATAATAGCAAACGAAAGCGCCGTCCTGCAGGAACACCTGGTATGTTTAAACATTATAACCTATTTCTGGGCTTAGTATATATATGCGCATATATTTGTGAAATTGACAAGGTATTGGGAACTCCTTTTGTGATTATAACCGTACAGATCCTGATGCAGAGGTGGTTGCATTGTCACCTCAGAAGTTGATGGAGTTGGATAGATATGTTTGCGAAATATGCAACCAGGGGTTCCAGAGGAATCAAAATCTGCAGATGCACCGGCGTCGCCACAAGGTCCCCTGGAAGCTATTGAAAAGGCCCAGCCCAGTAGTTCGCAAGTGTGTTTATGTTTGCCCAGATCCAATGTGTCTGCACTACAATCCCTCCCATGCTCTGGGAGACCTCGTGGGCATCAAGAAGCACTTCCGCAGAAAACACAGCATCGAGAAGCAATGGAAGTGCGAAAAGTGCTTCAAAGAATACGCAGTTCAATCCGATTACAAAGCCCACCTTAAGACATGCGGAAGCAGAGGTCATTCATGCGACTGCGGGAGAGTCTTCTCAAGGTAAAATATATACAAACATCATGAAAACATACTTTATCTCAACTTGTATATGTATCTAAGTTATTGCATATCTTCCCTTGTTCTCTTTTCTGTTTATTCTTTAATTTAACTGTTCTAAATACGTATTGGGTTTCGGCCTTCCAGAAAATTACCCAGAAACCCAGCTTGAAACTGGGTTTTGGATTTTTTTTGGAAACCCAGCTTGAAACTACTGTAAAAAATAGTGTGTAAGCAACCTTCTGTACCAAAAAAGAAAATCATCCTTTTAACATTAATGTTGCTGATGGTGCAGAGTGGAGAGCTTTATTCAACATCAAGGCAATTGCAATCCAATAAAAGGAAAAGCAACATTCGGATATTCGGAAAGGGTGCCTTCGTCAAGCGTGACAACAGACTGCACCAACGATATTACCGGCAGTTCCACCTCGTCTGGCATTTTATCCGGTGGTAGACCATTAGATTCCCGTAATTTCTACGAGCAAGCTCGGCTGAATATAGTTCGGACAGAGCTTCAATTTCTTCCTGTGAAGCATCACTCCAATACCTCAGAGGCGTCACACCTAACGGCTGACAATGTAGTCGCTGCTGCACTAATAAGAGATCATATATTAACCCATACAATTAAGCCGAGTTCGCATCTTGCTCGCAACCTGGAATCCAGATTTAATAATACCAACACCTCCTCAAAAGAAGAAGAAGCCTCTGAAGGTAGTCTTGTGTTGCAGCTCTCTATTGGTCGGTAAAAAGGTAGAATATTTTTTAATATCATTATATGAAATGAATGATGTTGTTCAATACATTTATCCAACCGTAATCTTGATTTACAAGCTTAACCTTTACAAAATTCTCATCTAAAGAATTCCAAAATCTCTATTGTTAAACCAATAGAGACAAAGCACAGACTGATGGATGTAACGCTGTCTATCTATTATCTATTGAGTTAAGTTCACCACAGGAAGGCGATCGATACAAAGCGCCAACTACAAAAGCGATGTAACGCTGTCTGTCATTGTGGTGAATTTTTGAAAACATTGCATGCACTCCTTTCAAGACAAATGTTCAAAAATAACAACTATATGGTCTTAGGTTTAGATGTCTGCTCCTAAATTGGTCTCTGCGGATTTCATTTTGATTGTAATTTCATTCGGTTGTAGAACTTTGAGATTTATGAGTCTTGTAATTTTTTCAACTCTTTATCAATATCTAGAGGTACAAGATTTTGGGCCTATTTTCTAGGATTTCTTATCAACATACGTTACAATTAATATGTAAAAGCAGTAACAAATTTATTACAATACTTTTTCTATAAATTATTTATTTTAAAAAAAATTACTTTCTACATTCATACCTCTTTACATGCTCATGCTGAGTTACATCCAGGTAATAACTAAATTGCAGACCTGGAATGCACGACCCGTTAGTAGTCAAATGACAAATTGACAATGCTTTGTTCAATCTTTTTTATAATTCTCGTTTTGTCTTAATCTCTTATTACGTATCGTTCCGCCTTAACTACGATTACAGCCTGATTTTAAAACTACATGGCCGTTACACGTAGCAGGGTAGAATTACATCAGACACCTCTATACAATATATATACGGATTCCAATGTTTGTGGATATTATAATATAATATAGATTTTTTAATTTGTATTTATTACATATTAAATAGTTCACGCCCGGAGTATTTCTATAAATATGGAGAGACTGGCGTTAATGCAGCTTTCTGTTGGAAGCCCAAAGATAAATATATAGATTTGAGGTATTGGTTTCTACCTTCAGCTTTCAAAGTCTAAGATTTGAAAGTGGCTAAAACATAGACACATTTTCTAAATGTAAACTTAACCTCAACCTTTACAAGCCCAAATTTAATGGAAAAGAATTAAGATTAAGATATGTTTTACATTAGGTTTGAAGATTTGGACAGTTGGTTAAAATTTTAAGATATGTTTAAATTAAGTTTGAAGATTTGCTTAATTGATTAAAAGGTTCCTCCTAAAATCTATATGTGAAGAGTAGTATTCAAATCTACAAAGAAGTCATTGAAAAAAGTGTTCACATCATTCTTATAAATTTAAGAGCTACTTGTTAAAGTATCTAACTTTATATATATATATATATATATATATATATATATATATATATATATATATATATATATATATTTTTATATTTATATTTAAGTATTTAATTTTTCAATGTAGATACCTTAGCTAGAATGTTATTAGTTTTTTATCAAAAAAATTCAGAAGGTTAATGTTTATTATGCCAAGCAATGTATTTATAATGTTAAATTATTTTAATACTATTTTAAGGTTATAATAGTTAACATGATTAATTTCATTTAAAATATATATATTGCATTTAATGTTATTATTTTTTAAATGATTATATTGACAAAGATATATAAGCTAGAAATTATATATTTAAACTTAAAATTAACATCTAACTAGATGCATAAAATTTTATATATTTTTTATTATATAAATTATTTTTGAAAAAAATATAATAATAAAAATAACCCATATAAATGAACTAGCAAGTGGAAGCAAAGAACAAGTTTTATATTCAAAATGGTTTTACTAAATATTTGAAGAAATACAAAGAATGAAGGACACTCATAAAGAAATATTGGCTCAGATAATTTTACATATGTTTAAATCTAAATTTCACTTGCAACTAAAATGCATAAAAATTATACTATTGCTCGTTATATGGACTACTTTTATATGTATATATATATATATATATATATATATATATATAAGAGAGAGAGAGAGAGAGATGATGAAAGGAGTAAGTTTTATCTTCAATTTTCTTGTTCTAAATATTTGAAGAAATACAAAGAATGAAGGAAAGAATTATTGGGTCACAAGAAATAAATATTATTTAAAGAAGCCTTAGTTGAAAGTAAATTTTAAGTAATATTTTGTTAATCTTGAAGAAAATAGAAAAAAAAAATCAATCTATAGTAATCTCTATCCAAATAGTGAATGATACATAAGAAGCCATTATTTAAGGATCATACAATTGAACGTAATATGATGTATCTTAAAATAAAAGGGTTAATATGAATATTCAATGGATTAATATGATAGCACTCTTAAAAGAAGAGATTTAAACGTAGATTAAATCAAAGTGGAGATTGAGTTCAAATTATTCAATGACTTTCCTTCTAAAGGGATCATTTCATTATATTCTCCAATTTATAATTCAAGTAAAGTAAAATGCTTTAGGGAAAATGCTAGCTTGTCTTTAACACCATGGAAAGATGTTTTTTATGAAACCTGAAACTCTTAGAAAGCTTTAGCATAGGTTATGCTTTTTATACCTTCATAATATACTATCATTAAAAATAGTAATACTCTCCCTTCAGAGTATACTATCATTAAAAAATAGTAATACTCTAAGGGAGATCATTGAGGAAATGTAAAATATTGAGGAGTGAAAGCATATTTTGTATATAATTGAATATGTGTTCACATGTATATTTTAAAATTAAATCGAGATCAAGAGAATGTATGTGGATTATGAAAATATCATAGTTCAATGATGTAAATTATATGATAGTAGACATATGAAAAAAATTATAAATAAATAAATAAATGAGAAATATATAAAATATTATGGCCATAGTATAAACTAAAATATTAAACAAAGATATTGTAATAGAAGATCAAATATTTTTGGCTCCAAAAAATGTGATAAAGAAAACCCCTCATATAGAAAAAAATCCATCATAGTTTATTTGGATCAAGCATTAAAATAAATTAAGAAAAATGAGTAGGATGAGAAAGTACAATTTGCAACTTCAATTAAAATTATGGAGGATAGAGATTCAATATTCAAAACAAAGAAGTTATAAAAGGTAAAATTTGATCTAGGTAAATCATCTCCAATTTTCTCAAATGGTATAAAATCATATTCTTGAAACAAAAAAAAGTAGTCTAGAGGTCATCCCTTGCACTTTAGGGTTTTTAGAGAAGCATAATATAGAGATAATATAAAAAATATGCATTACAATTTAAAAAATTTAGGGTAGTATAGTAAAATAAATATTATAGAGGCTACCCTTAACACTTTAGGGTTTCCAAAGCAACATAAAATGTTTTTTCAATATTATGTATTCCACTAAATAAGATCTCCAGGGCAATATAAATCTATATAGATGGTAATTTAAATTAAGAATAGTATAAAAATAGATGAAATTAATCGAATAAAAACAATGGTGGGAATGGAAAAAGGGGGAAAAATTTAGAATAGAAATAAATAATAAAAAATTAGAGGGATATTGATTTAAGAAATCAAATATAAATATCATAATTGTCAAGAAGATAATTCCATGAAGCCAAACTGATGAACATTCTCGCAGCCCTCTTTTGATCCATTGACTAGACAATTACCACCTCCCAGAAAAAGGAGGGTTTGCCCTATCACCAAGGGCTTTTCAAAGTTCTATATAGATTTCTCCTCTTGAAATTCACCAAAGGTAACATCCTAGTCCTGGAGTCTGATGAATATAATTCGCCCTCAACTCCCAGTCCTAGAACTTATAGACCCAAGAGAAAGGAGAAAAGTGGTAAACCTCTTCCCGAATTCAATGTCAGAATAAAGGTCAAGGTTGAGGGTACTCCTGTTAGATGTTCCCATAATCTCAAGCTTAAAGAATTTCTGAAACCCCTCCCTCTACATCTATTAAACCCTCAAAGGATCCATCTAATTCACCTGACATTATGGAGAAATACCTTCACAAAATTGTAGTCCAATCAACCTTTGCCACTTTGATCACCTGGAAACAGCCCATGCGGCCATAGGTAAATTAATTTCTAGGTTAAAGGATCAACACCAAACTCTCAGTCTCTTGTTCTTTTGTGATTCATTTGAGGATATCCCTACCTTTTCCATTGATGAGGGTCCCTTTTATGCCAAGGGTGACAAAAAATATGAGGACGTGGTGGAGATTGCTAAGGAGGTGTGTCTTGATTTTATGAAAAATGTTCCTAAGGACATACCGAATGACGCACCAAAGGATGAAGAAAATGTTACCACGTTGGAAACCGTTGTCACTTCTCCGATGCTTAGTGACATTCCTCTCTAATCGAGGATGGGGTTTCACCTGTTGTTGATTCTATTTCTTTCCTTTGGTCTGAAGTATTTGGTCTAGTTGTGTCTTGTGGGCTTTAGGACTTTTTCTTTTTGTTCCTTTTCGTTCAAGGTTGATTCTTTTTTGTTGTAATAGGATTAATGCCTATCTTTTATATTCCTTTCTATTCTCTTCTTGGGTTCCTCTTCTTGTCTCACTATTGTAAAAGACATTAGGGCATCTTTCCCTCTTTTGATAAATAATAAATTTTTAACTTACCAAAAAAAATAATTGTCAAGAAGAAGTGGGGAATAGCCCAAAAATAAGAATAAAATTAATACTTGGAATATTCAAAGTATTAATATGGTCTCAAAAAATGTTATCAATAAATTAATGGATTTCTTATGGTATTGAAATTAAAAGGGTACAGTTAATAAAATTGGTATTATAGAATATATAAGAAAGTATCTTAAAATATTTGGAAGATATATGATTGTCTAGTGATTTTTCTATTGGATATTGATGTATTGCAATGGTTGTAGGATAATCATAAATGGGATAGATAATTAGAAAAAAGAAATAATTAATTGGGTTGCTATATGTTTTATAACAAATAGGAAAGTATGAAAATTAGAGTCACAAATATAACTATATATATATATATATATATATATATATATATATGCACAAATTCAATCATCCTTTTAGATAGATATTAAAATAAAATTAGTTTATTCATGTAAAATTTAATTATGATTTGAAATTGTAATCTCTAAATTATTATTAGGGACTTCAACATAATTCTATCTTCTTTTTAAAAGATCAATGATTGTAAAATTCAATTATTTTAAGATATGTTCCACTCAATAATTGTCACCCAAATCTATTTTTTAGTCTATGTGGATCCAATACATTATTTTATTCCAAATGGATATGTTATAAATGGGATGAAACAATGTTTGAATGATCATGTATGTATTAGTTTAATTTAAAAATAATATATCTAAAGTTACATATGAAGATAATGAATATCAAATCCTTTACAAATATATTTAAGTAAAAGAGGAAATTAAATCCAAACTCAAGAACATGCAATAGATAAGGAAGAAGAAGAAGAACAAGAAGCCAAGGACAAAGAAATCAATTCTTTCAATAATATTCTATTAGAAGTTTGACAAGATAAGCAACCCCAAAATGATATTTTAAAAAATATCTCATTAATTATCACACAAAGTTAGAAAAAAATATTTATGAAAAATAACTCAATGATGGATCTATATGATGCAAATTTATTTTTCTACCCTAATAAGGCCCATCACCCCAATGGTTTTCCTATAATTTTATTTCAAAAATAATGAGATAATATTGAAAAACAAGAAGTTGGATCTAATTGAAAAGGGTAGGGAAAAATATAGCTATAATAATCAAAATCAATAACACCCTTGTTGTGTTGAATACTAAGAAATATGAAATTAAATATTTTGATAGTTCTTCCCCAATAATACTTTGTAAAATGATTTATAAGATGATTCAAAAACCATGACAATTAGATTGGGAAAACTTCTAAATTGTTCACCTCATAAGAACAACGTGGTTTTCTTAATTGGAAATAAAATCCTTGAGGGCATAATCGTTATGCATGTGATCATGCATTCTCTTAAGTCCATGCAAGAACCAAATATTCTTGTAAAATGAAATATGGATAAAGCATATAATAGATTTTAGTAGATTTTTACATATAACACTATAAAAACTATGGTTTTTATTAAGGTTAATAAATGGATTAGATTTGGTTAAGTCACTCTAAAATATTTTATTTTAATCAATGGATCCTTTGTTAAATACATTGAATTATTTGTTTAATATTTGAGGGTGAATCATCTTTTGTTTTCTCTTCATTATTCTTGTCAAGGAATTTTGAAGAGCTCTCTCAAATGAAAAATTAAAAAACAAAATCAAAGGTCCATGGATTGCAACAAATAATATTTTTAAAGTTATCTATAATTTGTTATTGAACTTTTCTTTCAGGACATCCCTTGTTTATTGTTGCCATGGAGTTCATATTAATACTATTGTTGTATCATAAATCTCTTATATAGTAGTGTAAAAATTAATATCTAAAATATTTATTAAGTATATTTTGTTTAATTCACAATGAGTTATAATAAATATATTAGGGTTCAAAGTTGCAAAATATTTTATTAATATATCTAGGAATTGTCTTGTCTAATAAACTAAATAACAAGAATCTTTGAGATTAAATTTTTGATAGAATAAAATCTTATTTAACTGGATGTAAAGGTAATTTCCTAACCCTGGCTGGAAAATATCAACTTATAAAGGATATATTACAATTAACCCTATATTTTATTTCACTTTCAAGATTCCAATAGATATAACAATTGAATCTAATAACTTAAAATATTTTACTTTGAAAAGGATGTGATGATGAATCTAAGATTGCTCTTTACAAATGGGATAGGATTTATAAAGAAAATAATTTTTTTTATTAGGTAAAGAAGGGGTTTTAAGGATTCCTGAACCTTGAGGGTTTTGAGAGGGACCCACAACCCAAGATGAGCATTTTGAAAAGATCCCATAACCATTATAAAAAACTCCAAAAGGGTCACCCAAAAATAAGCTCCATAAGAAGAAATATAATTTACACCCGAAAGAGTAACCCACCAACAAGAAGTAAAGGCCAAAAAACCAGCAACCAACCCTCCTAGATAAAGTACATCAATGAAATCCTAGAGGATATGAACTAAATTCCCAATATGGGTAACAACACCAAACCAATCTAACAAGAGTAAACTAAAACCAAGAGCAGATCACTCTGCCCAGTGAAGGAACTGAGGCTTACACCTATAACAGTTCAAAAGAGAAAGTAAAAAACTATGAGCTACCTAAACTAAAGTAAGAGCTACAAAAAAAGAAAAAATGCTCTCAGATACAAGAAAAAGGAGATAGTAAAATTATGACCATGCCGCATAGAGAGAAGGATAAGATCCTAAAAAAATAAGCCTTAGAACCCTAGGATCAAACACACCACCACTGCTAGAACTGGAGAAAGAGAAATTTGCATAACATCGAAGCTAGGAAACCCACAAGAGACATATGACCAAAATTTGAACACCACTATAGCATAACAACCCACATTCATCCTAAATAGTTTGGGTCAATATTTAGCCCTATCTTCCTAGAACATCCAGATACAGTAAGAAATTATCGAACCTAGAATAAAACGGTATAAACCAGTCACAGACCCACTACTAGTAGAGAACCTTAGCAATAGAACCATCCAACCAGAGCATCCAAGCCATCGAAGCCAAATCCAACCAAGGGAACACCATCATATGTTCATATATAAACACCATACCAAGCTCACCCTAATGAGTTTGGGTTGGTAGATGCCCTTTCCCCTCCCTAGAAAGTAAAAAAAAACATGAAACTATCGAACCTAGAATAAATATTGTATAATCCAACCAAGTCCTCAAAACTAGCAAACAATTCAAGAAACGCAACCACCCAACACACCCATCAACTAGAGTGAGAGCCCGCCAAGGGGTCAACAGCTAAAATTTTCCACTATATTATAATGGCATAGGATCACCCTTATAGGTTTGGATCAACATTTGACCCTCTGTCCTAGATAATAGTTATAATGAAAAACCTATAATAGATAAAAACATACCAACAATACCCCTAATAAGAAAAACACCCTAGTCATGAACCACGATAGAGAAACTAAGCATGACTAGAATTTGGATCTAGAATGGGAGAAAGGAGGCTGCTTGCTCAAAGGGTTTCAGAGCATCAAATCTAGAGCATGAGTGAAACCCTTGTGGAGAAATCCCTCATGGAGAAAAACCTCATGAGCCCTCTCTACCATGGTGAGGCTTAGGCCCTCTCTGCCATTGTGAGTCTCAGGACCTCTCTGCCATGGTGAGGCTCAGGCCCTCTCTACCATGGTCAAGCTTAGGCCCTCGCGGAAGCCCTCTATAAAGAAAATAATATGGAAGGGGAAAACATACAAAACTATAAATTTAGAAATTTAATATTAGGAGTAAACACAATTGATTATTATTTATATATTAATAAAAGGTTTAGAAAAAAATTGCGTCAAATTTATATGTTATTTTTATGTAATAAGATTGTTAACCAATTAGCAATATGGAAATTTTATTTGATATAATCACAAATTACAATAGGTGATTGCACAATAATGGAAATTCTACATGCATTTTTTTTGACAAATATTTTAATATTGATACTCTTATGTTTAATCAAAAATTAAATTATTAGTTAAGGCCTATATGTTGACTATTTTCCATGTTATTCTGATGGGGTTAACTCTAAAAGACACTAGACACTCTCCATGTATCCTCATCAAGGTTCAGGCGTGGTAGCCCCTGATGAAATTTTTACGGTTTCTTAACCTATTTTAGACCAATATGGGCTCGTTATGGTTAAATATTTGAACCCATGGTTTTTCACCTGTGGCATTGTAAAATATGTTCTTGTGTTGTTATTATTTAATTGCACTTGCATTAGGTTTTGAAGAGAGAAAAAAGATGAAAATTATTATATCAAAGATAGATAATTTTATATAATAAGGACATATTACTGTGTTGGATTTTTTCTCGTAAGGATTTCTAGGTGAAATACTGTGTTATGTGTGCATTTTTTATCTTCTTCTTTTTTCCTTTGATTTTGTATTTATTGTTTTTTCTAGATTTAGTTTACCAGGGCCTTTTGCTTTTCATTTGGTATTAGATATAGGTTTTTTAGTTTTTTTTTAGGAGTAAGGGTTTCAACCCTATGATAAATTAATTCTTGAGTGGAAGTCATACGCGAAAAAATATAGGCAAAGGAAAATGATGAGAAGCACATGGGTAGAAATTAAAAAATTTAAGGGATAAAATTTTAATTTTTGGAAAATAAAGATGGAGGACCTATTGGTTGATAAATATTAGTGTATTATGATCTTGAGAATAAAACCAACTTCAATGACAAATGAGGATTGCTAAAAATTTAATAATAAGACAAGGAGCTCTATCAAATTGTGCTTATCTAATTCAGTGTTGTTGAATGTATCAACAAATACCATGGCAAATTTGTTATGGGATAAGCTAGGAACTTTACATCAAATAAAGTCATTAGTAAATAAACTCTTTTTTTAGAAGATGTTGTATTCACTTTGGATGAATGATGGTGACTCATTGGCTGAAAATCTGATTGTTTTTAACACTATGGTAAGTCAGTTAAACTCTATTTAAGTAAAAATTGATGAAAAATAAAATTTTATTATTTTAATTTATTCATTACCTAATTTGTGGGATAACCTATTTATGGATATCACCAATACTACTTCTACATTGAAAGTAGAGTATATAGTAAGAACATTACTATATGAGGAAATGAGATGAAAATATTATAAGGATTGTCATTAGAAGGATATCTTGGTTTTGATAGGTCATTCTAAAAAAATAAGCAAAAATAAATCAAGAAAAAAGAAAATCAAGATCTAGGGGTAAATTTATTACTCCAAAAAAGAGAAAATGTTGGAAGTGTGGTAAAACAATGTATTATAAAAGAGATTATAGATCTAAAAAAGCTGATAATAGTTTATCATCTAATGAAGGAACTTATATATAAATGAAGACCACACACATATATTTAAGGGACTTATTCTTAGTTGTAGCATGCTCAAGTGAATGTCATGACTCATGGTTGATTGACTCAGGTACTTTTCATATGATTCCTCATAGGGAGGGGTTCTATGAATATGAAAATATAAATGGATGTGAAGTCTTCCTAGGAGACAATTCAACATATAAAATAATAGGTCAAGGAAGAGTCAAGTTGAGGTTAAAATATGAAAGAATTAAAAATCTTCCTAGTGTGTTGCATATTCCGAGTTTGGCAAGGAATATGATATTTGTGAGTAAGATGAATGATGCGGGTGTGACTATGGTATTCAATAAGGATAGTTTCAAGATGGTTCATGGAGTTATGGTTTTGGCAAGGGGAGTTCATACAATAATGTTTTTCATAATAGAGGTTGGCACTGTAAGTACTAATTATAATAACTCTTTATTTATAGAGGAGAATAATGCAGTATAAGTGATTTTGATTATTCCTATAGCAAAGACAGTATTTTGGCATCAACGCATGGGGTATATTAGTGATAAAGACCTTCAAATATTAAAAATGAAAGATATGGTTGAAGGAATTTTTTATTTCCCATTAAATTTTAATTTTTTTGAGCACTATGTTTTTGTAAACCAAAACCGAGTTAAGTTTCCTTTTAGTGCTACAAGATCTGAAGGACTTTTGTATCTATTTTATAGTGATGTGTTTGGACCTATATAAGTACCATTGTTAGGTAAATCTATCTATTTTGTTATATTTATAGATCACTTTTCAAGAAAGACCTGGGTATATTTTTTATGAAATAAATTTGATGTTTTCAATAAATTTAAAGAGTTTAAGACTCTTATAGAAAATCATATAGAGAAAAATATAAAGGTTTTGAGAAGCGATAATGGTGTTGAGTATTGATCTAATTAATTTGAGTAGTTTTACAAGGACTATGGAATAGATATGTAGAAAATAACTCCATATACTCCACAACATAATGTATTTACTAAACAAATGAACAAGAAATTGAAGGATAAGGCTAGAAGTATGCTAAGTGGTGTAAGGTTAGAAAGGAAATTCTAGGTAGAAGTTGTGTTAACTTATTGTTACCTCATAAATAGATCTCCTACCTTATATTTCATGGACAAGACTACATAGGAAGTGTGAACTGGTAAGAAACCATCTCTATATTATATAAGAGTTTTTGGTTACAATGCTTATACATATGTCTCAAAAGATAAAAGCACTAAGATAGACTATAAATATAAAAACTGCATATTTGTGGGTTATATTATTGGTGTTAAAGGATATAAGTTGTGGAAACCAAAAACACAAAAGATTATTTATTGTCGTAATGTGATATTTAGAGAAACAAAATGGGTTACAAAATAGGAAACACAACCAATCAAAGAACCTAAAATAGTTCAAGTAAAATTGGAATAGGAGGAATAACCTATGGTAGAACTTGGTTCTACAAAAGAAGATGAACTATAGAGAGATTCTAAAGAGAAAAATATAAAGGAATAAGGTGAGGAGGAAACTAAAAATGTAGAACCTAGAACTCCAAGTATGAGGAGATTAGATCAATTAAGAAGACTCCCAAAAAGGTATAGCCCTCCAAATATTTTTTTTACATTTAATATATCGGTTACTAATGAAGAACCCAAGATTGTAAAGGAGGCACTTTAGTTAAGTGATAATAAGTCTTGGAAAAGGGTTATGGAGGAATAAATGGATACCCTAGATAAAAATAAGATATGGGACTTGGTGAAATTACCCCTAGAAAAAAATTGGTGGGTTGTAAGTATGTATTCAAGAAGTACAATTGAGAAGGAAAATTTAAGAAGTACAAGGCTCACCTAATAGGAAAAAAAAAATCTCAAGTTGAGGGAATTGACTTTGGTGATTTTTTTTCTCTTGTGGCGAAACTAAATTCAATTAGATTTATGTTGGCTATTTTTGTTGCTTTTGATCTTAAGATATATTAGATGGATGTAAAGACATAATTTATACATAGTGAACTTGATGAAGACATATATATGTCACAACAAGAATGCTTTAAAATAAAATGTAAGGAGGAATTGGTATGCAAGTTGAAAATATATCTTTATGGATTGAAACAATCTCCAAGAATGTGGAACCAAAAATTTGATAGGTTTGTTTTGAAAATTGGGCTTGGAAAAAGAAAATTAGATTCATGTGTGTATTTTAAACAAGAAGGTGAAAATTTTGTTATCACTATTTTACATGTGGATGACATGTTGTTAATTGGTAAAAATAAGGAGATGATAAAGTTCTAAAATCTTAGTTATTTTCTAAAATTAACGTGAAGGATGTGGGTGTTGTAAAATTTATTTTGGGTATGGAAATAATAAGGGATTGTACAAATAGAAAGTTGTGGTTAAATAAAAATAATATGTTGATTTGATACTAGAAAGGTTTAGGATGTATAATTGTAAACTAATATGTACTCCATATCCTATTGGTCAAAATTTATCTACTGAACGTTGTCCTAAAATAGATGAGAAAATTGAAGAAATGCATCATGTTCCTTATGCTAGAATTATTGGTAGTCTAATGTATACAATGGTCTATACTAGACCTGATATTGTACATGTAGTGGGAGCAGTTAGCAGATATATATCTAATCTAGGAAAGGAATATTGGAATGCTATGAAGAGGATCTTTAGATACTTGTGTGGAACTTCAAACTATGCTATCTATTACCAAGGAAAATCTAGAGAGTAATATTGTAAATCTACAAGATTTTGTGGACACTGATTAGGTTGGAGATCTAGATAAGAGAATATCTACAAGTGCTTATGTGTTCAAACTATTTGGAGGGGCAATAATTTGGATGAATAAAAAGCAATCAATGGTTGTTTTTCCACAATAGAGGTAGAGTACATTGCAATAACTCATGCCTATAAAGAAGTAGTGTGGCTATAGAGGTTGTGTTCAACATTTGGTCTTAAGAAGAAGGCTATGAGAATTGTCAGTGATAGTCAAAGTGCAAATTTGTTGGTCGATAATCCTAGTTTTCATAATCAGTTAAAATACATTGATATTAAGTACCATTTTATGAGAGATGTGGTTGAAAGGAATTGAATAATTTTGAAGAAAATTGATATAGATAATAATGTTGTTGATTCATTAACAAAGATTGTACCTACTCAAAACTTTTCTTGGTATAGAAGATCTATGGGCATGGTTGCTCTTTATAGTTGACAATGGTAGTTTTCAGCCCCTATGAAAATTATTAAATAGGTGGGAGAATGTTGGAATTTCGTTGAATATTTTCCATGTTATTTTGGTAAGGTTAACTCTAAAAGGTACTAGACACTCTACATGTATCCTCATTAGGGTTCAAGGCTGGATCAGTCCTTGAGTAGGGGTTCAAGGGTCATAGCCCTTTAAAAGTAGGGGTTTAGGGGTGACAAACACCGACAAAAGTTTTAGGATTTCTTAAGCTATTTTTATACCCATATGGGTTGTTTAGGGTTAAATATTTTAACCCGTGGTATTGTAAAATTCATTCGTGTGTTGTTGTTATTTAATTGCACTTGTATCAAAGTTTGAAAAGAGAAGAGAAATGTAAATTATTGTATTGGAGATATTTAAGTTTATGCAATAAGGAGATCACATAAAATTATGGGACATGAAAAATGTTAATGATGATAAGGGTATATTGATTTTGATACAATGTCAAGAGGCAATATGCATTGTATGTAATTTAGAGTGGAACAAAAATAAGGAAGATATTTTTAGCAGCCATGTATCTATTGAGTAGCCACTTGTTGTATAGGAAACATAGGACCTTATTAAATTGGATTCTTATAAGAACATAGTTAAGGAAATTCCATCTAACCTTTCATAATGTACATTGCTTGAGACATTAATTCTATCATATAATAATATTGAGGAGTGGCCTATGGAAGTACCTATATCTCCTTTCAATATTTAATGCTTAAATTTTGGCTAGAATAACCTAATTATGACATTTCTCGACTGGGCATATACTTTGGACTCATATGCATTTGTATTATCGATACGTGGAACCTTGATTAGTAACCCTAAAATTAGTTTACATGTATAATGTTCTAAGACTAATGTTATTTATATCACAAATGCATTTAAGGATAAATTTATATTCCTTTGCTTTCATTTTCCATGCTTTAAAGAAAAAGTATTTTGAGTTATGAGGACTTGTTATGAACCATTACATCTCTTCGTAAATGACACTTGTATACTATATAATTTGAATAGTTACCTTAGAAAAGGATATCATAATTCATTATTATTAATCAAATTATATTTAATATATAAATCTGGTGAATATTCACCACAATTCGATTCATAGCACCTATAGAAATCCCATGTCCAACTTTTATCATTTTCAATATTCCTCATTAATTACATCTTAACCCCATTTCAAATTACTACCATATCCAATCCTATCAACTTCAATGCAATCCTCCCCTAAGGATCCATGGCTTCCTATAAAAAAGCACTTAGGTGACAAATTTAGATCATCTTCCATTGTAATAAATTTTTACCAAAATTCATCTAGATTTATAGGAATTCATATTTATGTATGGCAAGGTTATTATAAAACCTTACCATAATATGTGAATGTATGCTTAAAACATCAAGCATCCAATCTCTAATTCTTGCAAGTATCCAAGCATCCAAGAATTCAAGCATTCAAACACATCAAGTCTTTAATAATACAAGCATTCAAGATCAAGCTCCCAAGTACATTTAAAGCAACAAGCAAACTTCAAATAGGTTTTTAAAATAAAATGGAAAAAACCATTAGCACATTGGAGTAACAAGCATGCATAGGATTTTATTATTTTTCGTTAATTATTTTTATTTTTTAAAACTTGTGCTCATAGTTGTAATATTTAATCATAGTATATGCTTATTTTCTTTAAGTATATCATTTTGTATTTATCTTATCATTTCATTCCTATCATTTTTAGTTTACATCTTAATAAATTAATCTCTTTGTTTCTTATCATTTAGTAGGGTCTTTATACCTCTTGGTTAGATACCATCATATTAGTCATTACATCACTCAATCTTGTAATTAATTTTTTTTTGTAATAATTTAAAGTGAAAGCACTACTGGATTACAAGTCTGATGGTGCTATCACTCTCTAGTTTTACATAGCCACATAAAGTGAAAGCACTACATATCAAGTGAAATCATTGATAGCACTATAATTGACCCTATGGAATTTTTTCCATTGATCATTAAGTACATGAATTTATCATTATTTTATTTTATAACTATTATGTCAATAAGGGTTTGATTTTGGCCAAGGGATTCATATATTCTCCTCTAGCTAAAGTAGATCCCTTTGTTCTTTATTTTGTACTATTAAAAATTAATGAGTTTTGAAAGGGCTCCACAAAATTCTACATAAACTCCAAAGGGAGAAAATCGCTAGTTGAACTTACATATCTTACAATCCAGTGCATAAAAAAACCAAAAATACCATGAACTAGGAGTGGGAGGGAATGAAATTTAAAATTTAAATATAGACTTCCTGCTCAAAACAAACAAATCTCACCTAACAGGAAAATATAGGGAGTCCTAGCTTCACGTACAACAATAATACGATGGATGAGAAGCCAATCAAGAATCTAATCAAGAACAAAAAAATCTTCCATATTGGCACAGACACATGGATCTTGGATAGTTGATCCATTTTGTTTGGGCTCCACAAAAATCACCTAGGGTAGAGGAGATTGATCTTGAATGCTTATATATGGTTAAATTTTCAACGTTGCCCCTAATAATAGTGAACCTTCTAAATGTGTTTCAAAACTATTCATCTGGATTTTGAAACCGATTTGCAAAATTTTTATAAAAATATTTTGGGGTCAACCCCTTACGCATAACCTTGGTGGTAAATTCAACAATACCACGAAATAGGGGTGGGAAGGAATGGAGTTTGAAAATTAAAACTATAATTTTTGTTCAAAACAAACCACATCCCACCTAAAAAAAATGATAGGGAACCCTATCTTCCTATACACCAAACATCCCACAGATGAGATACCAAACAAGAATCCAACCAAAAACTAAAAAATCTTCTATATCGACACAAACACACAAATCCTATATAGTTAACCTATCTCATCTGAACTCTATGAAAATCACCTAAGATAGAGGAACACAAATTGAGAAATAATTCTTTTGATGGACCCAACACATAGATACCAAAAATCTTAACTTCCCATCAAACAACAATAATTATTTTGAAAATAAAATCAAGAGCATAACACTCCACCTAGTGAGGATTGAATAACAACCATCCTATAAATTCGTTTTAAACTCACCCAACCACTCACATGATAGGATACCACAAAAAGGAGCAAAAACAAAATATTTACAAAACCAAATATGCTCCAAATGGAACTTAGAAACACTTCACCGTAGGGATCTGAGGACTCCCAAATCCTGAGAAGGGTCCTCCAAGTAAACTTTAGATCTAAACAAGCACATCTTGATGAAAGGGACAATAAATAGGGGATTATGAATCTAACGAAGAAAGCCTACAATTTAGCCCCCATGAATCCTGCAACCCACCCACTTATAGAAGAAACAACTAAAAACAAAGAAACTTCCCTAAAGAAAGAACATGGGGGAGAACAAACACCACAAAAATTTCAAACCTCCTCTAAAAAAACCACCCTCAAAGTCCATGGAGTATGGTTTTGAGAAGAATCTATAACCTTGAAACCTATGAATTTAAACCCCACAAGCAACTAGCAAAATAAAAACCCTAACTCTTGTGGGTTCTAACCCCATAGGCATGCATAAGAATAAATCTCCCACCAGGGAGAGAATCCAACATCTAAAACCCAACCAAAAACTACCCTCTGATGATTCAAGGGCCAAAAACCCATTGCATAGACCACCATCCAACTACCTTCTCAATAACAATTTGGAATAATTTGGAATAAGGGCTCCCATAATCCTAGTATAGGGTTTACACTGATAGGAGCTCCATCATCTGCAACGTTCGGAATAACAATCATAGTCCTCCCTCTCTCCTAAAAACCAATAGTTTGAGAGGTGAAGAGTATATTTTGATTCATCTCAAGGTTAAATATGCAAGGGGAATAAGTACCGCTACCTAACACACTAGTCACCACCTTTGCAAGAGAGACAGGGGTGGCTGAAAAACATCTATTTTCCTTCACTTTCTTTGGGGCTTCAATAGTAGGCTTGAAATCCAGCAGTAATTCCAGCTCCTTAGCACCACTCTCACCTACATACCAGATCACTCCTTAGCACCACTCTCACTCCTCAATATCATTTTTTCTCCTCTTAGACCTATTTGTTTTTAATCCTTTCATTTTTATATGTTGTAGAAAGGCTAAAGCATCATTAGGACATAATAGTGCTGGCATTGCTTTTGTGGGACCTGCAATACTTCTATCTTTGGGTAGAAATATATTTTTATAATCCATACTATTAGCATTTTAGCATTTATGTGTTAGAATCTATTTTTTATTTTCTAAATTTGTTTTTATTTTCTATTTATTTATCAAAATAAGAAAAAGGGAAAGAAGGAACTAGTTTATTGCTTCAATCAGTTAGGGGACCAACCAAAGTGTTAAATATTTTATTATTTAATTAAAATTGCATATAGCTATAGCTTGGACTTGTTTGTGGTATATTTCTTGCACCCTTTTCTTCAATAGAAAATTCTTCTTCTACTTTATTATTAAAATAAAAAGCATTTTAGTTTTAGACCTTCTTCTTTTATTTACATGTTGCATTAGATCTATATTAATATTAAGTTTAGTGAAAGAAAATATTAGGATAAATATAGGTATTATTTAATCAATCCATTAAACTCTAGACTCTAATATCATATACTTATCCTATACTTGAAGTGAGATGAGTAGAAAATATTGTGAAGAGGTCCTTTGTGATACCTTCCCTATTCCCTTTCTCACATTATATAATCAAAAAAAATTGATCCATATTCGTAGGATATAAAGTTTTATTTGTGGCATTAGAATTAAATATTCGATATTTTGAAGACACACAAAAAAAGGATTTGGGATATTCTCTATTCAATCCTTCCTCTTCCTATCAAATGCTTAGGTTATCAATTCATTTTATAAAATAATAATCCACCTTTCCAGGACCATAAATTTTTCTATGAGTGTTTGTTTTACCCCGTTATTTTTTTTTTAAATGTTCAAAATTGTATGGAGAACTTAAAAATAATTACCCTTTTCATTTGTGAGCAAAAAAATGTCTCTAGGAGGCCCAAAATTAGATTTTAATATAATTTTCAGTTTTTGAAACTAAAAAAAGTTATCATAACTATTAGTGTAGAACTAGAGTGGGATTGCTATCTTGGGATAGTGGTTATTATTTAATAATGGATGCATGATTCTATTTTGGATGTCATCCAAGCTCTTTTTTAGGGTTACTAAAAATAGCAAGTGAGTTGCTAAAAATAGAAAGTAACTAAAAATAGTAAGGGGGTAGCATAGACTAGGGTTTTTCTTTTTTGGGAATATAAGGAGTGGGAGACTATTGTAAGGGTATGTGAATTCATATAATGAAAGGAAGCATATGCAGGTTTCTTTATTGGTGTATTTTGTATGATGTCTTATCTTGTAATTTTACCCTTGGAGTCCATTGTCGGTCTCCTGCAGTGAATTTACACCAAATAATATCTAATCCTTCATGATCTATTTTCTCCTCTATTTTTTTGTGTAGGTACTCTTATAATTTTGTAGTGGATCTTCTCATAAAAATGCTTATGCAAAGCCTCTTTTAGAGGTAGAAATTAGGTGGCCCAAAAGGCAAGTCAATATTTCCAAATAAGGTGGAGTGTGTTGTAAAAGAGAAATTTATGCTTCCAAGTTTTTACTTATGTGAGTTTAGAAGAATTATGCAAGTTCTAAGAAGGACTATTTTTATTTTGTATTTACCATATGTTTTTATAAACAAGGTATTATTTTTATATATATGGTGAAAATATTCCATCTTAGAAAGATTCTAGTATAGAGTTATATTTGCATAAGTGGACTTCTAGATAATGAGGAGGTTCAAATGATACTTCCTCAAGTATGAAGGCTTAGTAAAGCAGCTATTATATGGAATAAGATGTTATTATGACTAATTTTTTATCTCATTATATCCTCGATTCATATTGTGAGGGGTATTAAAAATATAATCTAACTCATGGACAAGACCAACATTACATGATATAGTTTTTATAGGCCTACATGTAATAATTGTATAAATGTATTTAATTTTCATGCATATATTTAGTTTTTCATTTATTTAAGCCATATAGTTCATAGTTAACCTTGTTATGGTTAAACTCATCTTATAATTTGTAATCAACATAAATCCCACTTGTAATATCAACTTAAGTTAACTTCAATATTTAGTTAGGATATTTTTGTATTGGTAAAAGTATCTCCATCCACTCCATCCATTGTATTTGAGTGTTGTGAATCCTTATCCATGAATAATATAGTGGTCATTTATGGTGCTTGAGGGCACCCACAAATTCTCTCTCTTATCTTTTTTATGCTTTATGTATAAGATTTGAGTGGATGGATTACTTTTGTTCATTTATAAAAATAGGTGTAAAATCCAAAAAGAAGATCATTTATCTTAATTAAAAGAGCTTGGACTATTATTATAAATAAGGAACCAATATTTAAAACTTGTATCATGGACAAAATGAAAATCCACTAAATCTAGTTATATGATTTCTCATGATCACCTTTGATGAATAACTTATATTCTTATAAGCTTGATTTCATTTCATGCCTTTCCAAATGATAATAATATTGTTAAATATATGCATGCTCCTAATGAACCCTATTTTCTTGGGTTGAACAATGAGAAAGATTCAATGATTGACCTCTAATTCCTAGATATTTAATCAAGATCTTGTAGGATATATTCAATAAAGTGATAGGATGCTAATTAGTAACTATATTTAGATCCTCTCCCTTAGGAATAAATGTGATGTTTACTTTATTAATTTTTCTACCTAGGGGTAAATTGCATAATTATTCTTAATAAAAAGAAAGGTCACCTTAATAAATACCTAGTAGATTTTTTTTTAATTCAAAAGGTAACCCATTATAGAGGTTTTGCAATTAGTGATTCACATAATCACCTCATGAATCACTTCGCATATAAATTTATAATCACAAACAACATTCCAGAAAGGAAAGAGTTAACTAAAAATTATATCTAAATATTGTAAAAGGATTCCCTTTATATTATCAACCATATCTTAAATTTGGAATACCATCTTCTAATAGTTAAAAAAGAAAAAGATAAAACTCTAAAAATCCAAAAATAATTTTATCCAATACTTGAATGACCTGAATACATCCCGTATAATGAAAAGAATTAATAATTATATATAAAAAAGGAATGTATAAAAGCATAGTCACCCACTTCCATCTAATGGGAATCATCACAATTCTAGTTCCTATATTTATTAGATTTGAAAAGCCTTATTTTAGTTTTATATGTAAGTTTTTCTTTTTGTAAAGAGTATATAATCAAACGTAAAACCTTCTAATAACATATAGACCTTTATCCAAGATATAATATTAGCAATGTCTCAAATTTTTATACATAATTACTATCATATTGCAAAAGTAAATATATTATCCTAATGATAACTTCATGCCATCACTTAATCTAATCCTACCATCCACATGGACATGGATTTAACTTCCATGTGTAGGTCATCATGTTCAATTTTTCTTTGTACTTAAAAAATGAGGTATTTATAAAGAACTAGCAATAATAAACTTTGTCCAACTAACTCACTATTCTAATAATAAAGAGGATGGAAAGTTGTTTACATAAAGTGTCACCAACTTGATAGATAGGTCCTAATTAGAATCCAACAATTAAATATTGATAAAGAATCATAACATAGTCCAACCACTTTAGCATTAGTTATTCTCTCCTTGGAGAAAGTTGAACTAGGTAAATCGAGTAAAATTGATTTAATATATCTAATAAAAAACTACCTTTAATAGGATTCACTTTGTTCTGAAATAAAACCATGTCTTATAATTTTTTCATCCCATTACATGGGTAGAATGCCTTGTTTGTGGTCAAGTAACTTGGCCATGTTGATATCCTCATACATTAGACAATAATATTTGGGTAGATATTTCATAAGTCAGTACCAAATGTTAGCTCTTATAATAGATTATTTTAAGGTATAAATATTAGCAAGTGCCACACAGGGTGTTGTAGACACCAAAACAGCACCAATCCGATTATGTGACAACAAGCGTTGATCGCATTGACACAAACAGCCCCCAGGGCAGCCCCCAGAGGTTAAACAGTGATCTTAACCACTCCCAAAAGTAGTTTGGAAGTTCAAAGGTCAATTTGGCACCTTTTTGGCACCTTGCTCTCTGCTCGTCCCACCATGGGATGAATACAAACTGGCATTTGTCCCACCTAGGGACGAATAGCAGCATTCGTCCTAGGGTGAGGTGAATAGAAGACTTGATTGGAAAAAAAAGTCAAAACTCAAAAACTCCACCAGTTAACTGAGGCTTTAGGTGATGTAATTGTGAGGAATAGCTTTTATTCAATAATATAGACTTCAGTCATGCATGTATTTATTTTAGAGACCTCATGCAAGGAGATTCTAAATCAAGGAACTAGCTTTTCTCTGAAAATAGGATAGTTAACTCAAGTGGCGCCCTCGCATGCGCAATTTAAACAAGGAGACCCTAAGGTCTATAAATTGGGGAGTTTTCCCACCCAAAATATAGATAGAGAAGAAGCATTTGAGCAATGAAGTTCTGCCAATTTACATACCTACTTGTGATTTGTGCCTTCACATCCTTAATCTCTTGTTCAAAAGGGAGGTTATTGGGTGACTATTGGAAGCACGAATACCGACCCAAAACCTAATTTTTGGCCACAATATCCCACTAAATTTGTCGACAACACCCTATAAAGAGTTTTGGACCCATACCAAGTGGATTGGTGCTGAAACAGTGTCCCAAACGGTGGGCGTCCTACCCCTGGGTGCTCCCCAAACTGTCACAACCCTATTTTCCCCATAGTGGGATGATTAGAAATATGTGATATATTTCTTTATTTTTTCTTTTGCATTTTATTCTAGATATGCTAAATAGGTTACAATTCAAATTTCATTTCATTCTGAGCAATTTTGACTAGTTTTTGTCATTTCCTGCCTTTACTAACTTGCAGATGGCACCAAAAAAATCTAGGTGATAGAGGTAAAATTGGAGAAATATGACCTTCTGGGTCTTCCAAAAACACCCCAAATTATCTAACCCCAATATTTTAGGTCATTTGGAGCTTCTGGGATAGGACATTGAAGAGGGTGCTTTTTGACAGGTTATTGCAGGTCTATTCGTCCCACCCTGGAGCGAATACAAATCTGTGAGGAATTTCCTGACTGTTCTTTTTGTAGGGGTCTTCTCATAACATATTTATGCTTCTATAAAAATTTCAGGTTTCTAACATCATAGAATCAGGAGAGATTCAACAATCATATACACAAGTGGCTGCGACGTTTTGGTCCATCCATCTTATATGTGGGCACGCGGAAGAAAGATTGTTGTTTATAGATGCGATAAGAAACTTACTTGATGCTCCTATTCCCTAAAAATTAAGGAGACGTATTGTAACACAACTCTAAAAAGCATATCAATAAAAGGGCCGCATTTTATATTGCTTTTATCTTGTGTCAATTTGTCTATGCTCTTTCTTTTTATGCACTTTGCAATACATAGGCTATAAGTGTTAAGTTTGATTTTATAAGCATCATATTGGGCACTTTCCTTTTTGTTTCCATATCCTCTTGCTTTCAATGGTGATAACAATGGGACCTATGTCCTTTGATTTTTAAGATTAAATTTCTGATTAAATTTGCTTGTTTTGTTGCTTACAGGTACCAAGTTTTCAAACGCTAGACTATTTTAGGTATGCAGAGACATCCGATTTAGACAGAGAAGAGGTAGGGTTGTAAACATTGATGGATGCCTCCCGTAGACTCTCGTTATGAGTGGCCTAGTGATGAAGTGTTAGAGAAAAAGAGGGTCCAGAAGGAGGGTCCACATGACTTCGTCATCCCTCATTTACCCCGTATTACTATTAGAAACACCAGGCAATATCCAGAGTATCAGGATTTCCAGACAGGGCAAGACAATTCTACCCGCACCTTTTATGCATATAACAAAGAGTGTGAGGAAGATCATTATGTTCCTCAAGAGTGATATACAACACAGGAACGATGCACATCCACACCCGCTATGTATCAGGATCACTCATTGAGGCCAGAGCCTCAAGTGAATGTTGCTAACCTCGAAAGAAGGAAGCAGCCCATAGGGGTCTCAGATCACCATGACTAAGAAATACATGTAGGAGAGGCATCTAGGCCTCCTAAAAAATAAATGATGGAACAAATTAACTTGGAATTTGTCCAACTAGCCTCCTGCCAAGCGCAAATCATGCGGCTCAGGCAAGACCAACAACAATTAGAACATTTGTGTCACCTTAACCAAGAGCGCATTCAGCGTCACACAGCTAAATTGCTTCACAACAATGTGCCTGAGAAGGTCCCAGCACCTCGTGCACATAAATCTAAGATGTATGACGCACAACCCCTTAGTGTGAGACAGGTCTCTGTGACCTCATCAAGCACTACCTCTAAGACCTCCTAAACCTGAGTGGGAGGCCACTCCTAGAAATTACGATGGGCACCCTCTGTGGGCACCCATCAATGTTTACAGGCCTATGCTAGATACTCCTCAAGAAGCTTATGAGGACTATGAAAAAGAAGAAGAGCAGGCCGAAATGCCCTATCCAGGTAGAAGGGGTGCTACCCAGCTACCCCTCCAAAGGCCTCAGGTTCCCCACAACCCACAGTAGGAGCAAACCAAGGAGGAGGAGATCAAGTCCTTCGATGCATACAAAGCATTGTTAGAGTGCTTAGAGACTATGGAGCTCAAGAATTTTGGGCCCAAAAATCCTACTTTACACCATCTCCATAGTCATCCTTTGCATCCGTCAGTGCTGGCACCTCCATACCCTGAACACTTTAAATTGCCTCAGTTGGCACTCTTTAGAGGGGAGGAAGATGCCCAAGATCATGTGACTCGATTCCTGAGCCAATTCTTTGATATTAAGAATATTTATAACCACATTTTTAGGCCCTACCTTGGATTGGTTTACTCAATTACCAAAGCACAACATTTGTAACTTGGATCAGCTAGTGGACGTGTTCCTAGAATGTTTTGCCTTCAACACAAAGAAAAAGGCATCACTAAGCGATCTAGCTAGCCTCAAGCAGTATGAGGAGGAATCTATGGCAACATATGGTAACCGATGGAGGACGTTGCTTTCAAAGCTACCCTACCTCCCTCCTATGTCTGACTTGACCTAAATGTTTGCAAAGAGCTATTTGCGATCGATCTCTGTGCTATTGCAGCTACAGTAATATGCCACTTTGGAAGAAGCACTGGCACAAGCCAGAATCATCGAAGAGATCAAGATATAGGATGGAAAAATTGCCAAGCCTAAGAAAAAATAATGGAACAAGAGCACTAAAATAGGGACTACGCAATAGAAACCCGCCATGGTCAATCAAGTTGCTATCAACGCCCCTAAGCCTGCCCAAGCAACACAGTCTCAGAAGGCTAATTATCAGGCGATGCCTCCAAACAATTATGATAGAGAAAACCAAAAGCAAGAACAAAATTAGCAGCGTCGCCCTAGGCGACAATTTACACCATACACAGAGTCGAGAGACTCCTTGTTTGATCGTTTGTCAATGGCAAACTTGATTAATCTGCCATAGATTCAAACGATAGATCCTAATGCACCAAATACTAAGGGGTACAGGGAGGACTTGTACTGTAGGTTCCACAGATGAAAGGGACATGACCTTAACACCTATTGGAAGTTTAAAGGTTTGGTGCAAGACCTCATTAACAACAATACATTGGCAGTGGATAATCCCATAGCACCCAACAACCAACAAATGAGAGTTTTTAGAGACCCTTTGCTCGCACATGATGCACAAGACAAACCTCTTCACGTCAATGAGGTGCAATAGAATTTCCCCATGGAGGGGTATGTAGGGATGATAAGCATAGTGAAAAGGAACAAGAGATACCCAAGAGTTTCCCTCGCAGTAGCCATAAGAGAAGTTCCATCAATATCACAACCTCAATCAAACCCTACACAGCTTCCCTCGCCTAGACCAATGGCCATGATTCGAACTAGACTTACTCAAAGTCTAAGGACCATGTCAGCTAAGCTCTCCATATATGAGCTTATTCAACAATCAACACCCCATCGAGAGGCTCTCATGGAGATATTAAAGGCAATTGAGCTGCATCCCCATGAAGCAAATTCTTTCAACAACTTCGTGGGCCATGTGAAACAATGTACGGAACCAGTCATCACCTTTAGAGAAGATGAATTAAAATTGGTGGTTGGTGATGTGGCGGATCCACCCCTACACATTATTGCGTGGGTCAATGGGATTCCATATAAGTGGGTGTTGGTAGACACTGGTTCGTCCAGTAACATTATTACAATCGCCGCATTAAAAAATTTGAAGTTGTCGGCCTCTCACATCGTACCTTCCACTTATACTCTTCGAGCATTCAATGATGCAATATGCTCGACAGTTGGCACAATTGTCCTACCCATACAAGTGGGACAAAATATCATTCATACATTGTGCCACATATTAGAAGGTGAGATGGCTTACAATATCTTGTTGGGGCGACCTTGGATCCGAGACATGAAGTGTGTCCCTTCAATTGCTCATCAATGCTTGAAGTATACAATTGAAGGACAGGTACATGTAGTCCACGCAGATTTAGAGCCTTTCAAATACTGCAATTCAGTGCAACTAATGTCGCAGTCGACCCTTTCGTCAATGCATTTGGATTTTCAGTTAAATCCATCTAAAAGGGGTCCGATTACACAGGAATCTCCATTACCAAGGCAATCAAATTCCCAGGTGGGTCCATCTTCTTCATCTGGTCCTTCCACAACGATGCCACTTATGGTGGCCACACCAAATGACAAGGGAAAGAAGCCCTTGGAAGAGGAACCACCCTTAGTCTCCAACATCTCGACAGAAGAGAAGCCTAGGAGAATGGAAGTCGAGACACCTAGTTCACTCCACATGGAGTGGACTCAGGGAGAACTTCCATTTTCTCCCCCTCAAACGCCAAAAATCACAGTTGAGATGGCCAACACAAGATTGGGGGAGTATTTAGTGCAAAACATTATAGCAACGCCTACACTTGAGTCTATGCAAGACATGGTGAGACCTAGACTCCCCATCGACTCTGTGGTACCTCTAGGCTACCCACCCAATCAGACAAACTTCATTTATGGGGGCCTGGATAATGGCGTGGAACCTTCCCTGCAAGAAGAGGAATATGAAGAGCCCTTTGTTGAGGATGTCAATTATCTGTCTAACCCAGAATTCGCATTGAGATATCTTAGCCAATGCAATTGGCATGGATATGGGTTGGATAGGTACGAGCAAGAAGTGCATGTTTTGTGTCAACTAAGATATCAAATGCCTTATGACAAGTCAGAAGTAGGGTTTAATCACCCCTTAACCCTAGACATCTTGGTCAAAAACATGCAAGGCCTAGGGATAGGCAACAAGGATGGGTTGGCATCAGATCCATATGTCAATCCAAATACAACTTATACATTGAGGTATTATTTCCCATTACAAACAAACAACCTTGTTGACCTCAACAACCCTTTCCCTTCGATCGCAATGGGAGACAATTCAAGGACTCACCTCCACGAAGGGTATGGACAAGACCAAGAAGGGTCTTCGGATGATGAGTTAGATTACGAGGTAGCACCTTGGGATCCTCTTGAGTCAGGAAGCAATCATTCCCACATGCATCCCATGGATGATTATCAAGAAATCTTCCTGACCATGTTCCCATTGGATGATCCAATTGAGCATATGCCACCTCAAGAAAATCAGGTCCCCCCGTAGAGAGCGGAACAACCTCGATGGGACCACATTAATTTGCTCGAATAAGATGAGCCCCATCTATCACAAATCGTTGTTACAGCAAACGAAGGCCTTTGGATCTCTAACAGTGATTATGAATATGAAACTAAGATGGCCTATCTCAACCACATGTGACAAATGCAACAACAGTATCCCTTAGGCATAGATGACATGTTTGAACACCTGCACATAGGGCCAAGACATAGGTGGCACCTCAACCTAGCATAGTTATAGCAATTACTGCACCTGCCACTCCAGGTACACAGAGAGCATCTTTTGCCTAGAGACCCTATCAAACCATCAGTGCCTAGGGCAGACCCTGTCTGCATGTCCGTGCATAGGGCCGATCCATTTGTGCCAGTGCCCACTAAGCTAGATCCAAAGCATCAAGAACATCTAGAATGTTAGATTTATCACACCTGCAATAATAGAGACCACAATCATTTCATCAACATGATCTCCATTGACTTAACCGCCCCCATACACAATCCAGCTGACCCAACATGATCATTGCATCTAGACATAGAGGCTATAGATTGGGATCGTGCTGACACACCGCCATCCCCATCAGAGGACTGGACTTGTGGTGGGATGTTTCATTTCACTCCAGGATAGACTCAGGATGTCTTACATGCTAAAGAGGAACTTGACATTCCTAACGATGATCTTAATTCAGCAAACGATATCCATATAATCCCAACTCCACACCAGTTGGAAGACGGATCCCACATGTCGATCGAGGCAACAACTAACGTAGACATCGGCACAGATCCAATGAATCCACTGATTCTCAAGCTAGGGGTAAGTCTCTCCCCCAAAGAGCAATCCGATTACATTGCCCTTCTCAAGGAGAAGAAGGAGGTTTTTGCATGGTCATACAAAGACATGTCAAGGCTAGACCCGCAGCTAGTCGCGCATAATTTAATGTTGGATCCGATAATCAAGCCAGTAAAGAAAAAACTATGCAAGATGCACCTAAAGTGGCTTAATGGTCAAATACGAATTGCAAAAGTTGTTGGATGCATAGTTTGTCATCTGCATGGATTATCCACCATGGTTGTCTAACATGGTACCCATCAAGAAGCCCGACAGGAGGATTTGCATATGCATCGATTTTCAAGATCTAAACAAAGAAATTCCTAAGGATGATTTTCCCTTGCCTAGCATCGATGCATTGGTAGATGCTATAGTGGGCCATGAAATGCTTTCCCTCATGGATGGTTTCTCAGGATACAATCAGATTCGTATCAATCCCGAGGACCAACTAAAAATGGCATTCACAACGCCTTGGGGGACATTTTGTTATAAGGTCATGCCTTTTGACCTTAAAAACACTGGCGCCACCTACCAACGTGCCATGACATACATCTTCCATGATTACATGCACAAAAATTTGGAAGATTACATGGATTATTTGTTGGCTAAATCCCTTTTGCGCCCCAATCATCTTGATGACTTACGCAAGATCCTTGATCGCCTCATTGAGCATAAAGTCAGACTAAACCCCAAGAAGTGCATATTTGGCATCACATCTAGAAAGCTCTTGGGTTTCATAGTCTCCAAGCGAGGAATCGAGGTGGATCCAAACAAAGTCAAGGCAATCCTTAAAATGCTTCCCCCAACTACCATCAAGCATCTCAGAAGTCTGTAGGGAAAGGTCACATCAATAAAATGCTTCATAGCATAGTTATATGACAAGTGTCAACCCATGAATAAATTATTGCACAAGGGGGTAGCCTTCCATTGGGATGACGAGTGCCAGTCAACCTTTGACAACATTAAACAGTACTTGGCTTCGTCGCCAGTATTGGAACCACCTAGACTAGGAGTGTCGTTCTACTTATACATCTCAGCTGTTGAGGTGGCACTAGGCACCATGCTATCCTAGCATAATGAATTGCACAAAGAACAGGCTACTTACTATCTTAGCCGCACCCTGGTCAGTTATGAATTTAACTATGCATACGTCAAGAAGCTCTGATTGGCAGTGGCGTTTGATACCAAGAAGTTACGCCATTACATGTTGAGCAACAAGACGTATGTTGTGTCTAATGAGAATCCATTGCGATACATGATGAGTCGTACTTATCATAGTAGCCACATGACAAAATGGATCATGTTGTTAACGGAGTTTGACATAAAATTCATTGGACAAAAATCCATAAAAGGTCAAGTCATCACCGATCAACTGGAATAGGCTCCTCTTGAAGATGATCAACCTCTGACCTTCGAACTACCTGATGATGGGGTCTTCCATGTTTTAGAATCGCTAGATTTTGATGAGCCTGAGTCATAGGCTGACATAACTCTATTCTTCGATGGTTCTAAATGTGAGTAAGGAGGTGGTGCAGGAATTGTATTCTTCACTCCACAAGGGGCTCCAATGCCTCTGTCATTTAAATTAGACTTCCCGTGCACAACAAAAATGCATAATACGAAGCCTTGCTCATAGGTCTTCAAACATCAGTCACCATGAACATTAAATGATTGAACATCTTTGGTGATTCATTGTTAATTATCAATCAAGTTAAGGGGATATTCCAATGTAAATGCCCAGTTTTGCAGGCCTACAAAGCCCTTGTGGACAAATTCCTGGCACAACTTGAATGGTATGACATCGAGGCACTCCCTCGATCATCGAATCATTTTGCAAATACTATGGCCTCCTTGGGGTCACTAATCCCGCAAGACCCTTTTGGTGAGATGACAACTATTCAGGTCAAGACATTATCGCAACCCGTGATGGAGCGTGCAAGCTTTGACCTCACATCAGGAATCCACTTGATCCAGATTGAACCATCTCCGGATAGGTTCTCTCGAATCAAATATTGTTTGACTCAAGCCAATTGGGGGTCCTTGTTCTCCCCTACCCCTCTTAATAGCAACACAATGCTATTTTTACAAGTTTTTTCCCGCTTAGCTTTTTCTCGAGATGAACTTCAAGAGGGATTGGCTGTTCATACCATCGAGGTTTCTGATCAACAAGATTGGTACACACCCCTAAGGGATTACCTCAAGCTAGGTACTCTCCCACTTGGATTGACACAAGCCGTGAAAATATCATTCAAACAGAAAGCAATAAAACATGTCTTGCTAGGAGACATTTTGTATCGTCAAAGCTATGAAGGAATTCTCCTTCGTTGCTTGGACATGTAGGAGTCCGCTTGGGAGATCACCCAAGCCCACGATGGTACATGAGATGGCCACTTTAGCGGTATGGCCATCGCAAAGCGCATTCTCTGCATGAGTTATTATTGGCCATATTTAGAGCAAGATTGTTGCGCATATGTGAAGAAGTGCGTGAAGTGTCAACATCATGCCAATTTGACACACGTACCTTCTCAGGCCTTGCAACCAATCCAATCGGCTTGGCCTTTTTTGTAGTGGGGCTTTGATCTAATTGGAAAGATCTCTCCTGCATCGTCGGGTCATCACACATTTATTATAACAGCCATAGAGTACTTCACCAAGTGGGTGGAAGCAATTTCATTAACCTCTACGACTGGACCTCGCATTGCAGAGTTTATTTTGCATAATATAATATGTCATTTTGGTATTCCATCCAAGATCATCTTGGATAATGGGACGCCCTTCAAGATCAAATATGTGTATGCTTTGACCATAAAATACAAAATTTAGCATAGTTTTTCAACACCCTATTATCCGCAAGAAAATGGGCAAGCAGAGGCATCCAATAAAATACTAGTTGCCATCCTCAAAAATACTGTCGTAGATAATCATAAGGATTGGCACATTCAGATCCCGCTTGCCCTATGGGCTTATCACACTAGCATTCGAACGCCCACTGGGGCAACGTCATTTTTGTTGGTGTATGGCTTCGAGGCTATCATGCCTCTTGAGTTGGGAATCCCTTCCCTGCGTATTTCAATGCAAGAGTTCATCGATGATGACACTACGCAGCAGGCTCGGTTAGATCATCTTATGTTTCTTGATGAACGATGCATCAATGCTCTCGAGCATTTGCGTATTTATCAAGAGCGACTTAAGAGAGCATATAACATGAAGTTTCACCTAAGGGATTTTTAGGTTGAAGATTTGGTCTTAAAAGAGAACCAATAGAATTCTAATTTGTCGTCCCATCTCCAAGACAAGTTCATGGCAAACTGGTTGGGTCCTTATGTGATTGACAGTAAGATAGGATCTGGAACATACTGGCTTGCCTCTTTTGAAGGACTCAAGGAGCTAGAACCCTTGAAAATCAGTCATTTGAGGCCATTCTACATTTAGAGATCCATAGTCCACACAAAAGCTCCAAGGATTTCCATAATCACTTGGTCAATCCCAAAATGCCCCAAATGTGTCTATAAACCCTTTGGTCAACAACAAAAGCTCCAAGGATTTCCACAATCGCTTGGTCAATCCCAAAATGCCCCAAAGGTGTCCATAAACCCTTTGGTCAAACCAAAATGCCCCAAAGGTATCCATAAACCCTTTGGTCAATCCCAAAATTCCCCAAAGGTGTCTATAAATCCTTTGGTCAAACCAAAAGCTCCAAGGATTCCCTTAATCGCTTGGTCAACCTAAAATGCCCCAAGGGTTACCATAACCGCTTGGTCAACACAAATATTCAAAAACAATAAAAATCATCAAAAATCACAAAAAAAACAAAAACAAAAATTGCATACTCTTAAATATCAAAATACAAAAAAAAAATAGGTTGCATTAGGCATCACCTCCATACATTGCATATTTGCTAGGTCATACAAGTCAAAAGCACCATAGACTGTAATTGCTCAGCAATTTTCTCATTTTTCACATAAAATCAATTTTATCAATGCATACATCCCACATCACACCATCCCCATTTTTAGCAAAGTCAGTTGTCTCCTAATGTATTTATTATTTTCGTCATTCAGCTGTCTTTAAATTTCTAGCCAAAAATTGTACAAAGTCAAACAAATTTTACACAGGAAATTTTTACTTGGGTCACGCCTCATTATGTAATATCCCTACACAAATTAAAACACATAAAATAATTCCTAAGTTGTGTGAATGTAAGATGAAAACTACACAGCAGTCTAGAGTACCATAGGTGAAATATTAGTCTGTTCATCCCCCTGTGCGAATGGTTCAAGAATGCTGAGAATTGACAAAAGGACAAGCTCTTCCCCATCCATTCCTTCTAATCAACAGTGGTTTTCACCATTAACAAAAATTCAAAAATCACCATTGGTCCCTAAGGTTGTAAGGATTCGTACTACACATCCCTGCCAAGGATGGGTAGTCATCCCCAAGGCATAAAAGGATCAATGACCATTCAAAAACACCATTTCCACAAGCCATCATCACAATCACCTTTGGTATCTCAGGTCGTAAGGATTCATACTACACGTCCCTGCCAAGTATGGGTAGTCATCCCCAAGGCCTAACAGATCAATACCCTTACTTCATAATCTCCATACTACCCTTTTGTTACCAAAGTCATAAGGATTTGTACTACACATCCCTGCCAAGGATGGGTAGTCATCCCCAAGGCCTTAAAGGATCAATGTTATTCACCAGTCACAAACATACCAGCTTAACCTTACAAAGCTCAAAATCCAAATCCAATAATAGTGGTTATCACTACTCTTTAACATCCTTGCTCCAAAAAAAAAAAAAACAAAATAAACAGTGATTTTCATCACTTTGTATACGAGAAAATATCCTAAACCATTAAGCCAATAAAAAATCCTGAACTTGAATCCCTAGAATTCTTAGTATTCGACAACCATCTAGGTGATCCTCATTACAGGTTTTGTGGATATCCTACCTGGCAATGGCAGTATCCTACCCGCATGACGATATGTTTGTCACATTAGCTTTGCATGTGAGCAGACCAATGTTTGCATGTGGATGAGCTAGCTTATGGTACCTTAGATTGTCCCGTGGATTAATCTTGCTAAATACAACAAAAAAGTTAGTGGATCTAGTTAGGTGATCCTCAGTACAGGTTTTGTTGATAGTCTATCTGGCACTAGCAGTATCTTGATAAATACCATATAAATAAACTCAATTGCACACACAAGGATGTGAAATAACTTGGTTAACCTCCAAGTCAGATTTATACCTTGGTCAAAAGTCTTGCGAGATAAATGTACAGTCTTGGCTCGTTAGTTAAAATATCTGAATCTCAAAAAATCTTAACTACATTTTAAAAAAAACTGGTCCATTTCATTCCATAATCACCATCAGCAAAAAAAATGCAAAATACAAAAACACAGTTGTCACATGCAACGTCATTCCACACCATCATCCCATAAGTCCACCTAGCCAATAACTCTTGCACAATCTATGGTGTCATCGAAAAGTTATCAACCAAATAAGTTCATTCATTCCATATGCATACATCATATAATTAGAAACATCGCAATCATAATCCCACATGCATACATCATCATAAACAAACATTTCAAAAAAACAACAACCAAATGCACAAAAATGCACAAAAAAGAGTAATAAAACTGTCCAATAAGAGTGCTTTTGCACTTGATATTTCAGGCATACAAAACCAATGTCGAGGTCACAAATCCTCACTATCCTACTCCCTAAGAAGGCTACCATAGCCGGACCACTCCACGGGAAGCCAGATTTTCAAGAATTTCAGCCCTAAATGGTGTCACCAAAAAGGGTCAAAACCCAACCAAAAATAGCAATACCATTTCCGAATGAAGGCGCATTTGCGCCTGACATTCTTGGCATCCAAAACAGACATTGGGGTCACAAATTATCACTATCATACTCCCTAAGAAGGCTACCATAGCCAGACCGCTCCACGGGAAGACAGATTTTTGACAATTTTAGCTCTGAAATGCATCACAAAAAGGGTTCAAACCCACCAAAAATAGGTCAAAATGTTTAGAAACTGCTTTCGTATTTAATGGTAAACAACTAAAGGCACCCTTACCTAAGTCATCTTGGGTCAAGTGACTCATTGCTTTTCTCATGTTGGTCATTCCCTCATTGATTCGTCACTTGAGGGGGTAGTCACACTTAGTCGCCAATCAACAACATACCCAATCCTAGAAATGACACACATTCAAAGGATCATTGCAAAAGACAATCATGCTCCTGCTTGGGGCAGTAAACAAGCAACAATCTGAAAACACGATATTCCAAAAATAAAAATGAATATTATACCACAAGAACAAGAAATAACATATGCAAATCGACACAAGATAAAAGCAATAAAAAATAGGGTAATCTCTTTTATTGATACGCTTTACAAACTGTGTTACAATACGTCTCCTTCCATTTTAAGGGATAAGAGAGTCAGATGCATTTCTTGTCATGACTAATAATCCCTCTTCCGCGTGCCCACACGTGAGATGGACGGATTAAAACGTCGTCGCCGCTGTTGTAGGTGATTCTTTGCTTCTCCCGCTCCTCTGCTGTTGAAAACCTGCATACAAAATAAAAACATAAAAACGTTAGTAACACCTGTACTAAAAGGACAGAACCTTTGAATTCGATAAACTATTTAAACAGATATTTTCTGCAATCCAGAGCATAATAATATTCGATATATATATCTTAAACATGCAATGCAAGATAATCGTTAATGCAGGATAAGCACGCAGTGATAAAATAAACAATCGATAAACTATTTAATCTACGCAACCTGTAACTTTTACGTAAAACAGAGACTAAGAACGCGATAACCGAATAGCTTAAAATGACGCTAAGAACGTGCGAGGCGCCCAAGCGGGCCGCCCGCCATTGGGACTTGATCTCGGTGCCAATCCAATAGGGAAGGGCCCAAAAATATTTTTGGATTGAATGAGTTGTCGTCGAATTAGTGTGGTCGAATGTCGGGTTTGCAGTTTTGGCAGCACTTCGTTGCTTAGAAAATGTCTATCTCTCCTCCCCCTTGAGCGGGAAAGTCCCTGGCATTTTATAGACCCACGGGGTCTTCTTGAAAGATACGCACTGACGCCACGTGGCGGCCATGCCTTCTTAAGAGGGAGGAAAGTCCTCCACGACTCGGGCTGTCATGACTGCACTTGTGACAGTCTTCCAACGGCCAACCTACCCACCTACGCGCGCGTGCAAGGCGGAAGCCATTAATGACTGTCTCTGACTGCCACGTGTCCAACGGTTACTTTGAACTGCTTTAATGTTTGCTTTGATGTCGGCCTAAATGTCCGCCTTGATGTCTGTTCGTGAGCTCCGAAGTGTCGCGATATCATGACACTTCGGGCAAGGCTCCCCTCGGGCGCCGAAGTGTCACGATATCGCGACACTTCGGGCAAGGTTCCCCTCGGGCGCCGAAGTGTCGCGATATCGTGACACTTCGGGCAAGGTTCCCCTCGGGCGCCGAAGTGTCACGATATCGCGACACTTCGGGCAAGGCTCCCCTCGGGTGCCGAAGTGTCACGATATCGCGACGTCACGATATCGTGACACTTCGGCGGGGCTCCCCTCGGGCGCCGAAGTGTCACGATATCGTGACGTCGCGATATCGCGACGTCGTGATATCGCGACACTTCGGGCGAGGTTCCCCTCGAGCGCCGAAGTGTCGCGATATCGCGACATCGTGATATCGCGACACTTTGGGTGAGGTTCCCCTCGGGCCTCGAAGTGTCGCGATTTCACGACGTCGTGAAATCGCGATGTCGCGATTTCGTGATGCCTAAGGCCGAAGTTCCTTTGCTCCTAAAGTTTGCTCCAGATTTGTATTTTGCTTAAGATTTGTTCTTGCTCAAGGCTTAAAGTTTGCTTAGGATTTGAGGCTTGAAGTTTGTTAAAGGCTCGCTTTAGATTAAAGGCTTGTTAAAATGACCAACTTTGTTCTGCTCACTTTTCGACCTTCTAAACTGCTGTGTGAGTGGCTAGGACCACTGTTTGACCTCTGAGGGCTGCCCTGAAAGCTGTGTATGTCAATGTGATTAGTGTTTGTAGTCACTTAATCGGATTGGTGCTGTTTTGGTGTCTACAGATGCCCATTTTTGGGAAGTGTTGCGGGTGACGTAGTGCTGAGCAAAAATAGATAACAAAAGCACTAATGATTAGGGTTTCTTGGTAACCTAACCAACTTTTGATGCCCCAAGTATGGAAAGGGCATGCATTCTTGAATCCTTGCTTTTGATGAGCTAAGGAATTTGATTTCAAGTGTTAACCTATTTTGGTGAGGTGTGACTTGAGCTTGGACATTGATCAGTCATGATTAGGCAAAGGGTGCAACCTTTTATCCACAAGGGAACCTTGTGTTCATTCTTCGGGAATGCCAAGTGTTTGATCAATTTGATTGCTGCTTGTTTACTACCCCAAGCAGGAGCGTGATTGTCTTTGTCAATGATTCTTTGAATGCATGCCATTGCCTTGATTGGGTGTGTGCTTGTTGATTGGTGACTAAGTGTGACTACCCCCTCAAGCGACGAATCGATGAGGGAATGACCTTCGTGAGAAAAGCGACGAGTCACTTGACCCAAGATGACTTAGGTTAGGGTGCCTTTAGATGTTTTACTATTTAAGCATGTGCAATTTCCCGACATTTGGACCTATTTTTGGTGGGTGTTAACCCTTTTGGTGATGCCATAATGGGGTGAAATCATCAAAAACTCGTCTTCCCGTGGAGCGGTCCGGCTATGGTAGCCTTCTTGGGGAAGTAGGAGAGTGATAATTTAAGCCTCGACATCGATTTTTTATTCCAAGAGGTTAAGTGCAAGAGCACTTGTGTCTGGCAATGCTTATTGCTATGTTTTTGTGTTGCATTTTTATGATGTTTTTGTTGTTTTGATTTTCTTTCTTTGTGTATATGTCATGATATTATGGTATGCATAATGATTGATGTTGATGGATGCATGCTATTATATTGATGGATGCATATGGTATAATAAATGCGATTGTTGTATGTTGATTTCTTTTGATGGATGCATATGTTGTGATGAATGCAAATGTATGTGATATATAGAAATGAAATGGATGGATGGACTTTGTGGTGTTTGGCTATGGCACCATAGACTGTTTAGAACTCTATTATTTTGATTGTTGTGATGCATGACTTTGTATGTATACATGTGTTTTTTTTTTTTTTTTTGTATTTTCTGATGGTATTGTAAGGATGAAAAGTAGCGCAGTTGGTTTAGAAATGTAGCCAAGGTTTTCTGAGACTCAGACGGTTTTAACTTACTAGCCATGACTGTACTTTATCTTACAAGACTTTTGAACAAGGTATGAATCGGACTTGTTTTTGACCAAGTTATTTCACATCCCTGTGTGTGCAATTGAGTTCATTTATGTGGTATTTTTCAAGATATCGCCAGTGCTAGATGGGCTTTCAACTGAACCTGTATCGAGGATCACCTAATTAGCTCCACTAACTCCTTTGTTGTATTTAGTTAGATTAATCTGCGGTGTTATCCAGGATGCCATAAGCTAGCTCATCCACATGCAAATATTAATCTGTACACAAGTTAATGTGATAGATATATCGTCATGCGAGAATTTTACCGCCAGTGACCGATAGGCTATCAACCAAATCGGTACTGAGGCTTGCCTCATGACCTGTTGGAATGCTGAGAGTTCCAGGGATTCAAGTTCAAATCCCTTCTTTTCTTCAATTGTATTGGGATAATTGCTCGTTTGTAGTGATAATATCACTATTTATTTTGATTTGTTTTTCTTTTGAGCAAGGGATTGGGGATATGGAGTGACGATAATCACTATTGTTTGTGCCTTTTGATGTGTGCACTATAGGATGTCAAATTTTGATGTTTTGACTTTTTGCAAATTTTTGATGTTTTGCCACTATTTGAGGACTAGGGATTCTTAGGGAATTGGGTAGGGAGGATGCTTGTCCTTTTGCCAACTCTCAGCATTCTTGGGGTCATTCGCACAAGGGGATGAGCAAGATAACCATTTCTCTTATGGTGACCTGGATTACTTTGTAGGTTTCATCTTTCGTTTACACAACTTGGGAATTTTTATGTGTTTTAATTTGTGTTGGGATGTTACGTAACAAGGTATATTTCAAGTGTAACTCTACCTTCGTAAAATCTGTTTGACTTGATACATTACATGGCTAAAGAGAAAAAGGATGACTAAATCACGAAAACTCTTGATACATTAAAAGACAACTGACTCTAGTGTGGTAAAAACAATGCATGGTGTTTTTGTTGTTTTTGTAAAATGGAACAGTGTGGAACAAGATGGACTAGTAGAGTAGTTACAGCCTATGGTGCCTTTGACCTATATGACCACAAATATGCGATGCACGGATGTAATGCTTTAATGCATCTATGGATTTTTGTATTTTTGATGGATTGATTTTTGTGAATATGAAGATGAAGTGCGAGAAGAACTCTCTATTGATGATTTTGAGTATGACTAGAAATGAGATGCAAAATTTTGTTATTTTTGATGATTTTTGTCGTTTTTGAATTTTCTTGATTTTTGACCAAGCGATTGTGGAAATCCTTGGAGCATTTTGGGATTGACCAAGTCCTTGGAGCCTTTTGGGATTGACCAAGCGATTTTGACAATCCTTGGAGCCTTTTGGGATTGACCAAGCGATTTTGACAATCCTTGGAGCCTTTTGGGATTGACCAAGCGATTTTGACAATCCTTGGAGCCTTTTGGGATTGACCAAGTGATTGCAAGAATCCTTGGAGCCTTTTGGGATTGACCAAGCGATTGCAAGAATCCTTGGAGCATTTTTGGGATTTGGCTCTTTTAGATATGAAATGGTCACAAATGACTGATATTCAAGGGTTCTTTTTCCTTGATACCGTCAAGAGAAGCTAGCCGGTATGTCTCGGGTCCTATTTTGCTATCAATGACATATGGACCTAACCAATTTGCCGCAAACTTGTCCCTTAGGTGGGATGGCAAACTGGAATTTTGCTGGTTTTCCTTCAAAACCAAATCACCAACCTGAAAGTCCCTAAGGTGAACTTTCATGTTGTAAGCTTTCTTAAGTTGCTCTTGATAAATACGTAAATGCTCGAGAGCATTAACGCGTCGTTCATCAAGCAACATAAGCTGGTCTAACCGGGCCTGCCACGCAGTGTCATCATCGATGAACTCCTGCATTGATATGCGCAGGGAAGGAATCTCCAAATCTAGAGGCATGACTTCCTCGGAGCCATACACGAGCGAAAACAGAGTGGCCCCAGTGGGTGTCCGGATGCTAGTACGATAGGCCCATAGGGCAAGTGGGATTTGAATGTGCCAATCCTTATGACTATCTACGATGATCTTTTTAAGGATGGCAACTAGCATTTTGTTTGACGCCTCTGCTTGCCCATTCGCCTGCGGATAATAGGGTGTTGAAAAGTTGTGCTGAATCTTGTACTTTGTGGTCAAAGCACGCACATCTTTATTCTTGAAATTCATCCCATTATTCGAGACTATTTTGGATGGAATACCAAAATGACATATGATGTTATGCAAAATGAACTCCACAATGTGGGGTCCTATCGTAGAGGTAAGCGGAATTGCTTCCACCCACTTGGTAAAATACTTTGTGGCCATTATGATAAATGTGTGACAGCCTAACGATGCAGGGGAGATCTTTCCAATTAGATCAAAGCCCCACTGCGAGAACGGCCAAGCCGACTGGACTGTCTACAAGGCCTGAGAAGGTACGTGCATCAAATTGGCATGATGTTGACACTTCACGCACTTCTTGACATAGGTGCAGCAATCTCGCTCTAAATATGGCCAATAATAGCCCATGCGAAGAATGCACTTTGCAATGGCCATACCACTAAAGTGGCCACCACATGTACCATCGTGCACTTGGCCGATCGCCCAAGTGGACTCTTGCTGGTCCAAGCAACGAAGGAGGATTCCTTCATAGTCGCGACGATACAAAATGTCTCCTATCAAGACATACTTAGCCGCTTTCTGCTTGAGTGCTCGTTTTGTGGCATGAGTCCATTCAAGTGGGATATTACCTAACTTGAGGTAGTCTCTGATGGGTAAATACCAATCCTGTTGATCAGAAACCTCGATAGTATGAACAGCCAATCCATTTTGAAGTTCATCCCTTGCGAACGCTGAATGGGATAGAACCTGTAAGAATAGTGTTGTGTTGCTATTAATGGGAGTATGGGAGAACAAGGACCCCCATTTTGCGCGTTTCAGATGATCTTAGATTTGAGAGAACTTATCCGAGGATGGTTCAATCTGGATCATGTGGATTCCTAGCGTCAAGTCTGAGCTTGCACGCTCCATCGCGGATTGCGATAAGGTTTTGACTTGAATGGTTGTCATATCACTGAAAAGGTCTTGCAAAATTAGTGACCCCAAGGAGGCCATTGTGTCCGTAAAACGATTCGATGATCGAGGGAGTGCCTCGATGTCATACTACTCAAGTTTTGCTAGGAATTTTTCCACAAGGGCTTTATAAGCCTACAGGACTGAGCATTTGCATTGATATACCCCTTTGAATTTATTGACTATTAACAGCGAATCATCGAAGATATTCAGTCTTTTTATGTTCATGGCGATTGCTGTCTGAAGACCTAGGAGCAAGGTTTCATACTTTGCATTGTGATCGCCATTGAAAACACAAGATTCTGGAAATAAAAAGGAATATTATACCACAAGAACAAGAAATAACATATGCAAATCGACACAAGATAAAAGCAATAAAAATAGGGTAATCTCTTTTATTGATACGCTTTACAAACTGTGTTACAATACGTCTCCTTCCCTTTTAAGGGATAAGAGAGTCAGATGCATTTCTTGTCACGACTAATAATCCCTCTTCCGCATGCCCACACGTGAGATGGACGGATTAAAACATCGCCGCCGCTGTTGTACGTGATTCTTTGCTTCTCCTGCTCCTCTGTTGTTGAAAACCTGCATACAAAATAAAAACATAAAAACGTTAGTAACACCTGTACTAAAAGGACAGAACCTTTGAATTCGATAAACTATTTAAACAGATATTTTCTGTATAATAATATTCGATATATATATCTTAAACATGCAATGCAAGATAATCGTTAATGCAGGATAAGCACGCAGTGATAAAATAAACAATCGATAAACTATTTAATCTATGCAACCTGTAACTTTTACGTAAAACAGAGACTAAGAACGCGATAACCGAATAGCTTAAAATGATGCTAAGAACGTGCGAGGCGCCCAAGCGGGCCGCCCGCCATTGGGACTTGATCTCGGCGCCAATCCAACAGGGAAGGGCCCAAAAATCTTTTTGGATTGAATGAGTTGTCATCGAATTAGTGTGGTCGAATGTCGGGTTTGCAGTTTTGGCAGCACTTCGTTGCTTAGAAAATGTCTATCTCTCCTCCCCCTTGAGCAAGAAAGTCCCTGGCGTTTTATAGACCCACGGGGTCTTCTTGAAAGATACGCACTGATGCCATGTGGCGGCCATGCCTTCTTAAGAGGGAGGAAAGTCCTCCACGACTCGGGCTGTCATGACTGCACTTGTGACAGTCTTCCAATGGCCAACCTACCCACCTACGCGTGCGTGCAAGGCGGAAGCCATTAATGACTGTCTCTGACTGCCACGTGTCCAACGGTTACTTTGAACTGCTTTAATGTTTGCTTTTATGTCGGCCTAAATGTTCACCTTGATGTCTGTTCATGAGCTCCGAAGTGTCGCGATATCGTGACACTTCGGGCAAGGCTCCCCTCGGGCGTCGAAGTGTCGTGATATCGTGACACTTCGGGCAAGGTTCCCCTCGGGCACCGAAGTGTCGTGATATCGTGACACTTCGTGCAAGGTTCTCCTCGGGCACCGAAGTGTCACGATATCGTGACACTTCGGGAAAGGCTCCCCTCGAGCGCCAAAGTGTCACGATATCATGACGTCATGATATCGCGACACTTCGGGTGGGGCTCCCCTCGGGCACCGAAGTGTCGCGATATCGCGACGTCGCGATATCGTGACACTTCGGTGAGGTTCCCCTCGGGCGCCGAAGTGTTGCGATATCGTGACGTCACGATATCGCGACACTTCGGGCGAGGTTCCCCTCTGGGCCCTGAAGTGTCATGATTTCGCGACGTCGCGAAATTGTGACGTCGCAATTTCGCGACGCCTAAGGCCGAAGTTCCTTTGCTCCTAAAGTTTGCTCCAGATTTGTATTTTGCTTAAGATTTGTTCTTGCTCAAGGCTTAAATTTTTCTTAGGATTTGAGGCTTGAATTTTTTTAAAGGCTCACTTTAGATTAAAGGCTTGTTAAAATGACCAACTTTGTTCTGGTCACTTTTTGACCTTCTAAACTATTGTGTGAGTGGCTAGGACCACTTTTTGACCTCTGAGGGCTGCCCTGAAAGCTATGTATGTCAATGCGATCAGTGTTTGTAGTCACTTAATCGGATTGGTGCTGTTTTGGTGTCTACACAATCACAAGCTGATCAAACACTTGGCATTCATGAATCATGAATTCAAGGTTCCCATAGACAAAAGGTTGCACCCTTTGCCTATTCATGACTGATCAATGCTTAAGCTCAAGTAACACCTCATAGAAAAAGGTTAGAACTTGAATTAAGTTCCTTAGCTCATCCGCAGCAAGGATTCTAAAATGCATGCCCTTTCCATACTTGGGGCATCAATAGTTGGTTAGGTTACTGAGAAACCCTAATCATTAGTGCTTTGGTTATTTATTTTTGCTTGAAATTGTGCCTTGCATAGCACTTCCCAAAAAGGGGAATCTGTAGACACCAAAACAGCACCAATCTAATTATGTGACAACAAGCGCTGATCGCATTGACACAAACAACCCCCAGAGGTTAAACAGTGGTCCTAACCACTCCCAAAAGTATTTTGGAATGTCAAAGGTTAATTTGGCACCTTTTTGGCACCTTACTCTCTACTCGTCCCACCTCGAGACGAATACAAACTAGCATTCATCCCACCCAGAGATGAATAGCAGCATTTGCCCCAGGGTGAGGCAAATAGAAGGCTTGATTGGCAAAAAAAATCAAACCTCGACAACTTCGCCAGTTAACTGAGGCTTCATGCCATGTCATTGCGAGGAATAGATTTTATTCAAGAAGAGAGACTTTAGTCATGCATGTCTTTATTTTAGAGACCTCATACAAGGATATTCTAAATTAGGGAACTAGATTTTCTCTAAAAATAGGATAGTTAACTCAAGTGGCGCCCTTGCATGCGCAATTTAAACAAGGAGACCCTAAGGTCTATAAATTGGGGAGTTTTCCCACCCAAAATATGGATAGAGAAGAAGCATTTGAGTAATGAAGTGCTGCCAATTTACATACCTACTTGTGATTTGTGCCTTCACATCCTTAATCTCTCATTCAAAAGGGAGGTTGTTGGGTGACTATTGGAAGCGCGAATCCCGAACCAAAACATGATTTTTGGCCATAATATCCCACTAAATTTGTCGACAACACCCTATAAAGAGTTTTGGACCCATCCCAAGGGGATTGGTGTTGAAACAGTGTCCCAAATGGTGGACGTCCTGCCCCTGGGCGCTCCCCAAACTGTCATAGCCCTATTCGCCCCACCTCGGGACGATTAGAAATCTGTGATATATTTCTTTAGTTTTTCTTTTGTATTTTATTCTAGATATGCTAAATAGGTTACAGTTCAAATTTCATTTCATTCTGAGCAATTTTGACCAGGTTTTTGTCATTTCTTGCCTTTACTAACTTGCAGATGGCACCAAAAAAATTTGGGTGATAGAGGTAAAATTGGAGAAATATGACCTTTTGGGTCTTCCCAAAACACCCCCAATTAGCTAACCCCAATTTTGCAAGTCATTTGGAGCTTCTAGGATAGGACATTGAAGAGGGTGCTTTCTGATAGGTTATTGCAGGTCTATTCGTCCCACCCTAGAGCGAATACAAATCTATGAGGAATTTCCTAACTGTTCTTTTTGTAGGGGTTTTCTGATAATATATTTATGCTTTTGTCAAAATTTTAGGTTTCTGACATCATAGAAGCAGGAGAGAGTCAACAATCATATACACAAGCGGTGATGACGTTTTGGTTCGTCCATCTTATATGTGGGCATGCGGAAGAAATATTGTTGTTTATAGATGCGATAAGAAACTTACTTGACGCTCCTATTCCCTAAAAAGGAAGGAGATGTATTGTAACACAACTCTGAAAAGCATATCAATAAAAGGGCCACATTTTATATTGCTTTTATCTTGTGTCAATTTTTCTATGCTCTTTCTTTTTATGCACTTTGCAATACATAGGCTATAAGCGTTAAGTTTGATTTTATAAGCATCATATTGGGCACTTTCCTTTTTGTTTTCGTATCCTCGTGCTTTCAGGTGTCATTAACAAAAAAAGGTATGCAAGAAGGATTATTCCTCTAATTTATTACTAGCAAGCCTAAGATCGATAGCAACAATATAACAATACCTATTTATATATCTCTATGAAATATTTAAAACATAACAAAGTCTAATCAAATATAATAAATGATAGTTTTAAGAAAAAATCCTAAATATTAACTTTCTACTAATGAATTCACTAAATAACTCTCATTATTTGGTTAGTGGATTTGGTAGTAAACTTACTCATAAAATATAGCATTGCATAAATAATCCAATAGAGGTACTTTATTAATTAGGTTTAATAGCATATCCTTACCCTTCAACTTCTATAAGGTGTTATATTTATTTCATAAAAGGTCACATTAACTTTATTTTATGAAGTCCTCTAACCAAAAGGTGTATTCCTACTCAATAGTACCTCATATTCTATTCTAACTATATCATAAAGGAGTATTAAATTTTCCTATATTGTTCTCTTTAACAAAGCTCAAAGAATCAAATGGACTAGAGATTATGATCTTTGGGTGTTTGAAACCTTAGAAACTAAACTTAGATTAATATATGTTTTGTTTTTAAAGGAGGAATACAACATGGATTCATAAGGTGGCATACATTTATATATTGTCATGGGGTTCTTTTCCAACCCTACTAGCTTGAGAAAAAAATCAAATATGAGCATTATTATGAGTAGCATTTTTTAACCCCTTCATGGTCTATTCAATCGTAACATCAACAACTAGTGTAATAGTTAGGGTTGGCTAATGACTAATATTATTATCTTTATTAAAAGTAAGTTTTTTATAAAATAATATGGATAAATCTATAGAAGTTATGGTAGAAACCTATTTGAATATCAATAGGGTATTGGAGATCCTATATAATATCAATTTTCATACAAATTTAAATATAAGGATGGATAGAATAGAATCTCTCTTGCTCATGGTAAATAAGGTAACCTAAGAATTTACCATGATAAATTAAATCCCATGATAATTTTATTGATAAACTTAGAAATCCAACCTAAATTAGGATTTGTAGATCTAATCTCAAAATCAACCAAGTCATAATCAAATTGGATAGCACAAGAAGGGTATTTGTTGTATATAAATTAAACTACTTTAAATAGCAGGGAATAACAATGAATTGGTTTAGTTAAAGTAAACAAAAAGAAGTTCTTTTTTAGGATTTAACTCATTAGATTTATATCATAAGTATATCATGTGCAATATATCTATTATCTAAGTATAGATTCCAATAGGATATACCCTATATATTACTTATTGAGTATATACTTTTTAGACCAGCCACCAATTATATCTATAGTATTGATAGAGAAAATAAAATTAGTAGGATATAGAAAATATCAATAAACTTACCTCATAGAATACTTTGAAAATAATTTCTCTTGCTTGATTTGATATTATTGTACTATTTTTCAACACTAATTTCTACATTAATTAATAAGGTGCATCCTAAAATCTTTATATTTGAGTTTTTCATGTCCACAAAAAGATAAAATATTAAAACACAATTTAATGGTATGGTGAATACTAATAGTTGAAGCTCAAAAGGTTATTAATTTGAAAATAAAAAGAAAATAAAAAATATAATAAAGGATAAATCTCAAAACAAACAATAGAAAAATTAGTAAAATCAAATTATTTGAATCATCTAACTATATTAAAAAAAACCCAATAGATCAAAGCCTAGCATTTTATATTACAATTAATTTATTGGCTAACATTTTATGTAAAGAGGAAAAATAGATAAAATACATCATTTATGGTGTGTAATAATGTCTAAAATGTCAAAGAGAGAACTTCAATAAGTAAATAGATTTCTTAATAAATATGGTATAATTTCCATGTGAAAGATATGGAGAGGTTAAGGAAATTTACATATGAAAATAAATAAGAAGTTAGCCTTCTTGTATAACTATTTGTTTTACCAAAAAGAGAATGTAATAAAAGATAATAAGCAATTTAATAGTATATTTCATGCACACTGAGATGTTGTGAAAGATAATATTTAAGTCATAAGTATTCAACTCTTTATTTATCCTAACATGGAAATAAAAATAACTGAATTATATTAGCACTATTTTATCTCCTAGTTCTAATCCCAAAGAACATACGATAGTAGTAAATATAATGTTTATTACAGTCAAATATATGTTATATTAGTAATAACAAGTAAAAATAAGTTAAAATAATATTAAATACTATGACCATGTAATAAAACCAGTGGTAAGTATCAATATGTCGAGTTAAACCTACAATAGAAATTAAGTTCCAATATGCCAACCTCATGTCTATAACAAAATTTATAGATGTCAATATCTATGGCAACAAGGCAACTTTCTCAAGATGCCTTCCATAATGACAAGGGCCTTGACTATTTCCATCATATAGGGTTCCATGGATGCCCTCTTTGGCTATAGAAAATCACTTTATTTTATAGAATATGATCATGATATAATAGCTTTATAAATTCAATATTCAAAAGAATTATAACCTTTTATAACATACAAAGGAAGGGCCTAAATGGATAGCAAGTTCTTTGTTTTAAATGTATAATCATTTATTTTGACTTGATCTAGTTGGGAAGAGCACAAAGATGAATATAGGGTAGTTTTAGGATAATCTTATATAAATAGCATTGTTTTCAAGAAAGCTAGAATAACTAGGGATATATAAAATGGCATGCTTACGCAAATAAATGGAATATTTATTTCTCATTTAAGACATTTTAAAATCTTTGTTTCTTTTATTATAAGACTATATACTATGTTGAGTAAAAATATATTAACTTTAGTGCAAATACAACATGGGAAAGAATTTTAAGCAATAAAAAAACCAAGCCTTTTTGTATGCTTCTTTTATCTAAGACCAAAAATGGCTTATGAACGTCCTATCCTCACTAGGTATAATACTACTACCAACACCACTAACCTGATATACCTATTTTGTATGGCCTATGTTAAATTTATTCTTTTATTTTATTTTATTCAATAAATTAGAACAACCTTATGAATAAATTAATTTAATTTAATGTAACTATTAAATATCATTTATGGAATGATTATATATTATTGTTTTGTAATATTATATTTTAGCTCTAAAAGCTGAGTCTTTCGTGTAAAAACTGTGAGACCTCTGATACTCTTTAAATAGAATAATAAGATTTATGCATATGTACTTAATTATAAATATCCATGTGTCATGCAAGGATGCGTTGTATATTAACAAAAAGTTTATTATATCTAGAAAGTAATTTTGAAAAACAAAATAGAATAATAAGATTTATGCATGTACTTAATTATATATATCCATGTGTCATGCAAGGATGCGTTGTATATCAACAAAAAGTTTATTATATCTAGAAAGTAATTTTGAAAAAAAAAACTACTAATATTTGCAATTATAAGACCAGCTACTAAGTGACATTGTAATTATTCAACCTTAGTTTTAAAATATTGAATGAAGGCATTCATTATGACAACTTAATGAAATGATGAATGGAGGTATTCATTGTGAACCTACTAAGTTTCAGTTCCCTTGAGTCATTCATTATGACAACCTTAAGAGTTTCAGTTCCGGGGAAAATTTTCTTAAATGCATAAGATACATAGATTGTATAAATGGTCAAGTTGGGAAGAATACGAAAGTCATTGTCAATTACACGTGAGAATTGAACATTTTACGGGTATAAAACAGAAAAATCTTTAAAACTGTTTACACGTATTTTTATAGAAAATGTATTGAAAATAGGCCAATTTCAAGCCTGGTCGTGTGCAAGGGCTTCGAGGAAATCCTATTGGATGTGTGCACGCGCACGCGCACGGCCTTCGACTGGGAACAATTTCTTATTGCATTCGTGCGGTGTCGGTCATTGTAAATTGTCTCGATACCCTACAGTTTCACTTCTTACACGTTCTCTTGTCCGCAAGGTGGAGACATTTCTTTTCATGAGCGAAACCAAGTTTCAAAGGGCGCGCTGATCCAAGCTTGTGACTAGCACAAAGAAGAAAATGTCGATCCGATGACCTTAAAACAAAAGAGAAAGACAGAATGTAGTTAGACGTCCACCTCCGTTAGCACGTGTATTTTTTTTTGCCTTGTTACTCGCACAAACGAGCATTGAGCTTTAATGTCTTTGTTTCGAATATAATCCAAAGAGTAAGACAGCTTTGCCGTAACTTAGAGCCTGCAAACTGTTAGTAAGGCCACCAACTCTCGTGGCGACTGTTAGTACAGTTGGCTCTTCAGTTTCACAATCTTTTGCTGTTACTTTTGACGTACTTATTTTTTACTGTGGTAGTTTTATTAAATTGGATATAAAATAGAATGACAATTATAAAATATGTCATTAGAATTACATCATCATATTAACCAATCACAAAATAAAAGTTTCAGCCTTCTACATAAATATTAATAAGAATAAAAAATCTCACAGGCATACCCTTCTTTTGTGGGCATGCATACCGGACTTAGCTGATCGTCTGCATTCGCAATCTCTCATTGTTGCCGTGTCGAATATAACTGCATTTTCCTCACCCAACTCCGACGCTTGGGTCACTGTCCAGTGTACATGGGACATCTGCGCATATTCAAGGAATTCCTGGTTTTAATGCTTTTTCTTCTAACACGTCGTACTATCTTCCTCCCGTTTCCTCCACCAAAACCAATAATAACAAAAGAAAGCGCCATCCTCCAGGAACACCTGGTATGTTCAAAAATAATATTTTATATTTATGACCCCATCACGATGCTAGAAAAGAGGTAAATTCCTCCAAGTAGCTAGATATCAATTTCTACTTTAAAAAAAAAGCAAAGGGAATTGCGCATATTGTGACTTATGACTTTAGAACACATTAAAAGAATTTCTACACCACAATGGGTCTCTTCAAGTACAAAATCCACTACTTTAAAAAAAGGTTGTGAAACATAGTATCCACTCAAAAAAAATCCTTTTTCCTATCTGCATAGGTGAAGAAATCAGCAGACATTGTGTGAAAAACGGGAACCATAGATTCATCTAATTCATCCTTGAAATCCATCTTTACCTCTTGATGAAGAGTTTGGAAATAATCTTCAAGAGTCCCAAACTTTGCCAGTGCTGAAATATTTTGGAAATAATCTTTTGGAAATAATCTTCAAGAGTTCCAAACTTTGCCAGTGCTGAAATATTTTCCTGATTCCTCGTTTCAGAAATAGAATGATCTCTCTTTCAACCTCTTCGAAGAAGGAAGACCTCCATAATATCTGTCGTTGTTGATTCTTCCTAGAATGCAGCAGTCAGGACCTTGTTCCTCAAATGACGAAAAATCACTCACAATCCTCTAACTAGGACATAGATCCTCCAACATTCTCCTCCAAAAAAAAAAAAAATACTGTCAAGAAATATAGACTGACTCGAATGAGTCAACCATATGACCATCTGTAGCAAGCAATCCCATGCCACCAACACTCAAAAATATTCTATGTAATATTTCCATTCTCTATTATTAGTAAAATAGTATATGAGTAATTTAATACCAAAAAAATATGCTAGCTCAAGCTTCTAAAAATGTATATAATAAATTTTCCTTCTTTTAGCTAGCATCGTTATTCTTTTCTGTCGATAATGTTTGATTGTTTTAATTTTTGCCAGGTCTATGCCAATTCTGGTCTCGTTTGCCGCATGTACTAAAGTGCATATAAATTTTCCTTTGTTCTTTCACAGGTGCTTCATAAACTTCATCCAACTAAAATCTAAAATTTTATACAATATTTATTCCTCTAAAAATATTCTTCTAATCTCTTCAACAATTCAAAAGTTCAATTTCTTTAAATCAAATTTATCTTACCTTGTGAATTCTTCTCCAATATTCTTCAATTTGGATGACCTCAGCCCTTCTTTCATCTCTACTTTCTCTTCTTATCCAATCTTTTGCTTCCAATCTTACATTCTCTCATGTTTGTCAGTTTCACTTCAATTTTTTCTTCATAAACAATCTTTCCACCATAGTTCTAATCATGAAGTAGCTATCATGATGTCCCTTCAAGATGGCTCTAATACCATGTTAGCAAATAGACCAAAATCCTTATAGTGGTATCACTTTCAGAATCACAATATAATACACACAATATTATACACAATAAATAATAAATATTATTCATAAAAATATTTACAAAAGTATGCATAACATAATGTTTAATTGATATTTTTTATAATGCTTTGTCATCAATATATAATTATAAGAGACTCTTCATATGCATGTCTTTTGACCTTCCCTCTTCTCTCATAATAACAAAGTATCCCATAATAACATAACTCTTCACTTGCCTACTTGACACCTCACATTTCCACACTTGACAACTATAAATCATAACTCACATGACAAATAAACACTCCACACTCCTAAATATTAATCACACCCTAAACAATCACATGACCAAATAATATAATATTGCCAACACTATGTACAATATGAAAATAGTTTTGAAAAAAACCTTAAAAAAAAATTTTGTAGTTCATTCTACATAGTAGACATCCACCTCTTCATATGAGTGGATAATTAATTCAAGGATTGCTAGACACATAATGAAGTACAAGTACCATCACCAAAGTTATAACAAAACTCATGCAAGGGAATGTAGAATTTTGGCCTCATAAATAGATGATTAAAGATGTAAATATTGGGTCCAAAATTATTGCTTGTGGATATTGATCACATGTATAAATTAGATGAAAATATTTGTTGCTATGGTTGTATATGAGTGTGAAAAGTGGCATCATATGCCATCTCAGTTATGGTTACTTACGATACATGAGCTAGCATCAGATGGATATTGGAATCCCATGCATAGGAACGACTTCTGATTGTATTCGTGCGGTGTTCGTCATCGTAAATTGCTTCTTTTGTCTCCAATGTCTCGATACGCTACTGTTTCCCTTCTAACACGTTCTCTTGTCCGCAGGGGGGAGACATTTCTTTTCATGAGCGAAACCAAGTTTCAAAGGGCGCGCTGATCCAAGCTTCTGATTAGCTCAAAACAAAATGCCGCTCTCATGACCATAAAAAAATAAAAGGAAAGAAAGAATGGAGTTAGACGTCCACCGAGCTTTGATGTCTTTGTTTGGAATATAATCCAAACAGTAAGACAGCTTTGCTAGTAGGGCCATCAATTCTCATGGCTACTGTTAGTACAGTTGGCTAGTCATTTTCTCAATCTTTTGTTGCTACTCCTGACGTACTTTTATTCTTTAGTGTGGTAGCCCTATTAAATTGGACATAGAGAAAGCTTTCATTCAAAAGACACACCCTTCCTTTGTGGGCATGCATACCTGAATTAGCTGATCGTCTGCATTCGCACTCTCTCATTGTTGCCGTCACGAATATGACTGCCTTTCCCTCACCCAACTCCGACGCTTGGGTCACTGTCCACTGTCTACATGGGTCATCTCCGCATATTCAAGGAATTCCTGGCCTTAATGCCTTTTCTTCTAACACGACGTCAAATCTTCCTTCCGTTTCCTCCACTAAAACCAATAATAACAAACGAAAGCGCCGTCCTGCTGGAACCCCTGGTATGTTTAAACATCATAACCTATTTCTGGGCTTAGTATATATATGCCCATATATTTGTGAAATTGACAAGGTATTGACTATTGGGAACTCCTGTTGTGATTATAACTTACAGATCCCGATGCAGAGGTGGTTGCATTGTCGCCTGAGAAGTTGATGGAGTTGGATAGATATGTTTGCGAAATATGCAACCAGGGGTTCCAGAGGAATCAAAATCTGCAGATGCACCGGCGTCGCCACAAGGTCCCCTGGAAGCTATTGAAAAGGCCCAGCCCAGTAGTTCGCAAGTGTGTTTATGTTTGCCCAGATCCAATGTGTCTTCACAACGATCCCTCCCATGCTCTCGGAGACCTCGTGGGCATCAAGAAGCACTTCCGCAGAAAACACAGTATCGAGAAGCAATGGAAATGCGAAAAGTGCTTCAAGGAATACGCAGTTCAATCCGATTACAAAGCCCACCTTAAGACATGCGGAAGCAGAGGCCATTCATGCGACTGCGGGAGAGTCTTCTCAAGGTAAACATATACAAACGTCATGAAAAGATACCTTTTCTTAACTTGTATATGTATCTAAGTTAATGCATATCTTCCCTTGATCTCTTTTCTGTTTATTCTTTAATTTAACTGTTCTAACTACGTATTGGGTTTCGTTCCCTGCATCGCTGCGGGCCTTCTATGAAAATCGTCCTTTTAGCATTAATGTTTCTGATGGTGCAGAGTGGAGAGCTTTATTCAACATCAAGGCAATTGCAATCCAATAAAAGGAAAAGCAACATTTGGATACAACAATTCGGAAAGGGTGCCTTCGTCGAGCGTGACAACAGACTGCACCAACTATATTACCGGCAGTTCAACCTCGTCTGGCATTTTATCGGCTGGTAGAGCATTAGATTCCCGTAAGTTTTACGAGCAAGCTCGGCTGAATATAGGGCGGACAGAGCTTCAATTTCTTCCTGTGAAGCATCACTCCAATACCTCAGAGGAGTCACAGCTAACGGCTGACAATGTAGTCGCTGCTGCACTAATAAGAGATCATATATTAACCCATAGTTCGCATCCTGCTAGCAACCTGGAATCCAGATATAATAATACTAACACCTCTGCAAAAGAAGAAGAAGCCTCTGAAGCCTCTGAAGGTAGTCTTCGGTTACAGCTATCTATTGGTCGGTAAAAGGTAAAATAGTTTTTAATATTTTTAGAAGGAAAAGGAACTAGCATTAAGATATGCCTACAATAGGTTTGAAGGCTTGGTCAAAAGGTTTCTTGTAGAACTTACGAGTAAGACAAGTGTTGAAAAATGTAACAAGTTACCGATTTTTTTAAAAAACATATGTTCACATCATTGCTATAAATTTAAATTGTAGAGATGCTTGTTAAAATATTTGACTTCAATATGTACATATTTCAAGTATTTTTCAATGTAGATACCGTAGCCGGAATGTTTTTGGTTTTTTATCACAAAGATCCAAGTAAGGTTAATGTTTATTGTTTGAAGTTGTCAATGTATTTATAATTGTTATAATATTATTATATGGGCATAATAATTAATATGATTAAATTTCATATAATCAAATAAAATTATATATAACATTTAATGTTATTAGATTAAAAAAAATTAATGTAATTTTTTTAAATGTTTATGCTAACAAAGATATATAATCTATAAAATTATATATTTAAACCTAAAATTAGCATCTAAATAGAATGCATAAATTTTTATATATTTTTTATTATATAAATAATTTTTTTTAAATAACATAATGATAAGAATGACCTATATAAATGAACAAGCAATTGGAGAAAAGAGCAAGTTTTATCTTCAAAATTATTGTACTAAATATTTGGATAAATACAAATAAACTAAGGACTCTCATGAAGAAATATTGGCTCACAAGAAATAAATGTTTTTAAAGAATCCTTAGGTAGAAGTAAGGGTTTCCAAATTAAGGAAAATAATACCTTTTGTTACATATAGAAATATAGATAAGTTGGATAATTTTACATATGTTTAATTCTTACATTTGACTTGCAATTAAAATGCCGACAATTAAACTAATTCTTATTATATGGACTACTTTAAAAAAAAAAACATAATGATAATAAGGTTTGTATAAATAAACTAGTAAGTGTGAGCAAGGAGTAAGAATTATCTTCAATGTTCTTGTTCTACATATTTGGAGAAATACAAAGAATGAAGGAAAGAATTATTGGATCACAAGAAATAAATGTTATTTAAAGAATTCTTAGTTTGAAGTAAATTGTCCAAGGGAAGTAATATTTTGTTGATCTTGAAAAAATGGAAAAAAATATTAATGTATAGTAAACTCTATCCAAATAGTGAATGATACATAAGAAGTCATTATTTAAGGATGATACAATTGAGCATAATATGATGGATCTTAAAATAAGAGGGTTAATATGAAACTTCAATGGATTAATATGATAGCACTCTTAAAAGAAGATATTTAAATGTAGATTAAATCAAAGTGGATATTGAGTTCAAATTATTCAATAAATTTCCTTCTAAAGGGATTATTTCATCATCTTCTCCAATTTAGAATTCAATGATAAAATAATAGGTAAAGTAAAATGCTTTAGTGAAAAGGTTGGCTTATCTTTAACACAATGGAAAGATGTTTTCTAAGAAACTGGAAATACTTAGAAAGCTTTAGTGTGGGTTATGTTTTTTGTACATTCATAGTATACTATCAACAAAGAGATTTTAAAAAATAGTAATACTCTAAGGGAGATCATTGAGCATTTTTATATAATTGAATAGGTGTTAACATGTATATTTTAAAATATTTTACAAGATATATTTTAAAATTAAATTTAGATCAAGAGAATGAAATCAATAAGTGGATTATGAAAATATTATAGTTCAATGATGCAAATTATATGATAATAGAAAATTGAAAAGAAATTATAAATAAAAAGAATTGAGAAATAGATAAAATATTATGGCCATAGTATAAACTCAAATATTAAGCAAAGATATCATATTGTATTAGAAGATCAAATTATTTACACTCCAAAAAATGTGATAAAGAAAACACCTCATATAGAAAAAATACATCATACTTTAATTAGTTCAAACATTGAATAAAATTAAGAAAAATGAGTAGGATGAGAAATTATAATTTGCAACTTCAATTAAAATTATGGAAGATACAGATTCCATATTCAAAACAAAAAATTTAGAAAAGGTAAAATTTGATCTAGGTAAATCATCTCCAATTTTCTCAAATACTAGAAAATCATCTTCTTGAAAACAAAAAACAAAAATAGCCTAGCGGGGTAAAATTTGATCTAGGTAAATCATCTCCAATTTTCTCAAATACTAGAAAATCATCTTCTTGAAAACAAAAAACAAAAATAGCCTAGCGGCTGTCCCTTGCACGTTAGGGTTTATAGGGAAGCATAATATAAATATAATATAGAAAATATGCATTGCAATTTAGAATTGTTTGGGTGGCATAGTAAAATAATTACTATAGAGGTTATCCCTAACACTTTAGGGTTTCCAAGGCAACAAAAAAATGTGTTTTCAAGGTTATGTCTTGCACTAAATAGGATATCTAGGGAAATATAAGTCTATATAGATGATAATTTAAATTAAGAATAGTATGAAAACGGAATAAAAACATTGGCAAAAATGGGAAAAGGAAGGAAAAATATTTAGAATAGAAATAAAGAATAAAAAAATAGAAGGATATTGATTTAAGAAATCAAAGGTAAATAAGTGTCAAGAAGAAGTGGGCATAGCCCACAAATAAGAATAAAATTTATGACAAATATATTACTTGGAATATTTAAAGTATTAATATGGTCCCAAAAAAGGTTATCAAGAAATTAATAGATTACTTATGGTATTGAAATTAAAAGGGTATATTTAATAAAAATGGTATTATAGAATATAAGAAAGTATTTAAAAATATTTAGAAGATAGATGATTGTCTAGGGAATTTTGTTACTGGATATTGATGTATTGCAATGGTTTGGGGATAATAATAAATGGGATAGATAATTAGTAAAAGAAATAATTAATTGGGTTGCTAGATTTTTTGTAACAAATAGGAAAGTATGAAAATTAGAGTCACAAACATATATATATATATATATATATATATATATATATTGCACAAATTCAATCATCCTTTTAGATAGACATTAAAATATAATTAGTTTTTTCATGTCAATTTCAATGATGATTTGAAATTGTAATCTCTAATTTTTTATTAGGGACTTCAACACAATTCTATCTCCTTTTTAAAATAAGGCTTTTGTTGCTAGATGTTCTAGACAATGGAATATTTTGCTTTCCTTTTAAATTTAAATGGACTTAGGGATGTTATTCAGTATGCATAAGATAATATATGACTTGTAAAATATCATGTGGTGGAAATATCAAATAGATTTTTTATATCTAATAGTTGACTACAAAGTATACAATCTCTTCAAAAAAATTGTTGTAGTTAGGATTAAATCACAAACAATTATTTTGAGATATGCTCCACTCAATATTTATCATCCAAATATATTTTTTAGTCTATGTGGATCCAAGATATTATTTTCTTCCATATGTTTATGTTATAATAGGATGAAACAATGTTTGAATTATCATATATGTATTAGTTTAATTTAATAATAACATATCTAAAGCTATATATGAAGATAATTAATATCAAATCCTTTGCAAATATATTTAAGTAAAGGAGGAAATTAAATCTAAACTCAAGAATTTACAAGAGATAAGAAATAAAAAGAACAACAAGAGACAGAAGGAAGCAATCAAATATTTCAAATATATTCTATTAAAAGTTGTACAAAATGAGCAACCCTAAAATGATATTTTTTTAAAATAACTCATTAATTACCACACAAAGTTAAAATAAAATATTTATTGAAAGCAACTCAATGATGGATCTATATGATGCAAATTTATTTTCCACCCTAATAAGGGCCACCACCCTAATGGATTTCTTATAATTTTATTTCAAAAATAATGAGATAATATTAAAAATAAGAAGTTGTATCTAATTGAAAAGGATAGGGGAAAATATAGCTATAATAATAAAAATCAATAACACCCTTGTTGTGTTAGAATCGTAAGAAAGATGAAATAAAATATTTTAATAATTCTTCCCCAATGATACTTTGTAAAAAAATTTATAAAATGATTCAAAAATCATGACAAATTGATTGGAAAAATTTCTAAATTGTTCACCTCATAAGAACAAAGTAGTTTTTTTTATGGGAAATAAATCCGTAAGGGTAAAATCATTATGCATGTGGTCATGCATTCTCTTAAGTCCATGCAAGAACCAAGTATGCTTGTAAAATAAAATATGGACAAAGCATATAATGTGGTTTGGTTGAGTTTTACATATGATACTATAAAAACATTTGGTTGTTATTAAGGTCAATAAATGGATTAGATTTTATCAAATCACTCTAAAATATTTTATTTTAATCAATGGATCCTTTATTAAATACTTTGAATTATTTGTTGAATCTTCGAGGGTGAATCATTTTTTGTTTTTCTCTTCATTATTATTATTGAGGCATTGGGAAGAGCTCTCTCAAATGCAAAATTAAAATATAAAATAAAATAATTTGTTATTGAACTTTTCTTTCAGGACATCCCTTGTTTATTGTTGCCATGGAGTTCAAATTAATACTATTAGATATGAAAAAATAATATCTAAGATATTTATTAAGTATATTTCCTTAAATTCACAATGAGTTGTAACAAATATATCAAGGTTCAAAGTTGCAAAATATGTTATTAATATATCTAGGAATTGTCTTGTCTAATAAACAAAATAATAAGAATATTTGAGATTCAATTTTTTATAGAATAAAATCTTATTTAAGTGGATGTAAAGGTAATTTCCTAACCATGGTTGGAAAATTTCAACTTATAAAGGTTGTATTATAACTAACCCTATATTTTATTTCACTTGCAATATTCCAATAGATATAAAAAATGAATATAATAACTTAAAATAGATTTCTTTTAAAAGTATGAGATGATGAACCTAATATTGCTCTTTACAAATGGGATAGGATTTATAAATAAAATAATATGTAAGGGGAAAACTTACAAAATTATAATTTATAAATATAATATTAGGAGTAAAACATTGTTGATTATTATTTAAAGATCAATAAAAGAGTTAGAAAAAAATTACTTCAAATTTATATGTTGTTTTGGTGTAATAAAATTGTTAACCAATTAGTGATATAGAAATTTTATGCGACAATTTGCAATTAATCACAAATTATATTAGGTGATTGCACAATAATGGAAATTCTACAAGTAATTGGTTTGATAACTATATGAACATTGATACTCTTATGTTTAATAAAAAATAAAATTATTAGTTTGAGCTTATATGTTGGAAATATATTAATTATTTTCCATGTTATTATGGCAAGGCTAACTCTAAAAGAAACTGGACACTATCCATGTATCCTCGTTGAGGTTTAGGGTGATAGCCCCCAACAATTTTTTTAGGGTTTATTAAGTTATTTTTGAACCCGTATGGGTTGTTTAGGATTAAATATTTGAACCCATGGTTTTTTTCCCATGGTATTATAAAATCTATTCTTGTACTATTATTATTTAATTCCACTTGCATTAGGATTTGAAGATAGTAGAGATATGAAAATTATTGTATTGGAGATAGTTAATTTTATACAATAAGAAGATATTACTATTTTGGATTTTTTATTTTAAGGGTTTCTAGGTGAAATATTGTATTATGTGTGTATCTATTATCTTCTTTTTTCCTTTGATTTTGTATTTATTGTTTTTCTATATTTAGTTTATCGGGGCCTTTTGCTCTTCATTTGGTATCAGAGCTAGTTTTTTAGCTTTCTTTGAGGAGTAAGGGTTTCAACCCTGTGATAAATTAATTCTTGAGTGGGAGTCATACACGAAAGAATATTGGTAAAGCAAAATGATGAGAAGCACATGGGTAGAGATTAAAAATTTTAATGGATAAAATTTTGAGTTATAGAAACTCAAGATGGAGGATCTATTGGTTGATAAAGATAAGTAGATTATGGTCTCGAGAATAAAACCAATATCAATAACAAATGAGGATGCACTAAAATTTATAGGAATGCAAGGAGCTGTATCAAATTGTGCTTATCTAATTTAATATTGTTGAATGTATCAACAGAGACTACAACAATGTTATTATGGGATAAGCTAGGAACTTTGTATCAGACAAAGTCACTAGTAAATAAACTCTTTCTCTCAAAGAAGTTGTATTCACTTTGGATGAATTATGGTGACTCTATGGTTGAACATATGAATAATTTTAACACTATGGTAAGTCAATTAAACTCTATTGAAATAAAATTTGATGAAGAGGAAAAGTGTATTATTTTACTTTGGTCATTACCTGATTTATGAGATAACCTATTTATTACAATCACTAATACTACTTATACATTGAAAGTAGAGGATATAGTAGGAATATTGTTATCTAAGGAAATGAGATAAAAATATTATGAGGATTATCATTAGAAGGATGCCTTGATTGTGACAGGTCGTTCTTAAGAAAGAAGCAAAAAGAAATTAAGAGAGGAAATCAAGATCTAGGGGTAAATTTGTTGCTCTAAAAAAATAAAATACTGAAAGTGTGGTAAAATGGAGCATCATAAAAGAGATTGTAGATCTAAAAAGGATGATAATATCTTATCATCTAATGAAGGAACTTTTGTATAAATTAAGACCACAAATGTATATTTAAGGGAATTATTCTTAGTTGTAGCATGCTCAAGTGAATGCCATGACTCAATATTAATTGACTCAAGTGCTTCCTTTCATATGACTCCTCATAGAGAGGGGTTCTATGAATATGAAAATATAAATGGAGGTGAAGTCTTCTTAGGATACAATTTGATATATAAAATAATAATTCAAGGAAGTGTAAAGTTAACGTTAAAATATGGAAGAATAAAAACCCTTGGTGTGCTACATGTCTTAGGTTTGGCAAGGAATTTGATATTCATGAGTAAGATGAATGATGTGGGTGTGACTATGGTATTCAATAAGAATAGTTGCAAGATGGTTTATGGATTCATGGTGTTCATAAGAGGATATGTATAATAAATTTGTTCATACTTGAGGCTAGCACTATAAGTATTAATTACAATAACTCTTTAGTTGTAGAGGATAATAATATGGCAAGAGTGGCTTTGAGTATTCCTATAGCGAAGACAATGTTGTGGTATAAACGCATAGGGCATATTTTTTTTATAATTAAAAGGGGGGTTTTGAGAGGCTCCCAAAACCTTAAACAAACACTCCTAAAGGAGAATAAAAAGACAAAAGCCCAAAATGGCACCAAGTAGTACATCACAAAACCTAGGAGCTAGAGAAAAATAAAGATAAGGCCTTCCTAGTGATAAACTCCAAAATTATCCTACAAGAGTAGGATCTAGAAACTTTGGACTAAAAATTAGATTTATTAGAAGCATTCATAACCAAAGCAATGATATTCAGCATAACACTCATTTTTCTATTCATGTCCTTTATAAAGTTTACTACCATTTTAAGATTTCCCAAAATTGAATTTTTTTTATCTGCAATGGACTTGATTGATTGTATCAGTATGGATTTATTATTAGTGCTATCAAAAAAAATATTCCCAATGTATCACCTCTGGTGATGCTCATCCTAGAAGATCTCCATCAAGGAAAATAGGTCCTTATAGCTAGAAATATCCTAAATAATATTCTCCAAAATTTTAATGGAGTGATACTTTTTCCTTCCCTTGAACCCAATCAATGTGACTAAAAGCCCTCCTAAGTGCCAACTACCATCCAAAGAGTTGGCAGCCCTAGGCTCCATTGGCTAGCTAAAGTTTACACCATGCATCCCAAAAGAGGATACAAATAACTCTTTAGCCTGATTATTAATATGAGGCCCCAGATTCAGGTAGAACTCAAAGACACTAGAGATATTATGCATAGATAGAGAGGATTTGGAAGTAGGAAGCTCTGGTGGAACCAGAGGGTTATTTTCAACAAATTTTATAATTTTGGCCATGTCTATCCCATTTTTAGTAGCCATAAATTCAACAACTAAAAAAATTAAGCCTTGATGTAGAGGATTCAAACCCTTACCATTTTGGACATCCAAAAGAGTTTTATTTAGTTAGTGGCACAAAAACATTTGCACATTCATGGGCCTCCCTCTCCTAAAATGGTTAAGAAACATAACATGATAACTTCTGATGATTTTACATGAGGGATCTAGGGAAAAATAATCCATAATGACCTGAATCACCCAATCCCAGGGTGGTAGAAGGGCCTTAAATCTGAATCCTCCCTTATCCTTTGGTAGACATTCTCCATTATCAAGGAAAAATCCTAACTCCATAAGTAGAATGCATGGGGTATATTGGTGATAAAGACCTTTTGAACATAAAAAATTAAAGGTATGGCTAAATAAATTTTTGATTGCCCATTAAATTTTAATTTTTGTGAGCACTATATTTTTGAAAAGCAAACACAAGTAAAATTTCCTAGTAGTGCTACAATATCTGAAGAATTTTACATCTAGTTCATAGTTATGTGTTTGGACCTACAAAAGTACCATCATTAGGTAAATCTATCTATTTTGTTAGATTTATAGATAACTTTTCAAGAAATACCTAGGTATATTTTTAGGGGAACAAATATGATGTTTTCAATAAATTTAAAGAGTTTAAGGATCTTTTTAAAAAATAATATAGAGAAAAAGATAAAGGTTTTGAGAAGTGACAATGGTAGTGAATATTGCTCTAATAAATTTGAGAAATTTTGCAAGGATATGGAATAGAAAGGCAGAAAACAACTCCATATACTCCACAATAGAATGGAGTTACAAAATGAATGAACAAGACATATATGAATAATACCAAAAGCATGCTAAGTGGTGTAGGTTTAAAAAGAAAATTCTACGTAGAATTTGTGTTAACTACTATTACCTCATCAATAGATATCTTACCTTAGCTTGGTGGAGAAGACTCCATAGGAAGTATGGACTGGTAAGAAACCATCTCTCAGTCATATAAGGGTTTTTGGTTGTGATGCTTATATGTATGTCCCAAAATAAAAAAGAACTAAGCTAGAATTTAAATCTAAAAAATGAATATTTGTGGGTTATATTATTAGAGTTAAATGGTATAAGTTGTGGAACTCAAAAATATGAAATATTGTTTATAGTTGTAATGTGATATTTAGAGAAACAAAAGGTATTCCAAAATAGGAAATGCAACCAACCAAAAAACCCAAAATAGTTCAACTAAAATTGGAACAAGAGGAAGAACTTATTGTAGAACCTGGTGCTATAGAAGAAGATGAACTATAGAGAGATTCTAAAGAGGAAAATTTAGAGGAAGAAGGTGAGGAGGAAGCTAAATATGCAAAACCTGGAACTCCAAGTTTGAGGAGATCAGATCGAGTGAGAAGACTCCTAGAAAGGTATAGCCCTTAAAATATTTGTTCTACATTTAATATATCAATTACTAATTAAGAACCCAAGACTATAAAGGATGCACTTTACTCAAGTGATAATAAGTCTTGGAAAAGGGCTATAGAGAAAGAAATGGATTCCTTGGATAAAAATAGAACATGGGACTTGGTGAAATTACCCCCTGGAAGAAAACAGGTTGGTTGTAAGGGGGTATTCAAGAAGAAGTACAATGTAGAAGGAAAATTAGAGAATTACAAGGCTTTCCTAGTAGCAAAAGGATTTTCTTAAGTTGAGGGAATTGATTTTGATGAGATTTTTCTCCAGTGGCTAAACTAACTTCAATTAGATTTCTATTGGCTATTTCTATTGCTTTTGATCTTGAATTAAAATAGATGGATGTAAAGATAATATTTCTAGATGGTGAACTTGATGAAGACATATATATGTCACAACCATAATGCTTTAGTATAAAATGTAAGGAGGAATCAGTATGCAAGTTGAAAAAAATTCTTTATAGCTTGAAGCAATCTCCAAGAATGTGGAACCAAAAATTTGATAGGTTTGTTTTGAAAATTAGGTCTGGAAAAAGCAAAGCAAATTTGTGTGTGTATTTTAAATAAGGTGAAAATTGTGTTATCATTGTTTTGTATGTGGATGACATGTTAATCGGTAACAATAAGGAGACGATAAAGCTACTAAAATATTAGTTATCTTCTAAATGAAGGATTTGGGTGCTGGAAAATTTATTTTGGGTATGGAAATAATAAGGGATCATGCAAATAGAAAATTATGGTTAAATCAAAGGAATATATTGATTTTATACCACATAGGTTTATGATGCATGATTATAAACTAGTATGTACTTCATATCCTATTGGTAAAAAGTTATTTTTTGAATAGTGTCCTAAAATTTATGAGGAAATTGAAGAAATGCATCATGTTCCTTATTTTAGTGTTATTTTTAGTTTAATGTATGCAATGGGAGTAGTTAGAAAATATAAGTCCAATCCAAGAAATCAATGTTGGATTACTATGAAGAGGATCTTTAGATACTTGTGTGGAACTTCATACTATGTTATATGTTACCAAGGAAAATCTAGAGATAGTAATATTGTAAATATAAAAGGTTTTATGGATGTTGGATGGGTTGGAGATCTAGACAAGATAATATCCACGAGTACTTTATGGATGTGTTCAAACTATTTGGATGGGTAGTAATTTGGATGAGTAAAAATTAATAAATGGTTGCTTTATCCATAACAAAGGCATATTACATTGTAGAAATGCATGCCTATAAATAAGTAGTATGACTACAAAGGTTGTGTTCAACATTTGGTCTTAAGCAAGAGGTTGTAAGAATTGATAGTGACAGTTAGAGTGCAATATTTTTAACCAACACTCATGGTTCTCATTATTAGTAAAAACACATTGATATTAAGTACCATTTTGTGAGAGAGATGGTTGAAGGTAATCAAATGATGTTGAAGAAATTTTATACAGAGAATAATTTTGTTGATTCATTAACAAAGTTTGTACCTTCTCAAAACATTTCTTGGTATAGAAGATCTATGGGTATGGTTGTCTTTGATAGTTGACAATGATATTTTTTAGCCCCTAATAAAATTATTCAACAAGTGGGAGAGTATTAAAAATATGTAAAATATTTTCTATGTTATTATCGCAAGTTTAACTCTAAAAGGTATTTGAAACTCTCCATGTATCCATGTTAGGTTTCAAGGTCAATTCAAGCCTTGAGTAGGGGTTCAAGGGTGGTAGCCATAAAAAGTAGAGGTCTAAGGGTGACAACCCCCGATGAAATTTTTAGGGTTTCTTAAGCTATTTTTAGACCCATATGGGTTGTTTAGGGTTAAATATTTGAACCCATAGATTTTTTCCCATTGTATTTTAAAAATCATTCTTATGTGGTTTTTTTAATACACTTGCATTAGGTTTTGAAGAGAGAAGAGAGATAAAAATTATTGTATTAGAGATGGTTAATTTTATGCAATAAGGAGATATTACTATGTTGTATTTTCCCATAAGGGTTTTCTAGGTGAAATACTATGTTATGTGTGTATCTGTTATCTTCTTTTTTCTTTTGATTTTGTATTTACTATTTTTCTAGATTTAGTTTATCAAGGCCTTTACTCATCACTATATAAATGATATAAGGTTGAAAGTAAAATATTATACTGATAATTCACATAAAAGCATGAATTTCTTTTGCATTTTAGTGATAATTTTAATTCTATAGGTCATTGACATGATATTAAATGCCTCAAAATGTGTTCAAATCATATCGATTTTGAATAAAACTTTGTAAAATTATAGATATTGGAAAATAAATTTTTAACATATAAATTTTGTTTAATTTTTTATTATAATTACATATTTATATATTTCTTTTTATATTAAGTTTTGTCATAATAAGTTCATCAACACAACTTTGGAGGCCTCATATGGGTTGTGTCATATTATTTTATAATTAAATGTATCTAAGAAAATTTTAGAATATAAATCTAAGCATATAAGTCTTATTTAGTTTTTTTATTGGGGTAAAATCAGGGTTTCTTAAAGGACTCGACCCCTTTTACAAATCTTCATATACCTTCTTACCACAACATCCCATATTTATTATTATTTTTAATCTATGTATATCAAAACACCCATAACTTTCGTACATTCATTGCAGGAGGTTTTTAATTTATTCTTGGTGCATAAGCATGCACCATACTCCAATATCATTACACCCATAAGCTCTAGAATATGGATCCCTCAGTCCATAGATATTTAGAAAAATGGATCCCTCCACAATTCTAAAAAATGAAACTTTTCTCTCTTGAAGCCTCATTATGCTTCCACAAATTTGCAAGTCCATTATAAAATGAGTCTCTCAATAATTATATCCACAAGTATAATGAATGTTTAACTTTCAGTAGACAATTCCATAGATATCTAGAATATGGGGTCCAGAAATAAGTCCCCGACTCTTCAAAAAAGGATCTCTCGGTACACAAATATGTATGACTCTAGAAAATGGGTCCATATGTATACACAAATCTTCCAAAAATGAAACCCTTATCAAATAAATCCCTCAAGATTATTATAGCTACAAGCTAATAAATATAATTTCCAAAGGGAATGACCTTGCCACATGCAATTCAATAAATATCCAAGTTCACTATGGATATTCTTCACATAGGAACTTTCATCCCTTGTCTTGAATTTTTAATTTCCTCCCTCATTTGTCACTACATTAAGGACATATAGACATATAATATCTAGTGGTAAACATTTTCTAATTCAAAACCTTGGCACATTATATTTTTAAGTTTATAGACCTCCATTTATAATGTCTTCTTACTATGCTTTATTTATGCCTAATAATGACTAAAATCATGTAGAATTACCACATAAATGCAAAAAACAAATCTTAATAACAAAATGGTATTTTCTATAACTTTCCCATATTAATATTTATATTATTATACATAACAATTAAAATAATTGGTATTTATACTATATCATTTAACAAAATGAGTAATTTTTATGTAAGATAACACAAAAATAATGAGATATTTTTTTGTCTCGCCACTTTGAGTGAGATCTAAAACACTGATAATAAGTATATAGGGAGTTCTTGGAGATTACTCTTGATAAGTTATAGCTCACCTACCTGTCTCAATAAACACCCCTTCCATCTAGCTAATTTGCTTTAGATTTTGTCAATCATCACATAACACATCTAATCCTTGCTTACCCTAGTGAATATTGGATTACCCAAGTAAACAAAAGGGATATTTGAAACACTACATCAAAGCTTCATTACTATTTGTCTCTATCAATTCTCGAATGTGTTTATAAAAAGCACCTTACTCTTGTCCATGTTTATCATTTTTTGGGATGCTTTCTCATTGATATTTAGTATCCTCCTTAGTTCATTTGCCTTAGCTATAGAGGGTCTCCCAAAAAATTGTGTCATCCACAAATCTCATTTACTTTTATTATAGTTACATATTTTTTTATTTATTGACTATTGAAGATACATTTAAAATAAAAAGTAAATACTTAACTTTGGTAAGTATAAGAAAATTTAAAATATGTAAAAAATTATAAATCACATATCCACATTAGAGTTATTTATCATACTTCATTCTATAAAAAATTATAAAAATTATGTTTAGTACCCCAACATATCTACTCACAACAATTTATCAAAAATTTATACTCTTTGAGTTGAAAATAAATAAAAATTAAAATATTTACAACAAGATTATGAAAATTACATATTCACCTAGATCTATTATTTTAAAAGACATATTCATAGATTTTTTTTCCAAACAACTTATGTTATATGGAATTATTTATCACTCGTGCTCAATTTATCATAATAAAACATTAAAAAAATAAGAATAACCTCTACTAAAATACATAATTATATATATATATATATATATATATATATATATATATATATATATATATATATATATATATATATATATATATACTTTTTAAAATATAGTTTATTTTCCTATTATATACTTCATTTATAATTTTTTATCACTTTAAACCTCATCATAAAGTTGATAAAGTAGCACTTATTCCTTGATAAAGTTGATCATAATATTGTTTTGAGAAACTAGCTTAATAAATAGGCTAAAACTTTGTTAGAATACCATGATAAATAATTATAAATCTTGGATAATTATTAGAAAAACAGGACCAATCTTGGATAATTATTAGAAAAACAGGACCTCAAAAAAGAATCATATAAAATATGAAAAAAATTTATGAACTTTATTTGCCCAAATTTCCACGAAAGAATTCTAACTAGCTTGAAATCTACAAATAGGTAGTATTCAAACAATTGGGATAAGTGAAAAATGGTAGTATGACATAGTTTCTTATTACCCAAGTTTAGTATGCTAAAGTCATTGGCATAAACTTGAAGGACTCAAAATGAAGTTAAATATGATGTTATAATAAAATTATATGGAGTGGTAGGTATTGGAATGTAATTTAAAAATACAAAAAATATATATAGTTTTATATTTATTTTTATATTAATTTTTGTGTTGACAAAGTTATTAACCCAACTTTAGGGATCTCATATGGTTTAAACTAGTTTAGATATAAAGGATATATATCTAAAAACGCCGAGAGTTATCAATATCGAGGTGCCTATCTCATTTCTTAGGGGTGTGATCTCCAATATAGGTGCCTCAGAATTGATAACTCTCAACGTTTTTAGATATATATCCTTTATATCTAAGCTAGTTTATTAAATAGTTAATGGTTGGTTAGTCGGTTGTTTTAGTTTAAATATTTTAAATGTTTGCAACGGTTGGTTAGTTGTTTTAGTTTAAATATTTTAAATGTTTTTTTTAATGTTGGTTTTTTTAATAAAAAAAAATTGTTTACGACGTAACATGTATGCCCTCTTTGCCTCCCACCCCTTGTCTACCATTGTAGGAACACCTCTCGGCATAATCACTCTGTAACAAAATTTATCTATAGATATGTATTGAAATATAGATTTTAAACAAATAAATTTTATTTAGTTTTATTACAATCACATGTTTTTTATTTATGGATTATCAAAAGTCTATTTAAAATCATAAATATTTTTATTTTAATATTATTGGGTATATGTGATAGAAAAAATCCCATCAGTATTACATCATGATCACATTACAACATTACAACGGATTGGTAATTTTGCATGTATCTCTTTAAAATATTTGAACCTTATAACCAATTAAGATCATGATATTTGATAAAGCATAAATGAATTTTTATCTTTTATGTAAGTACATTTTTTTTTAAAAGATATGAAAAATATATAAAATATGACCTTGGACTATATCTATTTTTCTACTTTTATTTTATGCAAAATTATAAATGATTTCTTAGATTTGGTATGTGAAGTATACTTTTACAACAATAAAAATTATTTATATTTCTTGAGTTAAATTTTTAAAATTAAGTAAATATTATCGATAGACTTTTACATATTATATCTCATCTTAGATCTATTTGTGTAGAAGACATTAATAAAATATTTTATAATATTCATATAATATGAAATTATACATCAATTACATTCTATTTATCCTTATAGATTCCACTAAAATAAACTATTTAATTATTTATTTATTTTTAAACAAAACTATATTATTTTTCTATGCTTCTTCATTTGCAAGTTTTTTCAATTTACCTTTTTTCTCTAATTCTCGAGTACAATAACCATTTTTCTTGATGAACATGAACATATTACATTTTTTAATAAATTGGTGGCACAAAATAGGCTAAAATTATGTTATAATAGAATCTTTATGATTCCTTGCATGCGAGTATTTATTTTCACTTGAATCCTAGTCTAAGGCCTCAACATTCATTAGTTAATAATCTAGAGTAAAAATATTATGGATAAATAGCTTACAAATAAGAGGATATAATGGACCTTGTAGGTGTCTCTTGCATAAGAATGAACTAGAAATATCCAATCATCTATTTATTCATTCATCCTTTGGTTCTATTATTTGAGAAGACTTTTTAAAAAAATGAAAACCTATTACATTGCTCCATAAACATTAAAATATTTAATGCAATATCGTATAAATTATTTCAAACCTAAATCATTAAGCATTTTGTGTAGGATTTATCCTATTATTATTTGTTAGAATTTATGTCTCAAAAGAAATAAAATAATTTTTAAAAATAAATCATAAAATCGTGTCCAAGTTTAAATTCATATTGTTATATTTTTTGGAAAACATCTACAAGCATGGTACTCATCATGGGAAGTATTAGGGATGAAGAAAGATGTGCTAGTTTCTAGGATATAAATTTGAATATATCTATAGGGGCAATATATGATAATGTAGATAATGTAAAGGATCTACATTGATTTGTGGTGAAATGGAAATACCTAAATCTTAGGTTCATCAAACTTAATTTTGGTGGTTCTTTAAAATCAAACAATAGAAATGTTGACAAAGGTGGTATTTTTGTTAGAATAAGAGAATATTCTCTTAATTTCCACTAGGATAGACACACTTGAGTTTCCACTCCTCCATGTGTCAGGAGAACTCTCAATGGTGTCTTCATCAAGGTTGATGAGTTGTTGTAATCAAACGACTCTTAGTGATCAACTTTGCTATTTATACAAAGTTGATCCTTGGAATAAATCAATAAGTTCCACTCTTCTCCATATTTTTTTTAATGCTTTGCATATCTATTATTATGAAATTCTAACATGGTACCAGAGCAGGATATATTTTTCTAGCATTCTCTCTTGAAGTTTCTAGGAGCAAGTTCTTTTATCTTTTTGTTGGTATTTTTTTTACAGACCTTCATAATATTATATATAGTTTTTTTTCTGCTATATTTTTTTCAAAATTATATGTATGTGAGTTTTTTTTTATATTATTTACCTCCTTATCATTTAAATAATGGAAGACTCTTTGTCTTCATATTTTGCACTTTCTCTTTTCATAGATCTATTCTAAAATACATAAGATATAATTCCTTTTCTATGTCTTTTTTAGAATTTCTATGATACTCATACATTAATTTTCCATTGCTTACCTTAGAAAAATAACTTATTTTTCACATATATCATGATATACCGGTTAACTCCTTTCCAAGTTTTTTTATGTAATATTCAACCTCTTCTCTGGCTATCTAAGAGTGTTCTCATAGAAGGTGCCTTCTTTCGTTACCTTGGTACCCAAATTTGGACGCCATAAGGCAGCACGTGGTGCCTCTCGCTACTCTCTCTTTTTGTGAAGTCCCTCTTCGAACGTTGGGGCTAATAAATTTTTTGTCTCTCTTCTTCCAATTACATTTTCTTTCAGTTCCCACCTCTCTTCCGCCAAACTCTCTTTTTGTGGTCTCCCTTTTCGAACGTTGGAGCTAACATGTTTTTTGTCTTCCTTCATCAGATTTTTTTCAGTTGTCTTTATTTCTTTAAATAAGGATTGTTTAGAATATTTTGATTATATTTTGGTGCCCCTATTTTGAATCATATTTTCCCAAAGTCAAAATCCTTAAATGATGCCAAGCATATCTAATCCATTTGGCATTTGGAAAATGACTATATTTGGATCCATAAAGCTTGTTTCTCATCACTTATTCCTTTCAATATATAGTGGTTTCCTTAGGCAATATTTTTTTTCAAATAGCATTGTTCTCTGTCCTCTCATTTTTTTATACAGGTTTTTTGACATACATCTTCTTTGTCATAGGCTCCCATTAAAATGTGAATGACGCATCTTCAAAGGACTTCGCAGCCCTTTATTCTGGGATCTCTAACCTTATTTTGTAGGGAAATTTATTGAGGGGCATGATTCATATTCAAAGAGCGCGTACCGATTCTAATCAATTTTTTTGCAGGCACCTCAGGCTCCAAATTTTTCATAGAGATTATTTTCTTAAAATAACTAATGTTTTTTTGTAGGCTTATACAACTCTCTAGCTCAAGTCTTCTAAGTAAACATGGGTTATTTCCTTTTATAAATTTCTTTTAGTTCCTTTTCTATCTACATAGATTGCATACTCCAAATCATGAAAAGGAGAAGACTTGGACACTCAACAGAGCACCGCATTTCTACTTTGGTGAAAACATCAACAGAGCGTCGCATCTTCGACGAGGAGGATATTTTTTAATTTTGGTTGCAGGCTTCACCTTTACTTTGAAGCAACCATCTTAATAGTCTTCACCCTTTGCTATGAAATCATTGTTTTATCTGGCGTCTTCATCTTTCAAAATGCCCTCTCTCTTAAGGACGTAACAAATTTATAATTTTTTATATCAATAAAAATTTTGTTGTATTAGTTTTTTTGATTCACAAGGTTTTTGGTTAGTAAGACTCATAGCTTGATTCACCTTATAGTATAGCAAATTATTTTTAACTTGTTCTGCAGGGGAAGCACCTAGTTCATCAAAAGTCATAGCATCTTTAAATTTGTTAGAACACTCATCTCTATGGCCTCTCCCAAGCTCACATCTCAGAAGAAACACTAGAGCAGTTAAGATAGCATCTTCAAAACTCGACATCTTGGGAACCTACTTCTTGCTTCATTTGACTGTGCTTTGTCTAAACCAGCAATGCATTTACAAGGAGGGAGCAAAATTTCTTTGTTTTGGTTGTATACTATTCTTGAAGGTATACCTTTATTCTTGAGTGCCTCTCTACCCTCTACTCCAATTCAAGCTATTCCTTGTTTCTAATTGCAACTCTCTCTCAGGAGTCGTAATACGTTGTTTAAGGAAAAAAATTAAACATTTTTCTTCCTTGCTAATTTTAGTAAGGTATTTATACTTTGATTTCGAAGGTTATTTATTTTGACTCTTTTTCAAAGAGCCTTTTATTTATTCCAAAAGGCTCTGTTGAAAAATCGTAAGTCAATTTTGTACCATTTATAATAAAAATTATTTGGGGGGTTAAGTGCAATTTTTACACATTTATGTTTCTTAAGGGGGGTCTTTACAATTTTTTGTCTATCTTCTTCTAAAGTTCATTTACTTCATTTTAAGTAGATTTGTAGACACCAAAATCTGGCACCCTCTAGATCACATTCACCACCTCACCATCAAATCCTGCATAATAAAGATATATGTCTAAGTTCCAACTTAGGGATATAAAATCCTGCACATGATTCTATTTTCCTAATTTATTTAATTAGGAAAATCACCCTAGGATACCTTGTCCACACATTGGACATGTATCCTGGACACTTCACTTAGAATATTTGCCACATCTCACCCACTCTTATCCCCTTTTGTATTTGCACATAGGGCAGATTCCCTCCAAAACCCTAGGGAGCCTATAAAAGCATCATTGATCTATCAAGAAAAGGGAGCTGAATTTGCATACCGACAGGCTGCCAAAATACACCTAGACCCAATGAGAAACTGAGAGTGCAAGCTCGAATCTAATCATTGGCATGCATCTCAAGGCAACCTGTCATCTCAGTCGAAACTGCCTACCCGTGGTTCTATAGTCAAAAATGTGTATCCATGGTTTCACAACTACAGGTCCGCAATTTCCATCCCACAACCGTGTTTCCATGGTTCCATAGTCCCAAACAGAGATAAGTAATCAAACATGTTGAGCAAGGTTTTTATTAATTGAATATTTTATGTTATCTGCTTTGCATATGCATATTAGTGATATGTTTATAAATAGTATTGGTTTTACTTATTGACTATACAGGTGCTATTAATCTCCCTTGTTGGTTTTGTATGTGTATAGGTAACAGGTACCTTGAACGAGTTGCTGAAGCTAGAGTGGTCCCTTGCTAGATACCAAAGCCCCCTCACACCTTTGAAGTTGTGACAAAGGAACAAAGAACACCACACCCTGCAAAAGAGTTGTAAGATATCCCCTCCTCCATCGAAGCATTGCTTATCATACAGAAAAGTAGAAGCATTGTAACATTGCTCCCAACACGCTTGGGGTAATTCAAAAATTCTTTTGTAACACACTGTATCACTATTAATACAAAAAGGGTATTTTGGCAAAATTACTTCTCTCTCTATTTTTATTTAAATAAATTGTGTTTAGTTATTTGGTTACAAAAATGGTGATCATGGTGGGACACCCTAAGGGTTCCATTTTGTTTTACCTTACTTTATAAATTTGTTTACTAATCTCTATTTGCACCTATAGGTTTCGAGAATTCGAAACGCACACGGATTTGACCTTAGATTGATACTTTCATAAAACCTTGCACTCAAACTATTCACTATGAAAATGCAAAGATGTCATTTTTGTCTAAGTAAAAGCAGATACACAGTTTGAAAATGCAGAAGCGCAGTTGCGACATGGGAAACTCGGACCGGTGGTTTATAGTAGGAAGGAGTGAAAGGAACACAGGTCTGTACTTCATGCTTGGCTTTTGGTGCCCAGAAGCTTTAGTCTCCACAGACTCCAAACACTCTAATAGCACTTTGTATGCATCGGAAGACTTAATTTCTTCCTCTTTTGTTTGCTCCCGTTGTGAGTTGTGGGAGACTGGAGGCCTATGGGGGGGTGGCTGGTTAGCACCCCCTCCGCCGTGATAGGGCATTTCGGCCCACTCTACTTCTGGTTCATACTCCTTGTAAACTTCTTGAGGAGTCTCTAGGCGAGACCTATGACCCTGAGTGGGTCTCTGCGGAGGGTACCCATCATTGTTTCAGGGAGTGGCCTCCCTTTCAGGTCTATGGGGTCTCGGAGGCAAAGTTTGACGAGGTCGCGAAGACCTGTCCTATAATAAAGGATTGTGCCTCTCATATTGTTCCACTTTTTGAGTGCAAGGGGTTGGAACCCTCTCAGGTAGTTTATAAAGCAGCTCGTCCGCTTTGCGCTGCATGTGCTCTTTGTTAATGTGGTATAAGTGCTCTAACTACTGATGATCTTGTTGAAGCCGCATGATTTGGGCTTGGCGTGTGGCATGTCTGGTGACTACCAGGTCAATTTGGTTTGCCATATTGGGTTTAGGAGGCTTGAATGTTTCTCCTATGTATTTTCCTCGGTCTTGATGATCTAATATTTCAATGGGTCGCTTCCCTCTGTCGAGGTTGGCGGCATTTACCTGAGGCTCTGGCCTCGATGTGTGACCATGGTATCTAGCAGGTGCGGAAGCACAAGGCTCCTGCACTGTATATTACTCTTGAGGAATTTTATGGTGTTCCTTGTACTCCCTTTGATGGGTGTGAAGGGGGCGGGCGGAGTTAGCTTTCCCTGTGTGAAGAGCCCTGCGCTCTAGGTTTTGTCTTTCAGTTCTAACAATGATGGGAGGCAAAGGAGGGATGCCATATTCACGTTGTCTCTCCTCATGGGCATTGTGCCTCTCTAGCACTTCATTGCATGGTGGCCACTCATATCTAGCCTCTAAAGGCGGTCTTCTATTTACGTTGAGTTCCACATGTAAAGCTTCTTCCCGAAAGGGGCTGTGTTGAATGGGCATGTCCCCCAGGGGGTATCCCTATAATTCCACCTTGACGTGGAATGATGCGAACTCTCTTATGGTCCAGACCGCCAAGGCGGTATGGCCAAGTCTTCAGGACTAAAGTGAATGCGACTTGTGCCCGCTCCTTGTACACTTTTCGCAACTTCTGCCCTTGATTGGGCTTGGCTTCGGGTGCACACCATTGTGGTGCTCTTCTACCAGCTAAGCAGATTTTATCTCGTTTATGATTATTTTGTTACACTAAGCAGAAATGAACACACACATACACAAACGGTGATTATCTCTTTTAAAGATTAATGGTGTGTCCTAAACTAGTTTTAGTGCATTTTGATGATTTTGTTTTGTTTTTGAAAGTTTTGAAGAACGTTTAAATGCATAATGAAGGCTCATATAACTCCCATAAATGGTCGCCCCTTCAATATACCATTGCCCGACCGATATACCAACCTCTCTATATACCCACCCTTATGAGAGGGAAACTATAGGTATGTGAGAGCAGATGGTATGTGGTACGTAGGCGGTATGGAAGGGGGATTGTCCTGTTAATGACACCTACCATAGAAGACTTATCCTCATGCACTAGGAATCACCCCAGTGACACTCGGTCAGCTTTCATCAGGATTTACGCCTAACAACAGTGATAATCGAGGTAAATGGATGCAAAAATCAAGCCAAAGTGGTGATGAACCCACCGTTGGTCTTGATCAAGATCTGGGGTCTTATGACCAGCTCCTTGGTTTAAAAATGCTGCGTGAAGTGTGTGTGATTCTTTTTATTAAAAATTTGAAATAGGCAGAAGCAACTACTTTCCTTAAGAAGGCAAAAATTGACAAAAACAAAAATAGAAAAAGCAAAAAATGAGAGGAACAATTTAGAACCCTTACCTTTCTCTGCCTAGACTTGCTATTTCTGATCTTCGGCCCTAAAAATGTATAGACAAAAATTCATCCCTCTGTGAGACAAATTACAGAACAGAATTTGTCCCTGTCTGAGATGAATTTGAATTCATCTCAGGGTCAAACAAATTACAGTAAAGTATTCACCACAGGTAAAGACGAATAACAGTCAGAATTTGACAAAAGGTACCTGTAAGCACAAAACATAGATTTTTGATCAGTTTTATTATCTTAAAAAACCAGGGGACAGATTCCCACCGTGATCGCCACTGAAAGCATGAGATTCCAGAAGTTTTGAAAGGAAAACTATTGAGATGCATCCAAAATCAAACAAATGCTTAAGTCCTAAAATGTGAATGAAAAAGATGAATTTGAAATGAGATAACAAAAAGTGTAGAAAGCACAGCCCTTTTTATTTAACTCTCTTAATCTCGGTTACAAAGACGCCTCCTCCCTTTTCAGGGGCTAGGAGCGTTAAATGACTTTGGGTTACAATCAAGATTTAGTATTCCTCCTTCCGCATGCCCACATTTGAAATGGGCGGGCCAGAGTGTTGCCATCGCTGGTGTTGATGAATCCTTGATCCTTGCTGCTTCTCCTACATTCAAAGAAACAACAAAATTTTTAATAGCACCTGTGACAAAATATGAAGCGTTTGACCTTAGAAATCAATGAGAAATGCATGCAAAATATTGATTAAACCAGTGAATAAAATGACTCTAAGCAACCTGCAATTTTGATAGAGACCAAAAAACATCACCAAAGGGCCGCTGCCAGCAAAACAGTCGGTGAAACTCTGCCGATTTGAGTTTGACTATAATTCGTCCCTGGTCAGGATGAATTCTACTGTAATTCATCCTCGGGTAGGACGAATTCGCCTACGACAAAGCATCGTGGTGATGCTGCTCAAATTTCAAGCCTCGAGATCTCCAAAATACCTACAAATAGAGGGGTTAGGTAATTGGGGGCATTTTGGGATGACCCAGATGGTCGGATTCTCCCAATTTGACCTCCATCAATGGGAATTTGACATCGCTATCTGCAAGTTAGTGGGACAATAAAAGTGACAAAAACATGATGAGATCTGATTAAAACATTATGAAATCGAAGCTATAAACTATCTAGATAGCATATAATAGAATGGAATATAAACAAGTGATAAAAGAACAAACTAAAAATAAAACTTAGAAAGTGCGGGGTGCCCAAGCGGGCCGCCCACCGTTAGAACTTGATTTCGGCACCAATCCACTTGGGATGGGCCCAAAATCTCTTGTGATGGGTTGTTGGAAAATTGGTATATCAATGTGGTCAAATTTTGGGTTTTGGGTCCAGATCCACACTTCCAAAAGCCACCCAATAACCTCTCTTGCAAAAGAGATCAAGGATGTGGAAGAGGTGAATCAAAAAAGGGTGCAATATGGTGTTCAATTTGGCAGCACTTCGTTGCTTGAAAATGCCTCCAACTTGTTCTCTTTTGGGTGGGAAAGTCCACCATTTTATAGACCTAGGGGGTCTCTTTAGAGGGGCATGCAGGGGTGCCATGTGGTGGCCATGCCTTCTCAAGAGGGAGGAGACTCCTCCCTGACTTGGGCTTCCATGACTGCCCTTGTGACAGTCCTCTAACGCCTACTCTGCCCACCTACACGTGCATGCAAGGCAGGAGGCAATAATTGGCTATCCTCGGCTGCCACTTGGTGCCATTCTTATTTTTTCCCGTTGAACCTGGAATTCGTCTCGACCCAGGATGAATTCGGAATTCGTCCCTGGGTGAGATGGATCCCAATTTGAATTCGTCCCTGGGTGGGACGAATACTGAGCAAAGTGCCTGAATGTGCCAAATTGCCTTTTGACCTTAAAAAATTGCTACAAAAGTGGTTAGGACCACTGTTTAACCTTTGAGGGCTGCCCTGAGGGCTGTGTGTGTCAAAGCGATCAGTTTTTGCAGTCACATAATCGTATTGGTGCTGTTTTGGTGTCTACAGCTTTTTATTTCATTTTTTCCTTAGTTATAGTTTATATTGTATTTAAGTAGATTAAGAGTCATAATATTGTATGTCTTTGTGTGCACTTAGGTCTTAGGGATAGGAGAAAGAACTTAAAATTTTGCATTCACACATAAAATAATAAGGAAAAAAAATTTGCACTTGCATAGTAGTAAACAAATAATTTTGCATTCATCGGGTTAGGAATAACTCATGTGTTTATTTCAGGTTTGGATCTATAATATTATTCTATTTTTTTTGACAAAAAGGACCTATGCATCTGCAGTTGCGATATCCTAAATGCAGATGCGCGGTAGGCAAACCACTCACCCGTGGTTTACCAGAACTAACCGCACATTCGCAATTAGCCCTGTTAAACAGAATTTGATTAAATTAGACCTAAAATTAGTACTTTCACCCATAATTTACTATTTTTCATTCTCTTTTTTCTTATTTTCTGCATTTAGGTCATTGAAACAGAATTACATAGTAATTTTGCATAACACCCTAGTTAAACAAAACCACCACACACTCACATAAACGTTGGAAAACGACTGGATTTTATCACCGTCGGGTTTGGATTTCATAACCGGACCACCAACATTATACCCTATTCTTAGCCAAGGCTGATTCCAATATCTTTCATAATTCATGGGTGATAGCACGCATCTCTCTTCGGAGAGGTGTATCGCAGACTGCAGGTGAACTGAGTGAGGAATTGGTAGGACATGTGCTCTCTGGTTGTGTGTGGACTTCATTACCACACATTATAGGCAGTATTACGTGACCTGGATTTCATAGCCAGGTTGTCGAGTTGCGAGTATACAGGTGAAATCTTAGATTCATTTAGGGTAAAACATTGAGCACACATCTTTTTCATTTTTCAAACAAATTTCAAAAACAAATTATGAAAATTAGCATCAAAAATTTTGTGTGTTTATTTGCTTTGTGTGTTGTATTGCATTGTATTGTCACTTTACTTGCATATATAGTCTCACTTCGCATCTTACCATATAGTAGCATATGGTAGTGACTCGTAATCAAGCTAAGAAACTAGTGTCAAACCAAAGTTAGTGGTCTTCCCCTATGGCCTCTCAGTTTGGCAATGTCCCTCACACTTCGATGGTGGGACAAGTAGGTATGCCCCTTTCTATGTCCTAGAGTCTTGATGTAGGGCCTTCTAATAATACCCCCAACATGGATATAGACATTATGCATAGAGCTAATCACACAGCCATACCCGAGACACCTAGGAGTGAACCTCCTATGACGGTAGATAGTCAGGTCACCATGATAGATATAGATACTATTAGAATGTACTTGAATGTAGTTGGAATGGTCTTTCCATCATTACCATCACTATTCATCCCATCATGTGTCATACCCTCATCACAACAAAAATTCATATTCACATATCCACAACAGTCAGAACATATTTTTACCAATCCTCTCTTTGAGTTGGTTTTTGTAGCATTGGCCAATCAACCATCGTCATCCAACCAAATCCCCCCCACATTATCACAAAAAATGACCATTACCACTAATCCCTTGTATGAAACAATTCCTATTGTTTCACAAGCCCCAACATCCATTCCTCCATACATACTTGTAGGGCATACATCTCATACCATTCCATAGTCAATAGTGATACATTTTGCTACTTACCCCCCATATACCTCCACTACCATGGTTATTTCACAACCAACTCAGTCCACCACATCACAGGTAGCAGTCCCTATGTCAAATATAATTTCTATGCAACAGGCTTTCTTACAGTTGCAACAAATAATTTTAGATAATGCTAACTGTAGCATGAACCCTGACCCTAACCATCATTTACAAGGGATTGAGAAAAAATCTTCCACCTACATCTCATAAACCTAATGTCTTTATCCAATATTTGCCTTGGGTAATGTGTCCTCCCTCTACCACTATGGTTCATAATCAACCACCACACCCATATGCTAATGTAGTAGGTCAGCATAATATCATACCTCCATCACCCCATCCATATCATAACATCCCTCAACATCCATACCATAACACATTTCAGCCACCCATGGCTTATCATCCACAACCTACATACAATCCACCCTATTACCAGCAACATCAAGTATATTCGAGTGTCAGTCCTGTAGATGACCCTAGATACTAGTTTCTATAAAGTCAGATTGATAGTCTTGCCATGCAAAATCTAGGTTTGCAATATCAAAAGCCAACTTTGAGGCAACTACTCAATCACCCTATTCATACTTCAGTACCATAGCCATAATATCCACATGATTTTTAAATATTGAATCTTGAATTTAAAGGGGAAGAGGATCCCCGTGAGCACATAACAATATTTGTGAATGCATGCTTCAAAATCAAAAGCAATGATGCATTACTATTACATACATTTACTCAAACATTAGGGGGAGAAGCCCAAGACTGGTACAATCACCTGCCACATCAAAGTATTTTTATCTTTGAACAACTACCAAACCAGTTCCTGGAAATATTCACCCTAAATGTTAGAAAACAAACAACATTGACTGATTTGATTTATCTAAAACAATATGAAGATGAATCAGTCTATGACTTTGGCAATATATGGAGATAAGTTATGATCAAATTACCATTTTCACTCCCTATGCCAGAGATAACATGAATGTTCACAAATATTTTTGGTAGATCCATATCGTCATTACTATAGCTACAATAGTATAGAACATTCGATGAGGCACTCACCCAAGCAAAACTGATTGAAGAAATCAGAATTCAAGAATGTGATATTAAGCCTAAGAAGAAATAGTGGCACAGTAAGAATAAAAATGGAAATAACCATGATCATTCCAAGACTGCACAGGTTAATAAGATAGTTTTGAGCCAACCACAGTCAAATCAAATGGATCAAACATAAATCCAACAACCCCAATAACAACATCAACCGCAAAAATCAAATTATCAAGCGGTTCCACCCCCATAGTAGGTACAAAATTAGACACAACCTACAGAAAGGCAACAATGTCATTTTAAGCCAAAAATAAATTGCATACCAATACAAGATCCATATTCATTAGTATTTCAGAAGTTGTATGCAGCAAAACTTTTTAATTTTCCAAAAATGAAACCTGATGATCCTAACAAACCAAAAACAAAAGGTTACAAAGAACACCTCTTTTGCATCTATCATAGACAAAAAGGACATGATACTGAAGGTTGTCATGGATTTAAAGAAATTGTGTAAGATTTATTGGAAGCGGGTACAATCAAAGTTGATAATCCACTAGCCCAAAATAAACAAAACCTAGGCATATATCAAACACCTTTGTCACATCAAGAGGAAAATAAACAACCGATGGAAGCATCAACTTCTATAGTTTCTCCCAATCAGGTTAATTATGTGTATCAACTTCCACAAGGTTTTTTAGGGGCTATCAGTATAGTTACCCATGGACAAAGATAAGTTAATCGCACAACTCAGTCTCTAGAAGCATCACCAACCAATGTGCCCATACAACTTGGATTGAGTGGGCCACCACCATCTTTCCACAACTACCATGTTGTTACACTGAAAATCCAATTAACATAGAGTTTGAAAATGGCTTTAGTAAAATTGTCAATTTATGAGATAATACAACAATCAACACCTCATAGGGAAGAATTTATGGAAATTTTAAAGTCTATTCAAGTACAATCAGAAGACCCCAATGCATTTAATTCCTTTGTGGGTAGTGTGCAAAAGTGCATGGAACCCTCGATAGTATTCTATGACTTCGAGGAAAAAAAAATATCAGTACATTCACCTGATCCACCATTGCACATAGTAGCTCACATTGACAAGAAACCCTTCAATAGAGTGCTTATTGATACTGGTTCTTCAATCAACTTCATTACCACACCTACCATGATGAAGCTCAACATCCCATCATCTCACATCACAACATCCACATTCACTCTTAGGGCCTTTAATGATGTTGTATGCTCAACTGTAGGGAATGTTGTTCTTCTCATCACCATGGGGGTGAAAAAAATACATGTTCTCCTTCACATATTGGAAAAGGAAATGCAATATAACATACTTCTTGGATGTCCTTGGATTAGGTAAATTAAGTGTGTGCCTTCAACATTGCATCAATGCTTAAAATATGTGCATGAAGGTAAGGTACATTGCATACCAGCTGACACTGAACCTTTCAAGTACTACAACTTTATTTCAAACCCATATGAACCATTGCTTCCATCAACACATCTAACCATCCAACCACTAGTCATTAGAACCATTCCATCCAGCACCACATCATCAAAAGCACCCATTCCAAAACAGTTGCTTATAGTTGACCCAGCTTTTGCATCCAAAAGTGTTTGCTCAGTACATCCTTCAAACACCGCATTTCATTTTCAAATTACACCCACCCATTTTTTTAATCAATTTCCAACTCCATCTAGTACACTTCTAGATCCAAAGAAACCATTCACATTCAAAGCACAACCCACATCATCAACCACTACTTCATAGTAATTAGAACATGTAGTCTCACAAATAGGGCCACACATTAGAGATAATCCACCATTGTCAGCAGAGCCAAGAGCTAATGCTCAAAAACCCTCTTCATCCACTGAGCCATTAGCCACACAACCATCTAGAGTTGCAGTACATCTCACCAATCCAAGTATTGATGAGTACATTATTGAAACTGTCATAGTTACACCACTTATTAAGTCAATCAGGGATTACGGTCACCCTCGCAACCCACCTTTAGTTATAGGTGATCTGTATAGAATGGGTTCTCAAAAAAATACAATCAATTTCATATACGGAGGGGTAGATTCTTCATCTGACCCACCTCCTCAAGATGACAACTCTTTACAAGAGTTTAATGAAAACATTGATTATTTTTCTAACCCAAGTTTTCCAGTGAGATATTTTTGAAGGGTTAATTGGCAATGATATGGACTTGGAAGACATGAACAAGGTCCTCACCACATAATTGAACCAGAATACAAAGATCCAAGTGACCACTCTGATTTAGGCTACAAACCTTCCATCATAAGTTCCTCTTTGAATCAAGATTTCCAAGAACTTGACATAGAATGTGAAGAAGAAGAGGAAAAGAGTGATGAGGAGGATGAACCTGATGAGGAGGATGAACCTAATTATGAGGATGAACAAATAGAAAGTAGATACCAAATCTACAATTTTTACCCTCAAGAGCAAGCCTTACAACAAGAAGTAGATTATGAAGTTCCTACTGAGCTGGCATACCTTAGGCAAGACCCTGAGCCACTAATACTAGGGCCTCATACAAATTCTAATGGCTTATGTATGAGTGACAATGATGAACCTGATAAAACTAAAATTATTTTCATCAACCATGCTCTTGAGATACAATCCAGGAGAATTCTCCAAGCTAAAGCACGTCCTAAATGGCTTAATCAAGAAGAATAAGAGCCTCAAGAAGATATAATATATGTAGAAACCATGCAAAGAGATAACTGGTATCAAAATAAGTTTCCAATAGACCACACACTTTTTTAGCTAAATAAAAAGCGTGAGGGTCCTAAACCAAAACCTCTTCCATCACATTGGTAAAGCATGTAGCACAGTCAATCACACACATTATTTTAGTTGCAACCTAGAGAATATGAGTCATCAATTCTTGAATCGCAGCCACCTCATTTCCATAAAGTCAACATGATTTATGTTTATTTTCTCACCCCACTCCGCAATCCATATGATGAGATAAAACCGATCCATATCAACACCAGTATCATAGCCATGGACATGATTTCATCCCTGCCATCCACTGTTGAATTCATCATATCCAAAGAGTTTTTGCATGCTTCAAATGCTTATATTCCACAATAACCTTCATCATCAAACAATTCAATTTTTCAAATTGAGATAGAGGTGGAAACCCCAGACATATTTTAAAATGTGGCAGATGATATCCACCTCATCCCAACTCCACATCAACTAGAGGAAGGTTCTCACATGTTAATTGAAGAGTCTATAGATGTGAACCTTAGTGAAGATGCAAATAATACCCAGATTGTAAAAGTGGCGAAAGAATTATCCGCAGAAGAAAAAGAGTGCATCATAAACATGCTTATCAAAAATAAAGAAGTGTTTGCATGGTCCTACAAAGAAATGCCTGGCTTAAATTCGGACTTGGTAGTCCACAACCTTATGCTAGCACATGATTCCAATATGTTCAAGCAGAAGCTTAGGAAATTCCATATAACAGTCGCATTAATTATGAAAGAAGAGTTGCAAAAGTTATTGGATGTACACTTTATAGTACCAATCAATTATCCTGAATGGTTTTCAAACATGGTACCCATTTGTAAACTGAATGGGGGATACATGTATGCACTAATTTTTGAGACTTAAACAAAGAGTTTCCCATGGATGATTTTCCTTTTCCGAATATTGATCAATTAGTAGACTCCTATTCCGGTCATGAAATGCTTTCCTTAATGGACGGTTTCTTGAGATACAACCAAATTTGGATTAATCCTAAAGATCAACATAAAACAGCATTTACAATACCTTGGGGGACATTATGCTACAGAGTGATACCTTTTGGGTTAAAGGATGCAGGAGCTACATATCAGCATGCCATGATGTACATATTTCATGATTATATGCATAATATAATCGAGGATTATGTAGATGATCTTATTGCTAAATAAAAAATGTGTCTTGAACACATATATGTGCTAGAAAAGGCATTTGATCGATTGATAGAACATAAGGAAAGGTTAAATCCTAAGAAGTGTGTATTTGGTGTCACATCAGGAAAACTTTTAGGATTCATTATTTCTAAGCGAGGCATTAAAGTAGATCCACGAAATGTAAAAGCAATATTATAAATGTCACCTCCCAAAAACTTGAAAGAGTTGCAAAGTTTGCAAGGAAAAGTCCAATCTATTTGAAAATTCATTGCGCAACTCTCAGATAAATGCAGGCCTTTTAACCGCCTATTACAAAAAGGAGTGATATTTCTTGGACAACTTAATGTCAGGAGGTATTTTATGATATAAAGAAATATATGGCCTCACCGTTATTTCTTACGCCACCTAGAATAGAATTCCCATTTCACCTATACATTTCTGCAACAAATTTTACTTTAGGGACAATGCTTGCACAAAATAATGAGAAAAATAAAGAACAAGTAGTTTACTACATCAATCAAACATTGGTAAGTTATGAAACAAGATATTCTTATATCTAAAAGTTATGTTTAGTAGTGGTTTTCATCACTAAGAAACTTAGACATTACATGCTAAGCAATACCACCTATGTTATAGCTAGAGAAAACCCTCTGTGATACCTGATGACTCGCACTTACAACAGCACCTGCACTACTAAATGGATAATGCTTTTAATAGAATTTGACCTCAAATTCATAAGTCAAAAATCCATAAAATGGCAAGTGATATTTTATCAATTAGCAGAAGCTCCACTACACAATGATAGACCATTAATAATTGAGCTTCCCGATGATTTAGTATTTTTTTTCATAGAACAAGAAGAAGTATTTTCACCTGAGGACAAAGTAGATATGACAATATTCTTTTATGGATCCAAGTGCGAAAAAGGATAAGGTGTAGGAGTTGTGTTTTACACGCCTAAGGGAATATCCATTCCCTTATCATTCAAACTTGACTTCATATACACTAATAATAATGCAGAGTATGAAGCCTTAATACTAGGTCTTCATTCAGCTATAGAAATGGGAATAAAAATATTAAGCATTTTTGGTGATTCTCAATTGGTTATATACCAAATAAAAGGACAATACCAATGTAAAGAACTAGTATTAAAGAAATACCACAAATTAGCAATAAGGTTGCTAGAAAAATTTGACTGGTATGAAATTTGTAACTTGCCATGATCAACAAATATATTTGTGGACGCAATGGCTTCGTTTGGATCTCTCATCCCTAAAAATGAACATGTACAAGTGCAACCGTTGATCATAACAACAGTGTCTAAACCATCAATTCAAAAAGTAGAATTTATAGGTGAGAAGAATGTTTTTTGATACATGTCAAACCTTACAATTTTTACCTTGAATCTGTAATGAGGATCACCTAATGGTTTTTCAAATGCTGAAAATTCCAGGGATTCAAGTTCAATACTCCCTTATTTTCTTTTATTTAATTTTAGGGATATTTGCTCATACTTAGTGATGATAATCACTATTTATTTTGTATTTTGTTTTCTTTGAGTAAGGTATTTGGCGAGTGGTGATAACCACTATTTATTTTTCTTTTGATTTTTTTTTTTTTTTTTTTTTTTTTGATCATTGATAGTTGTGAAAACCACTATTTATTTTGGAGAATTGGGTAATGAGGAGCTTGTCCTTTTGTCAATTCTCAAAATTTTTGAACCATACACGTAGGATGATAAGCAAGATAAAAAAAATTCTTAAGGTAATCTAGACCGCCTTGTAGGTTTCATCTTTCCTTGTGCAAAACTTGGATTTATTAGTGTGAAAATGTGTTGGAATTTTAATGTATATAAGGTACAATCTAAACATGACTCTACCTCCTAAAAATCAGGATAGCTTTCTACAATATATGAAAAGAAAACTAGAGATGGTTGAGTGACAAAAAACCCTAAATAAATTCTATAACAAATGACTAGGTGAAGGGAATGGACACAAATATGAAAAGTGGGAAATGTAGGTGAAATATGAATTGATGTGAATGATGTATTGAATAACAGTGATTTTTAATGATGACTAGTGTATAGTCTCGGTGCTTAGACATGTATGAGCAACTCAAAAATGCAAAGTGCAATGATAAGTATGCCTAATTCAAGTGATTATAAAATGCAATGGTATGCAATGTGATGTGATGCAATATTTTTGTATTTTTGATGATGTTTTTGGAGTTTTGATATATAAATATATATATATACAAGTTGACCAATGGGCTTAGGGAATACCATTGAGGATTTTTAGGTGACCAAAGGGCTTATATATGTCTTTGGGGCATTTTGGGGTGACCTAGATGGTCATAGATTGCCTAGGAGCATTTTGGGTTGACCAAGTAGTATTTAGATACCCTTGGAGCCTTTTGGGGTGACATAGACGGTCATGGACTATCTAGGAGGGTTTTGGGTTGACCAAGAAGTATGTAGATACCCTTTGGGGTAACCTAGATGATCATAAACCACCTAGGAGCATTTTGGATTGACCAAGTGGTACGTAGATACCCTTGGAGCATTTTGGGGTGACCTATATGGTTATAGACAACCTAGGAGGGTTTTGGGTTGACCAAGAGGTATGTAGATACCCTTGGAGTATTTTAGGGTGACCTAGATGATCATAGACCACCTAGGAGCATTTTGGATTGACCAAGTGGTACGTAGATACCCTTGGAGCATTTTGAGTGACCTAGATGATCATAGACCACCTAGGAGAATTTTGGGTTGACCAAGTGGTATGTAGATACCCTTGCAGCCTTCTAGGATGGCCTAGATGTTCATAGACCACCTAGGAGGGTTTTGGGTTGACCAAGTGGTATGTAGATATCCTTGGAGCATTTTGGGGTGGCCTAGATGGTTGCAGACCGCCTAGGAGCACTTTGGGTTGACCAAGTGATATGTATATACCCTTGGAGCCTTTTGGGGTTGCCTAGATGGTCGTAGACCATATAGGAGCATTTTGGGTTGACGAAGTGGTATGTAGATACCCTTGGAGCATTTTGGATTGAGCCACTAAAATATAGGTATGGAAAGGTTGTAGGTTAAGGATGTTCAAGGGTTCAAGATCCTTGATTCCTTCAAGGGAGGATAGGCAATAAGTTTTGGGTCTGATCTAACTAGTGATGATGAAAGGACCTAACCATTTTACTACAAACTTGTCTCGTAGATGGGGTAGCAAATTAGAACCATTTTATTCTATTTCAAAATGTGGTCACCAATTTGAAAGTATCTATGATGGACTTTCATATTATAATCTCTTTTAAGTCACTCTTGATAAACATGCAGGTGCTCAAGAGCATTGACTCATCGTTCATCGAGCAATGTAAGTTGGTCTAGGTGAGACTACCGTGCAGTATCATCATCGATGAACTCTTGCATGGATATGCATAATAATGGGATTTCTTGATCTAGAGGCATGACTATCTCAGCACCATATACTAGTGAAAATGGGGTTGCCCCAATGGGCATCCGAATTCTAGTGTGGTAGGCCCATAGAGAAAGGGGTATTTATGTGTGCCAATCGTTGTGATTTTATTTAACTATTTTTTTCATAGTGGTAATCAAAATTTTGTTTGATGCCTTTTCTTGACCATTTTCTTGTGGATAATAGGGCATTGAAAGGCTATGTTGGATATTATACTTTACTGCCAAAGCACACATATATTTTTTATTGAATGATGTCCCATTATCAAAAATGATATTGGATGGAATACCAAAACAACAAATGATATTGTGCAATATGAACTCTACTATGTAGGGTCCTGTTGTAGTGGTAAGGTAAATTGCTTCCACTCATTTTATGAAATACTTAGCAGCCATAATTATAAACATATGATGGCCTAAGGAGGTAGGTGAAATTTTCTCGATTAAATCAAACCCCCATTGCAAAAATGGCCAAGCTGATTGAATCAGTTGTAAGGCATGAGGAGGTACGTGTGTCAAATTAGTGTGGTGTTGACACTTCATGCACTTCTTAACATAGGTGCAACAATATTGCTCTAAGGTTTGCCAGTAATAGCCCATGCAAAGAATGTGCTTAGCAATAGCCATGTCGTTGAAATGGCCACTGCATATACCATCGTGTGATTGGACGATTGCCCAAATTGACTCTTGATGCTCTAAGCAATGAAGGAGGATCCCTTAATAGCTCTGATGATACAAAATATCTCCTAGAAAGACATACTTTCCTCTTTTCATTTAAATATCCTTTTGGTGGTATGCGATAACCCAGGAGGGGGATTACCAAGCTTTAGGTAATCCTTGATTTGGATATATCAGTCTTGTTGTGAGGAAGCGTTGATTGCATGAATTGCCTATCCCTCTTGAAGTTCATCTTGAGCAAATGTTGATTGGAAGAGAACTTGTAAGAATAACATTGTACTACTATAAAAAGGTGTTAGAGGGAATAGATTCCCCCAAGCGGTATTATTCAGGCACTCATGAATTTGTGAGAACCTATCTTTATGATATTCAATATGAATCAAGTGGACTTATGACATGGACTAAGTTTTATCACAATCAACCACAAATTGTGATAGCATTTTGACCTGAATAGTTGTCATCTCATTCATAGGGTTCTGTAGGATCAAGCATCCTAGGGAGGCCATTGTATCCATAAAATGATTTTATGAATGAAGGAGAACCTTGATGTCATACCATTCAAAATTTATTAGGAGTTTATCTACAAGGGCTTTATAGGCTTGCAAAATTGTGCACTTGCATTGGAAAATCCCTTTGACCTAGTTTACGATGAGCAAAGAGTCATAGAAAATGTTGATCTATGTTATTTTCATGGAGACAACTATTTTAAGACCTATGAGCAAGGCTTCATACTCAGCATTATTGTTGGTGCACAGGAAATTGTGTGATGTACCAAAATTTGAAAAAACAACCACAAAACACACAAAATTTGCAAAGAAATAAAATCTGATCAATAATTATTATTTTTATTATTTTTCTCCAATACGCACAAATACAAATATAATAATAGCAACAAGTTCAAATATATGTGTTATTACAAACAAGAAATCACACCTCAATAGCTAATATCAATCCCTAGATGGCAATATCTGATACAAAACCCTCAAATATGCAAAAATATGGCTCCAAGAGATGGTACGTTGGCCTCCTATGGTTCAATCTGACTTCCATACTATAATTTCCTACCCTAGAAAGGAATGTCTCACCTCCAATAGAAAATTTGGCCTCCTAAATAGTAATTAAACCCTCCTAATGAGGGACATAACACATCAAATGCCTCCTAAACTCAACTCACATGCATAAATATCTATTAATGCTAATTATTCTCTACAAATCCCTCAAATAATACTAATTGGCCCTTCGATATCTGATGTAGAACTGAATGTGATCAATAAAAATCCTCCAAATCTTATCAATGATGTGTGCAACTGGTGTACAAGGGATCAAAATTTGATTCTCCTACAAATCTTGGGATCAGCCTTTGATTCTCCTACAAATCTTGGGATCAGCCCAATAATTTGTAGAAGTTCAGATGAGAACAACCCACACTCACAAATCACAATGTCATATCCAATCCCCTCTCTATGGAACATCCATTGCTTTTTATCCTCTCTCATTTTAATTGCTCATTATGTGGGGCCCATCACTTAAGTGAGAAATAATATAACCATATAACTCCTTAATAAGATAAATAGTAACAATAATGTCACTTAAGTTACTAAATAACTCAAGCGCATGATCCATAATCCTCCTTTTCACACACCAAACCAAAAATCATCAAAGTTATTTACATACAAATACAAATAGAAATGGGAAAGTCTAGCTTTCTATATTGGGACATCACAGTCCTCCCCTCTCACATTGCTTGTCCTCAAGCAATGCAGCCCTGGGTGTGATAATATATCTGCTCCTTCCCATGTTGCATCATCCATGGGCAAGCCCTTCCATTTGATTAAATATTCTTTGATGATCCTGTTCCTCAATTTCTTCTCTCTTGTTTCCAAGACGGTTTCAGGCTCTAGAATTAGTTTCCCTTCATCATCAAGAGGGGGTAACTCCATGGATGAAGTCACATGTTGTCCAATTGCTTTCTTGAGACATGAAACATGAAATGTGTTGTGCAATCTACTGTTGGCTGGTAAATCAAGCTCATAAGCCACCTCTCCCACCATGTTCTTCACCATATAAGGGCCATAAAAGCATGGTCTTAACTTTGTTGAACCACCTTTTTTCAAAGAAGATTGTTTATAGGGTTGCAATCTTAGGTAGACCATGTCCCCCACTTCAAAAGTGGGTTCAACACGCTGCTGGTCTGCATACTTTTTCTGTCTATTTTGGGCTTCATAAATGTTATCCCTTAATAATTACAACATCTCTGTGTGTTCCTGAATAAAGTCTCTTGCTTTGGGAACCCTGCTGTCCACAATTAATACATCAGTGAGTGTAGGGGCCTCATATCCATATAGTGCCATAAAGGGGGTCATTTTGATGGACATATGGTAAGTGGTGTTATAACAGAATTCCCCCATGTACAACCATTTAACCCAGGCATTATGATTCCCTAAAACATAATTTCTAAGGTACCCTTCCAACCATTTGTTCACTGTTTCTGATTGCCCATCCGTTTGTGGGTGATAACTGGTGCTGGGAGTTAAGCTTACACCACACAAAATAAACAATTATTGCTAAAAATTACTGATAAAATTACTGTTCCTGTCACTTACAATGGTTTTTGGCAAGCCATGAAACTTAAAAATCTTCTTGAAAAATATATCAACAACTTATGCAGTTGTATATGTGATAGAAACGGTAAAGAAATGAGCATATTTCGTCATTCTATCTACTACCACAAAAATACAGTCCTTACCATTTACTTTTGGTAGTCCGGTAATGAAATCCATGGATATATCTCCCCATTTCTGTGTTGGGATAGGTAGGGGCTGAAGTAGGCCTGAAGGAAAATTGTGCTCCACTTTATTGACTTGGCAGGTAGGGCATTCAATAACATGAGTGAGCACATCATTTTTCAAACCTTTCCACACAAACCTCTCATGCACTTGTTTGTATGTTTTGAAATAACCAGGATGACCAGCCATTGGAGCATCATGAAGAGCCATAATAATTTTTCCTTTTTGCTTTGAATTAGGTATTAAGAAGATTCTCCCTTTATATTGAATCAGCCCATCTTTAATTTCATACCTGTCATTACTATGTGTATTTTCCAAAATACTAGAAGCCAAGTCATTCTTTGCATATTCAGCTATTATAGCTGTCTTCAAATCATTAGTAATGACAGAAATAGCATAGAATGTGGGATTTCTAGATAAAGCATTAGCAGCTACATTCTTTTTTCCTTTTACAAACTCAATATCAAAGTCAAAGGCTTGTAATTTGGTAACCCACTTTTGTTGTCTTTCATTTAACTCATTTTGTTGGCCAAGGAAGAATCTCAAGCTGTTATGATCTGTCTTCACAACAAATTTACCACACATAAGATACTGTTTGAATTTCACCAATGCATGCATGATGGCAAGCATCTCCTTATCATATGTGTTGAATCCTCTTTCATGCTCTTTTAGCTTCCTACTCTCATAGGCTATGGGGCATCCCTTTTGCATGAGGATGGCTCCAATACCTACTCTTGATGCATCACAACTAATAGTAAAAGGAGAAGAAAAATCAGGTATAGCCAACACCGGGAAAGTAGTCATTACCTTCTTAAGCTGTTCAAAAGCTTGCTGTGCATCTGGGTTCCAAGCATATGCTCCCTTTTTTGTCATTTATGTTAAGGGGGCTTCCAAGGCTGAAAATCATCTAGTAAACCTTCTGTAATAGCTGCATAAACCAAGGAACCCTCTTAGTTGAGTCAAATTGGTAGGAATTGGCCAATTTTGTATGGCTGTGATTTTATCTTGGTCCACTTTAACACTCTCATAGCTGATCACATGCCCCAAATAAAGAATTTCCATCATACCAAATTCACACTTAGACTGTTTAGCATAAAATTCTTGTTTTTCAAGAATTCCCAAAACAATGTCCAAGTGTATGAGGTGCGCCTCCCAAGATTTACTGTAAACCGGTATATCATCAAAAAACACAAGCACAAAAACCCTCAAATGCTCCCTCAATATCTTATTCATGGCTTCCTGGAAAGTAGCTAGGGCATTGGTGAGACCAAAGGGCATCACTAAAAATTCGAAGTGCCCATAATGACATCTGAATGCTGTCTTTGGGACGTCCTCTTCTCTCATCCTGATTTGGTGATAACCCAACCTCAAGTCAATTTTTGAGAAATATCTTGCCCCGTGTAGCTCATCAATGAGTTCATCCACCCTAGGAATGGGGTACCTATTTTTTATAGTCTTCTTATTGAGTGCCCTGTAATCAATGCACATTCTTAAACTCCCATCCTTCTTTTTTACCAACACTATGGAAGATGCAAAGGGGCTGGTGCTAGGCCTTATATGACCCATTGTGAGCAATTCCTTGATGGTTTTTTCAATCTCATCTTTGTACACTTTGGGGTATCTATAGGGTTTTATCATGATGAGTTTAGTTCCCTCTTCTAGTTCAATTGAATGCTGAAACTCTCTTGGGGGAGGCAACCCTGCTGGCATTTCACCAAAAACCTTTTTGTGTTTTTCTAAAATCAGCTGAATATCATGATGAGTCTCAAGAGATATAGGAGGGTTTACCATTGGAAGAGAAAATGCCAACTGCCCACAACCAATCTCCTTTTCTTAAAATTCTTTCCATTCTTTTAACTGTCACATTGTGCAAAATATGCTCCTTTATCCCTTGCAACACTACCTCCTTATCTCCAACTTTAAATTTGAATTGCAATGTTTGATTATTAGTAGTGTAGTCTCCCAAAGAAAATAGCCACTGTACACCCAAAATTGCATGGGGTGTATCCTTACCCATAGGAAACACAACAAAATCATCAACCATGTCATAATTAGCAAGATGTACCTTCAGATGAGGAACATAAAGATGGCAGTGTTCTACACCCCCATTGCCCACAACCACATAAAAACCAGGAAATGTTTCTTTCTTCAATTTTTTCTTTCTCACTAGATCTTCATGAATAAAGTTATGAGTAGCTCTAGGATCAATAAGAACTATGGCCTTTTCTCCTCCAATCACCCCTGGAACTTTAATAGTGATGTAGGCCTTATTAAGGTTTCCCAAAGATGCCAGGCTGCCCAAACTAGGGACGTTGGGAGTTCCTTGGGTTGCATTTTGTGTTTCTTCTATTTCTTGATCCTCAGAAGATTCATAATCACTTGCAGACTCCTCATCATCTGATATCACCTATATCAATCTGATTTGTCCTTTTTCTTGACACCTATGATTTTTGTCAAAAGGCTTTTTGCAGTAGAAACAAAGTCCTTTTTTTCGCAATTCATCACGCTTAGTAGTTGACTAATTTTTACCTCTAAAAGTTACTGGGAATTTCTAGGAGGGTGACGTCTCCTTCATAGAATGATCTTTCTGTGCTGGAAGTGATTAATTTGACAAAAATGGAGCCCTTATTTGTAACGTCATGCCTAGGGAGTCGTTGGGTGGTGTTGCGGCTAGAAATCTAGGTCTTGATGGCCCAACTGAGGATGACATGACACACACTCTTCTAATAGCCTCCTGCAATGATGTCGGTTTGAATCCCTTCACCCATCCTTTCAAGGGTTCCATCATGCCTTTTATGAACAAGAATACTAATATTTTTTCCTTTATATTAGGTACCATCACTGAAAGTATTTCGAATTAATCTATATAGGCTTCCATAGAAGACTTTTTTTGGAGTGTTGCCAAATCTCTGAAATATTCTTCCTCATATTTTCTTTCAAATTTTTTAAGGAGCCTCACACTGAATTCATAAAATGTCTAAATTTCCACATGGCATTGTGTAATCAGTCCATTATGCCACCATTCATATGCTTTAACTTCCAAATACACCATAGCAAATTTAACTACATATTTTTCCTCTGTAGGGAAAACCTCAAAATAGGTCATTAGTTTTTATAACCATACCCTAGTTAAAATTTTATCACTCCCATCAAACATAGGGACCTGCATTTTCTACTATAACAATTTCTTTTCTTCATATTTTCCCTTACCACCCTTCTTGCCCAAGATATTCAAATAAACATCAAAAGTGACATTGTTCTTAAAAATTTTAGATCTTCTATTATACTTGTCAAGTAGTGCTTCCATCTCCTCATCCTCCTGATATGGATTTGGCTCTATGGGTTTGATAAATAGATTTTGTGAAGGCCTAGGTAAAGGGGTGTGAGAAAATTTCACAGATCTATCACCTCCACCTTGAGTAGTGGCCCTAGATGTGGCTTCCTATTTATTATGCTACCCTAGTTGTGGTTGGATCTATGGTTGGGATTGGTGAAACTGATTGGACTATTCCATACTAACCACCATTCGCTGCAATAAATCACCCTGCCTACGAATTTGCTCAACCATGGCTCTAAATTCTTACAAACCTTCATCCGCTGGTGATTCTCCTATTCCATCTACCATTTTAGGTGATTCCTCTTCCTGCACTGCAATTTCTTCTACTGGCTCAACTGGGTTTGTAGACCCTTGTTGTGGATTAAAATTGGGGTTTCGCTGACTGTTGCGCCTTGTATAATATTTATGGAATGGTTGCATTAAAAACCCCCACTACTGCAATACCCACAATTAAAAAAAACCCTAGATCTGAAACTTCTTCCACAAACCCTCTCTAACATCTCGACATGGGGGCAAAAACGTGGCTCTGATACCACTTGTGATGTCCCCAAATTTGAAAAAACAACCACAAAACACACAAAATTTGCAAAGAAATAAAATCTTAAGCAATAATTTTTAATTTTTTAATTTTTCTCCAATACCCATAAATACAAATATAATAATAGCAACAAGATCAAATAGATGTGTTATTACAAATAAGAAATCACACCTCAATAGATGATATCAATCCCTATATGGAAATATCTAATACAAAACCCTCAAATATACAAAAATATGGCTCCAAGAGATGGTACGTTGGCCTCCTATGGTTCAATATGACTTGCAAACTGCAATTTCCTGCCCTATACAGGAACGTATCACCACAAAGAGCAAATCTAGCCTCCTAAATAGTAATAAAACCCTCCTAATGAGGGACATAACACCTCTAATGCCTCATAAACTCAACTTGTATGCAGAAATAGCTATTAATGCTGAATATTTCTCTACCAATCCCTCAAATAATACTAATTGGCCCTCTAAAATCTGATGTTGAACTGAATGTGCTCAATACAATATCCTTCAAATATAATCAATGATGTGCACAATTGGTGTACAAGGGATCAACCTTTGATTCTCCTACAAATCTTGGTATCAGTCCAATAATATGTAGAAGTCAAGATGAGATTAGTTCACACTCACAAATCACAATGTCATATCCAATACCCCTCTCTATGGAACGTCCATGCCTTTTTATCCTCTCTCATTCTAATTTCTCATTATGTGGGGCCCATCACTTAAGTGAGAAATAATATAACATTATAACTCCTTAATAAGATAAATATTAACAATAATGTCACTTAAGTTACTAAATAACTCAAGTGCATGATCCATAATCCCCCTTTCACACACCACACCAAAAATCATCAAAGTTATGTACATACAAACACAAATAGAAATGGAAAAGTCTAGCTTTCTATATTGGGGAAATCACAATTTGAGTTTGAAATATAAGGGTATAGGAGCCCTTTGAGGTGTGAAGAACACAATCCTTGTGCCACCCCCTTGCTCGCACTTGGAGCCATAGAATAATATATTCATATCGACCTATGACTCAGGCTCGTCAGAATCAGGTGATTCTGATATTTGAAAGACTCCATCGGTGGGAAGCTCTAAGCTAAGATATTGCTCATCCTATAGGGGAGCCTCTATGATTTTATCGATGATGACCTAACATTTAATTGATTTTTGTTTGATAAACTCTAGGTCAAACTCCATCAACAACATGATCCATTTTATCATGTGACTATTGTGATAAGTATGACTCATCATGTATCGTAATGGATTCTCTTTTGATACAACATACATGGTATGACTAAGCATGTAATGGCATAGCTCCTTGGTGGCAAAAACCACTTCTAGGCATGACTTCTCGACATATGCATACTTAACTTTGTAGCTGACCATGGTGTGGCTAAGATAGTAAGTAGCCTGTTCCTTATGCAATTCATTATTTTAGGCTAACATGGCATCCAATGCAAGCTCAGTGGTTGAGATGTATAAGCATAATGACACTCCTGGTCTAGGTGGAGCTAATACTAGCGTTGAAGCTAGATATTATTTGATTGCATCAAAGGTAGCTTGACACTCGTCATCCCAATGAAATACGATCCCCTTATGCAATAACTTGTTCATAGGTCGATATTTGTTAGACAATTATGCTATGAAGTTTTTGATGGACGTGACCTTACCTTGCAGGATTTGAAGCTACTTAATAGTAGTTGGGGGAGGCATATCGAGGATTACCTTGACCTTGTTGGGGTCCACTTTGATGCCTCATTTAGAGACTATAAATCCCAAGAGATTTCTATATGTGATGCCAAAGATGCACTTCTTAGGGTTCAGTCTCACGTTATGCTCAATAAGGTGATCGAGGACTTTGCACAAGACATCAAGATGCTCATGGTGTAATAAGGGCTTAGCTAGTAATTCATCCATATAATCTTCCAAAATATTATGCATGTAATCATGGAAGATGTATGTCATGGCATGCTGGTAGGTAGTGCCACTATTTTTAAGTCCAAAGAGCATGATCTTATAGAAAAATGTCCCCCAAGGTGATGTGAATGCCATTTTGATTTGGTCTTCTATATTGATATGGATCTGGTTTTATACAAAAAATCCATCCATGAGGGATAACATTTCATGGCCTACTGTGGAATCTACCAGGGCATCGATGCTCAACAAAGGAAAATTATCCTTAGGACTCAGTTTGTTTAGGTCTTGAAAGTTGGTGTAAATGCGAATCCTCCCATCGGGCTTCTTGATAGAAACCATGTTGGACAACCATGGTGGATAATATATGAATATGATGAACTTGGCATCCAACAGGTTTTATAGCTCATATTTGACCATTAAGGCTACTTTCGGATGCATATTTCTCAAATTTTGATTAACTGGCTTAGCCTTGAGGTCAAGTTCCAGATTGTGCTGACTAAATTTGGATCTAGTCTCTGACATATCTTTGGAGGACCATGCAAAAGTCTCCTTCTTATATGTGAGAAGGGCTATGTAATAAAATTGCTCTTTTGGGGATAGGCTTTCCCCTAACTTGATATATTGTAGATTCTCAAGATCTGATTCGATATATTTATCAATCATTGGCTCGATTGACATATGTGATCCCTCCTCAAACTAGTGAGGAGTAGGGATTAGGTGAATGTAATTTGTTGGGTTTAGATCAGCAATTGGAACCTTGGGTTCCTCCTAAGCATCAAATACATCATGAGTAGGCCTTGGAGAGAAATGAAATGGTTGTAGCATCTCATTGCAAGGCCAGTACTCAAAAGGCAATGGGGGAGAATCTCATCAATTGAATTCAATTACCCCCAAGTTGAGTTGTAGTGGCTTTGATGGGTTATTCGGATCTCGTATGGGATCAAAAAGATCTATGGAAATCATGTTTATGGATGGATGATTTCCCCTAGGTTCATCATGGTGACTATCAACATCAGGATGTTGTAAGACCTAAGGAGGTGGTTGCGGCAAAGGTTGAACGACCAAAGGCAATCGGTGTGGTTGCAGGTGGACTCGTCCTTCTGTAGTAAGGAACTAGTGACAAATAGATTTTTTCAATGGGAACATATGTAGATAACGCTCATACTTATCATCTAATAGAACAATCTATGCATATTCAACATGCAAACTAGAAGAGCCTATGGATGCCACTTCATAATTTGACTCTTTGTTAGATGTCCACTCACAGGGATACCCCTGATATTCTTCCTCACTATTGTGTGGAAGGTTGTGTGAAATTTCACCTCTCTCATAATATTGGTTGACCTCGTAAGGTATCTCTTGATTACCCATGAGTGTGGGAAAATAGCCTCCCAGTGAGTAGAGTCAGCTAGGTTTGGTACAGGGATCGCATGCAAGCTCATATCTAAAGTCTAGGGTCATGTGCTCTAGACTATCCGTGAGGACATCGAGGTGCAAAGGATTGTTGTGTCCCAAACCAGACTTATCATAGGGTATTTGATACTATGGCTAGTAAGGAAATCAGGTGCCTTGCTCATACAAGCCCAACTCGTGACTATGCCAATTACAGAGATGAATATACTTCATGGCAAATTTAGGGTTGGACATGTAGCTGATGTCCTCAAAAAATGCCCTTCATCATCTTCTTGCTATTTATAGGGCTCGATGCCATAGTCGAGATCCTCATAGATAAAAAATTTCTGATTAGGGGGAAGGCCAAGAGGCATGACAATACCTATGGGAAGATGAGGTTGACCCATATCTTGTATCGACTCGATGGAAGGGCTGGTTGTGACATTCCTAACCATGTACTCTCCTAATCTGATGGTAGCTAGATGCATTGTAACTTATGGCTATGAAGAAGGAGAGGATGGGAGAAAGGCTTGAACTAATTCAATGTTTACCTCATGAGGTAGCTCCTCGTCCACTGGTCTAGGAGTCTCACTAGTGGAGATGGTGGATATAGTCATAGGGCTCTCATCAATAGGTCTCTTTCCCATGTCTCTCAATGAAGGATTTGCCAATGACAAAGTAACATATGGGGATGCTAAATATGATGATGGTATGGCATGATATGATAATGGATTGAATGAAGGTGATGGCAAAAAATTCAAACCTTGGCTATATTCATTCGGTTGAAAATCTAGATGGGTGGACGGTAAGGTTGACTCAGGGATCTGTTGCACCATGTTGTAGTACTTGAAGTGTTCTAGGTTTATGGGGATGACATGAAATTGCCCTTCATAGGTGTATTTTAGACACTGGTGAGCAATGGAAGGGACACACTTCATGTCCTTGATCCAAGTTCTATCCAACAAGATATTGTACACCATCTCACCCTTCAATAAGTGGCACAGTGTCAGTATGGTATTTTATCCTACCTGAATAGGTAGGACTTTCGTACCAATTTTTGAGCATATGGCATTATTAAATTCTCGAAGGGTGTAATTAGACACGACAATATGGGATGTTGGGAGCTTTAGATGCTTGAGAGCTATTGTAGTTATGATGTTTCTAGAAGACCCAGTGTCTATCAACACTCTCTTTTAGGGTGTGTCATTTACACATGCGATGATGTTCAAGGGAGGATCCACCATATCATTTAGAATCAGTTTGAGCTCATCTTCTCAGAAGGTAATCACCAATTATGTGTATTACTGCACATGCCCCACAAAATTATTAGAGTTAGACTCTTGGGGCTGTAGCTTGATTGCCTGAAGGATCTCCATTAGAGCTTATCTATGAGGTGGAGATTTTTGAATGATCTCATATATGGATAGTTAGATAGATGTCATTCTCAATATCTGAGTGAGCTTACTCTTAATTGTGACCACTGACCTAGGTAGGAGGATCGATACTAGAGGTGGTGGGGGCTATGATGTTGAAGGAACATTGCTCTAAGTCACAAGTGGCTTGATTGGACTTGGGTACCACCTATTCCTTGTTATAATGTTGATCATGTTAGCATACCCTTGTTGAGGGGGTGAAAAATGAACCTCATTCACCTGGTGTGCTGGCTTGGCTTGCTCTACATGGGCATGCAATGGGTCTTTTAAAACACCAATCTATTGGTTGTTTTGCATGATAGGGTTGTCTACCTAAATGGCATTCATATCGATCATGTCTTGCACCAAATTCTTGAACTTATAGCACATTTTCACGTCATGCCCATTTTGCCTATGAAATTTACAGTATAGGTCTTCTCGATACCATTTGGGCTTTGATGCATTTGGGTTGATAGGCCAACTCTTAGGCAGATTGATCAATTTAACTACTACGAGGCACTCAAACAAAGAGTTCATAGACTCTATAATGGGCATGAACTATCACTTGGGGTGATGCTATTGATTTTTCCCTTGATTATTCTTGTTGTCCTTATTATAGTTCCTAGGTGTGGCTTGATAATTAGGCTTTTGAGTCAGCACGAGTTGCGTTGGCCCTGGTACGCTAATGGCAACTTGATTGAGTACTACTAGCTTAGGCTGCAGTAGGTTATTCTTAGCATTCTTGTTCCACTCCTTGCGAGGCTTCACAATTTCACCCTCTTGAATATTGATGTCTTCAATTGTTCTAGCTTGTGCTTGGGCATCTTCAAGAGTCAAATATTATTGTATTTGTAAAAACAAGGAGATCAGATTTAGGCAGCTCTTGGCAAACATCTGATTCAACTTCATTATGGGGATTAGATAAGGCATCTTGGTGAGAAACTCTCACCACTTGTTATCGTAATTTGCTATTAACTCATCATCATATTGTTTCAACCCAACGAGATCATACAATGTGCCCTTCCTCTTGGTATTGAAGGTGAAGCATTCTAGGAACACATCTACAAGTTGATCCAAATTATAGATGCTATCCTTCGGGACTTGGGTAAACCACTTCATGGCTGGGCCAGAGAGGGTAGTCATGAATGTCTACAAAATAAAATCATCATTATCCTAGATGCCAAAGTATTGGTTGAGGAATTTGGTAACATGCTCCTACACATATTCCTTTCCATTAAAGGTAGCCAACTGAGGCATCTTAAATTATTCTAGATAGGAAGGGGCAGGAACTAAAGGATGAAGGGGTTGACTACATAACTGGCACAAAGTGGGCTTTTCGTATCCAAAGCCAGAGGTATTGTTCTCTACTGACTCTAAGTGCTCTAGTAGTACCTTATATGCATCATAGGATTTGATATCTTCTTCTTTGCTCTTATCCTATAGTGGAGGACAAGGATCCTCAGGCCTATTTCAATGTGGTGGTATGTCACCCCCTACCTTGGTAAGGCATTTCTAAACATTCTACCTCCGACTCATGCTCGGTGTAAGCCCCATAGGGTGTCTCTCGAGCTGGTCTATAAATAGGGGTAGCTACCTACTGTGGGCACCCTATGTTTGGCCTAGGAGGAGAGTCCCGATCTAGCCTAGGAGGTCATAAAGGCAACACTAGATAAGGCCTAGGAGACCTATCTTGAATGTGCATGGGTTGCCTCAAATGGACTTCCTATCTATATGTTCTAGGGATAGGGACTCTCTCATGTAATTTTTTATGGAACAACTCATTGGTCTACCATTTTATTCTTTCTTTCTCAAGTTGATACAAGTGGTCTAGTTGCTCTTTGTCTTATCGAAGCTACTTAAATTGTGCTTGGCATTCTGCATATCTTGCAACCACTTGATTGATATTTTCCACTGTGTGGGGCCTAGGATGCCTAGGAGTCTCACCCTGAGGATGACCTCATTAAAGATAATCTACCATATCCATCGTGCACTTCCCTTTATCAAGGGTAGTCACATTTACTTGAGGCTTGTGCCTGGGCATTTGCTCATTATACTCAATAGGCATAGAGGTACATCCTACTTGTGCGGTATACTACTCTTGAGGATAATTAGGTATTTCCTCATGCATTCCTTCATGGATGAGGAAGGAAAGGGTGGAGTTTGCTCACCCTGAGTGACGAGTATTATACTCATCCTATTATCTAGGCTACTGGAACCTATCAGGGTGATGTAGAGTCAAATTATGATCAACCTGCTCTTCCCAATGTGTGAAGTCGTGCTTTGGCCCATAAGTGGGTGTGTTAGACCTATCAAGTATGTGGAAGCATGGCATCACTTTATATACTTGCACCTTAGTACACTATTTCATTTCATCAAAGAAGGCATGTTATGTGCCTACATATTAGGAACACTCTCCCAGATAAGGTCCATCACCTATAGGGGTATCCTGCATATGGCTCCATTGTAGGTGTTGTTCATGTCCCATTGTTTTGGGACTTGGGTGAGTAGAGGCTCGCCAAGAAGGTATGACCAAATCCCTGGGGCTAAAGCAAATATGACTCATGTCTCCTATTCCACTCTCTATAACTTCCACCCATGATTGGTCTTGGCTATGGGTGCACACCATTGTGACTCTCTACCAAACCTAGATGATTATTGCCTTTACAAATTTTTAATGAAACAACACATAAGAAAGGAAAACACTCAATAAAATAAGTGATTATCTCTTTTAAGTTTTAGATGTGAATACCTAAACTATTTTGTGTGTTTCATATGTGTTTTTTGTAAAATATGACCTTGTGTGACGTGTTTGAATTTTGTTGGATGATATACTTAGATTGTTTAAATAATTTCACCTATATACTCGCATAAGCCAAATATGGTAGTGAAGTCCATACTCAATGAGGTAGAATAGGTACTACCAACTCTCACCCAACATATTGTGCATAGTGATACACCCTTATTAATAGAGGTGTATGCTATTTTGCATAGATAGGACAATTCTTGGGTTAGCCTTGGCCATGGATGGCTCTTGATGATACTATTTCAAGCAATCCAACCAAGTGGTACTGACATCCACTGTTGGTATCGATCAACGGGTTGGATGTGATAGCCCAACATCATTGATGTTAAAAATAAGATGTGATGTGTGAGGTTCTTTTTAATCCCAAAGAAGGTAAACAATGAAAATTTTGATGATCATTCACTAAATCCATAGAAATGATGTTTTACTTTCAAAAAAGGCTAGATAAAAAGTAACCTAGAAGATGCAAGTCCTAAATGAGAACCTATCCATTGGGTAGGCTACAAGCAATTAAACCATAGATATGCATTTCTACTTAGTTTCTTTCTAGTTTTCCTTATTATTTTTGTTTTTTTCTTAGCTATAGAAAATTAAATCCAACTTCTACTTTTCAAGCAGTCAAAGAAGGCAAGAAAAACCAGATCTAAGCAGTTTTGAATAGCAAAAATGAAAATAGAGGGTTTTTATACCTACCTCAATGGCCTATAAGCCTGATGTTGTTGGATTTTGGAGTAGAAAAGCTCCTATTTTGTGACCATCCTAGGGTGGGACAGTGGCCAATTTTATGGTCATCCTAGGGTGGGATGGTTGTGTGGCCATCCCATAGTGGGATGGTTAGTAGTCTAGAGGTCGTTTTAGGCCAGAACGGTCAGTACTTGCAACATAAAGCAAGCAAAAATAGGGTTAAACCTTCAATAAAAGCAATAGGGATAGGGTACCACCATGATCACCACTAAAGTATTGGAAAAATGGTGCACCTAAGAGTTTTTAAACAATATGCATCTATATTTGTATTAATGAAGCATTACAAAAGGACATATTTAAGCAACCATAGAAGCCAAATAAGTGCAAGGAAAGGTGTTTATATTTATTTCATTTGGTAAATAATAACATGGTTACAATAAATATCTCCTTGATGGCTCTTATTTTGATACACTTGTTTAAAAATATGATGGGTGCCCAAGGATTAAGTCCTTTCAAACAATCTCGTGTGCACTTCCAATGTTCTTCCTCGTACCCACAATTGATGTGGGTGAACCTATGATGCCACCACTTTGTATTTAAATATTATGATCTTGTATTCCTTCCTTATACACTGTAAAACCTGCACCTACACACAAGGAAACCAGATTTATTAAATAGCAAGTGCGTAATGTGAAATATGCAAAAACCCCACATGCATGGAAAGACTAGAAAATGTAAATTTGCAATGCACCTATCTAAAATTGCACCTATCTAAAATAACTCCAAATGATGTTAAATATATATATATATATATATATATATATATATATATATATATTTTAAAATATATTATTTTGGAAAGATCTAATCACAAACATAATAGAAATTGCATCCGATGGCATTACATATTCATAGTTTACCTACAAAGCTTGCAAAACCCAAAACAAGCAATTTTTGGACCAAAACACATCCAAATAAAATGAAACTTGGAAAGTATTAATAAAAAATTATTTTAATGGAACCCATATGGTTATATTTGTAAAATAAGTAACATTTTCATCTTATGATGGTCTTCGAAATATTGCAAAACATTAAAAATGCAATATCTCGCTCAATACGATTTCAAAATGTATGAAATTTGGATAGGAGACTAATATGCTACTCTAGAATATGCCTAATTAAAAATAGTAAAGAAATAATGCACATATCTACCACCATCCTTGGGTAGGACGGTGGTGACTGTCACAGATTGGGGACCATCCTAGGGTGGGACAACCACCAATTCTGCACTTATTTTATCACCAATTCCTCTATGAATTGGTTAGGGACCTCCTCAATAGTGTTGTCATCAAATTTTATGGTGAAATTCACTCAGATGATTTGGTTTTGTAATCATATTGCACCTATTGAATCACTCGCAAACCTCATTTGCTAGGTAGAGATTTCGATGGAAAAAGGCACAAAATAGTGAGGGGAAATATTGGCAACACTCCGATTCTATGTCTTAAAACTCCTCTCCATGATTTGGGTGGAAAATAGATCCACTTTATATCCAAAGGAGGCCTTTGATAAATGGGCATGCAAGTGCATGCAGGGCAAGAGGCACCACTTGTCAAAAATTGATCATGCATTGGAGGGGAAGAGAATCTCCCATTTTGGCCTCCATTCTGCAACATGTCATAAGGATTATACACCCTTAGGTCATGCATGCTATCATAGGAAAAATAAATGGCAGTTTTTGGGTGCCATTTTTTCAAATTTGACTTTTTGGAAGTCAAACCTTGTGGCCATCCCACCCAAGGATGGCCACTTTGCCACCATCCCTGGGTGGGACGTCCATGAACTATGACAATCCTAGGTTGGTATGGTCATGCCTATGTGGTCCAAAAGCTCCCAAAAGTGAGGTAGAGCCTTCCAAGAGTGGTTAAGACCACTATTAAACCTATGAGGGTTGCCCAATGGGGCCATATAATGCCAGTTAACCAATGCTTTCAATTGCCTAATCGTATTGACATGATTTTAGTGTCTATAGCTGGTCAAGGTGATGGTTAGGTGGCACATCTAGTGTGATTATGGAGAGGGTAGTAGAGGCACCGATGAGTGATAGGGTGTAACCTATGGAGGATACCGTGACCTTTGAGGAGGCTATTGAGGATGTCTAGGTTGTCATGGGTACTAATGATATGATTGATCTGGGTTGTTTAGCTAACATGGGGGATATAAGGGACATACCCTTTGAGTACTAGGATAGGTGGGATGTAGATGAGGAATTATTGATGTTGTGGGAGAGGGTACGTTAGCTAGAGGGGTAACTTTAGAAGAGTGAGAGAGACTAGGCAATTAACTTGGAGACATGGAGAGGAGAGCACTATGATTTTAAGGAGATATTGATAGTTGTGGATATGGTGAGTGATGTTGAGTAGAGTGATATGACAGAGAGATTGGGGGTAGTAGAGAAAGTGTGTGTCATAAAGTAGAGGGTGTTGGATCTGCAGTGCATGGAGCTACATGGGTAGCTCATAGTAGTGGACATGAGGCATGAAGAGACAATGGAGAGTCTACATCGTCTGATCATAGAGACAATGAAGGTAGGGAATAATTTTAACGTAGAGGTGCATAAGATGTAGCATGTGATAATAGCTAGGAATACTGAGTGAGAACTCATTTTGTGGAGATAGTTGAGTTACATATTGAGGTAGAGTATCAATGGCCAGTGTGAGAGTACAGGGAGCAGATGAGGGTAGTAGAGAAGGTCCTTGCATATGTGGCTACTTTGAGGGTAGAGATAGAGTAGTTGTGGAAGGGTAGTGATGATGTGGTAGAGCAGATGAGGGAGGAGGCATCTATGCACAGTGATTGTGAGGTTATTTTACTGATGCATGGTATTTCACTTTCAAATTATGATAAGTCATGTTCAAGATCAATATCACAATCATGAGTGCATATGCATTCTTCACAGAGTCATCAGAGCATGATATTGATAGGGTAGAGGGAGTCAAGGACAAAGGCATCAATAGTGTTGTAGATATGATATGTTGTCCTAAAGTTGGATAGGGTGGTAATGCCTATGGGTACTCAGATATCACATGCAGAGGAAATGAGGGTAGCTCATGAGGTGAGTGGAGAGACTCCTAGTGATCAATAGGCCTAAAATTAGTTTTTGATGGTGTATTGCTTGTTTTATAGCCTGTGGGTATGTGTGATGATGGATGGAGACTTGTTCTCATTTTGTATCCTGATGGAATTTTTTATTATGATATATGTATAAATACCTATTTTTTTGTGGCTCTTATATATGTGTGTTGTGATTTGATTTTAATGTGTTTGTGATATTTTGATGTTTTTGTAATGTGAAGTATTGGTAAGTAAAAGTATGATAGATGCATATATTTAGATGTGGTAATATGTAGGAGAATGGTGTATGATATAAGATAGATGCAATGATGCATGATGTGATGTAAATAGATACATGTAAAATAGATTCAATGATGCATGATGTGATGTAAATAGATGCATGTAAAGTAGATGCATTGATGCATGTATGTGGAAGCTGAAATGCGTAAAGGAAGCACTTGTATCATGACATAACTAATGGTAATTGTAGACACAAAAACAGCACCAATCCAATTATGTGACTACAAACACTGATCACATTAACACACACAGCCCCTAGGGTAGCCCCCAGAGGTTAAATAGTGGTTCTAACCACTTACACAACAGTTTTGCAAGTCAGGGATCAATTTGGCACCTTTTAGACACTTTATTACTTATTCGTCCCACCCAGGGATGAGTGCAGATTTGTACTCGTCCTACCCAGGGACGAGTGTGAATTTATACTCGTCTCACCCAGAGACGATTATTAGCGCTCGCTCCGGGGTGGGACGAATGCCAGGTTTGACCAGCAAAAATTCAGACCTCAGCGCATGACAACTCAGAACTGCCACTTAGCTTTTCTTGCATGGCATAGGAGTGCGAGTGAGTTCTTTTGACAACTCATATCTGCCAATTGACTCTCCCTTCACTGCATGGGAATGAGAGTGAGCTTTTTAGGACAACTTAGATTTGCAACTTAGCTATCCCTTCATTGCATGGGAGTGCAAGTGAGCTTTTCTAAAACACACAAAGACATGCACAGAGGCAGTTAAGAAGCCCTTGATCAAGAAGAAGTCTTCTCTTCACAAACAAAAGCATTCATGCAAAGAAACACTTTTGCATGTTAATTCAAAGAGACCCCTTGGGTCTATAAAATGATGAGTTTCCTCACCCAAATGAGATACCGAGCAGGAGCATTCTGAGCAACGAAGTGCTATTAATTCACTTACTTGCGATTTGTGCCCAAACCCCAATCTTTTGACCACAATATTCTATCAATTTGACGACAACACATCACATCAGGTTTCGGACCCATCTCAAGCGGATTGGTGTCAAAGCAAGGTTTTATCCATGGGTGGTTTGCCTTCGGGCACCTCCCCGCTTTACTTCATTTATAGTATTTTAGCTAGTTTCATGTTTATGCATTTATCAAGTTTTTAGTGCATTTAGATTCATTTCAGCTATAGTTAGATTTATCTTTTATTTTTCATACATAGGTGCTACTGATTCTTTGTTTGTTTCTTTGAACACAGATTTCAGGTCTATTGAAGGAGCAGCGAGGAATCGACCTTTGTCAATGCAAGCGGCGACAACGTTTTGGTTCGCCCATTTTATATGTGGGCACGCGGAAGAAGGAATTCTGAGACAAGTTGTAGAGAACAATATCTAACGCTCCTATCCCCTAAAAAGGAAGGAGACGTATTGTAACACGAATTGAAAATAATATCAATAAAAAAAGGGCTAAATTTCATATTGTTTTTATATCTTGTGTTCATTCATTTGTGTTTCTTCCTTTTAATACGATTTCATTTAGTCTTTCCTTTTTGTTTCCGAAATCTCGTGTTTTCAATGGCGATCACGGTGGGACCACTGTCCTCTATTTTTTTAGGTTAATTTACTGATCTAAAATTGCTTGTTTTTACAGGTACCTATTTTTTAACCTCGGACTGTTATTCGTCTCTGCACGTGACGATTACAGAATTGGTACTCGTCTCACCCCGGGATGAATAAACTATTCGTTCCACCCTGGGACGATTACGGTCTGTTATTCGCTCCACCCAGGGATGATTATAATTTTGTGCAATTTTTAGAGCAAATCAGAGACATCCTGTTAGGCAGAGAAGAGGTAGGGGTTTTTACATCTTCTGTCAAATTTTTGTTTTTTTGTTTTTTGGTTTTCAGTTTGTATGGCTTAGGGAAATATTTCTTTTTGTTTGCCTGTTTCAATTTTGCACAATTAAAACGAACCCCACACATCACGAGGCATTTTAAACCAAGGCGTTGGTCGTAAAACCCCAACCCTTGAACAAGACCAAAGGTGGATTCCATTATCACTTTGGCTTGATATATTGCATCCATTACCTCGATCGCGACTGTTGCTAGACGTAAATCCTGACGAAAGCTGATCGAGTGTAGCTTGGGGTGATTCCCAGCACGCGAGGATAAGTCTTCTATGGTAGGTGTCATAAACAGAGCGATTCCCCTTCCGTACCACCTATGTTCCACATATCATCTGCTCTCATGTACCTATAGTCTCCCTCACGTAAGGGCGGGTATATAGAGAGGTTGGTATATCGGTCCGGCAATGGTATATTGAAGGGGCGACCATTTTGGGAGTCATAAGAGCCTTCATAATTGCATTTAAACATTTCACAAAATTTTCAAAAAAAAAACAAAACAAACAACAAAAACACACTAAACCAGATTTAGGGCACACTATTAATATTTAAAATAGATAAGCATTGCTTGTGTGTGTATGCTATTTTCTGTTTAGACAAAAAAAAAAAAATCAAAAAAATCATAAACAAAGATAAAAATCTACACATTTTGTCACTCACTCCAAAAAAAAAAAAAAGCTCCAAGGATTCCCGCAATCTCTTGGTCACTCCAAAATGCCCCAAAGGTGTCCATGAACCCTTTGGTCAACCCAAAATCACCCTGAAGGTGCCCATAAGTGATGCAGGGCCATCCAAAAAAATATGGGAAATCTTGTATTTTTCCCTAAATTTTAGTGCATCTTGCCGGGGCCATAACTTCTCAACCGTAGCTCCGATTGACACGAAATTTTACAGGGAGTTAGTTGGGAGATTTTTAAGCCCAGAAAACTCATTTTTGGGGCCAAATTCCATCATCTAGGGCCTCAAAATTAGGTTTTAAAATTGCTTACCTAATTTTTTACGCTTTTTGAGCTGTTCAAAGGTTAATATCTCCTAATGTATTTAGAGTTAGGACTTGAAACTTCATTTTTGGCTTATCTACTATAAGAGGGATGCGCACACCAATTTTGGGCCCCATTTGACTCATTTTAAATTTTAGGGTTTTTAGAGAGACATCGTCATGGTGCTCACCTGCAGCCAAGCCCAATCACGGGCGAATGTTGTGGGGAATGTCCAAAGAAACACGAGTCACATCCGTTATAGTCCCCAAGATTTGGTCATACCACCTTGGCAACCTAACATACAAAGCAGTCCCCTCCACAACTTAACGGAAAGGGACTATAGGGGCACCTCTTCTAGGGGCACTCCTGTTCAGCATAGCACCCAACACACACCCTCCCATGAGAGGTATATCCATAGGAGAGCTCCCTTAGATGCTCGCTATGAGTGGTCACCACGCAATGAAGCACTAGGTCAACATAGGGTTCGACGGGAGGAACCACATGATTACACTATCCCTCCTTCACCCCCTCTAGTTGTTAGGACTACAAGGACAAATACAGAGCACAAGGCTCCTCAGGCGGGGCGAGCCAACTCTTCCCATTCCTCTTTCACTTACAAAAGAGAGCACGAGGAAAACCCTTACCTTCCTCAAGAACAATATACATCGCAGGAGCAATACGCCTCCGCAATTGCTAGCTTTCAGGATCACCTATTGAGGCCAAAGCCTCAAGGGAATGCCGCTACCCCCAACAGAGGGACATGACCTATAGAGATATCGGATCACCATGACCGAGATAGATATCTAGGAAAGGCATCTAGGCCTTCTAGACATGAGACAACAGGACCAACTATCTTAGAATCTACCAAGCATATCGCACGTTGGATGGAACTCGCGTTACTTGAGCTAGAACAACAACAATTAGAGCAACAATATCTATTAAATCAAGAGTGCCTTCAGTGCCAGGAGGATGAGTTGTTACAACACACTATGCAGGCGAAGACTCCAACCCCTCGCATGCATAAGACAAAACATTATGAGAGACACAACTGGGTGCAAGACAGGTCTCTACGACCTTATCAAACATTGCCCTCGATGCCTCCTAGACTTGAGTGGGAGGCCAATCCTAAGACCAATGATGGGTGCCTTCTTCAGGAACCCACCCAGGTTCATGGGCCACCCCCAGAAATTCTTCAAGAAGCCTCTAAGGAACTTGAGAGAGAAGAAGAGCGGTATGAAATGCCATACCAAGGCATGGGGGGTGCTATCCTATCACCCTTCCATAGGCCCCAAGTTCCCCACAACCTTCAACGAGAACAAATCAAAGAGGAGGAGCTCAAATCCCCCGATACAATCAATGCGCTGCCAGAGCACTTAGCATTGGTAGAGACCAATATTTTGGGGCCCCAAAAGCCCAACTTACATGAAACTCCTCTCATAGAGGATCAACCCCTGGTTGTAGATCTACCTGATGATGAGGTCTTCCATACTTCAGAATCACCAGATTCTGATGAGCCTGACTCTCTCGCCAACGACGAGTCAACATATGCAATAGAGCCATGGGACCCATTCGAGTTTGACAACACTAATTCATAGGTGGTCCCCATGGATGAGCATCACAAAATTCTCCTAAAATTACTCCCTTTGGAGGCTCCCATCGAGCCCGTGCCATTGCCAAAAAATTAGGTCCCCCCATAAAGCATGGAAAAACTCCATGAGGACCACATCAATATGCTCGAACAATAAGAGCTTAACATGTCACAGACAACTATCGAGGCCAACGAGGGCCTTTGGATCATCGACAATGATTACAAAGATGAAACTGAGATGGCTTATCTCAATCATGCACGACGGCACAATCACCCTGTCACCCATGATGAACTAATGGCCCAACTAGGCATAAGACTAGGGCATGAGTGGCGCATAGACCTAGCCCACTGGCATAACATGTTGATCCCACTCCTTTGGGAAGATCGCGAGAACCTTCCACCCAGAGATATCATAGCACCATCAGTGCCGAAGGCAGACCTTGCCCTCCTATCCGTGCATAAGGTCGATCCATTCATGCCAATTCCTACAGAGCCAGATCCGATGCACAAAGATCATCACGCTGGGGGTACCTCTATTCCTTGAAGAGCCAGTGGGTTACACCAAACGCTCCAAAGGTGTCCATAAACCCTTTGGTCAAACCAAAAGCTCCAAGGATTATCGCAATCGCTTGGTCATCGCAAAAAGCTCCAAGGATTATCGCAATCGCTTGGTCACCCCAAAAAGCTCCAAGGATTATCGCAATATCTTGGTCATCCCAAAAGCTCCAAGGATTATCGCAATCTCTTGGCCACCCCAAAAGCTCCAAGGATTATTGCAATCTCTTGGCCACCCCAAAATCTCCAAGGATTATCGCAATCTCTTGGTCACCCCAAAAGCTCCAAGGATTATCGCAATCTCTTGGTCACCCCAAAATCTCCAAGGATTATCGCAATCTCTTGGTCATCCCAAAAATCTCCAAGGATTATCGCAATCTCTTGGTCATACCAAAAGCTCCAAGGATTATCGCAATCTCTTGGTCACCCCAAAAGCTCCAAGGATTATCGCAATCTCTTGGTCACCCCAAAAGCTCCAAGGATTATCACAATCTCTTGGTCACCCCAAAAAGCTCCAAGGATTATCGCAATCTCTTGGTCATCCCAAAAGCTCCAAGGATTACCACAATCGCTTGGTCAACCCAAAAGCTCCAAGAGTTACCATAACTGCTTGGTCAACATAAGTATTCAAAAATCAACAAAAACAACACAAAAATCAAAATCACAAAAACATTTGCATTTCAATTCCATGCATAACAATAACATCATCAAAAATTACAAAAACAATTGCATTTCTATTCCATGCATAACAATAAAATCATCAACAATCACAAAACAAATTGCATTTCAATTCCATGCATACTCATAAAAAAAATCAAAATTACAAAAACAATTGCATTCCAATTCCATGCATTCTCATACAAATCAAAATACAAAAATATAGGTTGCATTAGGCATCGCATCCATACATTATACATTTGCTAGATTATACAAGTCAAAAATACCATAGGCTGTCATTACTTGGCAATTCCATCATTTCCACCTCAAATCCATTTCCATAAACGCATACATCCAGCATATCACCTTTTTATTTTAGCATAGTCCATTGTTTCCTAATGTATATAGGGTTTTCATCATTCAGATGTCTTTAAATTTCTAGCCAAAAACTGCATACGCTAAACAGATTTTACACGAGAAAGTTTTACTTGGATCACACCTTGTTACGTCACGTCCCAACACAAATTAACACACATAAAAATTCCTAAGTTGTGTGAACGAAAGATGAAACCTGCATCGTAATCCAGGTCACCATAAGCGAAACGGCTATCTTGCTTATCCCCCTGTGCGAATGACCTTAGAAATGCTGAGAGTTGGCAAAAGGACAAGCTTCCTCCCTACCCAATTCCCCATGAATCCCAAGTTCTCAAAAGTTGCAAAAAAAAAAAACATCAAACATTTGCAAACATCAAAACACTAAAATTTGACATCTTACAATGCACACATCAAAAGGCACAAACAATAGTGATTCTCGTCACTCCATATTCAAATCCCTTGCTCAAAAAAAAAAAAAAAAAAAAAATCAATAAAACAAAATAAACAGTGATTTTATCACTATAAAGAGCAAGTATCCCAATACACTTGAAGAAAATAAGGGAGTCGAACTTGAATCCCTGGAACTCTCAGCATTTTGACAGGTCATGAGGCAAGCTTTAGTACCGGTTTGGTTGATAGCCTATCAGTCACTGATAGTAAACCTCCCGCATGACGATATATCTGTCACATTAACTTGTGTATAGATCAATGTTTGCATGTGGATGAGCTAGTTTATGGTATCCTAGATAGCATCGCAGATTAATCTAACCAAACACAATCAAGGAGTTAGTGGAGCTAATTAGGTGATCCTCAGTACAGGTTCGGTTGAAAGCCCATCTGGCACTAGCGGTATCCCGATGAATAACACATAAACGAACTCAATTGCACACACAGGGATATGAAATAACTTGGTTAAATTCAAGTCAGATTTATACCTTGTTCTAAAGTCTTGCGAGATAAATGTACAGTCTTGGCTAGTTAGTTAAAATATCTAAATCTCAAAAAAGCTTAACTACATTTTAAAAACAACTGTCAAATTTTATTCCGTACATCACCATCAAAATATATGCAAAATACAAAAACACACAGTTATCACATGCCAAGTCATTCCACAAATTAATACCATTAGTATAGCAAGTCAGTCAAATCTTGTACAGTCTATGGTGCATCAACACATCATCAACAACTCATTTCATTCATTCCATATCTATACATCATACAAATTAGAAACATCACATTCATATCATCTCTGCATACATCAAACACATACATACAAAACACGCCACAAAAAAAAAAAAAAAAACAACAAACACAACAAAACAACCAAAATATAAAAATGACAAATGCCAAAAAAAACACTAAAAATTGCCGGACAAAAGTGCTCTTGCACTTAACCTCTTCGCATTAGAAAATTGATGTCGGGGTCTACCTTGTCGTTATCCTACTCCCCAAGAAGGCTACCATAGCCGGACCGCTCCACGGGAAGACGGATTTTCGCCCATGTTACCCCCAAATGGCATCCCAAAATGGGTTCACACCCACCAAAAATAGGTTAGAATGTTTGTAAACTGCTTTCGCATTAAACGGAAAACATCTGAAGGCACCCTCACTTATGTCATCTTGGGTCAAGCGACTCGTCGCTTTTCTCATGTCAGTCATTCCTTCATCGATTCATCGCTTGAGGGGGTAGTCACACTTAAGTCACCAATCAACAAACACACACCCAATCACGGCAATAGCATGCATTCAAAGAATCATTGACAAAGACAATCACGCTCCTGCTTGGGGTAGCAAACAAGCAATAATCATAAAATTGATCAAACACTTGGCATTCGTGAATCATGAACACAAGCTTCCCCTATGGATAAAAGGTTGCGCCCTTTGCCTAATCATGACTGATCAATGTCCAAGCTCAAGTCACACCTCACCAAAACAAGTTAATACTTGAAATCAAATTCCTTAGCTCGTCAGAAGCAAGGATTCAATAATGCATGCCCTTTCCATGCTTGGGGCATCAAGAGTTGGTTAGGTTACTGAGAAACCCTAATCATTAGTGCTTTGGTTATCTATTTTTTCTCGGTGTTGTGCCATGCACAGCGCCTAGACTTGAGCGGGAGGCCAATCCTAAGACCAATGACGGGTGCCTTCTTCAGGAACCCACCCAGGTTCATGGGCCACCCCCAAAAATTCTTCAAGAAGCCTCTGAGGAACTTGAGCGAGAAGAAGAGCGGTATGAAATTCCATACCAAGGCATGGGGGGTGCTATCCTATCACCCTTCCATAGGCCCCAAGTTCCCCACAACCTTCAACGAGAACAAATCAAAGAGGAGGAGCTCAAATCCCCCGATACAAGCAATGCACTACCAGAGCACTTAGCATCGGTAGAGACCAAGATTTTGGGGCCCCAAAAGCCCAACTCACATGAAACTCCTCTCATAGAGGATCAACCCCTGGTTGTAGATCTACCTGATGATGAGGTCTTCCATACTTCAGAATCACCAGATTTTGATGAGCCTGACTCTCTCGCCAACGACGAGTCAGCATATGCAATAGCACCATGGGACCCATTCGAGTTTGATAGCACTAATTCACAGGTGGTCCCCATGGATGAGCATCACAAAATTCTCCTAACATTACTCCCTTTGGAGGCTCCCATCGAGCCCGTGCCATTGCCAAAAAATTAGGTCCCCCCACAAAGCATGGAACAACTCCATGAGGACCACATCAATATGCTCGAACAAGAAGAGCTTAACATGTCGTAGACAACTATCGAGGCCAACGAGGGCCTTTGGATCACTGACAATGATTACGAAGATGAAACTGAGATGGCTTATCTCAATCATGCACGATGGCACAATCACCCTGTCACCCATGAGGAAATAATGGCCCAACTAGGCATAAGACTAGGGCATGAGTGGCTCATAGACCCAGCCCACTGGCATCACATGTTGATCCCACTCCTTTGGGAAGATCGCAAGCACCTTCCACCCAGAGATATCATAGCACCATCAGTGCCGAAGGCAGACCTTGCCCTCCTATCCGTGCATAAGGCCGATCCATTCGTGCCAATTCCTACAGAGCCGGATCCGGTGCACAAAGATCATCACGCCTGGGGTACCTCTATTCCCTGAAGAGCCAATGGGTTACACCAAACGCTCCAAAGGTGTCCATAAACCCTTTGGTCAAACCAAAAGCTCCAAGGATTATCGCAATCGCTTGGTCATCCCAAAAAGCTCCAAGGATTATCGCAATCGATTGGTCATCCCAAAAAGCTCCAAGGATTATCGCAATCTCTTGGTCACCCCAAAAGCTCCAAGGATTATCGCAATCTCTTGGTCACCCCAAAAGCTCCAAGGATTATCGCAATCTCTTGGTCACCCCAAAAGCTCCAAGGATTATCGCAATCTCTTGGTCATCCCAAAAGCTCCAAGGATTATCGCAATCTCTTGGTCATACCAAAAAGCTCCAAGGATTATCGCAATCTCTTGGTCACCCCAAAAGCTCCAAGGATTATCGCAATCTCTTGGTCACCCCAAAAGCTCCAAGGATTATCGCAATCTCTTGGTCACCCCAAAATCTCCAAGGATTATCGCAATCTCTTGGTCATCCCAAAAAGCTCCAAGGATTACCACAATCGCTTGGTCAACCCAAAAGCTCCAAGAGTTACCATAACTGCTTGGTCAACATAAGTATTCAAAAATCAACAAAAAAAACACAAAAATCAAAATCACAAAAACATTTGCATTTCAATTCCATGCATAACAATAACATCATCAAAAATTACAAAAACAATTGCATTTCTATTCCATGCATAACAATAAAATCATCAACAATCACAAAAAAAATTGCATTTCAATTCCATGCATACTCATAAAAAAAATCAAAATTACAAAAAAATTGCATTCCAATTCCATGCATTCTCATACAAATCAAAATACAAAAATATAGGTTGCATTAGGCATCGCATCCATACATTATACATTTTCTAGATTATACAAGTCAAAAATACCATAGGCTGTCATTACTTGACAAGACCATCATTTTCCACCTCAAATCCATTTCCATAAATGCATACATCCAGCATATCACCTTTTTATTTTAGCATAGTCAGTTGTTTACTAATGTATATAGGGTTTTCGTCATTCAGATGTCTTTAAATTTCTACCCAAAAACTGTACACAGTTAAACAGATTTTACACGGGAAAGTTTTACTTGGATCACACCTTGTTACGTCACGTCCCAACACAAATTAACACACATAAAAAATCCTAAGTTGTGTGAACGAAAGATGAAACCTGCACCGTAATCCAGGCCACCATAAGCGAAACGGCTATCTTGCTTATCCCCCTGTGCGAATGACCCTAGAAATGCTGAGAGTTGGCAAAAGGACAAGCTTCCTCCCTACCTAATTCTCCATGAATCCCAAGTTCTCAAAAGTTGCAAAAAAACATCAAACATTTGCAAACGTCAAAACACTAAAATTTGACATCTTACAGTGCACACATCAAAAGGCACAAACAATAGTGATTCTCGTCACTCCATATTCAAATCCCTTGCTCAAAAAAAAAAAAAAAAACATCAATAAAACAAAATAAACAGTGGTTTTATCACTATAAAGAGCAAGTATCCCAATACACTTGAAGAAAATAAGGGAGTCGAACTTGAATCCCTGGAACTCTCAAAGATTTCGACAGGTCATGAGGCAAGCTTCAGCATCGGTTTGGTTGATAGCCTATCGGTCCATCGATAGTAAACCTCCCGCATGACGATATATCTGTCACATTAACTTGTGTATAGATCAATGTTTGCATGTGGATGAGCTAGTTTATGGTATCCTAGATAGCATCGCATATTAATCTAACCAAACACAATCAAGGAGTTAGTGGAGATAATTAGGTGATCCTCAGTACAGGTTCGGTTGAAAGCCCATCTGGCACTGGCGGTATCCTGATGAATAACACATAAACGAACTCAATTGCACACACAGGGATATGAAATAACTTGGTTAAATTCAAGTCGGATTTATACCTTGTTCTAAAGTCTTGCGAGATAAATGTACAGTCTTGGCTAGTTAGTTAAAATATCTGAATCTCAGAAAAGCTTAACTACATTTTAAAAACAACTATCACATTTTATTCTGTACATCACCATCAAAATATATGCAAAATACAAAAACACACAGTTATCACATGCCAAGTCATTCCACAAAGTCATCCCATTAGTATAGCAAGTCTGTCAAATCTTGTACAGTCTATGGTGCCTCAACACCATCAACAACTCATTTCATTCATTCCATATCTATACATCATACAAATTAGAAACATCACATTCATAATCGTCTCTGCATGCATCAAACACATACATACAAAACACGCCACAAAAAAAAAAAAAAACACACAAACACAACAAAACAACCAAAATATAAAAATGACAAATGCCAACAAAAACACTAAAAATTGCCGGACAAAAGTGCTCTTGCACTTAACCTCTTCGCATTAGAAAATTGATGTCGGGGTCTACCTTGTCGTTATCCTACTCCCCAAGAAGGCTACCATAGCCGGACCGCTCCACGGGAAGACGGATTTTCGCCCATGTTACCCCCAAATGGCATCCCAAAATGGGTTCACACCCACCAAAAATAGGTCAGAATGTTTGGAAACTACTTTCGCATTAAACGGAAAACATCTGAAGGCACCCTCACTTAAGTCATCTTGGGTCAAGCGACTCGTCGCTTTTCTCATGTCAGTCATTCCTTCATCGATTCATCGCTTGAGGGGGTAGTCACACTTAAGTCACCAATCAACAAACACACACCCAATCACGGCAATAGCATGCATTCAAAGAATCATTGACAAAGACAATCACGCTCCTGCTTGGGGCAACAAAAAAGCAATAATCACAAAATTGATCAAACACTTGGCATTCGTGAATCATGAACACAAGGTTCCCCCGTGGATAAAAGGTTGCGCCCTTTGCCTAATCATGACTGATCAATGTCCAAGCTCAAGTCACACCTCACCAAAACAGGTTAATACTTGAAATCAAATTCCTTAGCTCGTCAAAAGCAAGGATTCAAGAATGCATGCCCTTTCCATGCTTGGGGCATCAAGAGTTGGTTAGGTTACTGAGAAACCCTAATCATTAGTGCTTTGGTTATCTATTTTTTCTCGACGCTGTGCCATGCACAGCGCCTAGACTTGAGCGGGAGGCAAATCCTAAGACCAATGACGAGTGCCTTCTTCAGGCACCCACCCAGGTTCATGGGCCACCCCCAAAAATTCTTCAAGAAGCCTCTGAGGAACTTGAGTGAGAAGAAGAGAGGTATGAAATGCCATACCAATGCATGGGGGGTGATATCCTATCACCCTTCCATAGGCCCTAAGTTCCCCACAACCTTCAACGAGAACAAATCAAAGAGGAGGAGCTCAAATCCCCCGATACAAGCAATGCGCTGCCAAAGCACTTAGCATCGGTAGAGACCAAGATTTTGGGGCCCCAAAATCCCAACTTACATGAAACTCCTCTCACAGAGGATCAACCCCTGGTTTTAGATCTACCTGATGATGAGGTCTTCCATACTTCAGAATCACCAGATTCTGATGAGCCTAACTCTCTCGCCAATGACGAGTCAGCATATGCAATAGCGCCATGGGACACATTCGAGTTTGACAGCACTAATTCACAGGTGGTCCCCATTGATGAGCATCACAAAATTCTCCTAACATTACTCCCTTTGGAGGCTCCCATCGAGCCCGTGCCATTGCCAAAAAATCAGGTCCCCCCACAAAGCATGGAACAACTCCATGAGGACCACATCAATATGCTCGAACAAGAAGAGCTTAACATGTCGCAGACAACTATCGAGGCCAACGAGGGCCTTTGGATCACTGACAATGATTACGAAGATGAAACTAAGATGGCTTATCTCAATCATGCACGACGGCACAATCACCCTGTCACCCATGACGAACTAATGGCCCAACTAGGAATAAGACTAGGGCATGAGTGGCGCATAGACCTAGCCCACTGGCATCACATGTTTATCCCACTCCTTTGGGAAGATCGCGAGCACCTTCCACACAGAGATATCATAGCACCATCAGTGCCGAAGGCAGACCTTGCCCTCCTATCTGTGCATAAGGTCGATCCATTCGTGCCAATTCCTACAGAGCCAGATCCGGTGCACAAAGATCATTACGCTGGGGGTACCTCTATTCCCTGAAGAGCCAGTGGGTTACACCAAACGCTCCAAAGGTGTCCATAAACCCTTTGGTCAAACCAAAATCTCCAAGGATTATCGCAATCGCTTGGTCATCCCAAAAAGCTCCAAGGATTATCGCAATCGCTTGGTCATCCCAAAAAGCTCCAAGGATTATCGCAATCTCTTGGTCACCCCAAAAGCTCCAAGGATTATCGCAATCTCTTGGTCACCCCAAAAGCTCCAAGGATTATCGCAATCTCTTGGTCACCCCAAAAGCTCCAAGGATTATCGCAATCTCTTGGTCACCCCAAAAGCTCCAAGGATTATCACAATCTCTTGGTCATCCCAAAAGCTCCAAGGATTATCGCAATCTCTTGGTCATACCAAAAGCTCCAAGGATTATCGCAATATCTTGGTCACCCCAACAGCTCCAAGGATTATCGCAATCTCTTGGTCACCCCAAAAGCTCCAAGGATTATCGCAATCTCTTGGTCACCCCAAAAGCTCCAAGGATTATCGCAATCTCTTGGTCATCCCAAAAGCTCCAAGGATTACCACAATCGCTTGGTCAACCCAAAAGCTCCAAGAGTTACCATAACTGCTTGGTCAACATAAGTATTCAAAAATCAACAAAAACAACACAAAAATCAAAATCACAAAAACATTTGCATTTCAATTCCATGCATAACAATAACATCATCAAAAATTACAAAAACAATTGCATTTCTATTCCATGCATAACAATAAAATCATCAACAATCACAAAACAAATTGCATTTCAATTCCATGCATACTCATAAAAAAATCAAAATTACAAAAACAATTGCATTCCAATTCCATGCATTCTCATACAAATCAAAATACAAAAATATAGGTTGCATTAGGCATCGCATCCATACATTATACATTTGCTAGATTATACAAGTCAAAAATACCATAGGCTGTCATTACTTGACAAGACCATCATTTTCCACCTCAAATCCATTTTCATAAACGCATACATCCAGCATATCACCTTTTTATTTTAGCATAGTCAGTTGTTTCCTAATGTATATAGGGTTTTCGTCATTCAGATGTCTTTAAATTTCTAGCCAAAAACTGTACACAGTTAAACAGATTTTACACGAGAAAGTTTTACTTGGATCACACCTTGTTACGTCACGTCCCAACACAAATTAACACACATAAAAATTCCTAAGTTGTGTGAATGAAATATGAAACCTGCACCGTAATCCAAGTCACCATAAGCGAAACGGCTATCTTGCTTATCCCCCTGTGCGAATGACCCTAGAAATGCTGAGAGTTGGCAAAAGGACAAGCTTCCTCCCTACCCAATTCTCCATGAATCCCAAGTTCTCAAAAGTTGCAAAAAAACATCAAACATTTGCAAACGTCAAAACACTAAAATTTGACATCTTACAGTGCACACATCAAAATGCACAAACAATAGTGATTCTCGTCACTTCATATTCAAATCCCTTGCTCAAAAAAAAAAAAAAAAAAAACATCAATAAAACAAAATAAACAGTGATTTTATCACTAAAGAGCAAGTATCCCAATACACTTGAAGAAAAGAAGGGAGTCGAACTTGAATCCCTGGAACTCTCAAAGATTTCGATAGGTCATGAGGCAAGCTTTAGTACCGGTTTGGTTGATAGCATATCAATCACTGATAGTAAACCTCCCACATGACGATATATCTGTCACATTAACTTGTGTATAGATCAATGTTTGCATGTGGATGAGCTAGTTTATGGTATCCTAGATAGCATCGCAGATTAATCTAACCAAACACAATCAAGGAGTTAGTGGAGCTAATTAGGTTATCCTTAGTACAGGTTCGGTTGAAATCCCATCTAGCACTGGCGGTATCCTGATGAATAACACAAACGAACTCAATTGCACACACAGGGATATGAAATAACTTGGTTAAATTCAAGTTAGATTTATACCTTGTTCTAAAGTCTTGCGAGATAAATGTACAGTCTTGGCTAGTTAGTTAAAATATTTGAATCTCAGAAAAGCTTAACTACATTTTAAAAACAATCGTCACATTTTATTCTCGTACATCACCATCAAAATATATGCAAAATACAAAAACACACAGCTTATCACATGCCAAGTCATTCCACAAAGTCATCCCATTAGTATAGCAAGTCAGTCAAATCTTGTACAGTCTATGGTGCATCAACACATCATCAAAAACTCATTTCATTCATTCCATATCTATACATCATACAAATTAGAAACATCACATTCATAATCACCTTTGCATACATCAAACACATACATACAAAACACGCCACAAAAAAAAAAAAAAAACAACAAACACAACAAAACAACCAAAATATAAAAATGACAAATGCCAACAAAAACACTAAAAATTGCTAAAAAAAGTGCTCTTGCACTTAACCTCTTCGCATTAGAAAATTGATGTCGGGGTCTACCTTGTCGTTATCCTACTCCCCAAGAAGGCTACCATAGCCGGACCGCTCCACGGGAAGACGGATTTTCGCCAATGTTAACCCCAAATGGCATCCCAAAATGGGTTCACACCCACCAAAAACAGGTCAGAATGTTTGGAAACTGCTTTCGCATTAAACGGAAAACATCTGAAGGCACCCTCACTTAAGTCATCTTGGGTCAAGCGACTCGTCGCTTTTCTCATGTCAGTCATTCCTTCATCGATTCATCGCTTGAGGGGGTAGTCACACTTAAGTCACCAATCAACAAACACACACCCAATCACGGCAATAGCATGCATTCAAAGAATCATTGACAAATACAATCACGCTCCTGCTTGGGGCAGCAAACAAGCAATAATCACAAAATTGATCAAACACTTGGCATTCATGAATCATGAACACAAGGTTCCCCCGTGGATAAAAGGTTGCGCCCTTTGCCTAATCATGACTGATCAATGTCCAAGCTCAAGTCACACCTCACCAAAACAGGTTAATACTTGAAATCAAATTCCTTAGCTCGTCAGAAGCAAGGATTCAAGAATGCATGCCCTTTCCATGCTTGGGGCATCAAGAGTTGGTTAGGTTACTGAGAAACCCTAATCATTAGTGCTTTGGTTATCTATTTTTGCTCGGCGCTGTGCCATGCACAACGCTTCCCAAAAAGGGGCATCTGTAGACACCAAAATAGCACCAATCCAATTATGTGACTACAAACACTGATCACATTAACACACACAGCCCCCAAGGTAGCCCCCAGAGGTTAAACAGTGGTTCTAACCACTTACACAGTAGTTTTGCAAGTCAGGGATCAATTTGGCACCTTTTAGACACTTTATTGCTTATTCGTCCCACCCAGGGATGAGTGCGGATTTGTACTCGTCCTACCAGGGACGAGTGCGGATTTATACTCGTCTCACCCAGAGACGATTATTAGCGCTCGCTCCGGGTGGGACGAATGCCAGGTTTGACCAGAAAAAAGTCAGACCTCAGCGCATGACAACTCAGAACTGCCACTTAGCTTTTCTTGCATGGCATAGGAGTGCGAGTGAGTTCTTTTGACAACTCATATCTGCTAATTGACTCTCCCTTCACTGCATGGGAATGAGAGTGAGCTTTTTAGGACAACTTAGATTTGCCACTTAGCTATCCCTTCATTGCATGGGAGTGCAAGTGAGCTTTTCTAAAACACACAAAGACATGCACAGAGGCAGTTAAGAATCCCTTGATCAAGAAGAAGTCTTCTCTTCACAAACAAAAGCATTCATGCAAAGAAACACTTTTGCATGTTAATTCAAAGAGACCCCTTGGGTCTATAAAATGGTGAGTTTCCTCACCCAAAGGAGATATCGAGCAGGAGCATTCTGAGCAATGAAGTGCTGTTAATTCACTTACTTGCGATTTGTGCCCAAACCCCAATCTTTTGACCACAATATTCTATCAATTTGACGACAACACATCACATCAGGTTTCGGACCCATCTCAAGCGGATTGGTGTCGAAGCAAGGTTTTATCCGTGGGTGGTTTGCCTTCGGGCACCTCCCCGCTTTACTTCATTTATAGTATTTTAGCTAGTTTCATGTTTATGCATTTATCAAGTTTTTAGTGCATTTAGATTCATTTCAGCTATAGTTAGATTTATCTTTTATTTTTCATACACAGGTGCTACCGATTCTTTGTTTGTTTCTTTGAACACATATTTCAGGTCTATTGAAGGAGCAGCGAGGAATCGACCTTTGTCAATGCAAGCGGCGACAACGTTTTGGTTCGCCCATTTTATATGTGGGCACGTGGAAGAAGGAATTCAGAGACAAGTTGTAGAGAACAATATCTAATGCTCCTATCCCCTAAAAAGGAAGGAGACGTATTGTAACATGAATTGAAAAGAATATCAATAAAAAAAGGGCTACATTTCATATTGTTCTTATATCTTGTGTTCATTCATTTGTGTTCCTTCCTTTTAATACGATTTCGTTTAGTCTTTCCTTTTTGTTTCCAGAATCTCGTGTTTTCAGTAATATGATACATTTAGTAATATTAAGGATGTAGGATAGTATATTGTGTATGTAATAATTTTTACAATTGTAGTTGTAGCAATCAAACCTCATGAAAAACTAAACAATATTTGTTGACAACTCATAACTAACCTGGCTAGGTTAAAAGTTATCAAGGACCAGTGTGTGTAAATAAGTAATGTTAATTTATCCATTTTGATGGAGGTAGGACTAACCCATTGTAAACATAGCCAAAGTATTTAGCTCATCCACAAGCATGCAGTGATCTACACAAAATAAGGTTGCTAATGTGATAGATGTGTCGCTACTTGTAAGACTATTCCAGCGGCAGGCAGGTGCTTAGGGCCTATAGTTGGTGATGGAAATTATACCATGATTTTATGTTAAACCTAAGGATCAAAGGTGATGAAGCATAATAGTTGTGTTTCTTGGAGGATTTTCCTTTTGTTTTTTACCCCTTGTTTTATTATTTTTTTGTGTGGTGCTCTTTTTCTCTTTTTTTTGTATGGGCATTGGCTTTTGTTTTCTGCCTCTTTTTTTATTTTTTTTGTTTTTGTTTTTTTTATTCTTATCCCTTTATTCATCCCTAGGTTGTATGTTTACCATGAAAATTATAGGATAAGCAAAGAAAATTGTTCACTAGATGGCAATATCTATGCAAGGCGTTATTTTTTCTAGACTCAAAATTTATTTAAAATATGACCTGTGTGAGTGGTCCTTGAAAGAAGTTAAACGAACCAAAGGAAACTATGAGGAGTGTAATAACTTGTCAGCTAGAGGTGATATTTGATTGACTAAACTAGTAAATGGTCAAGAAAATGCAAGACAATGTCTACTATGTAATCCCAAGAAATGGAGTGGACATCCAAGTGGTAATGCTAACAAGTGCATCTATTATTCCTGCCAAGGGTACATTTCTAGAGATGCAATATACAAAAATGAATGAAATCATAGAATAAATATGGGTATATGGAATGAATGTAGTGTGTGATCTAGTATAAAAAACCAATATATACAAGAGAAAGTATGTGAGATGTAACTGGATAAAAATAAAAAACAAGCATGTTTGAAGATGGATATGTGGGGTGAGGATGACAAAAATAGAGAGTCATGATAACAGTTGCCCCAACATATGGGGAGATGTAGCAAGCAGGATAAAAGCATATAAGTGATAGAATACATGTGATAGTGATGAGTGAGGATAGAGAATCATGATAAGAGATGTAGAATAACATGAAAGTGATGAAGTGCAAAAAATATGAGAGGATTAAATAATGGTGTAAAGAGAAGGAAAATAAAAGAGAGAAGAAGAGGGGAGAATCAGAATAGGAATATAGCTACTCTAAGTGTGACCATTCAACAATGCTAACAAAGAAGGAGAATAGGATATGGAATGGAAGAAAACCAACAACAAGGAACCAAGAAAAAACTAAGTGAAATGATGTGAATCTATTTGCAAGTGACTAGGTGAAGTGACAAGGTGACTTGGATTTTAGTAATTAGTATATTTGGATAGTTGTTGAAAGTAACGAGGTGTGGAAGGGAATGAATCCCATGATGGGGTGGAGTGGGGTACTAGTTTGTATAGAGGGTTCTAGATTTGAGTAGGTGAGGGAGCTTATTCAATATGTGAAAGAGGATCATCGAAAAGCATGTCCTGAATAATGGTCTCAAATGTACAACATGTATTGATGTCATACCTTGGTTGTTGATGATAGACACAAAATTGGTTTTATTTGTAATCTCACAACTTAGGGCACAAGGGGTTGATAGGGAGGATCTTAGGTAGTACAAGGATACCCTGGTGAAGTAGTTGGTAAAATGTTTGATACAATGGTGCTAACCAGACTAAAATAGGAGAGACATATGGGTCGAGTGGTGATGAGCATGAAGAAGATGTGGTAGGGATGAGTGATTGGATTGGAATATGATAATCAGGTGTAGGTCAGATTCTATAGTGAAGGGTAGGCCTAGAAGAAGGTGATATGGGTTGGGTCATAGTAGAACGACATGAAGGGGGGTGGCAGTGAAAATGGCTTAAGTGTAACTCAAGGTTTTCAAGACAGGATAGGATATGCTGGATGTCAATAGGAGGGGGTGATAGAATCAAGGAAGGTGGGGATCAGGATTCAAGTAGGTAAATGGAATGGAAATATGGATGTGGAGTAAAAATTGAATGATATAAATAAGGGGGAGAGTGGAACTGTTGTGTTGATGGTGTGGTAGGCTAAAATAGGAGGTCATGGAGTGGGGATGGTGGTATTTGAAGGATAGGTGGTGTGGGTGATAGCTGCAGATATAAACATGGGTGGGATGAGGGAATGCAAGTAGAGGTGGCATGGGCAACATGCTAGCATAGGGATAAGTCATAGGGTGACATACCATTAAGTAGGGGTGGAGGTAGTCCTATAGAAGATGCATGAATAGGTGTAGATCCCCTGTTATGGGGACAATATGCTGGTGAAGGTTAGTGAACTAAGGAGGCTGGTAGATATGGATCTCTCGGATCACCTATGGGAGGTGGGGATGATAAGCATGCATGAGAGTCTATCGGATGGGAATGTTCCTCCTTATCTATAAAGGATGATACAAAGACCTGGCTATCTCCTAAATAGGATAAATAGGATGAGTCCCCATGGCAATGTGATCAAAGGTGGGGTGAATTGTGGTGGTCATAATGTTATGATCTAGAGTGCTAACGCACATGGACTATGTCGGGTGGCATGGTAATATCATTTGGTGTGACTGGTACTAGGGGTAGTATTTGGAGATATTGCATGATGAATGTGAGTGGTATGCTAAATATGTGTTTCTAGAATCGGGCCTCACTACAGAAGACATTGCTTCAGGTGATTAAGGACCTAAAAATACAAAAATACCCATAACATATAAATGACATAAAAAGTACAAATATTTATGTTATGTAACAAAAATTGAAAACTATGTGTAGTACAATGTGGATTATGTGGGTGACGTGAATCGGGACTATGTTGTAATGACACTATGTACAATCCATGGTGGTGCATAGCAAGGTAATCTAAGCATTGAATGTGCAAAGGTGAATTGTGTTGATAGGCTTAGGTTATGCAAATCCTTCGATATTTTTCAATCAATAAGTGCTAGAAATATATTTTGTCTGACGATGTATGGACCTAACTAGTTAGAAGTAAACTTGTCATGTTGATGACGAGGTTGGCTTGTAATTTGTTGGTTTTCCTTGAGAACCAAGTCACCAATTTGAAACTTGCATTGATGTACCTTACTGTTGTAGGCAGAGTGAAGGTGGTCTTGGTAGAAACATATGTTTTTGATGGTATGAATGTGGTGCTCATCCAAAATCATTCATTTATCAAGATGAGCTTGATGAGTTGTGTCATCATCGATAAAGTATTTCATGGAGACTCATAATGAAGTTATCTCAAGCTCAAGAGGTATAATTTCTTTACCACCATAGACCAATGAGAAGGGATTTATCCCAATGGGAGTACAGATGCTCATATGATAGGCCTACAAGGTAAGAGGTATATGATTGTGCCAATCATGGTGGGATTTTGCAACTATTTTACAAAGGATGAAGCAAATGGTTTTGTTTGTGGCCTCAGCCTAACTGTTACCTTGTGGGTAGTATAAGGTCGAGAAGATATGGTGAATATTCAATTTGGTGTAGAGGGTGAAGATAATTTTGTTTTTGAAGGGTGTACCATTGTCAAAGATGATTTGGGAAGGAATGCTAAAGTGACATGATGTGGTCGATGATAAACATCATGCTTTTGGTTCCTATGGTTTGGATAAGTGGGATGGCTTTGAATCACTTTGTGAAGTAATCTATGGTAGTGATGATGAATTTGTGATTTCTTGATGAAGGAGGTGTGATCTATCTGATGAGAGCTAGGTCCCATTGTGATAAAGGCCAAATGGATTGAATTGGTTGGAGAGCTTGCGAAGGAAGGTGTGTAAGGTTAGCATGTTACTGGTATTTGATACATTGCTTGACATATTTACAACAATCATGCTCTATTTTGGTCTAGTAGTAGCCCATGTGTAGGATGCATTTGTGATAGCCATGCCACTAAAGTGGCCACCACAGGTACCATCATGGGTTTCTTATACTACCCATTGAGATTCATGCAGTTCGAGGCAATGCAAAAGGATACCATCATAACTACAATGATAAAAGATGTCCCCCAGTAGTGTGTAGTGAATGGCACATTGTTTGAAATCTCAACGATGAGCATGTAGTATATCGCAATGTAGGAAACCTAATTTTATATAATCCTTAATTTGTGAAAACCATGGATCATATGGCTCAATGTTGACAACATGAATGCCATCATCGTCTATAATGGGTAAAGATAAGATAATTGATTGTGTAAGTGTATGAATGGACACATTTGTTGTGTTTGAGAGGGTATTTTGTGGTATTAATGATCCTAAGGAGGCCATTGTATCGGTGAAATGATTGGAGGAGCATGGGGCGGCTTTGATAGCATACCACTCAAATTGAGCGAGAAGTTGTTGAGAGATTTGTTTATATTGTTAGAGGATGGAACAACGATATTGCCATATCTCTTAGACTTGATTTACAATAAGGAGAGAATATCTAATGATGTGAAGGCATTGAATGTGCATATAATGTGCCTAATTTAGACCAAGAATAAGGGCTTCATATTCTGCATTATTGTTTGTGTAGGGAAACCAGAGTTTGAATGAAAATGGGAGAGGCTCCCCATATGGTGTGAAAAATACAATGCCCGCACCCCCAACGTGTATGCAGTGAGAACCATCAAATAAGAGTGTTAGGTCTATTGGTATTTTTGGTTCAACATATTCTTCAGCTTCTATGATATTAAAAATAGAATCATTAGGAATTTGGATGAGGAGAGGCCAATTATCAAGTAATAGGGCCTCAACAAGCTGGTCTGTGATGATCTACCCTTTGAGGATTTTTTGTGAAATGAACTCTAGGTCAAATTTAGTAAGGAGTATGATCCATTTACCAATACGAGAGTTATGATAACTCTTATTCATTATATATCAAAGTGGGTTATCATGAGCGATGATGACCATAGTGTGATTCAACGTGTAGTGGTGTAGTTTTTGGATAGCAAAAACTATAGCTAGGCATAGCTTTTCCATGTGTACATAATGAGTTTCATAGCTAACTAGCATATGACTAATGTATTATATGGCTTACTCATGATTGAGCTCATTCTTTTGGGCTAATATTGTACCCAGTGAGAAGTCTAAAGCAAAAATATATAGGGTAAATGACATCTACAGATGCAGGGGAGATAACACTAGTGAAGAAGTGAGATATGCTTTGTTTGAATTGAAGGATTTTTATAGTTTTCATCCCATTTTAAAGTGACCACTTTTTGTAAGAGGTGATTAAATGGCTTGCATTTATCTAAAAGTTGGGTGATAAAATGATGCATCGACTAAATCTTGCCTTTCAAGCTACGTAGTTGTTTGAGGTTTATGGGTGGAGGCATATCGATGATGGCTTTGAATTTTTTAGGATAAACTTCAATGCCTCGTTGGGAGATAGTGAACCCTATGATTTTTCTTGAAGTGACACCAAAGATGCATTTATTTGGGTTAAGTCAAACATTGTGTTCCAATAGGTGATCAAAGATTTTGCATAGATCAACAAGGTGTTGTGAATGCTCTTTTGATTTTATGATGAGATCGTCCATGTACTCTTCCATGATTTTGTGCATTTAATCATGGAAAATATAAGTCATTGATCATTGATAGGTTATCCCAGCATTTTTAAGGCTAAAAGGCATGACTTTATAGCAAAATATCCCCCAAGGGGTTGTGAAAGAAGTCTTGTGTTGGTTAGTTGGGTTGATTTTTATTTGATTGTAGCAAAAAAATCCATCTGTAAGGGATATCATTTCATGACTGGAGATGGAATCGATGAGTGAGTCGATGTTTGGTAGGGGAAAGTTGTCCTTGGGATAATATTTGTTCAAGTCACAAAATTTGGTGCATATGCAAACCTCACCTGAGGGCTTAGGTACTGGTACCATATTGGAGACCCATTCAGGGTAATAAATAGGTTGAATGAAATCTACGTTGAGGAGCTTTTGGAGCTCATATTTCACTAGTAACATAATTGTAGGATGCATGCATCACAATTTTTTCCTAACATATTTGGCATCTTTTTTGAGAGTAAGGTTTTGCACTACTAGAGAAGAATCGAGTCTAGGCATGTCCTTATAGTACCAGGCAATGACTCTGATATATTCCTTAAGGAAGGTGGTAAACAAGATATGCTCTTATGGAGAGAGGCTAGTGGTGAGTTTGACAATGTGTGGATTTTTGGGATCATCACCAATATCAACATCAATTATTTCTTCTACAAGCATGTGGGAGCCATCTTAGAGCTATTCCAAAATTGGGATAATATGGAGGTCATTAATAGCCTCAGGTAATTTGAACTCATCCTTCAAATATACTTTGATATGATTGACCCATAGAAAATGAGGTGGGGTGTATGGTAAAGGTGTTTTTGCCATGCACAAGACAGAAGGTGATAGAAAAAAGTCTTGCAATGAAGGTTTTGGTGAAATGTGGGTGAAATCAATGAAATTAGGATTAGGTTTGTTGTTATGAAGCATAGGATATGAATATCAAAGTGGGGAGAATAGATCCAAGTAGACCATGTTGATGAAATTCGTAGAGGTCATAGAAGACATTAAATCTGATGATGAAAATTGAGAAGCATTAGATCATCATGGGAGGTTTAATGGTGGATGTAAGACTACAGGTGGAGAACAAAATCACCTGATTGATTGATGAAGTTTCTAATGGATGGGCAATTTTGCGGTCAAATGCAGAGGTAGTGAAGAGGAAGGTGAAATGGACTGCTATGGATGAGGAGGTGTGAGATATAGGGCAGCAAATTGATCAACCAACATGTCAATATAATAAGCAAAAGTTGTGTCATTAAGAGACATGTCTTGGAAGAAAGTGCATGGAATAGTAACGATAGAATGGGGAGATAGACTCTCATCCAAGATGTCCATGTCAATGTAGTCTTCTAGTGTGTGTATAGGTTTTGGCATGAGATGCAAATAAAGGTCTTGAATCTCATCCTCAAGCATGTGTACGGTGGAGGGACGATAGCCTAGACCACATTTATCTATTGTCAATTGAACATGGGGGTTTATAGGTATTTTTAACCCTTATTCATAGCATGCTAACCCAAATCTGTACCAATGGAAATGTTGAAGGTAATGTAGCAATAATTGGAGGTTTGACATGTGGTCTAGAGTGCCACAAAAACTAGATTATGGTGGTGGAGGTATAGCGACTAGGAGCGAGGAGTCAAGGCCAGCATAAACAAAGTTGGTATAGTTATTGGGGGGACCTAGTCACACAATGGTACCGATGGTTAAGATAAAATCTTAAGGATGATCAAATTCCCATGTGGATTGGATCATCTAGGATCGCACACGAGCATCCCTAATAATGTAGTCATTGGGTCTAGAGTTTGTCATAAAAATTAACACTCAAGGTGTCACATGTATTGGGGAATGAGGTGGAAAATTAGAATTCAAGGAGGATGATTCCAGCTAGGAATTATGAATTATGCATGATAATAATGGAGTAATTCATCATCTAAGCAGGAAGCTTGTTTTTCCCAATCATGGCATTCAATTTTAGTATATGGGATGGGGTGGTTTACGTGTGGGATCTATGTGGTCATGGTATGAGGAGTAGGTGTTGAACTATGCAAATATGTGAAATATCATGGTCATGGATGAAAAGGAAGTGGTAGTGTTTGAGGATTAGGAATGAGAGGAGGTTCGATGGAGGAATATGGGTGAGGTTGGATAGAAGGTGATGCTGATGGTGGTGAAAAATGTGGAAGCATAGGAAGAGGATTTGTGGAAGAAGATGATTGAGAAGGAGGGGGAGGCCATGAGGAAGGTGATGAGAAAGGAATGGTAGTAGAATGAAGTTTCATTCTAGGTGATGATTATTGTGGGGGTAGATTGGTGTTGTGGGGATGTAGGTGCTCCTGATGAGTGAGGAGAATGAATGGGGAGAATATGATCAGAGGATAATGAGGGTCCTGGGGGAAGGTCTATGATGTTGCAAAATGTAGACACCAAAATCCAGCCACTTGCAAGTCATCTATACCTTCCTGCCAGCCACGTGTCGGTCATCCACCTTCTCGCCATTATTTGGCCCAAATCCACACTTTCCCGCCATTATTTGGCCCAATTTCACCTTTTTCGCCATTTTTCATCCCCAAATTTATTTAAATTAATATTTATATATATATTTTTTAATATTTTAATATTTTAATATATATATTTAAATAATAGTTTAAGTGATTTAATCTCATCCGTCCATCCATATTAATCCATTTCACAACCTAGATTTATTCTCTACCCTTAGATCCACTTTAATCTTAGCCACACGTTCAAAGTGTCGTTAAAACCCTAAAGTGTGCCCTACGAGTAGATTATAAATTGAGTCACCTTGATGGCTCAAATGCTATCTCCTATGCGCTATCTCTGATTCTAATTCTTCTACTGTTATCTCCTCTATCTCTCTTCTGCTACCCTTTCGCCGCATCCATCGTCGCTTTCATCGTCGCTTTCGTCGCCATCTCTTCTGCAACACTTTGCAGAATCCCCCATTCTTGTTGCAAGTGCCCGCAGGCATTTACCAAGTGCCCGTGGGCGTTTACCAAGTGCCCACGGGCGTTTACCCATAGCCACAGACTCAGACCGACGTCTATAACCCAGATCCAAAAGCACGTGGGCGTTCAGCGAGTGCACCAGGGTGCCTTCTGCAGCCGATCTGACAGCCACATTACTTCTAGGTGCCGCCTGGTCTAGTCGCGTTAAACAGAAAAAGAGGTATAGATTAGTTTTAAAGCAAGTACTCATATTTTATGTATTAATCTGTTACTGAATTCCTGCATTTCATTTTTCTAGGGTTTTAGATTGTTTTTGAGGGCTCACACAGTGGAGCCCTCTTATTAATTTCTAACTCCTTGATAGTGTTAATGTGTGCAGGATTTTAATGGCAGATCTGGTGTGTTGATAGCAGCTGTTTAAGCTGGAGTGGTCCGAGCTAAAAGGATACAACAAAGCCCACTCGTTCTGTTGAGATTGAAGATACATTCTTCGGAGACGCCACCATTTGTGCCAGCTAGGGTTTCGAAGAACCCTAGCACGAATTGTAATCTTGTATCACAAATAAAGGGTTACAGGCCCAGTTGTATTCAAAAAGGAGTTTTTAAACTCCATCGATTAATAGAAATCGTTTGTTTTGTGCAACTATTCTGTACTCTGTTATTGTGATTTTATTTTATTTTGTTTGGCATGTATTTTTAATATACAAATGGCGATCACGGTGGGACCCCCTAGGGTTTCATATTTTTAATACTTGCTTTACTAATCTGTTCCTATTTTCTGTTTTATTTTGCAGGTTCCAAAAATCACGAAATTCGCTGTTCCAGCGAACTAGGGTTTCTGAGTTTGCAGAAAATGTAGTAGACGCAGAGGGGCGTCTGGAAGTCCAATACGAAATGCAGAGGTGCGTTTCAGCCTATGCAGACTCCCGTGGGCGTTTGAAGTTAGTTTTACAGAAAAGCGTAGGCTTCCAAGTAAGTGATGTACTTTTTACGTTTTTCATTTTTTTGCCATATTTTGTTTCTTTTTCATATCATTACTTTAAAATGAACAAAAACTAAGTAATCTGGAAAATAACAGTTATTTTTAATTACATTTTTCTTTGCATTGCATTATTGATTGTTGCTTGCATTAAAAAAAAAAAAAAATTGCATACCTAGTCGCATATTAGAATAGCTACGAATTATTTGTTTTAATTATCTAAGTAGGACTATTGATTGGATGTCAATAGTACTCCCGCCATTGGGTGATTCCAGGCGAGAAGTGGACGAACCTTCCGATTGCTCCTTTGATATCCGATATCATTGGTAGGCGAGGGGTTTTAAACGGTGTACTCCACTTCTTCAGAGGAAATGGCATGTTTTCAGTAGCCTCTTGCTTAGATCATTAGAACTTTTGATTTATAGCCTTGTATGTACACATTAGATAACTAAAACATTTAAAAAAAAAAAAAAAATTCATTGCATTTTCATATTGCATTTAAAACAGTAATATCTGGATTTCATCACTAGGTATTGCTTGAAGTTTAGTGACGGTGGAATTCATATCCATCCATTAAACTTCTGCCTTAGACACCATAGGTCACCCCCGAGCAAACTTGCTAGATTTCATCATCGATAAGAATCTCGTTGTCCGTTCCTAGCCATAGTTTTTACCTTTTTTGTGAATAATTTAAGATTAGATCACATGCAAAACTCATAAACCGGACACTTAAAATTTACTACAGATTAAGATCAGAAAATAATTAATTAACCGCAAGGTAAGACACATTGGTTGAAACCTAGGTTGTGACTATTTTCTGATAATTTTTGTAGTGTAAATTTATCATTCTAGTTTTGCATTCTTCTTTTCTGAATTTGTTTAGATTTATTGCTCTATGGTCTTAACAAGGAATCAATCTAAAGTTTTAAATCTAAATAATCAAATGAATAATTCACAGAATATCCCCACCACCAACATGGTCACTTATCCTAGTGAATTTCAGGCAGGTTTGCCTGCATGTCTTTCACGTCCTTCTACTGCCTACCGCATGGCCATGCCCATGGAGGAAGACAATTCCTCTCATATTATCCACATTGATATGGCCCAAGTGCAAACTCACTTAAGAGATGGCACTGGTTATGTCCTTGATCCAATCCAAGATTCCCCTATGCAAGATTCTATTTTTCAACAGGATATTGCATCAACTATACCCGCTAGTTTCACTCAGGTCTACACTAACCCTTTTTTTGAGGCTAATGTGGTATCTGTTCAGTCGGCTTCATCTCCAAAATCTTCCCAGATGCTCAATTGTCCTCCTTTGGAGACAAATGTAGTGTCTTCCCGACCAATTTCTCCTCCATTTACCTGGGTGTACACCAATTCTCTCTATGAGCCTGGTGGAAACTCCTCTAGCCATGACCAATTTCAACCCTCTTCTTCCCAAACCATTTATGGTTTCACCCTACCTGGGGCACAGTCTACTGTTTCTTCCCAGGTACTGCCTACTTCAGCCACCTTCATTGCCCCTACTATGCGTCTTCTCGTGACTACCATGGCAGCCCGCCCTCCACCTTCATCCAATCATCCCACCTCCCTTGGGTTAGAGATTAATAAGGTTAGGGAGTACCTTGACAAGTTGCTTCGCAACAACAAGCAACAAAATGCTCAACTACCTGTCGTAGTAAATCCTACACCCCAACCAATTTCTACCTAGCCAACTTTTCTTAGCTCAGGCCCCACCTGGGTACCCCAATCTTCGGTGGTGTCCATTCCTACACCACATTTCTCCCAAACCAGTCTAGTTCATCATCCAAACCAATCACCTTCTTTCCGGTATCATCCATACCAACAACCTATCCATTCCACACCACCTAATTCAGGAAATTTCATCCCATCTCATCAATTTTCCACTCTTCCATTACATCATCATAATCATCAAACGAGTCAAAATTTTAATGAAGATCCACGACTCCATGCTATGCAACAACAGATTGACAACCTTATGCTCAACATGCCTGGATCATCTAGTCAAAAACCTATGCTAAGGTCGTTGATCAATCAACCAATTCATCCTTCGGTACCTTCACCGCCATATCCGACTGATTTCACATTACCGAAGTTTGACAAATTTTGAGGAACTGAGGATCCTCATGAACATGTGAGCTTATTCATGCATGCCTTCTTTAGAATCCAAAATAATGACGCTCTTATGCTCAGAAATTTTCCTCAGACATTAGGGAGAGATGCTGTACAATGGTATAATCATTTAGCTCACCATAGCATTTATGCTTACGAGCAATTGATTAATTTGTTTTTAGAACGATTCTCCCTAAATGTTCAAAAGAGAGTCTCATTAGCTGACTTATACAAGCTCAAGCAACATGACGATGAGACTGTTTATGACTTTGGAAACCATTGGAGGGCTATCATTAATAAACTGCCATTCTCCCTACCAATGGAGGAGTTAACCAAAATGTTTACCCAGAGTTGTCTAAAACCTATCTCTTGGTTACTCCAATTACAACAATACAGGACTTTTGAAGAGGCTTTGGCCCAAGCAAGTACCATAGAAGACATTAAAGTCCAAGAGGGTGTTTTAAAACCCCGTAGAAAAGAATGGCAACAAAAGGGCCAACAACAAAATAATAATTATGGCCAAAACAAACAAGCACAGGCTAATACAACCTCAAATGTTAACCAAGTTAATCAAGTGGTGGCGAGCCAGCCCGTAATGGCTCAACAACAACAAATAATGCAAAGTCAACCGCAACCAATCACTTATCATGCGGTACCTGCCCCTCCTCAACCAGCTCAACCAGCTCCCAATACTGGGCCAACCATGGAAACTCGACCTTGGCAAAACAATCATCCCAAGCGACAGTTCACACCTTTAGATGAACCATATGCGGTCATATTCAAAAATTTATATAGCACAAATCAATTAATGTTACCTGAGTTTAAACCTTTAGACCCATCTAGAAGGGGGAAGTATTACAAGGAGTACCTATTTTGTCCTTATCATAGGCAAAATGGGCACGATATCAATAATTGTACAGCTTTCAAACATGTGATCCAAGATATTATTGAGATTGGAGCCATTAAATTGGATAGCCCCTTAGCCCAACAAAATCAAAATCTTGGTATATTTCAAACACCCCTTCCACATCGGGAGGAAGCTCCAACAACTTCAGGGGGAGTAACTCAGGTAACTCCTCCTAATCAAGTCAACCATATACAACAATACCAAGGTTTTGTGGGTACTATTAACATAGTAACCCGGGGTCAAAAGGCGAACCAACCAAATTAGGCTGAACCATAGCCACCTGTACAAACCCCCAGTCCACCTCAGGTAACAGTGACCCAATGACGTGCTAGTACTTCTCAAAAATCGCTAAATCATTCTACTCAATGCCAACGACCCATCATGTCATTAAGTAGCCGGTTAACTACCAGTTTAAAAATGGCTTCTACCAAGTTATCGATCTATGACCTCATTCAACAATCTCCCCCGCATAGAGAAGCATTAATGGAAATCTTAAAATCAATCGAGCTTCAAACTCAAGATACTAATGCCTTCAACAACTTTTTGGGGAGTATTCAAACATGCATGGAGCCTTCCATCACTTTCTATGATTTTGAAATCAAACCTATGTCAACAGAAAGTATAGATCCTCCACTGCATATCATGGCCAAGATCGATCACAAGCCATTCAAGAGAGTCTTAATTGACACCGGTTCCTCAATCAATATCATTACAACATCGGTGTTGAGTCATCTAAAGTTGTCGCCATCCCTTATCACAAAGTCGACTTTTACTCTTAAAGCATTCAATGATGCTTTATCTTCCACGGTTATCTTGCCCATTGAGGTAGGGGCCCGAACTTTGCATACCTTGTTTCACATCTTGGAAGGGTCCATGGCATACAATGTATTGCTTGGACGGCCTTGGCTTAGGGATATGAGATGTGTCCCTTCTATATTGCATCAATGTCTGAAGTATGTATATGAGGGACAGGTTCATTGTGTACCTGTTGACATTGAACCCTTCAAACATTGCAACTATGTCTCAAATCCTTATGAGATTGTGTTGCCATCCACTCATCTTTTCTTGACCCCATCTATTTCTTCTATACCATATTCTTCTAAAGCTCCCATTCCTGAGGGGCTACCCATCATATCGCAACCATCTTCCTCTTCCACTATTCCATCTCATTCACCACTTTCTTCATCAACTAATCTTCCTTCTTCTTCATCAGTGACCACATGCACATGTGGCCATGACCAATCATCTCTTTCCATGTCATTACCCCCTTCTACACCTTCTTCAACATCACCTATTATTCCTCCATCTTTCCAACCATCAACAGCTGATGTTTCACAAGTCAGTGAAGCATCAAACCAACCACTTCCATCCCTTTCTTCTTTTGAACGAGCTTTTCAAAGCATTAATCTTAATTCAGAAGAAGAAATCCTCCACCCCGATGAATCCGAAGATGAAGCCTATGAAGAATTTGACGTCATGTCAAATGGTGATGAATCTGAAGAAGAGTCGGCGCCCATTGTTCCCCTCACTAAACAAGACGAGTTTTATCTCCAATTATTCCCTCTCCAAGAGGCCATCTTTCGCTTGCTTCTTCCACAAGAACGAGGTGAACCACCTCCTCCGCCACATCCATAAGCCATAATCCAAACCTTTATTATATGTATATACTAAAATAGTGGTTTTCACCACTACCAAAAACAAAAAAATCAAAAAATTCCAAAAAAAAAAAAAATATTTTATTGCTGTATGTATGTGTGTAATAGTGGTTTTCACCACTACAAAAAAAAAAAAACTCAAACCAAAAAAAAAAAAAAACTGAAAAACTATGTTGTTTTGCATCTCAAGTCTTCCGAGGTCTTCACCGGTTTTCCCTTCCATTCCGCCCATCCTTTCTTCCATAAGTCGACAATGAATTTCGAAGACTTATTCACCCCGCTTCATAATCCATATGATTCGGATAAGCCTAAGAAATGTGTCTTTGGTGTTACCTCAGGCAAACTCCTAGGTTTTATTATCTCTAAACGAGGTATTGAGGTGGACCCAAACAAGGTCAAAGCCATTATGGAAATGTGTCCCCCAACTAATTTGAAGGAGTTGCGTAGTCTGCAAGGAAAGATTAATTCAATTCGTCGCTTTATTGCACAACTTTCTGATAAATATAGGCCATTTTGCCACCTACTACAAAAGGGGGTACAATTTTCATGGACAAATGAGTGTCAGAAATCCTTTGATGACATCAAGAAGTACTTAGCGTCTCCGCCAGTCTTAGCTCCGCCTCGTCGAGATCCCTTCCTTGCAAATTTCTTTGCAGGAATTTATCGATGATGATACTGCTAGACAAGCACGTCTTGATCAACTCACACTCATAGATGAAAAATGAATCAATGCTTTAGAGCATTTGCGATTTTATCAAGACCTATTGAAACGTGCTTACAATGCCAAAGTTCATCTAAGAGAATTTCAAGTAGGGGATCTTATCCTTAAAGAGAATCTACAAAACACCAATGCATTGCCGCATCTTCGAGATAAATTCACGGCTAATTGGTTAGGTCCATATATGGTCACTGAAAGAGTGGGTAATGGAACTTATAGACTTGCCATTTTAGAGGGAGAGGAAGAACCCGAACCACTTAATATTATACACTTGAGGGAATTTTACGCATAGTTTGAATTTTATATGTACATATATACATGGCTTGTAAAAAAAAAAAAAACAAATAAAATAAAAAGAATTTGCATTTCATTGTTAGTTGCATACATCTCATTGAAAAACATTGCATTTCATGTGCATACATCTCATTGAAAACCATAACATTTCATTTTCAGCCATAGTTGCATATCATGTTAGAGACCATTCTATCTTTTGGATATAAAATTTGGTCAAGCAAAAGTCATGTTGCCTTAATCAAGGGCACCTTCATAAAATCCATCAAACCGAATTGTCATTCGTACATCCATTTTCCATTTGCACATATTTACATTGCCAAAATGTTTTCAGTCACTCAGCCATTTCTAGTGTTTTAAGCAAACTTCGAAATGCATGTCAAAGTTCTCTAGGGCCATATGACAAATTACACTAAATAAAATCTTGAGTATTGAGAAATGATTTCAAAAACGGTCTTGAACCTATCACATTTTCACATCTTAAAAACATCTTGTGTCAAAGAGAGATAACACCATCCTTGGGTTGTGCCTTGAAGTGAAAATGGTAATCCTCGTTTGTCCTATCATGCAAACATAGTCCATAAAACAGTGGTTCTTACCACTATCACAAGCAATCACAAAATATAAATATAAACAGAGTAGTAAGGATAGGGTAAAATTCTCATCATACTTCGGTTGAGAATCCGATTCCCCAAAGCTCTAAGAAAATGAACATTTTTCACACACCACTGATCCCAAATAAGTTGTAAGGATCATACTACTTGTCTAGTCAGACGGATAGGTAGTCATCCCTAAGGCTTACAAAGGTCAAAAACAACATGGACTATGGAGTTAAACTTCACCGGGGCTATAGACGCTTGACTGGCAGTGGAGTATACTCATTTGTGTGGCGACATGTCTCTCCTAAAAAAAAGACCTCTGAATTCTCATACGGACAAACTAGCTTTGGGGTCTTCTCCATAACAGGGTTACCTAATTTGTGCAAGATGAGGTTAATGAACACACTTGCACACACACAGGTTTTTGATTGCCTCTGATTTGGTTAATGAACTCACATGCACACACATTTGGTCCTAGTTGAATTAGGCAGTATTAGTAAGTTTTTTTGATACCACTAGCATGTTTGAGTCTTTGTAAAACATTCTTCCTCCATATTTTCTTCCATATCAACCTCCATATCTTCTTCCATATTCATGTCATTCCATGCGTCATTCATTCACAAGCTACCAAGTTCGGTGCCCCTGATTAAACAATTATGATAACAGTTGGCTAAATCTAACTATCTAAAAGTATGAGTGCTTCTTAGTGCATATTTCATTTACTTAGTCTCGCATTAATAATCTATAACTTTGCATTCCATTCCATCACATATGCATTAAAACATATAAAAACATACATCACAAAAACATAGGCATTCACACAAAAGAAAGTAAAACACTAAAAATAAAAGCCATGTATATGTATGTATAAAGATCAAAAACGTACAGTGAATGCCAAAAGGCTACAAAATACAATAGAGAACCAAGGCTCATAAAGAGTGCATCTAAGCACTAAGCTAACCATCAAAAGAGGATCCCTGTGACCTAGTAGGAGCCCTAGACCTAGTGGTGTGCCTAGACTCACTACGCCTAGAGACAGAGGAGGATGGAGGATCAGGCAACACAATGTGATGCCTAAACAATGTGTCCTCCAAAGCCTCAATATAACGAGTCCTAGACCTAAGTCTAGATATGTCTATCCCATGTCGTCGCTCCCACTCCGCTAGCTCTGCCTGGAGTCTCGTCACCCTGTCATCCTGGGGCACCCTAGTCGCTCCATCCAAGTTCGCCTGCATCTGGGCCATCCTCCCCTCCTGAATAGCTATCAGGGCATCCCGCTCTGCAACCTGTTGCTCTAGCCAAGCTATCCTCTCATCCCGGATAGCTAGCATAGCATCGCGCTCTGCTATCTGCTGCTGCAGCTGCGCCAGCTCATCCTCGTGCCTGCTAGGGGGTACCTCCCTAGTCTCTCCTGCGGCCTCTCCTAGGCCCTCGCCATCATCCTCCTCGTCATCTCCGCTCCTCGGTGCCTGTCATGCCATATTCCCCTTTCGCCTTCGACTGTCAGATCGAAGGCGGGGACCCTCCATGCGCTTGGGAACCTCTGCGGTTCCCTCGTCTTCTCCAGCTCCAACAGCCACCAATGGTGGCTCCAACCTCGGCTCTGTGGCCATCCATGCTGCATACTCAGTTGTCACCTCGACATCATCCACATCGAGGATCTCCATGTCCTCATTGTCCTCTGTCGCCTCCCTCCATGGCTCGACACACCACAAATCCCCCTCTGATCTGTGCCTCTGGTAGCGCACTGGCTCACCGGGGACATCCTGTCTCAATCCGACCTGGCGGAGCACTCGAGACATCTGTATGTACTCCGCCTCGCTGTGGCCCCGACCCACTACCCATCTAGCCTATCACACCCATCTTAGATGCTCTCCATCCTCGATCCACCTTACCTCCCGCCAAGGCCTCCAAATGACTTGGGCATCTGTCAAGTCTGCCCATAAACTCCTATACCATTTCCCCGATCTCACGGGGCGGCTCGGCTGTCTCTCCTCCACCACTAGCCATCTCCTACCATAATCCTGGCTCATGTCCCAGTAAGCACATGGCAACCCCTCCGGTCGAGCCACTCTGAAGTGCTCCCAGCCCCAGCACTAGAGAATCACACTACAACCTAGGCCCTTTCGGCCCCGTCTCCGAACCTCATACAACTCCCGGTACACCTGCACCAATAAAGTAGGCGCCCAGGCATACACTACCCTATTAGTGAGCATATCGCTCACTACACCCATTAGGTTCCATGGGAACCTGCACCCGATGTTGTTCGAGGCCACAATGTTGGTCAACACGAACATCATCAGAGCCTCCACCACTACCAACTCCTTGGCCGTATACATGGCCAAGTATGGGATCCCCCCGCTCTCCGTCCGGATCTCCCTCTAGTCATCCCCAAACAACTTGGCCATCTCCATGGCCCTATCTCAAAAACCTCCACCCGCGCCCCCTCCATGGGCACCTTGAGGATGTGGTATACATCCTCAAGCGTCACCGTCATCTCTCCAGTCGGGAGCTGGAACGTCCCCCTATCTGGATCCCACCTCTCGGCCAAAGCCGAGAGGTACCCCTCATCTCGCTCGAACTACCTCCAACCGGGCTGCCTCCGCTAGCCCTATCGCCTCCAATATCTCCTAGTCTCGCTCGGGACAATGACCTCCTCATCCCCGAAATGATAGGGGAGAATCGGTGTCGTGCCTCTAACACCCTAAGCTGCAAAAACAACAAAACAAAAATTGGTTACAAATTTTTTTTTCAAAAAAAAAAAAAACCGCAAAAAAAAAGGGGCATCTGTAGACACCAAAATCCAGCCACTTGCAAGTCATCTATACCTTCCTGCTAGCCACGTGTCGGTCATCCACCTTCCCGCCATTATTTGGCCCAAATACACACTTTCCCGCCATTATTTGGCCCAATTTCACCTTTTCCGCCATTTTTCATCCCCAAATTTATTTAAATTAATATTTATATATATATATATATATTTTTTAATATTTTAATATATATATTTAAATAATAGTTTAAGTGATTTAATCTCATCCGTCCATCCATATTAATCCATTTCACAACCTAGATTTATTCTCTACCCTTAGATCCACTTTAATCTTAGCCACACGTTCAAAGTGTCGTTAAAACCCTAAAGTGTGCCCTAAGAGTAGATTATAAATTGAGTCACCTTGATGGCTCAAACCCTATCTCCTATGCGCTATCTCTGATTCTAATTCTTCTACTGCTATCTCCTCTATCTCTCTTCTGCTACCCTTTCGCCGCATCCATCACCGCTTCCATCGCCGCTTTCGCCGCCATCTCTTCTGCAGCACTCTGCAGAATCCCCCATTCTTGTTGCAAGTGCCCGCGGGCGTTTACCAAGTGCCCGCGGGCGTTTACCAAGTGCCCACGGGCGTTTACCCATAGCCACAGACTCAGACCGACATCTGTAACCCAGATCCAGAAGCACGCGGGCGTTCAGCGAGTGCACCAGGGCGCCTTTTGCAGCCGATCTGACAGCCACATTACTTCCAGGTGTCGCCTGGTCTAGCCGCGTTAAATAGAAAAAGAGGTATAGATTAGTTTTAAAGCAAGTACTCATATTTTATGTATTAATCTGTTACTGAATTCCTGCATTTCGTTTTTCTAGGGTTTTATATTGTTTTTGAGGGCTCACACAGTGGAGCCCTCTTATTAATTTCTAACTCCTTGATAGTGTTAATGTGTGCAGGATTTTAATGGCAGATCTGGTGTGTTGATAGCAACTATTTAAGCTGGAGTGGTCCAAGCTACAAGGATACAACAAAGCCCACTTGTTCTGTTGAGATTGAAGATACATCCTTCGGAGACGCCACCATTTGTGCCAGCTAGGGTTTTTGAGAACCCTAGCACGAATTGTAATCTTGTATCACAAATAAAGGGTTACAGGCCCAGTTGTATTCAAAAAGGAGTTTTTAAACTCCATCGATTAATAGAAATCGTTTGTTTTGTGCAACTATTCTGTACTTTGTTATTGTGATTTTATTTTTTTTTGTTTGGCGTGTATTTTTAATCTACACAAAATTTTAAGATATCGCCATCAGTAAGAACACAATGAATGAGGTCATTGTAGACATACTTAAGATAGTGGTGTAAGATAGAAGGGACACACTGCATGTACCTAATACATAAGTGTTCGAGCAAGATATTGTACTACATATCACTTTGAATAATATGAAATAGGATGGATATGGTTTGGACACTGACATGAATGAGTAGGATAATAGAGCCTATCATGGATTGCATGGAACTTTCAAACACTCTAAGTTCAAGTGATGTTGGTGAAAAATTAGTAGGTGGTATATGCAAATGATGTAGTGCAGTCATAGAGATGATGCTTATGGATGAACCAGTATCAACAAGAACATGCTCATAGGTGATGTCATTCATAGTTGCCTAGATGTGAAGAGATGGATCTACTTCTTCCCTTACGAGTTCAATTATCTTGTGGTCATGGAACTGATGGTCATGAATCCGCATAGTCATATAAAATGCACCCTAGACCAGGCCAACATTGAAATGTCGAGAGAAAGAGAAGTCTCCCGGGCCAATCTCCAAAGAGGGCTGGCTCCCAAACTAATATAAAACTGATTTCAAGGTAAGGGTTAGAAATAATAGAAAGAGATGGAAATATGGCTGAAGCTGATAATTGATAGGGAGAATAACCTCAAATAGAAAATAACCTCAAACTAAATCCTGAATATAAGCAACAACTAATTCTTAGAATGCACATATAGAAATTGGATCAAACATTGACCATAAGTTTGGCTTCAATTATACTTCAAATGTTCAAATTAAAACATATCCAAATTCAGAACAACAGAATTCAACTTATATTTTAACACTGGACTAAGCATAAGTGAATCACACAAAAAGCATCACATGAACACTATTTTGGATCACCAACTCAAAATACTCTAATAACAGAGCAAAATGCACTTAGGATTTCTACTTCAATTTTTGCAAAAAGGTCCTCCCTTTTCTTGAGATGTACATTAGTATTTATAGAGGCCTTCCCTCTCCCTTTCGCATCACAAAATTTAAAACATAAAACAGATTTTGAAGAGGAGATCCACAAAATATGCACTTGAAAAGAAAAACAATCCCCCTAAATCTACCTCGAAGAAATCACATTCCCTGCTTTTATGGATCAAATTTGAAAATCGAATAGAAACAAGGGACCAAATTTCTTCATTAAATGACTGTTCTCGGGGCATGCTTGAAGTGTTAGGAGATCATGAACAAGAGCTTTTAATACCGAAGGCATCTTTAATTTTTGTGGCATCGAAAACTGCATGATTTAACATGTTCTCCCATCTTGCGCACATAGGTAAACAACAAAACATTTAATCTTGGAGCCTCTTTGACATCGATCTCAAAATCAGTTGGAGAGCTTTTAAAACATCACTTCGTTCGATCCTCATTTTCTCCTTATGGTTTCTTATGCAATTTGAAGAAAAATGCGGACATAACTTTATTGGACCTTTGTTGTCGCTTCTGTCACAAAAATACGACATGTCACGATATCGTGACATTTTTAACTTACTGCTTTCTCCTATTGCCACCAGTCGCAAAAATGTGACATATTATGAAATCGTGACAATCTTCTCTCGCTTTGCCCTTCCGTTGCCTTTAGTCGTGAAAATGTGGCGTGTCATGAAATCATGACATTCTCCTCTTGCTTGGCTTTCATCTTCTTTAGTTCTCGCAAAAATGTGACGTGTCACGAAATTGCGACATTTTCCTCTCGCTTGGCTCCTTCGCTGCCTTTAGTCACGAAAATGTGACAAGTCATGAAATCGTGACATCCTCCACTTTGTTGGCTTTCGTCTTCTTGCAAGTTGCAAAATCGCAACATGTCACGAAATCATGACAATATGCCTTCGTTTTGTTCCTTCGTTGCTCCAAGTCGCAAAAATGTGATAAGTCACGAAATCGTGACATCTTTCTCCATTTGGCTTTGTCTCCATGACATGTCACAAAATTGTGACATTTTCCTCTATTTGGATTTGTCTCCATGAGATGTCAAGAAATCATGACATCTTCCTCCGTTTGGCTTTGTCTCCACGACATGTCATGAAATCGTGACTTTTTCATCTTGCTTGGCTCTTGTCTTCATGCACTTCCACGAAAACGCGACAAGTCACGAAATTGTGGCATGTCACGAAATCATGACAATCTGCTTTCACTTTGTTCCTTCGTCGCTCCAAGTTATGAAAATGTGACAAGTCATGAAATAATGACATTTCATACTTGGCATTGTCCTTTCCGCTTTCTCCCCATGAAAATGCGACAAGTCACGAAATCACGACATGTCGTGAAATCACGACAATTTTCTCCTACCTTGTACTTTTCTGCTTTCGCCCCATGAAAATATGACAAGTCGTGAAATCGTGACATGTTCTCCTGCCTTGTAATTTTTTGCTTTCGCCCCACAAAAACGCGACAATTCGTGAAATTGCGACATGTCACGAAATCATGACAATTTTCTATCTTCTCCTTTGTTGCCACTTCCTGCCGTGAAAATTTGACATGTCGCAAAATCATGACATTCCATACCATCTTGCTCCTTGCTCACTTTTTAGCCATGAAAACGTGACAGGTCATGATATCATGACATGTCACAAAATCATGAAATTTTTCCTTGGTGCTCCCATTTGCTGCTGAAATGTCGCAAAATTGCGACATCCGCCTATCACTTTGCTTTCTTGCCACCGTTTGCCATGAAAATGCGATAGATCGCAAAAATGTGACATGTCGCAATGTCGCGACAACTTTACCTTTAATGCTTCCTTTGCTACTTTCTAGCATGAAAATGTGACAGGTCGCAAAAATGCGACATGTCACGATATCGTGACATTTTCTGTGCTTTGCTTTTTTTTGCATCGAACGCCGCAAAACCGTAACAGGTCATGAAAATGTGACATGTCGTGATATCGTGACATTTTTCTCTTACTTTGCCTTGGCACAAAACTTGTAGAGATTTGTGTTTTTTTACTAATTATCCCTTTTGAGGTGCTTGGAGGGACAAACAGAGGAGTGAGTATCTCTACAATTTGTGCATTATTTTGCATGAACAGCAACAACAAAAAAAATGTGGCAAAAATGCCAACATTCTTAGCGGCTCTCAGGGTATACAATTCTATTGTATGCATGAACCCCAAGCCTTTATTCATTGGGCAATAGAGTCAAGAAGCTGGAGGAGCAGAAGAAGTGAGTGTTGGTTGATGTTGGGCGTTTCTACGGGCTGTTGCAACAAGCTCTTGCTGGCGCTCGACACTTAAAATAGGACTTTTAGCAGAAATTTGTGGAATAGCAAAACTTTCCTTATTCCTTTAACTACTGCATTTTGCCTAGCTCGGTTGAGCTGGGTAATCACCAGGTGCTGTGAAAGGGTCTCCATGGCAGTGGTGAGAAGCACCTAGGTTGCAAAAATGGGAGTGAATGGGGTGATGATCGGCAAATGTGTAGGCCTTGGAATGGGAATGGTGGAAGATGGAGGAGTAGAAGTGGTAGATACTATGGAGAAGTGCTCTACAGTGCTACTAGCTACTGGGCAGTGGGAACTATGGAGAAGTGCTCAAAAGACAAAGGATTGGAAGAAAGGGGAAGTGAAGAAAAGGGAACATAAGAGAGGGGAGTAGAAACAACAGTAGTGGCTTGATTATGTACAGTGGAAGGAGTGGGAGAGGAAGGGAATGAAAATAAGGAAGTGGAAGAAAGAAGTATATGGAAGCCACTACCTATTGGGAAGAAAAAGAAAAAGAGAGAGAAATAGACATACCTGCGGGCTCGTGTGCAAAAGGAGCCTAAGTTGACAAAAAAAATTTCTTTTCTTTTTTTGGGTGTATGTACAAGGTAACACTGTGTTTTCACATCATGAAATGTAGGCTTTCAAATGAAAGCCGTTCACTGAGATAGGAAGTGAATTACCTTCCAAGTCCTCAAGATAAAATGAATTTTTTGCACCTGTACTAGCAATATGGAATGGAACCTCCCATAGAGCATCAAATTTCTTGTGCATCCCTGGCTTGGCCTTCTTTTTGTTCCACTTTAAAACTAAATCACCCACTTTGAATGTGCGGTCAGTAGAACCTTTGTGAAACCATTTTGAAACCGCTTGTGAATGCTTAGCAAACTCATCATAGGCCAAAGAACGTTGCTCTTCCAACTACAACAACTGAGCCAATCGTATGTTCATAGGATCCATATTTTCTTCATCGTCCGAGAATTCCTTCAATTGTTGCAAGGTAGGCAGTTCTAAGTGAATAGGCAATTTTACCTCTTTCCCGTATACCAGGGCGTATAATGAAGTCTTAATAGACTTCTTGATCAAAATTATATCTACCCATAAGGCTTGATTCAGCAAAAAGTGCCAAGATCTCATATTATCCCCCAAGGATCTCTTTAAAATCCACAGCAAGTTCTTGTTTGTAGATTTTTCCAAGCCATTCCCCTGAGGGTAATAATTAGAGGATGTGTTCATAAAAATATCGTACTTATTTTCAAATTCTCCTATCTTGGATCCAATTAATGGAGTTTCTTTGTTTGTGATAATGGCATCAAGAATGTCAAAACACGTGATCAGTCCTTTAATGAAAGTGATTACCACATCCTGATTTGCAGCCTTATTTGGAATGGCCTCAGACCATCTTGTAAAATAATCAGTAGCCATCAAGATGTACTTGTGTTCAGCTAAAGAGTTTGGATCAATGATCCTAATAAATTCTAGCCCCCACTACTGAAAAGGTGCTTCTACTTGAATTGGATGTATGGGCAATGGTGCATTTTTAATCCATCTCGTATACCTTTGGCATTTGTTGCAAGCTTGAGCAATCTTGAAAGTATCCGCAAAAAAATTTGGCCAATAGTAACCAGCCCAAATAATCTTTAAGGCCATAGGCCTACCAGCATAATGTCCTCCCGACATGCCAGAATGAAACTCCTCCAGGAATCTAGGTTTCTCGGGTTCCTTAACGCACCTTAGGAGAACTTCATCAATGTTTTTGAAAAACAATCCCTTGGGCAACAATACATACCTAAGAGCTTGTAGGCGAAACCTTCTCTATTGCAAAGCATTTAATTATGGGGGAGATCTACCTGTTGCAAAATACTCAACAATGTCGTCTACCCAATCTTGGCCTTGTGCAAAGATGTTTACTAGATTCCTTTCTTTAGTAGGATCGTTCACTTGATTATCAACTATCTCAGAGGCCATAGTTTTTGCTAATTGCTAGCATAAGGCCTTACCCCATACCAACTTGGTTGGATGGATCTCAACATCAAACTATTGAATTTTGGTGATCCATTCGACATGCTTATTGCCCATATCACCTTGAATTATGAAGTTCCTACATCGGGGTGGATGATGTAGACGATCGTCTTGCTCTGAGATACAAAGTGCCTAAAATTTTTGAGACTTCATGATAGCATAGACCTGATTTTCAATGAAATTGTATCTCTCCTCATGGGGTAAGATAACCTGGCTAAGGAAGGCAATGAGTCTTTCATCCCCATCGTCTCCTTTCTTGGTAAGCACTGTAGCATAGCTTTCGTCCTCTCCAACTGCGTAAAGAATGAAGTCCTTAGAATAATCCAGATTGATCAACACAAGGCTTGTGCAATTTTATATTTAATCTCCTAAAATATGTCTTTCCTCTGAGTTTTCCACTTGAACTCCGCATATTTCTTTAATAGCTCAGTCATGGGCTTGACTACTTGGGAAAAGTCAAAAATAAATTTTTTGACAAAATTGATTTTCCCGAAGAAAAATTGCAACTCTTTCTTATTGGTAGGGAGTGATAGTTTCTTCAAAGCTTCAGCTCTCGATGGATAAATTACCAAACCATTCTTTGAGATGACATGTCCCAAGAGCTTACCTTACTTTACTATGTGTATCACTCCAAATTTTTCGCATCCCTACCTTTAGGCTATAGGATCCGCTCCCGGAAGGAGGATGGGAAAAGGATGTCGCGATACCTCGAACTGAGAGGACTTTGCAAAGGTCCCGCCTCTCAAGGGAGGTGTATTTTGGTGATTTTTTGACGGATGGTGGGTTCACCAGGAAAAATTTAGCGACAGTTTCCACGCCTAGGTTTTGGAATGTGTTTGATGAGTTCGTTTTAACCTTAAGCATTCATATCCTAGGTTTGGCCGAATGAATCTAAATTAAAACTATATGAAAATGCAACTTTCATGAATACAGCAAACATATTTGAAAGTAGAAAATAGAGAATTTTACATAATGACAATGAAAAATACCTGATCCGGATTTCTGCAGAAGATTCTGACGTTTGAAGCAGTTTGGATCGCCTGTAATCTGACAGAATCGTCTGTAATTTGACAGAATCGTCTGAGACTAACAGATTCGTTCGAGATCTGACGAATTCGTCAGACGAATTCGCCAGAGACCTGCAAGACAAAAAATAGATGCAAAATACAAGAAATTATATTGTGCTAACAGAGGCAAATTACACCAAATAGCAATATGAATACTGAACAATATTTAAGAATAGAATTTAAAGCTAATTACTGTACTTTAATAGCAGATCATGAACTTATCATGCAATCTAAGCTAAATGGGTGAACTCCAAATGCAAAATAACATAAAAATTAAATAAATAATCTAATTTATAGAATAAAATGATAGAAACAGAGTTGAGAAAAGCAAACTCCAGGCACTGATTGCCTCGATGTGGGCTGCAGTCGAGATCGTCTTGCATCAGTACAAAATCGTCTCGCATTTGACGGGATCACCTCCGATCTGAACAGGTTCGTCGGCGACGATGGGTGCTGGCTTCGATTGAAAAATAGTGATGTACCTGCAACAAAATTGCTATGGAACTAGTGTAAAAGCAAAATTAAGATGTTTTGACGCAGAGGGAATCAGTTTTCAGATAATTTCAGCCAGGGGTTGGGGAGGGAAAATATTAGAGATTAAATAGGCTTATGGGGAGTAGTTAGGAGGTTGGAGATCATCCCAATTTAGGAGATCTCCAACGAGGGAGGGTCCCAATGGCGCAGACACGCTTCTACCCAGATTGGAGACCCGTTGGAACAGATTCCAACTATGCAAATTTAGTTTTGCGACAATATCGTCTGGACGTCCTAGTCTAGACGAAATCGTCAAATCTGGGGCGATATCGTCTGATCGGCGATGATATCATCAAACGGTCAAAACAACCTCTAAAATTGACATAGAAAAGGGGGAAATAGAATACCCGACGGTTAACAGGCGGTTTGGGAGGTTAAATTTGATTTTAAAATTATTTACTAAGGTGAATGTAAATTTTATAATTTTACTGTGCCAATTTTAGGGTGCTACATTTTGCCCCCTCTCTAGCAAATTTTTTGAAGAAAATGCGTTAAAGATGAGTTCTTCTCGATCTACGAGAAAGAAAAAAATTATACCCATTTTTAGGCGACGATTCTTGGTCGAATCTTACGATAGCTTACTATGGTGCCCCCTCCGTGTTTTTACCCAAATCGAACGTTTGAGGTAAAAACGCGAAAAAGCAAAAAATTATTGTTGAATAAAATTAAGAAAAATAGGGTAAAACCCTAATTCATTTTTACTGTTCATTTTCTGGTTTTTAGAGCTCTGAAGCAAAAATGGTGGAGACAACGCACAAATCTGCAGAGGTCCGACACGGTCTATGGGTAAGAGCCTAGACTTAGCTAGAACTGATTTAATTTAATTTTTACATGCTTTTTAAGTGATTTTTAGGTGAATTTGGAGCATCGCGGCCGTTTTTGGCCGTCGACATCGTTGGGACGAAATCATCCCGATTTCGACGAAATCGTCTCAATTTCGTCAATTTCGCCCAAGGGCGAAATCGATGAAAGAGGAACGATTTCGTCAATCTAGAGACGATTTCGACAAGCGAGATCGGACACGATTATGCTCAAATTTGGGATGATATCATAAAATAGTGGGCGATATCATCAATTACATGAAATTGATCTTTAAGTTGCATTATTAATTACTGGAATTGTTATTAATGATTGTTTGTTGTTTTGTTGTTTATGTTGCAGAGAGGATTACTAAAGAGCAGGGAGTGGAAATATGGAGGTTTGAGAGATGACTTGGCCGCTCTGACATAGGCAGAGCGAGATCTGCTGGCACAGGTCGACTTACAGCATGTGGCGGAGATGCCACAAGTATCCACGGACATGGGGCTTCTAATAGCCCTAGCAGAGAGATGGTATCCGAGTTCTTCTTGTTTTCGGTTACCGACAGGGGAGATGGTTCCCACACTAGAGGATGTATGGAGGATTCTGAGAATCCCCATACAAGGACGGATGATCACTCCTACGACCAATCAGGGCCACGCTATGGGATGGCTGTGTGGTGACCCGAGCTTCACCCTGGAGAAGGGCGGAGTGAATATCGAGGCACTACACCAGATGCCTAGGGCATCCAGACTCACACGAGTTCTAGCTAGAGTGGTTGGTGGACTTCTGCTGTGCCACCAGAGTGGATGCAGGGTACCATGGATGCTCGTAGATGTGATCTGCGATATGAGAGACCATGGGTACAGGTTTTGCTTGGAGCAGTTTTTTTCTATGTCGGTTGTACAGGATCCTGTATGGGGTCATGTACAAGGGCGGGCGATGTCTGGTGATGACATCACTCCTACAGGTTTGGTGCTGGGAGCACATTGCAATGCGAAGGCCGATAGGGCTTCCACTGACAGGGGTGGACGAGGAGAGGCCCCGAGTCTTCTACTGGTGGCTCCAGAGAGGGTCACAGCAGCGAATCGACCTACCAATGTCCCGAAGGCTACTGGATGACTTGGTCCCAGATCAGATCACCTAGAGGCCATGGAGAGGGCACCCAGGGTGGGCCGAGGACGGACAGGAGCTGGCTCGCATCAGGCGAGTCTACTGGCTACGGATGGAGAGAGGAGAGGTGGAGCTCCACCGCTATGACCAATTTTTGAGATAGTTCGGTCTGCAGTAGGGGATCCCATCTCTCAAGGACTACGAGTTTTCTTGGACTATCTGGGATAACACCACGATTAGCGGGGCTCCTAACATGCAGTGCTTCTGGAGCCAGGACGCAGACGATGCCCCCATCCAGCCAGTGGATGGGGATGACGTGGGGGTAGCCGATGGCTATGATGCCTGGTACACAGGCATCTGCCCTCCACAGATGACGAGGGCACAGGGTCTGATCCATGTAGTTGTGCGTTAGATAGGGAGGCGATGCCAGGCAGTGATAGAGGTGGCCCAGGGTCACGACAAGAGAGAGCAGAGGAGGCCACAGGCACAAGAGAGGTCGTGGCAATGGGAGAGGATGGAGGAGAGACCCCCATCTCCATAGAGAGAGAGGCCACCATCGCTCGATAAGGGCAAGGGTGTTGACACAGGAGAGAGCAGCGAGACAGCGACTCTCCAGACGAAGAATATCTGTCTCCAGACATAGGTGTAGACTCTGCAGGATGAGGCTGCATGACATCGAGCTGAGGTGAAATAGCTTAGAGATGAGATTGCATGCCTCAGGGCACGAGGTGGAGGGGCGAGCACTCAGGAGCTGATGCGGTCGGTTGCTCAGACCGCATTCTACCAGGGGATCTATTTTTAGATGGTGCTCGAGGGCCAGAGGGTATAGTTATCGACTGCTATTGCAGATTCGATCAGGATAGGGTCGTCGAGGAGCTCATCCCGATCGACGATGAGGACTCGCAGTACCACACATACTATGATGGGGCCACCTCGTCCTCCATAGGGCGGGGGAGGAGATGAGGCTGAGAGCTCTAGGGGTTCTCGAGACACTGCTCGGAGGACATTTGATTGAGTATGCCAAGATATGGATTGTGGCATACCAATCTAGTCGATATGATGTACATATATTTTTGAGATATATATGATGATATATTTTTGATCATATGACTTGTGTCTTGAGTATGTTTATGATGATTTTATGTTTTGATTGATTGATTTGAAAATTCATGTAATTATGTCGTTGGAAATATTATAATTTGAATGTCATGCTATAAAATTTTAAATGAAATAATCTGATGTAACAAAGTGGTTGTATGTGATGCAATAATTTTGATAAAAATAAAAGGGGACTTTTAACAATAATTTCAAAGGACATTGTCGCTATTATAGACCATTTCATGGAGTCGCCGCTCACTCGGTCGTCAATATAATCCCCATATAGAAATATTACGAAAAGTAAAAGAGTGCTTAAGAGACTGTCTTAAGACTTTGTTGTGATAGTGCAAATGATGATGATGATGGTTGGTTTGTTTTCAGACTTTCATGAAAAATATTATGCATGAAATATTTTTAAAATGATTTTTGCTAGGCATAAATTCCTAAGTGTGATAAAATTTGTGAATAATTCCTTAGGAATTATACCATCATTGCAAAGTTAAAGGTTTGACATAATGACATAAAATAGTGAAAAAAATGGGTTTGCTTTTGAAAAGCATAATTTGTGTAAAATGAAGTCATATGGTTTTTATGATTTTTGATAAAATGGGGAATAAAAATTGTTACAATGGTTTGTGCTAGGCATAGAATATGTAGGTATAGACTTATACCATCATCGCGAAAATCCAAAAAAATAGTTTTATTGCATGGTTTATTTTTTAATGAACAGAAAATATGAAAATGAGGACTTGCGCTAGGCATAAAATTCCAATTTTGGTTTTGAAACTAGACCATCGTCGCGAAAGTCAACCAGATATATATGATTTGATTTGTGTAATTTGGAATAAATTTTTGATTTTTCTAATTCTATAGTTGTCTTTGTGAAAAATAATTGTACTTTATTATTCCAAACAAGTTGCAAAAATAATATTTCAAAGTATTTTGAAGACAAAAGTTAGATTTATAAGGAATCCCATGTGCATATGTGCATTCATTTCCGATCTTGATTTATCATAATGATAGACAAAATCTCTCAAATACAAATGTGTGTGCAATTGCATTGTTCATTTACCAGCTTGTGAGCAAGATACTATGATACAAGTGATTTGAAGAAACCAAATAAGTGTTCATTAACCATGATGTAGATGCATATAACCATATTAGACTACTATGTAGATCGGATTATCAAGAGCTAGCTAATCCATAAGCGAGACATAGGTCTCGTACAAAAGAAGGTCGCTAATGTGACAGTACATATCGCCACGCTAGGAGTTACCCAAGGCCAAGCGAGTTGGGCACAAACCACTGTTATGGGGCTTACCTCACAGTTTTCGAATAATTGAGAATTCCAGGGATTCAAGCTCATCAAACCTTCTTTTCTTTTCAAAGGGTAGGGAAAGGGATTTTATTGCTTTCTTGATTTATTTTGAACTTTGCTTATTTTTCTTTTTGTATTTCTTTTGCTTGATAATACTTGGAACATTACTGAAATAACATTTTTCTTTTCTCTTCTTTCTTGAATTTTTCTTCTCTTTTTCTGTGCTAGGGATACTTGCTCAGATTAGCTGTAGAGCAAGGGATTTTTATTCGGGTAGGGGTGAGTTTGTCCTTTTTCCAATTCTCAAAGATTCTAGACCATGTGCATGATAGGATAGCAGGGAAACTTTTCACTCAAGAAATCAGTTCTACTATGTAGCAAAACATGGAAATTACAAATATAATCATTTTATTGTGGAAAGATGTGCTTGGTTTAAGTAAATAACAAGATCAATTCTCTATGCTCAAACTTTATTTAATTAAATTTTGTGGACTTTGATATAAGAGAGATTAGTAATCATGCCAAATAAAATCAAGATATTTATTGTTGTGAGTGTGCAAGTGAGGGATTCAAAATAAATGCTAATTTATCCAAAATAAGTTGAAACATATAACTGCAATAATTGTAAGAAAATATATATAAAAACTTTTGAGAAGTTTTGAGAATGTTGACTCTCTCTTTCTTCTGTATATTGTTTTGGTTTCGAAAGAGTCAAGCATATAGCTGTTTTTAGATTTTTATTTTGATTTTAGTTTTTGAGTAAACAATTTAACAAGTGCTTTAAATAAATGCAATAGATAGTTTTTGAAGATTTTTCTGGGAGATTTATGAATGTTTTTGGTGTTTTTTTTGAATAAATTGAAAGAAATACAAGATAGTAATTTTGAACAAATATATACATGGATGAAATGACCAGATTTATGCATAGTAACGTTTAAGATGCAAAATATTCATGGGTTCTTTGAGTTCTTTACCATCTAAGGTAGATAATTTATATGCTCCTGATTCAAATTTAGCAGTAATAATATATGGTCCAAGCCAGTTGGGCTCAAATTTACCTTTAAGGTCCTTAGTTGCATTAGTATTTTTTTTTATTTTGAGGATTTTGATTTTTTTGTATTTTGATTTTAATTTATGAATTGAAATTGGTGGTATATACAAGATGATCTATATACACTATACAAGGTTATTTGAGTATAACATGTCTAAGGTTGCTTCAAAATCAAAGGAGGTTTTGAAGGATAATTTGGTTGAGGTGAAGGTAAGGACAAAAGATGATAAATAAAAGGTAGTGATAACAAAAGCTTTGTTATAATGTAGAATAATGTAGAAAAATATTTGACTTTTATATGTGTAAAATTGATCATGTTACAAAATAAAATATCAGAAGGATAAGAAAGTTCTTCATTTTTATCACTATATTCCAAATATTGATAAGATGGAGAAATTATATGTGAAAGATATGCATGGATGTTATTTGGTAAACAAAGATGATCATATATGGATAAAAAAAGTGATGGATAGAAGAGAATTGTGATAATAAATAATATATAGAACTTGATGTTTCAATCGTTAAATATTCTTCAAATGGTGTTGGATCATTATGTATGGTAACAATTTTATTTGTAATTTCAAACTTCAAACATTGGTGAAGAGTGGAAGGGAAAACCCTCATCGTATGAATCCAAGGACTCTGGAGAAATAGGTTGTAAGGTGAAGGACAATATCCTACATAGAATAAAATATCCAAGATCTTGGATCCAATATTGAGGGGAAACATTATAGTACCTTGAACTTCTTGAATTTCATTGTTAAAAGATTTTATAAGAACATTTGATTCATTAAGATCTTCTTCCTTTGTTTTGAGCTTTTGGAATAATTGATAAGTGCATAAATTAAGAGAGGAGTCATTATCTACCATGATAACTTTAACAGGTGTGTCTTTACTAGATCCTGTAATGTAAAGATAGTAGTCTTCTTGTGGAGTAGAGGAAGGAATATCCTCATCATAGAATGAAATATGGTTAACCTCAAGAGGGTTTACACCATTAATTATGTTCTTAGAGAAAATATGATGAGGAACCAATTGTTGGCTAGGTATTTTGAACAAAATTTCCTTATGAGAAATTTGTAATACTTCTAAAAGGGATATCTTTGCTTGAGGAGTAATCACTTGTTGCTGGATATCAAAGTGTATTTCAGATTGAGATTTTGATTCTAAAGATAAGCTTTCTATGCTTAAATTCCATTTTGGATCATTCTCTATAGTCAAAGATAGTTTTGAAGGTTGGTCAAATGAGGAATCCATCTCTTGAATACCAGATTGAGTTGATTGAACTTGAGGTTGCTCATTTGTAGTTTTTGTTACAATATTAATAATATCATCATGATGGGACACATTAACATGCAATATTTGATTGATTTCTTGTTGTTGATAATTGAATAGGGGTTCTTGGGAGATCCTCATGTCTTGATTGATTATTGGCATTTGTTGTGTAGGAGTTTAATTGTTTACTGGAGATTTATCATCAGTTGTAGATTGAAATTCCTTTATATTAAAAAGACCCTTATCAATCAAATCTTGAATTGCACATCTTAAATCTTTACATTTTTGTGTCATATGTCCATCTACTCTATGATATTCACAATGTAGCTCAGGTTTGAACCAATCTGTTGTGGTATCAGGTTGTCTTATGGAAGGAAGTTCAATCTTATTTGTGTCAAGTAAATACTTGAGAATTATATCCATTGGTTGATTGAGCTTAGTAAATTTACGTGAAGAAGGTTTTTGAGAGGTTTTTGATAAATGCCTTAGGAATTTTGTCATAAAAGGACCTAATGGTTTCTCACCTCTACTTTCTTTATTATGGGTTGAATGATGATAGGAAGATTGCGAAGCATGAGGTGAGTGCATGGTAGAATTGGAAGAATAAGTATTTTCTTGTTGAAATGGATGTGTTGTATTGAAAGAAGAATATTGAAAGGGTGGAGGATTATATGTGGATTGATAGACATAATGTGGATATATGGGAGAATAGATAATATCATTATGAAGAGGATTGGCAAAGGGATTGTTTTGTTGGGTTATGGATGAAAAATAAGAAGAGTGTGATGGAGGTGATGTTGAATAGGGATGAGGTTGGTCATAATCAACAAATGTATTTGGATGAACTCTTCCAACATTATTAACGGGCTCATATTGATTTGAGTAAAAACCCATGGTTTCTTTAGTACTTCTAAAAGTAATATTTAATATTTACTATTTAGCATTGAATCTAAAACATACAAACTTGAAATGATGATTTTGTTTTTATTTTTCTTGTATACATATATATATATATATTGTTTTTGTTTTCAAAAGGTTTTAAATGCATTCACGTCGGGTTCACCAAAATGTATCGCTCCAAATTTTTTGCATCCCTACCTTCAGGCTATAGGATCCGCGCCCAGAAGGAGGATGGGAAAAGGATGTCGTGATACCTCGGACTGAGAGGACTTTGCGAAGGTCCCGCATCTCAAGGGAGGTGTATTTTGGTGATTTTTCGATGGATGGTGGGTTCACCAAGAAACATTTAGTGGCAGTTTCCACGCCTAGGTTTTGGAATGTGTTTGATGAGTTCGTTTTAACCTTAAGCATTCATATCCTAGGTTTTGTCGAATGAATCTAAATTAAAACTACATGAAAATGCAACTTTCATGAATACAGTAAACATATTTGAAAGCAGAAAATAGAGAATTTTACAGAATGACAATGAAAAATACCTGATCCAGATGTCTGCAGAAGATTCTGACGTTTGAAGCAGTCTAGATCGCTTGTAATCTGACAGAATCATCTGTAATCTGAGAGAATCGTCTGAGACTAACAGATTCATCCGAGATCTGACGAATTCGTCAGACGAATTTGCTAGAGACCTACAAGATAGAAAATAGATGCAAAATACAAGAAATTCTATTATGCTAACAGAGGCAAATTACACCAAATAGCAATATGAATACTGAACAATATTTAAGAACAAAATTTAAAGCCAATTATTGTACTTTAATAGCAGATCATGAACTTAGCATGCAATCTAAGCTAAATGGGTGAACTCCAAATGAAAAATAACATAAAAACTGAATAAATAATATAATTTACAGAATAAAATGATAGAAATAGAGTTGAGAAAAGCAAACTCTAGGCACTGATTGCCTCGATGTGGGCTGCAGTCGATATCGTCTCGCATCAGTACAAAATTGTCTTGCATTTGACGAGATCACCTCTGATCTGAACAGGTTCGTCGGTGACGATGGGTGTTGGCTCCGGTTGAAAAATAGTGATGTACCTGCAACAAAATTGCTATGGAACTAGTGTAAAAGCAAAATTAAGATGTTTTGACGCAGAGGGAATCAGTTTGTAGATAATTTCAGCTAGGGGTTGGGGAGGGAAAATCTGAGATTAAATAGGCTTAGGAGGAGTAGTTAGGAGGTTGGAGATCATCCCAATTTGGGAGATCTCCAACGGGGGAGGGTCCCAACGGTGCAGACACGCTTCTACCCAGATTGGAGACCCGTTGGAACAGATTCCAACTATGCAAATTTAGTTTTGTGACAAGATTGTCTGGACGTCCTAGTCCAGATGAAATCGTCAAATCTGGGGTGATATCTTCTGATCGGCGGTGATATCGTCAAACGATCAAAACAACCTCTAAAATTGGCACGAAAAAGGGGGAAACGGAATACCTGACGGTTAACGGGCTGTTTGGGAGGTTAAATTTGATTTTAAAATTATTTACTAAGGTGAATATAAATTTTATAATTTTACTACGCTAATTTTAGGGTGCTACACTATGAAAATGGACTTCTTTGGGTTAATGTAAATGCCAAATTCTTGATATTTCTCAAATTTCTACCTCAAATGAGAACAGTGTTCTTCTCGTTTGTGTGAAAATACAATCATATCATTGAGATATATGACAATGATCTTATTTAAAATCTCACCAAATGTGATGTCCATGGCCCTTTGAAACATAGCCCCAGCATTGGACAATCCGAAGGGCATGCGTTGATAGGCAAGGGTACCCCACTTGGTTGTGAACGTAGTTTTGTGCTAATCCTAATCTCTAACCCAAATATGATTGTATCCAGAGAATCCATCTAGCAATGAAAAGTGCTGAGCCCTAGCAACAATGTGAAGGATCTAATTAATGCAAGGCAATGGGTGGTTATCCTTCAAGGATGCTCGGTTCAAGTTTCAAAAATCCACACATAGCCATATATCTTCATTTTTCTTACGGACCGAAACCAAATTAGCAACCCAAGTCGAGTGCTTAATCGGATATATAATATTGTCCTGTAACATTTTCGCAAGTTTAGCCTTCATGAGGGCTTCAATATTTGGGTTCATCGATCTCTATTTTTGCCTAAAGGATTTGACTCCTTCCAGGTAGATAGTGTGTTGAATGATATCTTTATCATATCCCCTCAGATCCTCGTAGCTCTAGGCCACGATGTCATAAAACTCTTGACACAATTGTCTAATCTCTTGCAATTCAGCAGGAGTAGAATCAGTCCCAATTTTGATGACCTTATCAGCCTCCAACTGAAGCTCCATGTATTCTTTCTTGTTGACCTTGATCCGATGCTTCTTGGACCGATCATTCTGATAAAACAAGATTTCTAGAGTAATGAGGCCTTTATGAATGTGGTTATTCCGCAACCAAATTAGGCCTTTAGTTTCTTCACGCTCCAATGTCTTTTCCTTGATGGTGGCATCTTCTTGAACCAAAAAGTTAACAATTTTATCATTGCTATCGAAGACTTGCCAAAAGGTGTCCTTGTCTAGGATAGAAGGCCTATACACCATTCTCACTATTTTTGGCCTTCTCACCACCTGCTTGATTGGTGAAAAATTTGCTCCCAAGGAAGCCAGTAGGTCAGCATGTCTATTTTTTTCTCATGGAATGAAATGCATGCTGAGAGCAGAGAACGATTCGAACAGGTCCTAGACCTTGTTGTGATAGTTCTTGAGATAGTGGTGCTTGGACACACACTTATTGGTCACCTGATTGACAATTAGCTCGGAGTCACCAAATATTTGCAATTGTCACGCTCCAAGTTTCTCAGCCTTCTTGAGGCCTAGGCATAAAGCCTCATATTCTACTGTATTATTTGTGTAGCTCCAGGTCAAACGATATGAATAGGATCATTGAATCCCAGAAGGTAATACTAGAACAATCCCAGCTCCAGCACCATTTCTACATCATGCTCCATCGAAATAGAGCTTCCAGAGCTGGTCTTGACTTTCATCATTCTTTTCTTTAGCCTTTTCAGGATTAAAAATGGAGTAACACCCCAAGTTAGTTTCCATCATGGCATTGAAATTGGCCATGGAAAATTCATTTTCTGGGTGGAGCTCTTCCAAAGCTTCTTCCATTAATTCAAGCTCGTCAAATTCTTCAGACATCATGTGCACCGAATTTGCTAACCTATCCATTTCATCTATTCTCTCCACATGAAATGTGGAAGGCTTCTCATTAAAAATTTTCACCTTTTTACCTTTATGGATCACCTCCAAATGAGTAAAATCCAAAGAAAGGTAACCCCCGAGTTTAGCCATGAACTCTCGGGAGAGACACATACCAAAAAATGGCTCTAGGTCCACTACTATGATCTCCTGGATCACAGTAATCTGAGGCATGGTGTGTAGGGAGATAGGAACATCCTTAATTATGCCCACTGTCTTTACTGAGGTACCATCTAGCTACAAAAATCCCATGCTAGTCCTTGTATATTCCATGCCTATGACATCACATACTGCCTTAGGCATGACAGTAGTAGCTGCTCCTGAGTCAATGAGGCAATTATGCACCACATGTCCTTCCATTCTCAATGAAAGATAAAAAGGTGGTGGTCTATTTTTTCCAATGACTAAAGAGGTCAAATTTTGAGACATAACTACCTGGGTTGGAGCCTTCCCCTTACTTTGTGTGGTCTTCAAGGATTCTTGTAAGAGATTCACCTATCCAGGCAGCTGCAAGGTGTCATACAGACTTACTTTGGCTGGTATCCTTTTAAGTTCTTTGATGATGTTGTACTCCATCAAAATTGGCTCTCTCCCTCCACTAGCAAATTCAAATCTACTTCTATATTGCTAGGTGGCCTCCACTCACTGTCGTTTAGTCAATTATGGATACCGTAACATCTCTCTAGCTTGTTCCTTAATTTTTTCTTGCATTTGGGAGGTAGAAGCCTTAGTTTGCAACCTCTCTTTTGCTTGTGGTGGAAGCAAATCCTTCAACAAAATAGGTGGGTCTTGTTGTGGGGCTGGAGGATCATGAGTCTTTATAGGTATTTTTTGCTTTGTTGCTTGTACAGGAGGCACTTTCAATGGATCCATATTAGCTGGATCTACCACCATTGGTTTCTTGCCATTGCATGTCAAGACTGCAATGTATTCCTCAGGGGACATCATAGAATTATGATCCACCTCTTGAATCATATTTATACGGCTCCCCATAAGAACTTGTAAATAATTTTGGTGGACCATGCAAGTGGACTCATCATGTGGTTTGTTGCATGAAGAACACCAGTAAGATGGCTCATGTGAAACTTCAAAAGGACTAGCCTCTTCACTTACCAGGATCGTTGAGTTCCTCTCAGGTACTTTCTCTATAACCTTGCTAGGAGCAACTTGCTCTCTAGTTATCGTCGAAATAAATCTTCATGGCTGAAAGTTCCTTTCCACCTCTCTCCACTCCATAGATGTCATCTGATTAGTGATGGCTCTCATGGCCAACTATATCTCTTGCAAAACAACCAATTGAGGATCTGGGCTTGAGGACATAGGTGATGCCGATAGAGGTAATGGGATTGGTGGAGAAGGTAATGCAGGAGTTGGAACTGGAGAGGTTAACTGTGGAATGGGAATCATAGGTACCAAAGTTGTGGGAGGATTCCATGAAGATGAAGGGTACATGGAAGGAGCAGTGTAAGATGTGGAGGCTGTACCTATAAGCTGGTATTGCGGAAGCTTGGGAAAAATGGGCATAGTCATTTTCGAAGGCAATTTCCCAATGGCAATCAGATCGGCCTCAGCATTTTATGCCTGGGAATATAGTGCAATAAAGTTTTGAACGTTGGACATCCTAATGTTCATACTAATATCTAAGTGGAAAGCCCTAATATAGTAAAATATCGCTTGGTCATTAGTAGGGCAGAGACCATCAGGAACTCTGCCAATTTTGGGCAAACCTAACATTGAAATCCACTATCTCCTCTTGAGGATGCCTCTTGATATTAGTAAATTGATGCAACAAATAAAATGGGTCTTCTTGCTCATTGAACCCTTTGATTAGCATCTCTGCTAATTGATCCCACAAATTTATGGAGTTGGGAGACAAGGATCTATACCAGCACAAAATCTTACCTCGGAGTGACAGCATGAGCAATTTGATCATGACTTCTTTGTCTATGATATTATGAATTATAGCCAAGGATGCCACATCTAACACATGCTCAAACATGGTCTTTCCAGTCCCATTGTATGTAGGCAAAGTGTTTAATGCTGCAGTAGGAACTGGATTTTGAAAAGGCAGGTCCAACACTCCTGAATGGTTCCAAGTAGGAAATTGATGTGGAGGAGGTTATTGACCAACCATTTAAACTGCAGGATCTGGATGTACTAGCAAGCTCGTAGCAGTACTGGGAGGAGTCAAAGATGGCAAAAACTAACCCACCGCTTATAAAGAGATAGCAAATGATGGGTTCACAGGACTTACCAATCTTGAGCGCTCCCTCCAGTTTTGAACATCGATCTCGAAGAATTTGACTAGGTATTTCGATTCATTGGCACTTGATCTCGTGATCATGAAGAAAATATTTTCACTAGCTTCACGATTGGAGATTTCTAGGTACTATACAGTCATCCCTAGTAGAGTCACCAGATGAACTTACAATATCCACTTTGAGGTCAAGATAGTTCATCAAAATCTTGATTCCTCCGGGTTTCAAATTATGGGACTTGTGAGTCCCACCGGGTGTGCCAAAAACTGTTGGCACAGGTGGGTTTATCAACTTGGAATAGTACTTGTCCCACCGATTATGGATCTTATTGAGACAGAGACAGTCTGTCCCATCGAGCATGCCAAAAATTGTTGGTCACAAATCTACCTAGTCATATAAAATGTACCCTAGACCCGACCAATATTGAAAGGTTGAGAGAAAGAGAAGTCTCTTGGGCCAATCTCCAGAGAGGGCTGGCTCCCAAACTAATCTAAAAATGATTTCAAGGTAAGGGTTAGAAATAACAGAAAGATATGGAAATATGGTTGAAGCTAATAATTGATAGGGAGAATAACCTCAGATAGCAAATAACCTCAAACTAAATCTTGAAGATAAGTAGCAACTGATTCTTAGAATGCACATACAAAAATTGGATCAAACATTGACCATAAGTTTGCCTTCAATTATACTTCAAATGTTCAAATGAAAACATAGCCAAATTTAGAACAACAGAATTCAACTTATATTTTAACACTTGGACTAAGCAGAAGTGAATCACATAGAAAGCATCACATGAACACTAGTTTGGATCACCAACTCAAAAGACTCTAAGAACAGAGCAAAATGCACTTAGGATTTTTGCTTCAATTTTTGCAAAAAGGTCCTCCCTTTTCTTGATATGTACATTAGTATTTATAGAGTCCTTCCCTCTCCCTTTTGTATCATAGCATTTAAAACATAAAACAGATTTTGAAGAGGAGATCCACAAAATATGCACTTGATAAGAGAAATAATCCCCCTAAATTTACCTCGGAGAAATCACATTCCCTGCTTTTATGGATCAAATTTGAAAATTGAACAGAAACAAGGGACCAAATTTCTTCATTAAATGACTATTCTCGGGGCATGCTTGAAGTGTTAGGATATCATGAACAAGAGCTTTTAATACCGGAGGCATATTTAATTTTTGTGGCATCAAAAACTACATGATTTAACATGTTCTCCCATCTTGCGCACATAGGTAAACAACAAAACATTTAATCTTGGAGCCTCTTTGACCTTGATCTCAAAATCAGTTGGAGAGCTTTTAAAATATTACTTCGTTTGATCCTCATTTTCTCCTTACAATCTCCTATGCAATTTGAAGAAAAATGCGGACAAAACTTTATTGGACCTTTTTTGTCGCTTCTATCATGAAAATGCGACATGTCATGATATCGTGACATTTTTAACTTATTGCTTTCTCCTATTGCCACTAGTCACAAAAATGTGACATGTTGCGAAATCATGACAATCTTCTCTCGCTTTGCCCTTCTGTCGCCTTTAGTCGCAAAAACATGATGTGTCGTGAAATTGTGACATTCTCCTCTTGCTTGTCTTTCATCTCATTTAGTTCTGCAAAAATGTGACGTGTCGCAAAATCGTGACATTTTCCTCTCACTTGGCTCCTTCACTGCCTTTAGTCGCAAAAATGTGACAAGTCGTGAAATCGCGACATCCTCCACTTTGTTGGCTTTCATCTTCTTGCAAGTCACAAAATCATGACATGTCACAAAATCATGACATGTCACAAAATCATGACAATTTGCCTTCATTTTGTTCCTTCGCTGCTCCAAGTCATGAAAATGTGACAAGTCGTAAAATCGTGACATCTTCCTCCTTTTGGATTTGTCTCCACGACATGTCATGAAATCGTGACATTTTCCTCTATTTGGCTTTGTCTCCATGAAATATCACAAAATCGTGACATCTTCCTCCATTTGGCTTTGTCTCCATGACATGTAGCGAAATCATGACATTTTCCTCTTGCTTGGCTCTTATCTTCATGCACTTCCATGAAAACGCGACAAGTCACAAAATCGCGGTGTGTCACGAAATTGTGACAATCTACCTTCGCTTTGTTCCTTTGCTGCTCCAAGTCATGAAAATGTGACAAGTCACGAAATCACAACATTTTGTACTTGGCACTGTCCTTTCTGCTTTCTTCCTGCAAAAACGTGACAAGTCAAAAAATCTCAACATGTCACGAAATCGAGACAATTTTCTCTTGCCTTGTACTTTTTTGCTTTTGCCCTGCAAAAATGCGACAAGTCATGAATTCGTGACATGTTCTCCTGCCTTGTACTTTTCTGCTTTTGCCCCATGAAAATGTGACAAGTCACGAAATCGTGACATGTCATGAAATCATGACAATTTTCTATTTTCTCCTTCGTTGCCACTTCCTGCCACAAAAATTTGACATGTCATGAAATCGTGACATTCTGTACCATCTTGCTCCTTTCTCGCTTTTCGGCCGTGAAAACGTGACAGGTCACGATATCATGACATGTCACGAAATCATGATATTTTTCCTTGGCACTCCCCTTTAATTCTGAAATGTCATGAAATCATGACATCCGCCTATCACTTTGCTTTCTTGCCACTGTTTTCCATGAAAATGCGACAGATCATAAAAATGCGACATATCGTGATGTCGCGATAACTTTGCCTTTACTACTTCCTTTGCTACTTTCTAGAGTGAAAATGTGACAGGTCACACAGTATCGCGACATTTTTTGTGCTTTTCTTTTTTCTACATCGGACGTCATGAAACCGCAACAGGTCGCGAAAATGCAATATGTCGTGATATTGCGACATATTTCTCTTACTTTGCCTTGGCACAAAACTTGTAGAGATTTGTGTTTTTTTACTAATTATCCCTTTTGAGGTGCTTGGAGGGACAAACAGAGAAGTGAGTATCTCTACAATTTGTGCATTATTTTGCATGAACAACAACAACAACAAAAATGTGGCAAAAATGCCAACAGGAAGCTAATGGAGGGTTGGAGCAAATAGGATATGTTTCCCATAAAGTTAACAAATGCATTTTTATCATGCATTTTGAAATCAATGGATTGTAGGATGTCGTTAAATTCCTCACGATGGGGTTGAGATTGTTGTAAGATATTGAACATGGACAGTTTGGTTGGGGCATTATGTAACTAATTCATAATACTACAACAGATGGTAATAATATTTTGTGGGAGGTGTGGTGAGGCTTGTGCTTTTGAAGTAGGTTGTGGATAAGTGAATGGTGTTAGGGATGAAACCACTAGCGCATCCTAGTAGGGTAGATAGCATTGGTCCTGAGTGACAAGTTTTATCATGCCAACAATGCCACATGAGGATGGATCTCATTGGATAATGTTAACCTATCTGGATTGCCCTTGGGGATTGGATTGAGGTCGTTGGGGATTTGTCCCTTGATGTTATGGTAGCGGGTTTTGGTAAATTCCCAAGTTTTAATTTTGAGGTTCAAGGCGTTTTGAGAGCTTAATGGTAGCCTAATCAATGAGGTCTTGAACAAGGCTATAGAAGGAATGACAAGAGTCTATATCATGGTTGCACTACCGATGGTATGTACAAAAGTCTTGGTCAATATATCCTTAAGGTTTGGGTTGATTAGGATCAAGGGATAAAATATCAGGTAAGGTAATATGACCTGCATCATAGAATCGCTACAACAAAGCTAATAAGGGCTTAGATAGTGGGGTCAAATTTCACTGTGGAGACTATGGGTAAAGACCACAATGCTGCGATGATCTAGGGGGAAGGGGTGTTCTAGTCTAGAAAAACTACTATTATGGAGGAGGAGGTCATGATATGGATGAAAATGTGGAAAAATTTATTGCCACCTAGTTTTTTTGTGGTGGTCTAGTATAGGGTCAATTTGGTGCATTCCTATTAAATAAAAAGTTAGAATTATAAGAGGGTTTTTGTCTAAGCTTCATCTTACTAGATTAGACCTTGATGTCCTCAATTACCTTAGCTTGCATGATATATTCCTCAAAGATGTGGTTTATATGAAGTTTTAAATAGGTGGAGATATGCTTGTGACATCTCTTTGAGAAGAGAGTAGCCAACTTGATGGATGGGATGCTATGAGCGAGGTCATGTATAACTGATCTCCATCTAGCAACAAACTTAGTAATAGGTTCATCGTTCACCTGATGCAAGGTGTGGACATATGAGAAGTTAGTTTTCTTCTTGATGTTGATAGAAAAGTGTTCCAAGAATAAGTTGGCTAATTGCTCAAAGGTGTACAAGCTATGGCGTGGAAGCATGTTGTACCAATCTAGTACTTGTCCCATGAGTGATAGGGAAAAGGTACATAACAAGAGTGGGTTAAAGGAAGTTTGTTGGAAATATGGTAGTTGTATCACTTGAAAGGCATCCTAATATGATGATGCGATGGGTTCATACTATATGGATTTATGATGAGGGTGCCTACTTTCCTGGAATGGAGAATGAGGGATCTCAAATCATATGATCTCAGTTCAAGTGCGATTGAGCAAGGAAGAATCATTCTCAAAGAGTAATTGAGATAGACTATGAAAGAAAGAATGTGCAAAGGTAGGTGAGGTAGGAGTGATCTCCTTATCAAAAGTAAAGAGAGGAGGTGGATATCCTAGAGTAATGTAGATGATGTGATCACAAAGAGTGAAAGGTAGATTAGGTTAAGGTGAATGGTGAAGAAGTGGATCATCTTCACCAGATGAGATGGGAGTCTTGGCATGAGACATAGTGTGTGTGATATAAATCTAAATTTATGGGGAGATCTACTATGAGTTTGGCATCTTCTCCTATATAAGTAGGGTTATAAGTAGACAGGCTGGAAGAAAAAAAAATACCTCCTCCTCAAGGTACACTTGCTCACACGCTTGACTATGTGTGAGAATAGGCATGTTGTCGTCTGTTGTGAATTTATGCTCCAAACTATTCAAAAATAGAAACCCAAGATTCTAGACGTGATCTGTGTGGGGTTTTTGAGTAACTCTATGAAGTTTGGATAGTTTTTGTTCCTAGAAATAAGATTCACAAGGCACTATGTGAACTGATACCTGATTTTTAGGTTGACATATAAATTGGACTCATGTTTTGAATCTAATAGAAAAATTAGAAGTGACAGGTTGTAGACAGCCAATGAATGTGTTGTTGATCAGTGGATGTGTTGAAACTAGTTCTGTGAGCATGCAAACAACATTTTTAATTGGAATCAATTCTAGATGCAGAAAATGAAATGTTTGTTTGTTTTGTGTATTTTTATGTTGGAAATTGCTACTAGAAAAAAAATATAGGAAGTGGGGTGAACTTCTAAATAGAATAGGAATGTTGTAGGCACGAAACCTCCTACAACACCCAAGGATGCACAGAATAGAACGGTGTCTCAACGGGTAAGTGGTGATCTATATGGAAGGTGTAGTAAAATTATAACCAATATGGAGGAACTCAAAATGCTAAAGTGAGTATGATATCCTATCATGAGAAGAGGCAATACTATATAAGACCTGCTACTAACCCATATGAGTGTTTGCTTCACTCTCGAGTTATCTTAGTCAAGAATGATAGTTGTCGTATTCACTAATTATGTGAGCCTTGTGAACGAAGGCATCTAATCCTATCCCACTCCAAAGGTCCCTTTCAATGATGAATTTTAAAAAACCAATCTCAAAAGTGGGGATTTTCTGGTGATGAAGTCCAAAAAACTTTTCTTGGGGGCTACTATGATCACTAGATAGGTAGTGTGCCGATGGAGGGTAGAACTCCGACCTCACCAGTCTTGAGTGGGGATTGGTGATGAAATCCAATCCTTACACTATTTTTTGGTATGTGAGTGTGTGTAGGTGTGTTTGTTACAGCTGTGGAAAAGTAAATATGACTATCTAAATGCCTTTTCAAAAATGAAAGCTAGGCCTAGATGTGATTTTAAAAATGAAACTAGATTTATATGCACTTTGAAAATGAAAACTAGTCCTATTTGCCTTTTTGGAAAAGAAATAAGGGCCTAGTCTATCCAGTATGTAAAAAAGAAAAATGAATCATGTGATGAGAGAGATTTTGGAACCCTAATTTTGAAACATGAAAGAAGTTTGAGACTAACTGTACAAAAGGAAATTGAAATCCTATGTTAGAAGATGCGAAAAAGAGAGGAAATCTTAATCTAAATACATGAAAGAAAATATGCAAGTTACTCGGGGTATTTGTGAAAGAGATGGGAAATTTCTAATCTAAATGATTCGAAATAAATTTGAAACCCTAATATAATGACATGAAAATAAACATACAAGTTATCCAAGGGGTTTATTAAAGAGATGGAAAATTTCTAATCTAAATTATTTGAAATAAATTTGAAACCCTAATCTAGTGACATGAAAATAAATATGCAAGTTACCCAGGGGATTTATGAAAGAGATGGAAAATTTCTAATCTAAATGATTTGAAAGAAATTTGAAACCCTAATCTAGTTACATGAAAATAAATATGCAAGTTACCTAAGGAATTTATGAAAAATATGGAAATTTTCTAATCTAAATGATTTGAAAGAAATTTTAAACCCTAATCTAGTGATATGAAAAGAAATATGCAAGTTACCTAGGGGATTTATGAAAGAGATGGGAAATTTCTAATCTAAATGATTTGAAAGAAATTTGAAACCCTAATCTAGTGACATGAAAAGAAATATGCAAGTTACCCAGGGGATTTGTGAAAGAGATGGGAAATTTCTAATCTAAATGATTTGAAAGAAATTTGAAAACCCTAATCTAATGACATGAAAATAAATATGCAAGTTACCCAGGGGATTTGTGAAAGATATGGGAAATTTCTAATCTAAATGATTTGAAAGAAATTTTAAATTGATTATGCAAAAATAAATTTGACTCTTAGGCTAAAGGATGCAAAAAGGAATCGAATTCCTAATCTAAAAACATGAAAGAGATTTGAGCTTTGATTTTGCAAGAAAGGAATTTAAATATTTGACACAAAAAGGGATTTTAAAAACCTAATCTAGATGTGATTTTTGAAATATGAAATTGAAATGCTTTTAAAACATAAGAGAAATTAAAAACTTCTGATCTAAATGCAAGTTTTGGAAAGGAATTGGAAATGCCTATCAAACATACATAAAGGAATGAAATGCAACCTAAAAAAAGGAATGAAGAACTAGTTTGACGATTATAAATAACAAATAAAAAAGAGTAATGCAACTTTTGAATTGAATGACAATGAACAACTGTAAAACAAACTGAAGGAAAACTGGCCACTTTGATAGACCTAATTATAGTTTCAAAAGGAACAACGGTACAAAATAGCACAATGCATTTTGAATGTGAAATTTATATGCAAAAATAAATACAAAAACAATAAATTTCAATGGGAATACCTAACTACTAAGATGTCTGATAGGTATTTTGAAGTTTTCGCTGTGATACCCTGCTATGTTAGGGTTTTGTGAAGCAGTATGACAATTTGCAGGGTGACTTACTAATTGGGTTTTGATTCATAGGTCGGGGGGAAAATCAGGTTTAGGATCCTCAAAATCCTTTTTTTGTTGGCTTGAAGTGCTTGTAAGGGCTTAGGAAGGTTATGTTCTACCTTGAGGGTACCTGCAACAACATATAAAACCAAATATTGTGTTATATTTTTAATAAAACTAGCCTAATGCAACCTTTTATAGGGGTCCCATCAGGTGTGCCAGAATGAAGCTGACAAAAAGAGACATTCATTTGATCAAGTAATTCAACACAGTGTAAACTACTCAAAAATTTTGCTTTTATTTCATAAAGGAATGCTTTATAGGTTAAAAATATTAATGTCCCTATTTTCTTTACAAAACACACAACATCCTGATGATGTCTTTAAGAGCTCCTCAATGCAGGTGGGCTTTTGTGTGCACAGGCCACCGATATGTTCTTTTTGTGTGGTTTTTATTCTGCACCAGGTTTTTAGACCTACAAAATATGATTAGTAAGTTTGGCAGCCTACCTTAGTCAATCCCCATAGTGATAAAATACAAACTTGACATAAAAATAACATAAAATAATGATAAAAACTAAAAGGAAATGCTGCTAAAACATCAAAGAAATGTTACCTATCGATTTTTTTGGTGTAGACCCATTGCAATTTTAATTCATAGGGTGGTTTTTGAATTGAAACCTAGATTCATAGGGCAGGTGGAAAATTGGACTATGTCTACTTTTTGGTGGAGATCCTTTGTTCGAATGGGCTTCCAAGATGCTCTGATGTTGTTTGCATGGTTTGTAATTTTCAGATTCAGCTCTGGTACAATTTTGAAATTTTTTTTGTAAGGTGAATGAAAGGGGAGAGGTAAAATGAGAGGCAAAACCCTCTATTTATAGGAGAGGCTAAGGTTAGGAGAGGGGGTCAAATAAACCAAACCTTAGAGTCACTTCCTAATGTAGTTCGATTAGGGTTTGAGGATGTGTCAAGCACACATGTCATAAAGAAATATCTCCCCCTCACACATGTGTGAGGAAGAGTTAGGGTTAGCTAGGGTTAGCTAATTACTAGGTTAGGTTAGGGTTTTAGAAATATCCTAACTAATATCATGGTACACACATGTGTGGAAGTGTGCATAGGGCTAATTTGGCTTAGAACCCTAATTAAACTCACTTAAGGGATAAAGTGCATGTAAGTGAAATTCAATGATGAATTAGAATGTTAATTAGACTAATTAGGAATTTTAATGGGGAATGGCCCCATGGGGTCCTAATTAGGTTTAGGAAATGGCTTATGTGGCCTTAGGGAGCTAGTATATGGATTCCAAGTGGGTAGGAAGCATCCTCGATGCATTTTACCTAGTTTTTGTAGGTTTAGGAGCCTACGGATAACTAAGGTAGTCTATATATGACTAAAGTGGCCTATGATGGCCTATGATGGTCTAAAAATACCTAGAATAAAACATGTGCAACTTTTGGATGTCTACAAAGAATTTTAACATAGGTTTTAAAATAATATTTCAATGTCACTACAGTAAATTCATTAAGAGGAAAATGAAAGTTTAATTAAGATTCCAATTATATAAGTAATTTGTGAAAGAATGTATTTATTAAAATGCATTTAAAGAATTTCAAACTACATTCTAATTAATTCCTACAATTATCTAAGTTCAATGGCAATCCTTGAATAAATAAAGTCCCCATGAGGTGGATGGTAGCCTTTGAGGCTACCATATCCATGATGGGGATGGTAGCTTGCAAAGGCTACCATTCACCTCATGGTGATGGTAGCATCAAAGGCTATCATCCCCATGATGAATATGGTAGCCTTTGGGTCTCCCATCCCCATGAGGTGGATGGTAGCCTTTGAGGTGGGTCCGCCTCATGGGGATGGTAGACCCAAAGGCTACCATATTCATCATGTGGATAATAGCCTTTGATGCTACCATCCTCATGAGGTTAATGGTAGCCTTTGTAGGCTACCATCCCAATCATGGATATGGTAGCCTCAAAGGCTACCATATCCATCATGGGGATGGGAGCCTCAAAGGCTACCATATCCATCATGGGGATGGGAGCCTCAAAGGCTATCATCCACTTCATGGGAACTTTATTTATTAAAGGTTTTTCATTGAACTTAGATAACCATAGAAATTAATTAGAATGTAGTTTGACATTATTTAAAAGCCTTTTAATAAAGACATCCTTTCACAAATTACTTATATAATTAGAATCTAGATTAAGCTTTCCTTTTTTCTCTTAATAAATTTACTATAGTGACATTGAAATATTATTTTAAAACCTATGTTGGAATGCTTTAGATTGATAGCCTATAAAGGCTACCAAAACCAAACATACTTTAGTAGCCTTATATGGTTATCAGTACCAAACATACATCGATAGACTCATATAGGCTACTGACACATAAAATTAACTCATTATTTGGTAGCCTTTGTAGGCTATCATGACTCATGGCAACGGTAGCATGTAGAGGCTACTAGTTCACCATGGCTTTGGTAGCATTTAGAGACCGCCATTTCATTATGGCATCGATAACCTGCATAGGCTACCAGTTCACCATGACTTTGATAGCCTTTAGAGGCTCCATTTTATCATGACACCAGTAGTCATCAGAGGCTACCATTTTACCATGACTATGGTAGCCTTTAGAGGCTACTATTTCATCATGACACTAGTAGTCGTTAGAGGCTATCATTTCACCATGACTCTGGTATCCTTTAGAGGCTATCGATTCATGATCATGGAACATGTATTCTTTGTAGACTATTGAATTATCATTGAGTTGGTAGCCAAAGAGGTCATTGGATCCCTCAATGTTTCTTGGAAACTATAAGATCCCAATTCAACTTTTCAAGCACTCTACATTAGGTGAATATAGATTGAAATCATTATTCCAAAATTGCTATGGAAAATGGATGTTAACTACCTAACTTTTCTCTACTATGGGTAGGCACGAGCTGCTATGAGTAGGCACCACAAGTTATTTTTTTATGCTTCAAATGGTTTTTCACTACTTCAGATCTTTTTTTACCGTTGCAGATTTTTTGGTGCTATAGGTCATTTTCTAGGTATATGAGTAACCCTATTAGGTTAGGTATATAACTGGTGGTATATTAGATAATTTCATGGGAAAAATAAAATTATTTATAATTTTAAGGTGAAAGGTCCATGGATTTGGGTGAAAGTGGTTGGAAAATTAAAATAAAAACAAAAAAAAATATATTATCATGGTCGAGTGAGCCGACCCCAAAAAAATTTGCACCCCAAATATTTTGGGTGAATGGCCCCAGTGAAAGGTCTCTATATTAGCCAATTTTAAAATTTTCACCCCAAAATTTTTGGGTGAATGGGTCCCAATGAAAGGTCCCGAAAGTAGCCAATTTCAACTTTTAGAAATCCTAATTTTTGCCAATTTGGTGATGATTCACCACTATGCATAACCTTGGATATAAGAATAGCCATGTAAGGTGTGAATTGTATTGAAATGTGCCAAGTGGATTTTTGCAGATAAATTAGTTGCTCATATATTCTATCACATAAGAAATTAACCTTGTCAAATAATATGGGACTCTCTATGAAGTTAGAATGGGAATTATCATAATAACAAGGATTAGAGATGGTATAAGTCATGGCTATTTGGTAATCATGTACTTATTTATTTGAGGGAAAACCAAAAAGGATAACTAGCATAGAGTAAAGCTCCTAATTTTTAAAATTGATAATTTTTAAGAGGTTTTTTGGGAGTTTGTCCTTATATAGGGGATTTTAGAGTTGGGAATGAAGCTATTTTATAAAATATTTTCCCTTCTGAGGTTCTTTCCTAGACTCATAATTTTTTATTTAAGCATGGGTGTTGGATTGGATTGGTGGGAAAATTTTAGTGGAGAATGAAATATTGAGTTAGTTGACCTGAAATAGGAGGATTTTGTCATAGTATTTAAGAAAATATTCCTCAAAAAGTATTTTTATGCCAAGAAATTTGAGGATTTTACCAATATTCAGTATTGAAATAAGATGGTGGAGGCTTATTACTAGAAATTTATCAAGTTGTTGAAATATGTGTCTGCATATAATGAGAAGATGAAAGTCCATAAATTCATACTAGGAGTAGATCCTAGGATAGGGCATGAAGTGAATATGCATGAGCCTAAGACCCTTAAAAAGGCCTATGACTTGGCTAGGAAAGCAGAGACCTATCTAAATCCCTGCTTTGATTATGAAGGGACATTTGAGCAAGATAGATAGCAACTCAAAAAAATAAATAGTGTGAGTTTCATGAAATGGTAAGAGAGACAGGAAAAAAAATATTACCCAAGGTGTGATAAAAGAAATGATAGAAAATACAGAAATTTTAGGAGGAAGTTCCAAGGAAATAACAACAACACAAACAACCGCAACAACAATAATGACAAGCCACTTCCTTAGAGATTACCTAATCCTACACCAGTAGAGAAAGTAGAGGGATAGAAGTAGAGAGTACACCCAGGCCCCAAGGGTATATGCTATTATTGTGGAGGCCCACATTATTCCAATCATTACCCACTCAGAGTAGGACCGAGTTTGAATGGAAAGGAACATGCTTATAAGGAACCTACTCATAAGATCTATGTGACAACAACTCAATATTTGGAAGGACAAGCCACTCCTTTGCTTATAAAAGTTATGATATTTTGTAAATATGTATAGATACTAATAGATAGTGGAGCTATTAATAGCTTTTTTTCTACTAATTTGGTTAATGATATACTAGAAAGACCAGGAATCTTGGCACATGGGTGGAATGTCGAGTATGGTTTTGTACAAACCTACTCTATAGATCAATGTTATCCTATGACCAAAATTATCTTGCCTAGTGGTACGACCATTGGATATCTTTATGTAGCATCACTACATGATTTTGATGTAGTCTTAGGGATGGATTGGCTACAAGCCCATAGGACTGCGATCAATTTCTAGGAAATATGGATTGAGTATTTAGAAGATGGAAAGGAAATATAGAAAGTCTATAGCTCACAAGGAACTTTTCAACCTTAGACCCTATCTGTAATGCAACTTAAGAAATCCATTAGAAAGGGAGGAAAATTTTATGTAGTAAAGCTTAATGAAATTGAAGAGGAAAATAGGGAAGAGGTGATTGGGAAATATCCAGTACTTTAGGAATTTAGGGAAGTGTTTCCAGAAGATTTACCTAGACTCCTTTAAAAACATGAAATTTATTTCACTATTGAATTGAAACCTATAATAGAGCCTATTCTTAGGGCTCCTTATACGATGAATCCCATTGATATGCAAGAACTGAAGGTATAATTACAAGGGTTGCTAGAAAAAATATTTATTAGGCTAAGTGTGTCACCATGGGTACACCCGTGTTGTTTGTTAAGAAGGATGGCTCCTTGCATTTATGCATAGATTACAAAATGCTTAATAAGGAAACCATTAAAAATAGATACCCTTTGCCCTTTATTGAAGATATTTTTGATCAACTAAAGGACACTACCATCTTCTCAAAGATTGATTTAAAATTTGGATACCACCAATTGAGGATCTGTGAAGAAGATACTCACAACACAGCATTTAAAACCTGAAATGGATACTATGAGTTTATACTCTTACATTTTGGATTGACGAATGCTCTAGAATCATTCATGAACCTGATGAATAATGTTTTTAGAAATCATTTGTATCGATTCATCCTTATATTTTTGGATGATATTCTAGTATATTCCTAGAATAGGATGTAGCACAATAGGTATCTTAGAATCATGCTAGGATTATTAAGGAAAAATTAACTTTATGGAAATATATCTAAGTGTGACTTCTATGTATCGAAAGTGTAGTACTTAGGACATATTATATCATTTGAAGGGATCACGATGGATCCCAAGAATATTTAGGCTATACTAAACTGGCTAGCACCCACAAATGTGATTGAAGTGTGGAGCTTCATGGGTTTGACTGGATATTATAGGTGTTATGTGAAATATTACTCCAAGATAGCATCTACAATAACTAATATCCAAATAAAGGGGAAGGAATTCAAGTGGACTGATAAGTGTGAGGTAACTTTTAAATTGCTCAAACAAAAACTCACCATAACACCCATATTAAATATTCTAGACCCTTAGGGTAATTTTTTGGTATGCACAAATGCATCTTTGGAAGGTTTGGGTGGAGTGCTTTCACATAATGGGGTAGTTGTAGCTTATGGTTTGAGGAAGCTCAAGAGGCATGAGGTCAATTATACCACACATGATCTATATTTGGAAGCGATTGTATATGCTCTTAAGGTCTAGCGACATTATCTGGTGTGGTGGGAAGACCCTTCAAGTTGAGAATCAACCATCAAAGTTTAAAATATATATTTACTCAACCTTTTCTTAATGCCAAGAATAGGATGTGGATGGAGTTCCTTGTTGAATACAACTTTAGGATTGAATACATTAAGGGAAAGAAAAATAAGGTCACGAATGCCTTAAGTAGGATAAGATATATTGCTGCCCTAAACTGTAGCCATGTAGACTTGATGAATAAATTCAAATAAATACAATATCAGGATGAGTATTACAATCAAATTTGGGATAAAATGAAAAGGAAACCCAAAGAAAGAAATTATTTGGTATCAAGGATGATTTTCTATGCTTCAAGGATTGGGTAGTCATTCTTGAGGTAAATGATCTAAGGAAAATGATCATGAATGAAGCACATATATATCCTTACTTCACTCATCCAAGGAGAGCAAAAATGAGGGAAAACATGAAGAAAATATTTTACTGTCCAGGAATGAAGAGGGACATCATTGAATTTATTGCCCAATGCCTTAAATACTAGAAGGTTAAGGTTGAACATAGATATCTTGTAGGACTATTATACCGACATGAAATACCTGTGTGGAAATGGTAGGTTATTTCAATGTATTTCATTATAGGTTTGCCTAAAACTAGGTTTCAACATGATGCAATCCTTGTTTTAATCGATATATTGACTAAAGTTGTGCATTTTATACCTAAAAATACCAATTATGATGTTGTGATTGTGGCTAACAGATTTTCTAAAGAAATATTCAAGCTTCATGGTTTTCCTTAGGTGATTATTTTAGACAAGGACTCCAAGTTTTTATTTGAGCTTTTGCAAGCTCTACATCATGCCATATGTACTAGACTAAAAATTAGTTCTACGTATCATCCAAAAATCGATGGGAAAACTAAAAGGATAAACCAAGTTTTGGAAGATATGTTTCACATGTATTGTATGGATCAGAAGTCTTGATGGAAAGACTATCTACACCTAGTAGAATTTTCTTACAACAATGGTCATCATTTGACCTAAGGCATGGTTCCATTCAAAGCTTTGTATGGTATGAGGTGTAGGACACCATTGTCATGGAATAATCTAGAGGATCAGGTTGTGCTTGGGCAAAAAATTGTTATGAAAATGGAGAAATAGTTAAATATGATCATAGAGAGGCTTAAGGAAGTCTTTGATCTTCAAAAAAGTTGTCAATCTTAAGAGGTTTCCAAGAGAGTTTTCAATAGGTGACATAGTGTTTCTAAGGGTGAGACCAAAAAGAGTGTCATTAAATCCACAAAATTGGATCCTCATTTTTTTGGACCTTTTAAAATCATAAATAATATTAGTCTTGTGGTATATAAACTCGCCTTACCACTCAATTTATCAAAGATCCATGACACCTTTCATATATCCTTACTTAGGAAATACATTGCTAATCCTGATCATGTATGGAATTTTTCTAAATTGTAGATGGTGGACCTAGAGGCCATTGAAGTGTGTCCTAGAAATATTCTTTAGTTCCTCTCCAAAGTGATAAGGAAAATGACTCTAGAGCAGTGTAAGGTCTAGTGGGACCGCTATTCCGACAAAAATGCTACTTGGGAGAAAGTGGTAGATATGCAAAGATATATTTTGTTTCTATTTTAAAATTGAAATGTAATTAATGTTTTAATGTTTGGACTTTGATGAAATACAAAGGACTGTGTTTAACCTAAGGGGGGTAGGATGTCATGACCCTCCCTTGGAAAACTTTTCATAGGATGGACTCATGATTGACTATGTTATCTTGTTGATGAAATAACTGATGCTTAATTTTTGCAAAGATATGTTTTATAGAAAAATATGATGTATCTTGTTGGTGGAATGACTTATTGCTTCATATTTAGTTTCTACAAAACCTATATTTTATGAAATAATAAGATTTTGCTAATAGATTTGCATGATTGCAAGAACAGGCTTTTCCTCGTGGATGGAAGAAAGACTTAATCACTGAGAACGAGATGTCATAAGAAATAGAAATAATGTGATGATTACTTCATTGGAAACCTCAGGAAACATGGATGAATGCCCTTTTTCATGTAGTTGCATATCATGAATTTGCATGAGTGAAATATATCTAGTTTAGATAAAACTTGTTTGTTGAATGATAGTCTTTTGTGAGATGGAATTTTACTTGTCATAAAGAGATGCATTGCAAAGAAGAATAAATGTTTAATTTCATTGTTACTTATATTAAGGAAAGAAGATATAAAGGATTTATTTTGATTGACATTATTGCTTAGGTATTGATAAGGAAATATTATTTTTCCAGAATGAATTCAATAATGATTAAGGTTTTTCATTATTAGTTTTCTAAAAGATCCTTTTTTTTTCCACCATGGAAAAGAGTAGCAACTCTTTGAAGGAAAAGATGCATTGAATAACAATTTTATGACCTTATGTTGGTTATAAAAATATTACTTTATCTCTTGGTGAGTTTGTCATTAATATAGCTATCAACGAAGATAAAGAACAATCAAGTCTCCTAATATGACTTTAATATGAATTTTGGAATATTTAAATGTGTAATTATTATTTCTTTTTGGATGGTGTTGTCCCATAATATTTTTGATTATGGGATGAACATGTGTAATGGAGAAGTGTATAAGGCACAACCCTCAATAACTCTTTGTGGGGTGCAAACAATTAAAATGGAGGAGGAACTTCATTTGAGTGGGGGGTTTTTGAGAGGAATGATGACGTTGGAGAAAATGGAAGAAATTAAGAACTATGAAGTTGCCAAATGGGAAGTTGGTTTTGACACCAAAAAAATCTTGCTAAAGCTATTCTATGTTTCTAGGTTAGCTTCAAAGCTTGTATTTTGGGTTCAAAGATTTACAGTTTCATTCTATTTAATTTCAATATGTCTAGATGTATAATCATGGACATATGATTTGATTGGTGTTAAAACTCTCCCTTAAAACCAATAAAGGAGAGAGTAAACACTTTTCATTTGTACCCTACAACCTGTAGAGTAACCAGTACATTATCTGTTTAGATTATACATTTTCTTGGTTGAAATACATCTTGGTTTTATATTATTTACCTCTAGAATCATTATCTTCAAAAATATTTGGCTATTTTTTTCTTATTTATGGAATTGATTTTTAAAAAGAGATCTGGAAGAGCAATATATTTTGAGTGCTTTTAGCCAATGGTATTGAAGCTTGAGAATTATTAAAAACTAGAAGTAACTATGCATTACTATTTTATCAACTCCTTTTTTCATACTTAATTATTGAGCGACTATAGCAGTGGTTCTTACTTAGGAAACTTGGATTTTTTCTATGAAGAGGGAAAGTCTATAGATTGTATTTTTTCAATCAATGGTATAAATTTAATTACCCATGATTAATATCATAGAGGTGTGAGTGAAGAGCACTATTTGTTAAATTATTGGGAGGCCATAAGCTAAGAAAATATTGTAACATAATTATTTTTTTTGAAATATGGTTATTTTTGAGTGAGTGTCTGGGTCACGATAATGGTTTGACGTATCGTGGAACCCAAGATAAAGCTTGCACTTGTTTGCATGAGTGTAACAGTAGCTATATTGTTTAGTACATCCATTTGTAATACTATAGAATCATTTAACATCAACAAAACAAAAATTCATTTGGATGGACAATAGCGGTTATTGAATACTCATCCTTTAGCTGATATTTGAACAATTAAACTACACAAAGTATATTTCGGTATGATCCTTCAGTTTGAGGAAGGTAAAAGGTAAATTATAATAATTTATTTACCTAAAGAAGACTCCTCAACTATATATTTCAATTAAATAATGATTATATTTTATTAATGAGCTTTGTTGTGGTTTTGTATATGTTCAAAGTTGTCTCTACGCTCTTGGGTTTAGTATTTCTTAAGAATGGAGAAAGAAATATCTCCTTGGGGTTTATGATAGAGTTGCAGTATAATGCTTTCTTAAGAATTGACTATGTTATAACTTGTGATCGTGAGATATGTGGATGTGCTTTTATTATAGTTTAAATTATTTGGTTATGGTAGTGAAAGGATTATGAGATCCTTAAAATATTAAGGATATGATGTTTGTTGTTTCATGTGGACTGTGTGGCATGGAGCTATTGACTGTAAAATAAAATATAGGATTTATTTTTAAAATTAAAATAAAATTTTTACTAAGCTACAACATGATTATAAATGCAGCATTTAGAAAGGACATAATTGACTATGCATCAATTGATTTGTATTTATGCATGCAATGAAAAGAAAATATTTGCATATAGGAAATGCATTCTCATGCTAGGGATTTGTTCTGATCCCTCAAAGATATCTCCTTCTCGATGGTTAAAATAACTTGGAGAAGGATGGAATGAAGGTGTACATGAATAATGAACAACGGGAAGAGAATACAGTCACCATTATTTTTATGTTGAAATGGTATTTGCATAGCCTAGCCTATATACATATTTTATTATGAAATACTTGGTAAATTTATGGAATAAATATTATTGTTGAATCCTCTTGAGTGGAGGGTAAACCCATTGCAGAATATGTAATTTTTGAGTTCTATGTTAGAAATTGAAAGAATAAAAAAATAGATTTAAGCCAACATATTTTGTATCAATTTATTCAATTTGTTGTAAAAGAATTATCAATGTTATTATCATTATGGCTATATGAAAAGGAAAGAGTTAATATTAATTGGATTAAATATTTTTATGTAGATGTATCCATTTGTTTAAATGAGTAATATTTTTATACTTTGATGAGATGTTTATATTTCAGTCATTCTAATCAAATTTTTTGAAATCTTCTTATTAGGCATGATATTAGAATATTTCTTTAAAGCATCAAAAAGAATTTTGATGATTTTAACTAATAGATGCCTTGAAATTATAAAGTTGTAGATATACTAGAAGATGGTAATTCATTTTGTGATACTCTTGAAATGGATAAGTGTGATAGGTTGAAACCTACTTTCCATTATTAAATATCCTTTGGAATACAACTTCCTAAAGTAATTTTGGATATGTAGAACTTTAGGAATTATACAAGTATCTCTAATGGGAGATTGTTGAGAAATATTTAAGGATGTTTGACCCATGAATTAGGAGTGGGTGTTGTTTTCAGGAAACTCCTTTCATCCACAAGGATTAATTATTATTGTTATCATAAGCCTTATTATAAAGGACTCTAATAATGTTACTAGGAAGAGATAATTTAAAACACAATGTATCCACGAAATAAGTCTTGAAACAAGGCATATCAATGGAAAGGCTAGCTCATTGTGGAGATGAGGTGGATAGTTGAATCCCTACATGATTAATGCACCTACATAGATGGAATTATGTAGAGTGTGGTGATTATCATACCATTTTTATAGAATTAAAGAGGGTAACCTAGATCATTGGGAAAAATGAGAATGATAGCTTGAATTTGGATTTATACCTAGTACACTCACATAGACTGACATATGTAAGTTATAAGGATGGGTGTACCTTGAGATGGGTCTAAGTGGAACAAGACATACACAATATTATGTTGGTCAAATAACTTAGTTAGGGACCTTAAGATATTTAGTTGAAGCTTAGGGAAGTTCCTTGTTATGAAGGAAATGACCCACTCCTAACAAGTACAGGTGTTTGAATACACACAAAAAATGCTCATGATTTGGATGGAAATTTTGGGACATGTTACTTTTCCTATGAGCTTAATGAATGATATACCTATCTGGAGACTAATATTATTTTCTCAAGACTTGATATACCAACCTTCTTTCTCTTAACTTAGAACAAAATTTGTTTCTTATATTTTGTATCTTTATACGGCTACCTCTATCAAGCCTCTTGTCAAGATCAATATTAATGACCTAAAACTTACTTCTATATCAAGGTCTCTCTTCAAGACCTGAATCTATACTTAGGTCAATATCTCTTTCCAAGATCTAAAACTTGTTGATTATTATTCTCTATCAAGGTCTGTATTCAAGACCTGAATCCTTTTATCTATGTCAAGGTCTTCCTTCAAGACTTAAATAGACTATTCCTTATGTCAAGATCTACCTTCAAGACCTACATCCACTATTCCTTATGTCAACGTCTACCTTCAAGACCTGAATCTTCAATAGCCTAACATTAAATCAATCTCTACTTGATGAAATATTTTTTCTTTCATATTGTACTTAGAATATGAAATTCTTCTCTATCTACTATAGGAATCATCTCACTCTTATGACGATCAATCTCTATTGTAGTTCTATCTTAGGTCACACCTAAGAAATCCAATGATGTCAAGGGTTGGCTATTTACTTGTAATGATAAACTATTTTAAAGTTGATTCACCCCAATAGTTGAGTCCTTGTCTTCACTGGTTATAACCATGGAAATACCCTATAGATGAGTCCTAGTCTTCACTAGTTATTCTACAACCATGGAAAGACTCTATAGTTGAGTCCTAGTATTCACTAGTTGTTCTTGCAACTATGGAAAGACTCTAGCCTTTTTGCTTACTTTGATATTACAATAGATTCCAGGTCTATCTCCCTTTAAATTAGACAGACTCTAAATCAAATTTATCAAATTTGACAAAATTGATTTTATATGCAGCTAAATATATTCAACCTATGCAAGAAACTACTTATTGTAGCTCTAATACCACTGATGGCTTTTGAAGCCTTAATATTAATATAAACTCAAAGGATAAATTTCACAAAATCAAATATTAGATAGCCACAATATAGTAAGATTAAGGTAATGATATAGGTAAAATTTTATGAGCAAACTAATATGTATATCAAGGCTTATAATATATGAACTAACTATTAGACATTTTGTGTCAAAGTTGTCATTGATGTCAAGAAATAAATTTGTCATTGATGTCAAGGAATAAGCTATCGTTGATGTAAAAAGGTCAAAAGGAACAATGCAAAGGTTAATGGCAAAAGAGCTTCATAATATTTTTAATATTATGTGGAAGCATAAGTTTAAAGGTTTTTATTAAAACCATGTTTTGGAAAAATAAAAGGTTTTCCTTAAAACCAATGATGGCAAAAATAAAAGGTTTTTTCATTAAAACCATGTGGGCAAGTTTTAAGGTTTTTCTAAAAACCAAGGAGGCCGTCAAGTTTAGTTAAAAAGGCCAAAGTCCATTTAATTATTAAATCATAATAATTAAATTCTTAAAATAATTTAATTTATTATATTTAATAAATAATGGCCAAAGTCTAATGTTGGGCACCGACTTCATCGCGTGCATTGTCGATGTCTTCCTCCATCGACGTGGGAGCACATTGGAAGGCATATGGCATATATATACCATAGCCTTTCCAAAGGCAAAATTATCCACCCGATTTGCTAAAGACTATCACATGTTATTTCATGCGCATTCCTCGTGGCAGTAACTTTGTGCAATGCATTTCGTAGAGCGTGGGTGAAGGAGCCATATTTTGGTTGTGTGTTTTAGAAGGTCAAAGCGATGAAGGTGCTTGGAGGCTCCAAGAGGAGCACATGGCTCCACGGTGTGGAAGCTGCGGTCAAGGTTCTAGTGGGAGAGATGCACTCGGTTCGACTTATGCGCATGCCAAAGTGGTAAAGCTTTTTAATTATTAAATTTTATTTTCGCTTAGGCTAAAATTTGTCTTAGGAGAAATAAGGGGAATATTGTTTTTTGGAGTTTGGTCTAAGTTAAAGAGAATTTTTATGAGTTATATGAAAGGTGTTTGTTGAGATTAATTTTTGGGTAAAAATATTTTTACCTTAGAGGAAAGGAAAATTATTTATTGCATTATTTCTCAAAAGAATTATTTTTAAATGCAATATTAAAGTAGGGAGTTATAAGTATAAATTGGGTTAAATTTTTAGGATATTTTTCTGAAGTAGCTTATGTCATATTTGAATGGTTGAGATGAAATTGTGATGATTTAGGGTTTTTGAGAATTGAATATTTAAACTATTGTGGTGTTGGATATTATTTTAAGAATGGAGTAATAAGGTGTATTTGTGAGTTATTATATGCTTTGTATTGTTATCTAACTTCTTTGAGCTTGGTAAAGAAGTGTTTGTGGTTGTGGTAGATTTTTGAGGTTCCTTCATCATCAAGAAAAAAGTATGAGCACATTCTTCCATAGTTGAGTTGATTGGTTGGTTTTTTGGAAAACAAGTTTGGAGTGAAAAGGATTTAATTTGATTTCCTTATTGAGTGTGTTGAGTTAATGCTTCAAGGTTTTCTGGAATAAAGAGTTGTTGTTAAAACCTTGTTTTATAAGCATTGTTGTTGAATCCATTGGTTGTGTGAATAAATTGAAGTATGTGTTGTGGCTGCTCCACAACATACCCCAAAATTGGGGACCCACCTTTTTTGCATGTTTTCCAAGAAGACCGAAGCGGCCCATATGCTAAAGATCAAATAAAAAGCAAAACACCACTAGGAAAAAGTGTCGCGATATCATGACATGTTGCATTTTCACGGTCCAAAGCAAAGAGAGAGAGCAAGGAGGAAAAAGTGTCGCGATATCGTGACATGTTGCATTGTCGCAGCCAAAAGAGAAAAAGTGTCACGATATCATGACATGTTGCATTGTCGCAACCAAAAGAGAAAAAGTATCGTGATATCGCGACATGTTGCATTGTCGCGGCCAAAAGGGAAAAAGTGTCGCGATATCGCGACATGTTGCATTATCGCGGCCAAAAGAGAAAAAGTGTCGCGATATCACGACATGTTGCAATGTCACGGCCAAAAGAGAAAAAGTGTCTTGATATCGTGACATGTTGCATTGTCACGGCCAAAAGAGAAAAAGTGTCACGATATCATGACATGTTGCATTATCGTGGCCAAAAGAGAAAAAGTGTCACGATATCGTGACATGTTGCATTGTCACGGCCAAAGGAGGAAAAAGTGTCGCGATATCACGACATGTTGCATTGTCATGGACAAAAGAGAAAAAGTGTCACAATATCGCGACATGTTGCATTGTCGCAGCCAAAAGAGAAAAAGTGTCACGATATCGCGACATGTTGCATTGTCACGGACAAAAGAGAAGAGAAATAACAAGAAAGAAAAAGTGTCACGATATCGCGACATGTTACATTTTCATGGCTAAAATCAACAAAAGAGAGCAAGGAGGCAAAAGTGTCGCGATATTGCGACATGTTGCATTTTTGCCAAGGGAACAGAGTAGTTGACAGTGCGTCTGATATTAGTGATGAACACCAAGACAGTGAAACTGAAGACTACATAGTGATGTGGACATAAGGACAAAATCCAATGAATAAGAAAAAACGTTACATAAGGAATATTTAATGATTTGAAATCATTTAAGATGGTCGTTACACACGAAAGGAAACGAACGCAAGCCCATGTGGAGAAAATGAAACGAAGGGCCACAAAATAGAAACGAAATTTTTTTTTTTTGGAAATCAAAACACATGCATGCACAAGGGAAGGAGAAAATGAACAGTCATGGAGGGAGAAACAAAAATTTTTCAGAGGTTTTAAATACACCATTCAAAGAAGTGGAGAGGGGCTGGAAATTGTAGAAAAAAAACAAAGACTATCTTTTGGAATAAAGGAGTTTTTTTTGGCAAGAGCAACTCTTGTGTGTGAAATCAAAAGGAGATTGAAACTAATACTGCTGCTATTTCTATAAATATTTCCTTTGCATTATTGCTTCTTGTATCTATTCATTTACACCATAAAGTGGGTTATGATAGGTGAATGATGGAATGATGCAATTATTTGTTTCCTTAGAGTCTTGCATCTGATCTAATTTGACTGTGTTTATGTTGCAGGTCTGTTAAGTCAGGTTGTTTTAGAATTTCATCTCATAACTTGGGGTTTTGCAGGGAGGATATTGCTAAGCAAATTAATGTCTTGTTTTGTTTTTCCAGCTAACTTTTGTAAATTATGTTTCTGTTTTAGTTTTATGATATTTAGATTAGTCTTTCTTTAAAATCTACTATTCCGATTTGGGTCCATTCCAAAATTTTTGCATTTGTTTTCATTCTATTCTGGTCCTTTTCCAAAATTCATGTTCATAAACAGTTCATTTATTGCCATGTGTATCGCTCCAAATTTTTCACATCCTTACCCTCAGGCTATAGGATCCGCATCCGGAAGGGGTATGCGAGAAGGATGGGATAATACTTCAGACTAAGAAGCCCTTTGAAGGTCTTTCCTCTCGTGGGAGGGGTATAAAGGTGAATTTTTGACAGATGGTGGGTTCACCAGGAAACTTTTGAGTGGCAGTTTCCACACCTAGGTTGATATTGAGTTTGATGTGTTCATTTTGTACTTTAATCATTCAACTTCTAGGTTTGGAAAAGATGAATCTAAACTATTCTATATGCCAATGCTGATTTTATGGATACAAAAAATATGAATAAATGTTAAAAACAGAAAATGTGTCGAATGGGAGAGAACATACCTGATTCTAGATGTTTGATGAAGGTTCTGAGTTTTGTAGCAGTCCAAATCGTCTCAACTTGTATGTAATCGTCTAATATTTCACATAATCGTCTCAAATCATAGTCGGTCATCTAAGATCAGATGAAATCATCTGAGATCTAACGAATTCGTCAAACAAATTCAAAAACAGACACAAAATGCCAAATATGCAACTGCAGAAGCAAAGGAGAATGATAGCAATAACAACAAACGTGCCTAAATAATGGATTCAAATAACAAACAAGAGAAATGTAGTAGATCTAATGATTGATTTTAAATTTATCATGTAGTTATGCTAAATGAGGTGAACTCCAAGATGCATAAACATAATAACTAAGATAATGTATAAAGAAATACAGCAAACAATAAAGAGATGCAAACTTTGGACTCTGATTGCCTCCAATATGGACTACAGTCGGGACCGCCTCCAATCGTACAATATCATCTGTGCTCCTCAACAAGATCATCTGAAATCATCTAGAATTTCTTGCGACGATCCGAGCTAGCTTCGACTAAAAAACAGTAAAGTTACTGCAAGAAAACATGAAATGCTGAATGCAAATGATGGTGTGAGGATGTTCTGAGGTGCGAGGAAGTTCATGGAAGTTTAAGCAGAGTTTCAGGCAAAAATTTAGGGGGAATTAGGGGGATAAACTAAGAAAATCTTAGTTTATATAGGATTAGGGAGAGGTTAGGAGGTTGGGGATCATCCCAATCTGGGAGATCTCCAACGGAGGAATCTCCAACTGCGCAGACGCGCTTCTGCCCAAGTTGGAGAAGCTGTTGAAATAGAAGCTAATTATGAAAATTTAGTTTTGGGAAAAAATCATCTGGACGTTCTGTCCATGACGAATTCGTCAGATCTGGGACGATTTCATCTAATCTATGATGATATCATCCAACGGTAAAAAAAATCCTAAAAATGGCATGAAAAATGAGGAAAGCGGGTAACAGGCGGTTAACGGGCGGTTTGAGGTTAAAATTTGAATTTTTATCTTTTTACTAAGGTTTAACTATGCCAATTTTAGGGTGTTACATTTTGCCCCCTCTTTAGCAAATTTTTTGAAGAAAATGCGTTAAACACGAGTTCTTCCCGTTTTACGAGAAAGCAAAAATGTACTCAATTTTTTAGACAACGATTCTTGGTCGAATCGTACGACTGCTAACTATGGTGCCCCCTCCGTGTTTTTACCCAAATTGAATGTTTGAGGTAAAAACGTGGAAAAGCAAAAATTTAAAAAATGTTGTTTTTGAATAAAATTAAGAAAAATAGGGAAAACCCTAATTCATTTTTTACTATTCATTTTTTTATTGTTCCAGAGCTCTACAGAGAGAAACAATGGTGGAGACAGCGCATAGAACTATAGAGGTCCGTCATAGGCTACTGGTAAGGATCTAATCCTAGTAGATTAGGTTTGATTTTACTTTGTGCAATTTTTTTTTATTTAAATGGTGATTGTTTGGGGCATCGCGGCCGTTTTTAGGCCGTCGACACCATTGGGACTAAATCATCCTGATTTCGTCGGAATCATCCCTATATCATTGATTTCCGTCATAGCTCTCTAGGTTGAGGTTGCCTACCTCTAGGCTCAGGTGTAGACACTGTAGGATGATGCTACATGACTTAGAGCTTGAGGTGGAGGAGTGAGCATGTAGGAGTTGGTGTGGTCTATGGCTCAGACTACGTTCTATCGGGGAGCATACTACCAGATGGTTTCAGAGAGCTAGAGGTTACAGCTGCCAACTGACATTAAGGGGCCAATCAGGATGGGGTCATTGAGGACATCGTCACGATTGATGTTGAGGACCCATGACACAGGGCTGACTCTGATGGGGACTCCTCCACCTCAGGGTGGTGGAGGAGACGAGGTTGAGAGCTCGAGGGCTCCTCGAGACTAGACGCTCACTGCACAAATATTGTATTTTTTTATTATATATTGTTTGAGAGGATTGAGTATGCCAGGCTATTGATTGTGGCATACCAGTCCATTTTTGATATGATGTACATAATTTGTTGATATATATATGGTCTTTTGATGATATGACTTGTTGAATTTGTTGTATGATGCTTTAATGTTGAATTTCGATTGATTATTGATGATTCATGTGATTATGTCATTTTTAGAAATATTATAATTTTATGTCATGTTGTAACATTTAAATGAAATAATCTGATGTAAACAATTGGTTGTTTTTGTGTGATTTGATGAGAATAAAAGGGACTTCTAACAATAATTTCAAATGACATTGTCACTATTATAGACCATTTCATGGAGTCGTCGCTCACTCGGTCGTCAAGCTAATCCCAGTATAGAAATATTGCTAAAAGTAAAAGAATGCTTAAGAGAATGTCTTAAGACTTTGTGTTGTGATGGTGATGATGATGGTTTGTGATTTGTTTTCAGATTTTCATAAAAATAATATGTGTGAGATACTAAAAGAAATATGATTTTTCTAGGCATAAATTCCTAAGTGTGATAAAATTTTGAACAATTCCTTAGAAATTATACCATGGTTGTAAAATTGAATGTTGACATAATGACATGAAATAGAATAAGTGTTCATTCGTTTTTAAAGCACACTTGTGTAACATAATGATGTAAGTCATATGTTTGGATGAATTTGTTTAAAAAAAATGGAAAATAAGGTTATAACAATGGTTTGTGCTAGGCATAGAATTATAGATATAGACTTATACCATCATCGCGAAATCCAAAGAAGAAATTGATATTTTTAGTTTCATTGCATGATCGATTTTTGATTTGGAGATAAACAGAAAATAATAATATATAACTTGAATTTATTTACTAGATTTTGTAAGATGTTGTTTTAAAAGAATTTTGGATTTTTTGAAAACAATGTATGTAATTGTTTTTATACTAAACAGATGTTCTGAAATAAGAATAAAATTTATTCCAAAAGAGTTGCAAAAATATTTTAAATTATCTCAAAGACAAATGTAGATTTGTAAGGAACCCTCATGTGCATATGTGAGTTCATTGCCAATCTTGATTTATCATAATGATAGAGAATCTCTCAAATACAAATGTGTGTGCAATTGTATTGTTCGTTCACCAATTTTGAGCAAGATAATTTGATACAAGTAATTTGACTTTAACCAAATGAATGTTCGTTAACCATGATTTGTATGCATGTAACCGTACCAGACTACTGTGTAAGTTAGGTTATCAAGAGCTAGCTAATCCATAAGCCGACATAGGTCTATACAAAATAAGGTTGCTAATGTGACAGACATATCACCATGCTAGGGATTACCCAAGACCAAGTGGGTTGGGCACAAACCACCTATTATGGGGCTTACCTCATAGTTTTTGAATAATTAAGAATTCCAGGGATTCAAGTTCATTCACCCTTATTTTATTTTCAAGGGGTAGGGAAGGATTTATTGCATTTTGCTTTTGCTTTTTCTCTTTTCTCTTTTCTCTTTTCTTTTTTTTTTTGTATTTTTTTTTTGTATTTTTGCTTGATATTTGAGATAATGCTGAAACATTGCTGTGATGATACAAAATAACATTTTTCTTTTTCTCTTTTTCTTGAACTTTTATTTTCTTCCTATGCTAGGGATACTTGCTCGGATTAGCTGTAGAGCAAGGGATTTTTATTCTGGGTAGGGGTGAGCTTGTCCTTTTGTCAATTCTCAAATATCCTTGACCATGTGCATGATAAGATAGCAGAGGAAACTTTTCGCTCAAGAAACCATTTCTACTATGTAGCATCATATCGAATTTGCAATGAAATCATTTTAATGTGAAAATATATACTTGGTTCAAGTAAATAACAAGATCAATTCTCTATGCTCAAAACTTTATTTAATTCAACTGTGGACTTCGATATAAGAGAGATTAATAATAAAAAATAAAATCAAGATATTTATTCATGTGAATGTGAAAGTGCGGGTTTCCAAATAAATGCTAATTTATCCAAAATAACTAAAAATATAACTGCAACACTTCAAGAATTGACAGGTATGAAAATAAAATATGTTTTTGAAGATTTTGACGATTTTGATGTTTTTATATTTTTATATTTTGATTAACGCATTGCAAGAAGAAATACTATTACTGTTTGTGAAAAATATTGTGATAGAAATGGCTAAAATGAAACAATATGCAAAATACAATATATACAAATGATGAAATGACCCAATGTTATGCATAATAACGTTTAAGATGCATAATTTTCATAGGTTCTTTAATATCTTTACCGTATAAGGTAGCTAATTGATATGCTTCCGATCCAAATTTAGCAGTGATGACATATGGTCCGAACCAATTGGGCTCAAATTTACCTTTAAGATCTTTAGTTGCATTAGTATTTTTCTGATTTTCTTGTAAGACAAGGTCGTCGATCTCAAAGGATCGCTAATGAACTTTCTTGAGGTATGCTCATTTAAGCTTGTTTTGGTAGGCACGAAGATGCTCCAAAGCATTGATGCACTTTTCATCTAGGAGTTCCAACTGACTACATCTTCCAGCACGATATTCATCTCCTAATTTAGTATCTTGAAGTAGCATATCCAAAGAAGGAACTTCTAATTCAAAGGGAAAAATGGCTTCAGCACCATAAACCAAAACAAAGGGGGAAGTGCCTGTGGGAGTACGAACGCTAGTTCGATAAGCCCACAAAGCAGGATATAATTGTATGTGCCAATCTTGACTAGATTTATTAACCAGTCTTTTGAGGATTTTGATTAATGTTTTATTAGATGCTTTTGCTTGGCTATTACCCTGAGGATAATAGGGAGTGGACCAACGATGTTGAATTTTATACTTTTGACATAATTTTTTGACATCTTTATTTTTTAAACAAGTTCCATTATCTGAAATGAGATTTGCAGGGATTCTGAACCTACAAATAATTTGATTAAAAATAAACTTGGGTTCCAGTACAAGAAGTTAATGACATAGCTTCAACCCACTTCATGAAATACTCAGTGGCGGTTATGATAAATTTGTGTCCATCAGATGACACAGGGTTGATTTTTCCAATGATTTCTAAGCCCCATTTTGAAAAGGGCCAAGGAGATGAAATGGCCTGCAGCTCTTGTGCAAGTGCATGGACAAGGTTAGCATGTTTCTAGAACTTGTCACAATGGCACACATAAGCATGTGCATCATTCTCCATGGTAGGCCAAAAATATCCTATCCTAAGGAGTTTTTTAGCAATGGCGCTACCACTAAAATGCCCCCCACAAGATCCATTGTGGGCTTCAATCAAAGCTAATTTAGATTCTGCTAGATTCAAACATCTCAGTAATATGCCTTTAAAAAATCTCCTATACAAGGTATTACCAATAATCACGAAGCGACTTGCTCGTCTACATAATAACCTACGCTGGTTACTATGACAACCTTCAAGGAAGGTTCCATTTTATAGAAAATTAAATATATCAGTGTACCATGCTTCCAGAGTAGTTTCATTTATTAGAAACACATCCAAAGGTTCTAAGCATGATTTGCTTGAAGTGGGTTCCTGGAGTTGATGAATAATGATGGTAGCATATTCATCATCTAACTCCAAGGGCAAAAGAGATGCGATTGCAGCCATAGCGTCAACCGCACGATTGCTAGTTCGAGGAATAGCTTCCAAGGTAACTTGATCAAATAAAGATAATAATTGTAAGACATATGCTTTGTATGGATGCAATTTGTCATCTCGAGTTTGATAAACATCATTGATTTGATTTATGACAAGTTGAGAATCATTGAAAACCAATAAATTTTTAATTTTCGATGCTAAAGCAGCTCGTAATCCAAGGATAAGAGCTTCATATTCAACAGTGTTATTAGTACAAGCAAATGTTAATTTGAAGGACAGAGGTATAAGATGTTTTTGTGGAGATATTAAAATAATACCTGCACCAGCCCCATTCATACATCGAGCTCTGTCAAATTATAGGGACCATTGCTCTAGATGGTTTGCCTCTAGTTTAAGGCATTCATCGAGAAACTCAATGATGAGGGGATGGGTAGACTCTAAGGGTGCAACAACTAATTGATCTGCTATGATTTGACCCTTAACAGACTTTTGTACTATAAACGTGAGTTCAAACTCGCTTAGCGCAAGAACCCACTTGGTTGTACGACCAGATAAGTACGGTCGACTCATGAGATATCGTAAAGGGTCGAATTTGGCAATAACATACATTTTCTAACTAAGCATATAATGTCATAGTTTCTATGTAGAAAATACGACTGCTAGACATAACTTCTCTAATATAGTATAGCGAGTTTTATAACTGATTAAGGTCCTGCTAATGTAATAATTAGCACGTTCTTTCTTATCATCTTCAAGCTGAGCTAACATAGCTCCTAAGGCAAAATCGAAAGCAAAAATGTACAAAATAAATGGATGATCAGATCTAGGTGGGGAAAGCATCGGTGGTTTAAGGAGATATTGTTTGAGGAGTTCAAATGCTTCTTGACATTCATCGTCCCAGTGAAAAGAGACATCTTTCTTAAGAAGCTTAAGAAAAGGTCCGATTTTGTCTGCCAACTTATCAATAAAGCGAGGAATAGCTTGAAGCTTACCTTGTAGACTTCATAATTTTGATATATTTGTGGGTGCGGGCATATCAGTGATAGCCACGATATTGAGAGGGTCAATTTCAATTCCACGTAAGGAAACTATAACCCCTAATAATTTACCATACTTAACTTCGAATATACATTTAGCTAGATTCAATCGGATAAGATACTCCCTTAACCAATCAAATACTTTTCTCAAATCATCTAAATGATCATCTTCTTTGATGGAATGAGCTATAATATCATCGACATAATCATGTAAAATATCATGCATCATATCATGAAATATATAAGTCATGGCTCGTTGATATGTTGCACCTGCATTCTTTAAACCGAATGGCATCACTTTCCAACAAAAGGTCCCCAAGGGGTAATAAAGGCTATTTTAGCTTGATATTTATGAGCTATCCTGATCTGATTATAACTGGAAAACCCATCCATTAGGGATATCATTCCACTCCCAGCAATAAAATCAATGATCTGATCTATGTTGGGAAGAGGAAAATCATCTTTAGGGCATGCAACATTAATATCTCTGAAGTCTGTGCAAACCCTAACTTTAGTGGCTTCTTTCTTAGTTACTGGAACTACATTTGAGATCCATTCAACATAATCAATGGCTTGTATAAAAATAACATTTAAGAGTTTTTCTAATTCTCCTTTGACTAGTAAGGCCACTTTGGGATGCATTTTTCTAAGTTTTTGTTTAACAGGTTTAGCATCTAGATGGACTACTAGGTGATGCATAACTACAGAAGGGTCTAATCCTGGCATATCTTCATATGTCCAAGCAAAGACGTCTTCATATTGTTTAATGAAGGCAATGTATTTATCTTGTTTTTCTTGACTCAATTCTAATCCAATGTTGATTATGTGAGGGTTATCTTTGGTTCCAATGTTAATTTTTATGATGTTTTCTACTTCCATATGTAGATCTCTCTCAAAATTAGGTGGGGCGGGTGAAATGCCTAATTCTTGTAATTCATCCAAGGTTAGCTTGGATAATTCGTCTTGAGGAGTCATGGCCTCAAGTTGGGCTATACTAGGTATAGAGGCATTGAAATAAAATCCGTTATGTAACAATTCCTCAATGGAGACATCATGAAAGATATCCCCCTCCAACTCGTCGTCGGATTCGACAATCATCTCAGGGTAAGCTATGGATAGCATATTGCATGTAAGAGGCTTATTCATTAAATGTAAGACATCTCGTTTATCCAAATAATCTTGGTAACATATAAGATGGTCATCATCCTCAAATGGGAAGGGCTGACCTTTACTAGGAAATAGGCCCACACCACATCGGGTAGGCCATGGTTCTACCTCAATATATTCTTTCATACCATTCTGGAAAGGTCCCAAACCTTTCCCTTTATATCCCAATTTAGGCATTATGGGTTTAGCTTTAATATACTCATTAGCAAAATAGCATCTGGCATATCCATCACAATGTGTCTTGATGTTTCTAGGTATTCTTACCCAGTCATATCCCTTATAAATAAAAGCACAACTCCCAACTTGGTAGATACTTCCCATAGGCCGTGGGAGGCCCAAGGTACGAGGAGAGGGTGGGAGTTTATTTAAAATAAGGGAATCTTGCATGGTAGTGTTGGTTTCTTCTAATATAAGAATTTTAGATAAATCGGGTAAGAGCTCATCAGTAAGAGCATAAGAGGTAGAAGGAACATTTCCTACATCGTCGGATGTGGAAAGGATGCCTGTAGTGGATGTATATGTTATAGAGATATCAATGGGTGAGTCTATAGGTATGGAATTTATAGGAGTAAAACAAGAAGCATTGGTTATGGGTTTAGGATCCTTTTGAGGTCCTAATGTGGTTTGTTCGGAATATGTTTGAGCTATATGTAGAGGTGTAGTTGATGGGGAAAAATTAGATGATGTTATGGGTGTGTGTTTCACATGTTTATACGGTTGATGAGAATTAGGATGTGTGGATGACAGAGCAGGGCAAAATTGAACTCCAACCGGTTTTGCCAAAGCACACATATCAAAGGGTCTAGGATCACCATGAATGGTAACCAACTAATTTTTAAATTCGAATTTAACACACTGATGTAAAGTTGATGGAACAACTGGCATTGCGTTGATCCAAGGGCGAACCAAAAGTATATTGTACGATGTAGGGCAATGTACAATGAACACGGTCGTGTCTAAGGTTCTCGGACCAACTTGCAAGGGAATAGTAATAACTCCACACATTTTTCATGTTTTGTCATTGAAGGCTTTTATGATCATATCAGTTCTTTTCATTTCATCACTTCCAAAGCCAAATATTTGGTAGAAGTCAAAAGTGCATATGTTTACAGATGAACCATTATCAATCAAGACTCGTTTAACGGCTACATCCCCAATTAGGGCAGTAATATATAAGGGATTATCCTTATGTAAACTATGTTGTGGTATATCTCTATCTCGGAAGTCAATACAATCGACTTCTCAAGTTATGATAGTATTGGACATGGCTTCAGGTTGAATATTTAGTGGTACCATCATTTGGCTTAATGTGAGCATTAATTCATCCCTATGGATAGGAGAAGATCTTAAAATGTCCAAAAGGGAAATTCTAGTTGTAGTATGTGATAATTGTTCATTAATATTATAAGGAGGCTTAGGTTGAACATTAGGTGCATGATTCCCTTTATTGGGATTTTTCAAAACAAATGGAGCTGATCCATCGTTCTGAGTTTGATCCTATTGAGAGTTTTGAGCCTGTTGTCTGGTAACGGCTCCGATGGTACCTACAATATTATTTTGAGGATGATGAATGGGCCTTGGTCTAGCATTTATGGCTTGTTCATTAGAAAGTAATTGGTGAGAATATGGTCTAGTAGTGACTCTTCTAGGAAATGGTTCTTCCGGAACCATAAAACTTGTGATAGGTTGAATAGGATCTGATTCATCTACAGAGCTATTCGATTGATTTGAGGTGATTTCCATGTCACTTTTAGTCTCATATTCTACATCACTAAGATCAGGTGTCTGAGTATTATATAGAGGTCTGGTCGTAACCATGGATAAAGTTGTGTCAAATACTTCCACATCATGAGTAGGTGAATGTCCACTAATAGTTTCTACATATCGGGTAGGAGGGGGAACATTATGATGCTCAATTTGATTAGCCACCTCTTTACCATGCTTTGGTAAAGGATGTTGAAATATGTCCAGTGCCTGATTGGCATTCTGATTCTAATTTTGGGGGATGTTATTTTGAGCATTATTAGAAGGATTTTGTTTAGGTTGAAAGGCTTGCACCTCCATCTCATTGTTATCAATAAGGTCTTGTATTTTATGTTTTAATGTTTTACAAGAGTTGGTAGCGTGTCCAGGCCCTCTATGGAAATCACAATGTAAATCAGCTACGTATCCGGGTATAGTTGGATCAGGTTCCTGGATATTTGGTAATTGAATCAAACCTCATGCTAATAATTGTGGGAGAATGGTTGATAAAGGTTGATTTAACCTAGTAAATTCTTGGGGTGGTTTATCAGGAGTTCTCAATATGAACTTCTCTGTTGTTTTCACAGTATTAACATTGGCAATGTTTCTGCTATCAGTGAATCCATCACCCACAACTTGTTTATTTTTATATTGATTTCTGGATGTTTTCTCATCATATTTATTTTTGAGCTGACCTCTTCTAATGAGAGCATCTTCCACCCTTCGAGCTAAATCTATAACTTGATCGAAGGTGGTCAAGGTAGCAGTTGATAATTCATAGGATAGTTGTTCTTGTAAATTATTGATTAAAAAATCCAACATTTCCCGATAAGGTAACACAAAGTGTAATTTTCCTATCAACTACCTCCATCGAGCTAAGAAGTTAGCAAAACACTCATCTTTGTCTTGTTTTAGGTTGTACAAATATTTAATGGTTACATGCCTTTCAATATAGGCACTAAATTGATGCACAAAAGACTCAGTGGTCTCTTCGAAATTTCTCAAAGAATGAGTGGGCAATTGATAATACCACTCCAATGCCATCCCCCCTAAACTTTTTGGGAACATTTTTAGTAATAACAAATCATCATGGGATATATCATGGCATGCTATCCTAAAAATTCAAAGATGCTCTATGGGATCTTCAGTTCCTTTATATATAGGTAGGACAGGCATAGGAAAGTGTTTAGGATATGGTTGTGCTACAACTATAGGATCTAGAGGCTGACTACATATCTCTCGATAATTGTACGAGGGATGGTAGGGATCTATTTGGTCCATGCGGGAGACTAACTATTTCACCATGGCTTCCAGATTACCAGTTTGTCTACCATATTGGTTTGGTGGTACATGAGTATGGGATTTTGAGCGTAGGAAGGCGTGACATAAGGATTAGATGTTATATTGTTGTTATGCAAATGGTTGGTAGGAAGAGTATTATGAAGAAGATTTGTTGTAGCATTATATTGTATCCCATATTGTTGGAAATTGGTATTTGGTTTTGTTTTAGTCTTTTTTTGATTTGAGGTATATTTATCAATAGCTTGGCAAAATAGAGTAGTGAATGAAGGTTTATTTTGTGTGGTAATAACCCTAGGCTTGATAACAGGCACTCTAGGTGGTTGGGTAACCTGTTGTTGTTGCATGTTCTGGATTATAGTGGCCATATCCAAATTGGATGGTCTAGCTTGATCACTTTCTTGATCAATGAAGGACAAAGGATTAGTGTGTGTGTGATATATGTCTTCTAGGGTTGCTTGAGTGTCACTAATTTGATCTTTGTCCATATGGACTGCTCTATTAAGAGTGCCAATATTAGTACTGAGGAACTTCCAGAAATGTTCCATGTTCTCAAAAGTAACAGCTCCTTCTGGAGATATTTTAGAGGATGAGGATCCTTCCTTTCTATCATTTTCTTTTTGTTCATTTCCTACAGCAAATTCTTCTTCTTGTTGGTTGAAGTTTCCTTCTTCCTAAATTGGGTCTTCAAGAAGGACATCTAGGTTATTTTCTGGTTTTATTAACCAATCTTCTTCTACTTCCGTTTGTTTTCCATTCCTGAGTCTAGTCATTATGTCTAAATTTAGATTTTAGCAAATATATATTAATATATTTACAAAAAATTTGGGAGGTATATATTTTAACTATATACCTACTATAATGCTTAAAAGAAAATGTTTTGATTTTTGTTATGATTTTGTTTTATTTATTTATTTATTTATTTATTTATATATATTTTTTATGTTTACAAAGACAACAAACAACACACTAAATGCAAGAGATAACAATAATAAAAGAATAGCTTAGTTTTCTATAAACAGTTTATAGATGTCATTGATAGGATCAAGTTCATCGGGAGTCATGAAATGCTCCTCTTCAAATTGGAAATGGTTTTTCAAGAACTTGATAAAATGTGCTATAGTGATATTATCTGTTTCATACCCTGACTACTAGAAATAAAGTTCATGGCAATACTCTCGATATAACATAGCTCTAGGAACTCTATTCCATATTTTTCTATCCGTAAAAACAACCTCTTGATCCTCTATATGAGATAGAAATTTATGTACTACAACTACATTCTCAAGATATTCCTCAAAGGTGTACAGCTATGAAGACACATGGGCTCTTTTATCTACTAACCACCTATGGCAAGCTCTCTGAATTTCATGATATAAGGTCACTTGATGAAGATCCAGGATTATATCTAGGACAAACCTCTTAATTTGCTTAAGTTCTGTTGCCCTAGATCCAATGATACCCAATCTCCTATCAAGTTCGTCCCATAAATGTTGAACCCTATTTATTTGAGGTACTCTAAGCACAGAAGTAACCTCTATAGCTGCTAATTGATTGTCAACATTAATGGTGACAACTCGTATTTTATTACAATCTACCATCTAAATATGATATGCAATCTTTGGTTCTAAATGCATTTATGTTTTGTTTTATGGATTGTTTTCAAAAGGTTTTTAGTTTTCATGTCGGGTTCACCAAAATGTATCGCTCCAAATTTTTTGCATCCTTACCCTCAGGCTATAGGATCCACGTCCAGAAGGGGGATGCGAGAAGGATGGGACAATACCTCGGACTGAGAGGCCCTTTGAAGGTCCCACCTCTTGTGGGAGGGGTATAAAGGTGAATTTTCGATGGATGGTGGGTTCACCAGGAAACTTTTGAGTGGCAATTTCCACACCTAGGTTGATATTGAGTTTGATGTGTTCATTTTGTACTTTAATCATTCAACTCCTTGTTTTGGACAAGATGAATCTAAACTATTCTATATGTCAATGCTGATTTTATGGATATAAAAAATATGAATAAATGCTAAACACAGAAAATATATCAAATGGGAGAGAACATACCTAATTTCGGATGTTTGATGAAGGTTCTGAGTTTTGTAGCAGTCCAAATCATCTCAACTTGTACGTAATCATCTGATATTTTACATAATCATCTCAAATCACAGTCGATCGTCATAGATTATATGGAATCATCTGAGATCTGACGAATTCATTAGACAAATTCGTCAGAAACCTGTGATCACAAAAATAGACACAAAATACCAAATATGCAACTACAGAAGCAAAGGAGATTGATATCAATAACAGCAAACGTGCCTAAATAATGGATTCAAATAACAAAGAAGAGAAATGTAGTAGATTTAATGATTGATTTTAACTTTATCATGCGGTTATGCTAAATGAGGTGAACTTTAAGATGCATAAACATAATAACTAAGATAATGTATAAAAAAATACAACAAACAATAAAGAGATGCAAACTATAGACTTTGATTGCCCCCAATCTAGACTACAGTCAGGATTGCCTCCAATCGTACGAGATCATCTGTGCTCCTCGACAAGATCGTCTGAAATCATTCAAAATTGCTTGCGATGATCTGATCTAGATTCGACTAAAAATAGTAAATTTCTTGCAAGAAAACATGAAATACTGAATACAAATGATGGTGTGAGGATGTTCTGAGGTGCAGGGAAGTTTAGGGAAGTTTAAGCAGAATTTCAGGCAAAAAGTCAGGGGGAATCAGGGGGATAAACTAAGAAAATATTAGTTTATATAGGATTAGGGATAGGGTAGGAGGTTGGGGATCATCCCAATCTAGGAGATCTCCAACAGGGGAATCTCCAACTACGCAGACGTGCTTCTGCCCAAGTTGGAGAGGCTGTTGAAACATAAGCTAATTGTGAAAATTCAATTTTGGGATAAAATCATCTAGACATTCTGTCTATGACGAATTCGTCAGATCTAGGATGATTTCATCTAATCTACGGCAATATCGTCCAACGATCAAAACAAATCCTAAAAATGGCATGGAAAATGAGGAAATCGGGTAACAGGCGATTAACTGGTGGTTTGAGGTTGAAATTTGAATTTTTATCTTTTTACTAAGGTTTAACTGTGCCAAATTTAGGGTGCTACATCATGAATAATCTAAGTTATAAAGAAGGTAAATAAATTTGCCAAGAGTATGCTCTACGTCTGCGCTTGAGAAAGCGATCTATTCACACCAAAAATTGGAGGGTTTGTTTATAGATCTAGTGTTTTCTAAAGAAAACCATGGATTAATAGCGGAGAAGAGAAAGTCGCTTCTAGATCCACTTCTTTAATTTAGATTTTCATTCTTGCATCTCCAAGCACCTTCATCTAATTTTCAGATAAAATATGGGTTTAGGAGGGCTACTAATTCCAAATGCACACTAAATCAGATCAAGCGAATGAATCCTAGCTTGCTAACTTACTAATTTTTTGCACATTTAATGCTAACATTGCTAACTTTACTAACACCAAAGGCTAACATAGGGATAGTGAAACACTTTTAAATAAAGATAAAATGAACCCGCTAACTCTAAAAATGAACCTCATGTTAAAGGCACGAAGCTTAAAATGAAGTGGCTTATACCACACACTTTCTCATTTGGAATATTTTAATCTGAAGATAAAAGAGGTTACTAACTGGGTTTCAGGTATATTATTTTAATCTCAAGAACATTAAAAGAAGCTATCTTCTCATTTGGTTGATTTAATGGATTATGATTGCAAAGTACTGTTGAGAAGCAACACACCCCCACTGAAAAAATAAATTTTCATCCTTTGAAAATATTTAGCTTTCATTTTACAATAGGGACCCTCTTAATGTTTTCCAGGTTTTTATTCCAAATTTTGCTTGCCTCCTTCTTCAAGTTTTGCATATACCAAAGTATCCAAGTAGGCTTGCCTATGGCTTTGATTTCAATTGAGAATTCATTTTTAAAATGTTAGAGTCATTTCTGAGTAAAGAAAATCTTTCACTAAATATGTAAAAATGTAGAATGCAAATGAATTCATTAGGAGTCAAACTTCCATTTTTGGAAATGTCATGAAATCGCGACGGGTCTTGGAAGAATTGGCTAAGTGCTAGAAACATCGTGATATCGTGACACTTTCCATTTTTGTAAATGTCGTGAAATCACGATGAGTCTTGGAAGAATTGGCTAAGTGCTGGAAACGTTGCGATATCGTGACATTTCCATTTTTGGAAAAGTTGCGATACTGTGACACTTTTCATTTTTGGAAATGTCGCGAAATCATGACGGGTCTTGGAAGAATGGGCTAAGTGCCAAAAACGTCATGATATCGCGACACTTCCATTTTTGGAAAAGTCGCGATACCGCGACACTTTCCATTTTTGGAAATGTCGCGATACCGTGACACTTTCCATTTTTGGAAATGTCGCGAAATCGTGATGGGTCTTGGAAGAAAAGGCTAAGTGCCAAAAACATCGCGATATCGCGACACTTCCATTTTTGGAAAATTTATGATACCATGACACTTTCCATTTTTAAAAATGTCACGAAATCGCGATGGGTCTTGGGAGAGAGAGCAAATGCGAAGGAAGGTCGCGATTTTGCAACATGTCACGAAATCGTGATATGTCATGATTTCGTGACAAAAGGTCACCAGAAGAAGCTAAGGCATGGACGTGTCATGAAATTGTGACATGGTGGGGGCAGGAAGAAGCTAAGGCATGGTCATGTCACGAAATCGCGACATCACGATTTTGCGACGTCATGGCCGTGTCACAAAATCGTGACGTCGTGATTTCACGACATCGTGAAATCGTGACATGACAAAGCAAAGGAAGTGACAAAGCCAAGAGAGTGTCACGAAATCGCGACGTCGTGATTTCGTGACGTCGCAAAATCATGACACAAAGCAAAAGAAGTGCCCAGTCAAGGGAACATCGTGATTTCACGACATGTCACGGTTTTGTGTCAGAAGAGCTGGGAAAGACCAGAATGTAGGGGGATGTCATGATTTCGTGACACGTGTCAAAAGAAATAAAGCCGACATATAATGAACATTAAGGTTTTAATTTAATAATATTAAAATGCTGACCCTTGCTTTTCTTTTGCAGAGAACGATCCCACAGTTGCATGATAGCGAAAGTAATGGCGAGAAAGACAAAGTCAAGCGCAGATTAATCAAGGACCGTCACATTGAAATGTGAGATGCCGAGAATTTTTTGTCTATCCAGATTTTACAAATCTGGCCGCAAAGAGACTTTACGGTGACTAAGCAGCTGCCTATTTAATGGAATATGTCAGAAATTGATCGAAAAATGAAAATATCTATACACAGTTACCAGAATTTGCCGATGGATGCATTTAATAGGAGAATTTATGATGAAAGTAATGGAATGTAGAGAATTTCAACTCAGAGGCGGCTATGTGAAGATAAAATGTTAGAGGAACCAGTGACTCATCCGAATTTCTTTGAGGAATTAATGAGACGTTCCCGGCAGATGCACCAGCTGGCCAAAAAATGAAGATATTTACTTGCAGTTATAGATGGATGAGAATAATATCAGATCATGCCTTCTCCATTTATGAAAAGTAACTGCACTAATATTTGCAGAGTGGTTAGGGTTTATAAAAAACTCTATTTTTTTTAAAAATGCCTTATATTGTAAAACCCGAGTAGTAAGGTTTAGAAGATAAGATTTAGGGTTTGAGAAGAAGATATTTCTAAAAAGATCAGGGTCTGTCCTGAGTCTATAAATACTTCTTTTGAATGTAAGTTCAAGAGGCAGAAACTTAGAAATACAAGCTATTGGAGCAATTTTCTGCAAATCTTGTTTGAATACTTTGTTCTGGACTTAGAGTTGGTGTGACTTTCATTTTCTGTGATAGCGTGGCCATGAGCCTAATCTCTTTCAGATTGTGATAAGTTCATCTTCTTTTGTTTTTGTTTCATTAAGGTTTATTTAAATTATGTTGTAGATCTGTGTTACCAAGATTGATTATGCTACTAGGCTTCATTTTCTTTATTATGTTAGAGAAAATTATAGATTTAAGGTTTAGGCCTATTCTAATTGCTCTATCCTCACTATGCGAGCTAGGCTACTGGTGAGAGATACCAATTTTAACCGACTTCCCTTTTATTTGTGATTTTCTTTCAGATTTGTTGTTGTCTCTATCTTATGCTCTTAGTGGAAGGTGATCTTAGAAAACTGGACACTTTCCTCTTTGATTTGTTCTATTGTGAAGCTAACCGATATAACTAAAATTGGTAGTTTTGGTTTTGCAGCTAAGTTAGATAAACTTCCCTTTCTACCCCACCCTACTCTCTCTGTTCCACCGTGAAATAATCCATTTTTATCTTTCTTTAAATTTTTCTTTTACTTAAATCTGCTAAAGCATAAAGAGCTAGATCAAAGAACTAATTGTAAATCTGATTATCCACAAAAATAACCAACTCCAAAAACATTACTGAACAAGTCCAGAACCCATTGTAAGGTAATAGACAGTCCACTTGAAACTATTCCAAAAGCGAAAAAGAGTGAATAGACATTCGACCCAACTCTGTAACTCACACCTTGGATATCCAGCAAGATCCTAAAGTGAGTGGTATTTATCCCTTATAAGTGTTATTGGGTTTTCATGCTCATTCTCATAGGGTGTGTATAAAATTCGAACCAACATTTAAAATTGGCGCTAGAAGGAGGGCCTTGAACTTACGTTCTTAGTGCGCTTGGGTTGGGAAATATGATTGTATGTGGTATTTAACAAATACTGTGTTTTATCCAGAGTCTGGTAGCCTTTTTTCTCCCCCTCAGCATTTTAAAACTTGTTTGTTTGAGTTTTTACCTAAACAGCGAAACTCAACACCAACATTTAAAATTGGTGCTAGAAAGAGGGCCTGAAGTTCAGTAGTCTATTAAGGATTGAAAGGTTGTAAGTGTTGGTGAAAAGCTGGATTCTAATTATAGAGTAACAAGGTCCCACTCCAGAGCTAGAGAGCTCCTTGTGCCTGAGTTAGAAACCCCCAGAAGAAGCAACCTCAGAAGGGCCAAGTCCTTGTCTAAAATAGTTTTGTCACCACTTGTAGTTACTCCAAATACAACTGAAAATATATTGTCATTAATCAAGTAGTAATGGCAAGTTGGTTGGGTTCCACTGCTTTAAATATCCCTGGTGCAGCCCATGATCTGCCTAGAAATCCTGAGAGATATCTTCCTAGATACAAGCATGATGGAACTAAAATAGCAAAACACCTGATGGCATATAAGAATGCTCTAAAATTTTTAAATATACAGCATGAAGATGTGGCTTGCAGATTGTTCCCGTTCACTCTCCAGGAGGGACCATATGACTAGTTTTTGAATCTCACTAATGATTCTATTACTAGTTGGAATGACCTAGAGAAAGTTTTTATATCACAATTTTGGGAAGTGATAGACTCTAGTGTGTTATACCAACAGTTTTCCAGCATTAAGAGAGAGTCGGGAGAACCTGTCAGGTCATTCAATATAAGGTTCCAAAGAGCTTATGGTAGAATTACTGGTCATTACATGCCAAATGCAAATCTAGCCTTAGAAATCTATAAGAATGCATTGGATTCGATGACCTCTATTTTCCTCAAGAGAGACATCAATATCACAACCCTGGCAGGAGCTTATAAAGAAGCTTTAATTCTTGAAAGACAGTTAAGACCTCAAATTTTGAGCGGTCCTTTGATATCCTATGTTACACAGAACATGCCTATTTTGAATCCCATTCCACATCATGAGTTAGTGCCAACATGTAATGCTCTACCCAAGGAAACTCCATTAATTGTGACACACACTCAACATGTGCAAAATATAGAGAAAGTTTCTGAAAAAGTCAAAGTGGAAGTGCCTGAAGTAAACATTTGTGACCTAGCATTACCCAACTTTGAAGCTTTTCCTGGTGAGTTAAATTTTCCTGAAAATCAGAGAAATATTGATAGTTCTGGTTCATCCAAAAATAGTATGACTATGATTTCAGATTCATTCACTTTTTCTGAAGATTCAGGAAATGTTGTAAAAATTCCTATGGATGAAATGCAAGATTTTCAACAGTTCAAAAGAGACAGTTATAATTTGAGATGTGAAAATCCAGAACCTACTCCTAATAATGATCCTCCCTCACCAAAAGGTGATAAAAATAAGATTCAATATCACCATACAGAAGTAACTAGGAAGGAGTATAATATCATTGAGGATATGAAGGAAATTAAAGCTGACATCACCCTCCATGAGCTGGCTCAGATTGTTGAACAAAAAGATAACTTGATTGAAAATTACTCTGGACCACCTATTGAATTTCAAGAAAAGGAGAAAAAGATAGTAAATGTGAATGTGGTCAACCAACTCGGAATAGATAAAGAGTCTCAGTATAAGCCTGTGATTACTGAACATAATATCAAAAAAGAGGTTGTAAACCATGTTGATGCAGATATTGGAGATTATAATTTGATAACTGAGAAGGTGAGACCAGTTACAGCTCTAGCCAACCACAATAATGATATTTGGACAATACACATTGATGGGGTTAAATCTAAGCAAGGCTCAGGTGAAAGAGCAAATTATGAAAATTCTACTAGAGGGATAAAAATTGAAATCTTGGATATTGGAGCAATGGAGCAACCACAAGATGTTCAGTTTATTAAGAACTATGATGTACAAATAAAATATGATCTCTTTGAGTTGTTACATAAATCTGAAGATGTGATGATCTGGGTTTATGAAGGCTTTAAGGTATTTGATCCTGGGGAGTTTTTACATTTTGTCCCTTTGAAAGAATTCTTCAAACCCTTCAAGTAGAAGCGTAAACATGTTATTATATGATTTGTTTAATTTGGAGGGTGAAAGAGTTACAGATTTGGTGATTCTGTGGGACAAGATCCATATAAAAAAAAAAATAGGGAAGACGGTAAACACAAGTCTTTCCCAGGTAGCAAAAATTTTTGGAAGCATAGTTTGGAGTGCATTTCGTCAACAGGACCTGAAAGGTAATTTTTCTAAATTTACCTGCAAATGGTCAAATTTTTTTAAGGCACTATTTCTCTGCTTTTCCATCTGCTACATTTTTTGAAGTGATTGAAGGGACTTTGTGCATATGTATATATTGTAAATAAAGTTTGAAGTAGTGTGTTGTTATTTGGTTTTGTTAAAGTTTTAAAGTTCTGTGTTTTATCCTTTGGGGTCTATACAAATTTCTTTTAGCTTTTAAAATTCTATTTTTTTTAAGTTTTGCCTGGGCAGTAAAGAAAGAATCAGCCTTTAAAAATTGTTTTTATTCTGAGTTCAAAATCCTGTGTTCATTTTCTCTTATTCTAAGTAAGAGATAGTCTGCTTAAGCTTAACAGTGGAACTATTTTGTTATTCAGAACAACAGTAGAAAGATAATTGGATTTTGTGTCTTGCTTGCCAAAATTATTTTAATTATAAAGAAACTGCTATACTGTTTGGCTGGAGAAACTCCCACGAAATCCAAGAAAAGTTGGTTGTAAGAGGGGACTCTGATTCATGAAATTATTTGAGTATCCATAGAGGCTATCAGTACCCAGGCTGAAGAAATTCCAGATCGATGAAATATTAAAAAAAAAATTGTTTTTTTTTAAGGCTTTTCAGATTTTGGTATATTTCAAAGGAGAGAGAGAGAAGGTGAAAGTTGAGCAAGACAGCATAAAACTGGCACTCTGTTATTTTCTATACAAAAAAAAAAAAAGAGAGAAAAAGTTATGTAATGAAAGAGAGCCAAGGCTTCAGAAGATGTTTTCTTTTACCAAGTTGTAGATACTACCTCAGTTGTGGATCAGGGTCGTGAAAATCTAAAGAGTAACTCTGTTAGGGCTGTAAAAGGCTAAACTAGTAAACAGAGCCCTACTCGGTTTCCCCTTTCACAACTCGGTTTCTCCTTTATATAAAAGTTGATCAATCCAGATTACAACATTCGAAGGCCCAGTAATTCTTGAAGAAAGTTTTATACGCTTATAATTGCACATCAAAAATCTTCCTTAAGTGATTCAACCTAGTATGTCCTTGGAAAATTTTAACAACTATCAGGTAGTAGTTAAATTATTTTGAAGAATATTTATGGCAAGGCATGGTACATGGTCTATGTTGTTTTGAAACTAGAGTCTTGGATTCTAAAATAGTGCTACTATTTTACCCGCAGATATCGCCATTTGTTGAGAAGCAACACACCCCCACTAAAAAATTAAATTCCATCTTTTGAAAATATTTAGCTTTCATTTTACAATAGGGACCCTCTTGATGTTTTCCAGGTTTTTATTCCAAATTTTGCTTGTCTCCTTCTTCCAGTTTTGCATATACCAAAGTATCCAAGTAGGCTTGCCTATGGCTTTGATTTCAATTGAGAATTCATTTTTAAAATGTTAGTCATTTATGAGTAAAGAAAATCTTTCACTAAATATGTAAAAATGTAGAATGCAAATGAATTCATTAGGAGTCAAACTTCCATTTTTGGAAATGTCACGAAATCACGACGGGTCTTGGAAGAATTGGCTAAGTGCTGAAAACGTCACGATATCGCGACACTTTCCATTTTATACGCTTATAATTGCACATCAGAAATCTTTCTTAAGTGATTCAACCTAGTATGTCCTTGGGAAATTTTAACAACTATCAGGTAGTAGTTAAATTATTTTAAAGAATATTTGTGGCAAGGCATGGTACATGGTCTATGTTGTTTTGAAACTAGAGTCCTGGATTCTAAAATAGTGCTACTATTTTACCCGTAGATATCGTCATTTGTTGAGAAGCAACACACCCCTACTGAAAAAATGAATTTCCATCCTTTGAAAATATTTAGCTTTCATTTTACAATAGGGACCCTTTTGATGTTTTCCAGGTTTTTATTCCAAATTTTGCTTGCCTCCTTCTTCAAGTTTTGCATATACCAAAGTATCCAAGTAGGCTTGCCTATGGCTTTGATTTCAATTGAGAATTCATTTTTAAAATGTTAGAGTCATTTCTGAGTAAAGAAAATCTTTCACTAAATATGTAAAAATGCAGAATGCAAATGAATTCATTAGGAGTCAAACTTTCATTTTTGGAAATGTCGCGAAATCGTGACGGGTCTTGGAAGAATTGGCTAAGTGCTGGAAACGTCGCGATATCGTGACACTTTCCATTTTTGGAAATGTTGCGAAATTGCAATGGGTCTTGGAAGAATTGGCTAAGTGTTGGAAACATCGCGATATCGCGACACTTCCATTTTTGAAAAAGTCACGATACCGTGACACTTTCCATTTTTGAAAATGTTGCAAAATCACGACGGGTCTTGGGAGAATGGGCTGTGCCAAAAACGTCACGATATTGTGACACTTCCATTTTTGGAAAATTCACGATACCGCGACACTTTCCATTTTTGGAAATGTCACGAAATCGTGACGGGTCTTGGAAGAAAAGGCTAAGTGTCGAAAACGTCGGGATATCGCGACACTTCCATTTTTGGAAAATTCATGATACCGTGACACTTTCCATTTTTGGAAATGTCACGAAATCACGACGGGTCTTGGGAGAGAGAGCAAGTGCGAAGGAAGGTCATGATTTCAAGACATGTCGCAAAATTGTGACATGTCACGGTTTCACGGAAAAATGTTGCTAGAAGAAGCTAAGGCATGGATGTGTCGTGAAATCGTGACACGGTGGGGGCAGGAAGAAGCTAGGGCATGGCCGTGTCACGAAATCATGACACGACAGAGCAAGAAGAAGCAAAGGCATGGCCGTGTCATGAAATTGTGACATCATGAAATCGTGACACGACAAAGCAAAGGAAGTGCCAAAGTCGAGAGGGTGTCACGAAATCATGACATCACGATTTTGCGATGTCACGAAATTGTGACACAAATCAAAAGAAGTGCCTAGTCAAGGGAACGCCGCGATTTCGTGACATGTCGCGGTTTCGCGATAGAAGAGCTGGGAAAGACCAGAATGTAGGGGGACGTCGCAATTTCGTGACACGTGTCAAAAGAAATAAAGCCGACATATAATGAACATTAAGGTTTTAATTTAATAATATTAAAATGCTGACCCTTGCTTTTCTTTTGTAGAGAACGATCCGACAGTTGCATGATAGCAGAAGTAATGGCAAGAAATACAAAGTCAAGCACAGATTAATCGAGGACTGTCACATTGAAATGTGAGATGCCGAGAATTTTTGGTCTATCCAAATTTTATAGATCTGGCCGCAAAGAGACTTTACGGTGACTAAGCAGCTGCCCATTTAATGGAATATGTCAAAAATTGATCGAAAAATGAAAATATCTATACACAGTTACCGAAATTTGCCGATGGACACATTTAACAGGAGAATTTATGATGAAATTAATGGCGTGCAGAGAATTTCAACTTAGAGGCGGCTATGCGAGGATAAAATGTCAGAGGAACCAGTGACTCATCCGAATTTCTTTGAGGAATTAATGAGACGTTCCCAACAGATGCACCAGTCGACCAGAAAATGAAGATATTTACTTACAGTTCAGATGGATGAGAATAATATCAGATCATGCCTTCTCTATTTATGACAAGTAACTACACTAAGATTTGCAAAGTGGTTAGGGTTTATAAAAAACTCTATTTTTTTTAAAAAGGCCTTATATTGTAAAACCCGGGTAGTAAGGTTTAGAAGATAAGATTTGGGGTTTGAGAAGAAGATATTTTTGAAAAGATTAGGGTCTGTCCTGAGTCTATAAATACTTCTTATGAATGTAAGTTCAAGAAGCGAAAACTTAGAAATACAAGCTATTGGAGCAATTTCCTGCAAATCTTGTTTGAATACTTTGTTTTGGAATTAGAGTTGGTGTGACTTTCATTTTCTGTGATAGCATAGCCAGGAGCCTAATCTCTCTCAGATTGTGATAAGTTCATCTTCTTTTGTTTTCGTTTCATTAAGGTTTATTTAAATTATGCTGTAGATCTATGTTACCAAGATTGATTATGCTGCTAGGCTTCATTTTCTTTATTATTTTAGGGAAAATTACAGATTTAAGGTTTAGGCCTGTTCTAATTACTCTGTCCTCACTGTGCGAGCTAGGCTACTGGTGAGAGATACCAATTTTAACCGACTTCCCTTTTGTTTGTGATTTTATTTTAGATCTGTTGTTGTCTCTGTCTTATGCTCTTAGTGGAAGGTGATCTTAGAAAACTGAACACTTTCCTCTTTGATTTGTTCTATTGTGAAGCTAACCGGTATAACTAAAATTGGTAGTTTTGGTTTTGCAGCTAAGTTAGATAAAATTCCCTTTATGCCCTACCCTACTCTCTCTGTTCCACCGTGAAATGATCCATTTTTATATTTCTTTAAATTTGTCTTTTACTTAAATCTACTAAAGCATAAAGAGTTAGATCAAAGAACTGATTGTAAATCTGATTATCCACAAAAATAACCAACTCCAAAAACATTACTAAACAAGTCCAGAACCCGTTGTAAGGTAATAGACAGTCCACTTGAAACTATTTTAGAAGCGAAAAAGAGTGAATAGATATTCGACCCAACTCTGTAACTCACACCTTGGATATTTAGCAAGATCCTAAAGTGAGTGGGATTTATCCCTTATAAGTGTTATCGGGTTTTCATGCTCATTCTTCACAAGGTGTGTATAAATGTCGAACCAACAAGTACTTGTTCAAATCATTAAAGGCCCCTTGTTAACTGTTACTTGCATGGTTTAAGTTATTCTGGTATACATTCATTTATTTTCTTTTGTCTTTATTGATTATATGCATATGAATGTTTGTTCACAAGAACCTTGGAGAAATGAATAATGCTACTTAATTTCTTTGCAAGAGAGAGTTTCTTGTTTAAGACTCTAGTTGTGGTGATCATTTTGCTATAGGGCAAAATATTCACTCAAAACTATGGTTTGAAAATAACATGAGTATCATTGTTATGTGAGTTTGTTTTATAAGCATTATTTTTGAAGCCATTGGTTGAGTGAAGAACTTGAACTAGGAATTGAAAAGAACATGAGTATCATTGTTATGTGATATTGGTTGATAAGCATTGTTGAATTATTTTGAGTGAAGTATCATATGCTTGGACTAGGGTTTGTAATAAAGGATTATTTCATTGAGTGATTGGTTGAGTAGAGTTGGTTGAGCCTATTCAAGTGGATGTGTGAAGTGATTGTCCAAGTTTCACAAAATAAACTATTCTATATTCTGAATTGATTTGAGAAATTGATTGAGTAGTGAGTTGAATTTGAAGCATATTGAGTCTCTAACAATTCTTTGTATGTTTTTGAAAGAGTTATTATAAGTGATTGAGTATTGAGGTGAATTTAAATCATATTGAGTCTCTAATAATTCTTTGCATGTTTCTAAAAGAGTGATTGAAAGTGATTGAGAATTGTGATGAGTATAGAGCATATTTAGTCTCTAAAAATTCTCTTTAAGTTTCTATGAGATTGGAAAAGTTCTAGTGTGGACTTGTTAAGCAGATTAGAGGTAAGTATTTGAGAAGACTTGTGGACAGTTTTGGGTAATATTTTGTGGAATATTACAATACATATTGATAGCAGATTTGGATAAGTTCTTGTGAGGACTTATTGAGCAGATTTGGACAAGTTCTAGAGAGGACATGAGGATAGACTGGTGTGAGATTTTGTGGAAGCTTACAAGGAAAATTTGAGATAAGTATTTGAGAAGACTTGAGAGCAGAGTTGATTGATTGATTTTTTCAAACTTTGAGTTAAGGTTTGGGGTAGATCTTGCATAGTTGACTTGATATTGAGTCAATCCTTGAGTTAAGGCTTGAGGACAAATTTATGCTAGACCAAAGGACTATTTTTAGTACAGATTCGAGGATAGATTTTGGTATAGATTTTAGGATAGGTTTGTGCTAGACTAGAGAAATATATTGAGGATATATTTGTGCTAGACCAAAGGGTTGTGTTTAGTATAGATTTGAGATAGATCTTTGGATATGACAGAGTTGAGGATATATATCTCCAACCAGAGCAAGGAGAACAACTGTCTTTTATGGATAGAGTTCCATTTTATAAGGGTAGTGGAGGCAGAGGTCTTCTAGAGTATCACTAGCCAGAGTAGAGTTAGGATATTGGTGTCTCCTGTGGATAGAGATCCATGAACTTGATTTAGGGGATTGGTATATCCTTTAGATATATGTCCATAAACATTATAATAGTTAAAGGATTCCCAAGATATTGATTGAGAAATTTTTAGTAAAATGTTTTCTTCGTGGAGTAGCCCACATGGGGTGAACCACGTAAATTTGGTGTCTCTATTGTATATGGTGATTTGTGCATTGCTTTCATTACTTCTATTGATATTTCTATCTATATATTGCATACTATTGATTGGTAAATAAGAGATAGAAGTGGTATTATATTATTCAACCCCCTCTCAGTATAATCTTGTGTTCTTCAATTGGTATTAGAATGAGTTCCTTCGAAAGAGATTAATAGCTTGAAGTAAAAGCTTACAAGAACACAATGTATTCTAAGAATGGATCATCAAATAATTCAACACCAATATTTGATGGAAGTGATTATATATATTGGAGTATGAGAATGAATATTTACCTGATGGCACTTGGCAATGATATTTGGGAAGCAATTGAAAATGGATACAATACCTCAGTTGATCCACCTACAGATAAGGAAGGTAAGATTCTACAACATTACAATTCAAAAGCAATGAATAAAATTTTGATAGGTTTGCAAAGAACATAGTCCATAAAAGTTATGCATTATCAATATGCAAAAGGAATGTGGGATAAGTTGCAAAATATATATGAAGGAGATAAAGGTGTCAAGAAATCAAAGATACAAAACCTCAAGGGATAATTTGAAGAGTTAAGAATGAAGGATGAGGAAAATATTAGTACTTATCTGCTTGAAATCGATGAGGTTGTTAATTCTATGTAAGGACTTGGACTTAAGGTTGAAGAATCAGATGTTTGTGATAAGGTCTTAAGATCTCTTCCAAAAATATTTAGTGAAAATATTTCTGCTATAGAATAATCAAAGGATGGTGATTATTTAACAAGAGATATATTGGTTGGTATTCTTACATATTACGAGTTGAGAACAAAATAACCTAATCCCTAGAAGGAAGCAACCTTCAAAGTAATCAAGAAGACAAAGGGTAAGAAGTTAGAATCAAGCAATGAGTCATCCAGTGATGAAGAAGCTAATTATGGCAAAAGGAATAAGGATTCAATAAGATCTAGAGATGCAAAATCTATTAGATGTTTCAATTATGGAAAGTATGGTCATTATGAAACTGATTGTCAATAAGCTAATAATAACAATGATGAAGATAAACAGGATCACATAAATAGGGAATAAAAAATATGCAAGCATCAAAATAAAAGCAAGGATGGACAAAGCAGACAAGGAAAGAAGTTATTTCAAAGGAAAAAGAGGAGATACTATGTAGACAAGGCAAGTAAATACTCAAGTGATAGTGATAGTAATTTTTCGAACAATGATAGATATGAAGTCATATTTACGGTTGAAGAAAAAGAAGTCAAGAAAATATCACCAATAATTCTTAAGTATTTTAGATGTGGTAACTTTGGATATCTTGAAGATAGTTGTACAAGGAATGGTTATAGTTTCAGTGATGATGAATATGAAGATACACTTGAAGGACCATAAAATAATATTCTAATGGCACTAGAGGAAGGAGAAAGTGATCCTATAGAAGACAAGTCAAAAGAAAATGAAGATATAGACAAAGGCAAACAAGTAGAGGAAGAATCAGATAAATAAGGATATGATCTTAAGGGAGAACTTATTTATTCTCTTGAAACAATAAATAATGTAAGAAAGCAAAACTCTAAACTTGATTTTTAGTTTCAATAATGTGATGAAGAGAGAATAATGCTTATAAAGGATATAGACAAATCAAAGGCTAAGACAAAGAAGTTTAAAGAAAATTTAGAAGCAAAGATCTTAGAATATGAAAGGTTAGAGCAAGAAGTAGCCCCACCAAAAGGAGATTTATAAAATTCCAAGAGTAAGCTACAAAATTTTGAAAAGAGTTTAGAGATTGTGGATAAGATGATCAAGGTACAAAGAAGGTCAATAAATAAAATAGGTCTTGGTTTTGAATAGGCTCAAAAGAAATAAGAAGAGAGGTCAACCTCAAGTTCTAAATGAGTGTAGACACCAAAACAACACCAATATGATTATGTGGCTACAAGCACTGACCAAATTGGCATACACAACCCCTAGGGCAGCCCCTAGAGGTTAAACAGTGGTCCTAACCACTCCCAAAGCATATTTGGAAGGTTAGAGGTCAATTTGGCACCTTTCAAGCACCTTGCTCCTTATTCGTTCCACCCTGGGATGATTAGAATGCTATTCACCCCACCCCGGGATGATTAGCAGCAATCACTCTAGGGTGGGGTGAATAGCAGGTTTGACGGGAAAAAAGTCAAACCTTGACAAATGGCAGCCCAGATCTACCACTCAACTCCACCTTCAATGCATGGGAGTGTGAGTGAGCATTTCAAAGCTCAAATAGGCAGTCATAGAGGTAGTCATGGAGCCCTTAATCAAGGAGGAATATTCTCTCCCCTAACAAGGCATGATGGCCAAGTGGCGCCCCTACATGCACATTCAAAGTAGAACTTCAGGTATATAAAATGGTGAGTCTTCTCAACCCAAAATGAGGATAGAGTAGGATCATTTGGAGCAATGGAGTGTTGTTGAATTATACCCTCACCCTCATTGTGCTTCCTACATCCTTGATCTCTCTTTTGGAAGGGAGGTTATTGGGTGAACATTAGGAGTGCAATCTAGACCCAAAACCTAAATAATTGGACACAATACCACACCCAATTTTCCAACACAACCCCCTAGGAGGTTTTGGACCCATACCAAGTGGATTGGTGTCAAAACCAAGCACCAAACGACGAGCGTCCTACCCCTAGGCACCCCCCACACTGTTGCAGTCCTAATCGTCCCACCCCAGAGTGATTAGAAATATATAGTATATTTCTTCACTGTTTATTTTGCATCTTGTTTTAGGTGGTTCATACATGCTACTGTTCAATTTTGAATGCATTCTGACTTGTTTTGATTGTGTTTTCATTGTTTTACACTTTTACTAACATACAGTGAGTGCCTTCCTATATAGGGTGATCGGCATAGAATATACAAAATCTGACCTTCTGGGTTGTCTCAAAATTCACCATTTTGCCTAACCCCAATTTTTTAGATGTTTTTGAGGACTCTAGATGGGACATTTGGAAGGTCACTTTAGGACATTTTATGATAGTCCTAATCGTCCCACCTCGGAGCGATTAGAAATCTACAGTATATTTCTTGACTATTATTTTTGCAATGTGTCCCTAATGGTGTTTACATGCTTCTATTTAAATTTCATTTTGTTCTGATAATTTTTTATCACTGTTTTAGTTATTTCATGTATGCATTAACCAAAGGCCTTGGGGATTGCATGTTTCCCTCCATCTGCATGTGCTATTAATAATTTGCTATTTCTTTGTGCATAGTATCTCTACACCAGAGTGGAAGAAAGGAACTAAGAATGTATTCATGCAAGTAGCGACAATGTTTGGCCCGTCCATTTCGAATGTGGGCATGCAGAAGATCCAGAAGGGAAGCGCACCATATGTTGGTGTAACAAAATTGTATCGAATGCTCCGAGCCCTTGAAAATGGGGGGAGACATATTATAACCTGATCATAAGAAAAATTAATAAAATAGGCTACACCTTTGTTTTTTCTTTACATCTCGTTTCATTCATGCTCCGCTTTCCCTTTTTCATGCACTTAGCTATTTGTTAATACAACTGCTTTTGTTTGCATCGCACCCGGTGCGCCTATGCTTCCATAGACATGCTTTCAGTGGAAATCATGGTGGTAACCTATCCCCTAATTTTGGGATCAATTTTTTGATTAAAATTTTGTGTTTTTTATTGCAGGTGTTAATCCTTCAAGCGCTGGACTGCTCCTCATGCCACCCTATGATGAATACAGAGTTGGTATTCGCTTCACCCAGGGACGAATAGGCATTCATCCCACCCTATGATGAATATAGATCTACTATTAGTTCCACCCTGGGACGATTAGCTCTCTGTGCATTTTCTAAGCAGAAACTCAAGGGCATCCAAGTTGGGCAAAGAAGAGGTAGGTTTTCTAAACATCCTCTATAATTTTCTCTCTGTTTCTATGATTTTTCTACTTTATTTGCTTGCATAGAGAAGTTTGCTACATGTTTTCTTTCTTTGTGCAAGTAAAAAGAACCACACACACCACGTGATAATATAAACATCAAGGAGTTGGTCGTAAAACCCCAACACTTGATCAAGACCAATGGTGGATTTCATCACCACCTTGGCTTGAATTTTGCATACATGACCCTGATCACGATTGTTGCTAGACATAAATCCTGATGAAATCTGACCAAGTGTAGCGGGGGTGATTCCCCGTGCATGAGGATAAGTCTTCTATGGTAGGTGTGAAAAATAGAGTGATTCTCCTTCTGTACCGCCTATGTTCCATGTATTGTTCTGCTCTCGCATACCAATAGTTTCCCTCACGTAAGGGCGGGTATATTGAGAGGTTTGGTATAACGGCCTCGCAGTGGTATATTGAAGGGGTGACCATTTTGGAGATATAATAGCCCCCATCATGCATGTTTTCATTACAAGGTCTTGCACAACAAAAATCAAAACATACTAAACTAGATTTAGGACACACCTTTAATCTATAAATGAGAATCATTTCTTTGATTGTGTGGTCCCCTTTGTTTAGTGTATCATAAAAATCTGTAAAGAAGATAAAACATACGTATCCCTTAGAAAACCACCACCATGGTGTACACCCATAGCCAGGCCCAATCATGGGAAGAAGCAAAAAAAAATGTACAAGGAGGCACAAGTCACCTTCGTTATAGCCCCAAGGACTTGGTCATACCACCTTGGTGGCCTGACCCACAAAATAGTCCACATCATACCATGACAGAACAGGACTATAGAGGCACCCCTTCAAGAGGCACTCCCATTCAACACAGACCCTTTCAGGAGGATTACATACATGGGAAGGCCCCCTTAGACACTCATTATGAGTGGCCACCATGCGAGGAAGCACTAGAACAACATAAGGTCCATAAGGAGGGGCCACATGATTATATCATCCCTCCTATACCCCTCATTACTATTAGAAAAAATAGGCCAAATATAGACCGCAAGGCTCTTCAAATAGGGTGAGCCAACTCTGCCCGCACCTTTCACATATATGAAATGGAGCATGAGGAAAACCACTATATTCCTCAAGAGCAATACATAGTGTGGGAGCAATGCGCCTCCACACCTGCTATTTATCAGGATCACCTACTGAGGCCAGAGCCTCGAGTGAATGTTGCTAACCTTAATATAGGGAAGCGACCTATAGATATATTTGATCACTATGACTGAGATAGATACGTAGGGGAGGCATCTAGGCCTCCTAGACCTAAGACGGTAGAACAAATCCACTTGGCATTTGCCAAACATACCGCCCACCAAGCGTAAATCATGTAGCTTGAGCAAGATCAACAATAGTTAGAGAACCTGTAGCAAAGAGCGCATTCAGTGTCAGATGGATGAGTTTCTCTAGAAAACTGTGCATGAGAGGATTCCAACCCATCACACACATAGGATAGAGCTTTATGAGAGGCATAACCCCTTGGTACGAGATAGGTCTCCATGACCTTATCAAGCGTTGCCTCCAAGACCTCCTAGACCTGAGCGAGAGACCACTCCTAGAACCAATGATGGGTGCCCTCCTCGAGCACCCATCCATGTTTATAGGTCATGCCTAGGAATTCCTCAAGAAGCCTATGAGGAATTTGAACAAGAAGAAGAGTGGGCTGAAATGCCCTACCAAGGCAGGGGGCGCTATCTAGCTACCCCTCCATAGGCCTCAAGTTCCCCGCAATTCACAATGGGAACAAACCAAAGAGGAAGAGATCAAATCTTTCGATGCATACAAAGTGCTGCTAGAGCACTTAGAGTCTATGGAGACCAAGACTTCTGGGCCCCAAAAGGCCACTTTATGCTAGCTTCGTAGTCACCCTGTGCATCCTTTAGTTTTGGCACCCCCATACCCTGAACACTTCAAAATGCCTCAATTGGCAATTTTTAGAGGGGATGGGGATGCCCAAGAGCATGTGACAAGATTCCTGAGTCAATGTTTTCGCATTAAGGACAATTATGCTTTGCTTCTAAGAACATTTATAACCACGTTTGCAGGTCGTGCCTCAAATTGGTTTACCCAGTTGTCAAAGCATAGCATCAGCAACCTAGACCAGCTAGTGGATGCGTTCCTCAAACGTTTCACCTTCAACACCAAGAAGAAGGCATCATTAAGCAACCTAGCTAGCCTTAGGTAGTATGAGGAGGAGACCATGGTGACTTATGGAAATCGATGGAGAATGTTGGTTTCAAAGCTGCCTTACCTCCCTCCCATGGCTGACCTGACCCAAATGTTCTCAAAAAGTTGCCTAAGGTCGATCTCTGTGCTATTACAGCTACAACAATATGCCCCTCTCGAGGAAGCCTTGGTGCAAGCCAAAATCATTGAGGAGATCAAGATACAAGATGGCAAAATTTCCAAGCCATGCAAGAAAGAGTGGCCCAAAAATTCCAAAACTGGGTCTGCGCAATCGAAACTCGCTACGGTCAATCAGGTTGCCATAAACATACCAAAGCCTACACAGATGACACAACCCCCAAAGGCTAATTATCAGGCAGTTCCTCTTGACAACTATGAAAAGAAAAATCATAGGCAAGAGCAAAATTAGTAGCGTCACCCTAGGCGACAATTCACACCCTTCATAGAGTCCAAAGACTCCTTGTTTGACCATTTGTCCGTGGTAAACTAGATAAACCTACTAGAAAGTCAACCCGTAGACCCTAACGCACCAAAACCCAAGGGCTATAGGGAAGACTTGTACTGTAGGTTTCATCGGTAAAAAGGACATGACCTTTACGCATGTTGGAAGTTCAAAAGCTTAGTGCAAGACCTAATAGACAACAAAATGCTAGCAGTGGATAATCCCATAGCACCAAGAAACCAACAAATGGAGGTCTTCAAAGACCCCCTACCTACCCATGATGTGCAGGCAAAGACTCTACAAGTCAATGAGGTGACACAAAACTGCCCCATGTAGGGGTATGTAGGGATGATAAGCATAGTGACACGAAACAAGAGGTACCCAAGCATAGCTGCCCCCACTGCATCTACAAGAGAGGTTCCATCAATGTTACAACCTCAATAGCATCCTACACAACCTCCTCCACCTAGACTAGTGGCCACGATTCAGACTAAACTTACCCAAAGTTTAAGGACCATGTCGTCTAGGATCTCCATATATGAGCTCATCCAACAATCACTGCCCCATCGGGAGGCTCTAATGGAGATACTCAAAGCCATCGAGCTATAGCCCCACAAAGCAAACTCTTTCAACAACTTTGTGGGACATGTAAAATGATGTACATAACTAGTCATAACCTTCAGGGAAGATGAACTGAGATTGGCGACTGGTGATATGGTAGATCCACCCATGCACGTCATTGCATGGGTCAACGAGATTCCATTTAAGAGGGAGTTGGTGGACACTGGATCATCTAGAAATATAATCACAACAGTAGCATTGAAACACCTCAAGTTGCCAGCATCTCACATTATGGCCTCCACCTATACTCTTCGAGCATTCAATGATGCGATATGCTCGATGGTTGGCACAATTGTCCTGTCCATCCAAGTGGGACAAAAGACTATTCCTACGTTGTGCCACATCCTGGCAGGTGAGATCACCTACAATATTTTACTGGGCCGACCTTGGATCAAGGACATGAAGTGTGTCCCTTTGATAGCCCATCAATTCCTAAAGTACACATATGAAGGGTAAGTGCATGTAGTCCCGACAGACTTAGAGCCCTTCAAGTATTGCAATGCAGTATAGCTAATGCCACAATCGACCCTCCCATTGACACATTTGGACTTTCAATTGAATCCATCCAAACAGGGTCCTATTCCACATACATCCCCACTGTTAAGTCCCTCAAATCACCAACCAGGCCCATCTTCATCGTCTGGTCCTTCACCAATGACACCACCGATGGTGGCCACACTGAAGGAAAATGAGAAGAAGCCCCTGGAAGAGATACCACCATTGGTCTCAACCATATCCACCGAAGAGATGCCTAGTCGAATGGAAGTCGAGACGCCTGGTTCACCCAACATGGAGTGGACCCAAGAAGAACTCCCATTCCCTCCCCCTCAACCGCCAACGATCACCATTGAGATGGCCAATACGGGCCTGAGGGAGTATCTAGAGTGGAAAATTGTAGCAACACCCATGCTTGAGTCCATGCAGGACATGGGGAGACCTTGCCTCCCCATCGGCACTATTGTACCTTTGGGCTACCCACCAAATTAGAAAAAAATTGTATATGGGGGCCTTGACAATGGCATTGAACCTTACCTACAAGAGCAAGAGGACGAAGAGCCCTTTTCTAAGAACGTAAACTATCTATCCAACTCGGGCTTCGCTTTGAAATACCTTGTCCAATGTAATTGGCATGGATATGGGTTGGATAGATATGAACAAGGGGTGTGCGTTCTTTGTCAACCAAGATATCAGATGCAATACGACAAATCAAGAGTAGGGTTCAACCACCCTCTGCCCCTTGACATCTTGGTAGAAAACATGCAAGGCCTAGGGCTAGAAAAAAAGGATGGGTTGGCACAAGATCCATATGCCAATCCTAACACAACATACACATTAGGGGATTATCTCCCATTGTTAACAACCAACCTTGTAGGCCTCAACAAATCCTCCCCTTTGATCGAGTAATGAGAAAGTTCAAGAACTTGCCTGTAATAGGGATATAGACGAGGCCAAGAAGGATCTTTAGAAGATGAGTCAGAGTATGAGGTAGCACCTTGGGACCCTTTCGAGTTCGATAGCAATCACTCGCAAGTGATGCCTGTTGGTCATCAAATCTGCCTAGGTAAGGATTTTGTGTAAGTGAACGCACCCTAGACCTGGATAAACATTGAAAGGTCGAAGGGAAGAGATGCCCCTCATGCCAATCTCCAGAGAAAGGCTGGCTCCTATGCTAAACTACTTGGGTGTTTGAAGATAAGAGTGCAGGAAAGAGATAAAAGGGATAAGGGTTAGAGAAATAAATAAAAAGGGGTAAGGGAAGAGAGATCGTTGATTTATGGTGGGAGAGAATAGGAAGCATGATCACTAACAAACAACTTGAATAGCAGCAAAGAACACCAAGAGTAAAACAAAAGAAATGTAATATCGACTTTCCTATGTATCCTCCTGAACGAGTTTCAGGACATTGTCTTCGATCGCATACCGGACACAGAGTTTAGCATCTCGGTCTACAAACAGGGAGAGATAGAAGAATCAAGGAAGGCAGGCAGCATAGAAGAAAGTCAATACAACACTTTTCTACTCCTATGTATCCTTCCGAACGAGTTTCAGGACACTGTCCCTAATCGCACACCGGACGCAGAGTTCAGCATCCAACATACAAACGAGGAGAGATAGAAGAATCAAGCACAAAAGGCAACATAAAAGAGCAGAATTGAGCTCAAATTCTCTTAGTATTAATCATAAGACATCAAGTTACAACAACTTTCTAGCAGATAGTTCCCCCCACTTTTCCATTACAATGCCTAGGTTTTTATAGAGGACCCGGGCCTCTGAGTCATTATTACACAGAATGGTGAAGTATTCTTGAGATCTGAGAAGTCGGCTTCTCGCAGCCCTCGAGACTAAGCTTTCTAATCCATTACCAAAATGGGCAACTATGACTAGGTCAACCGTGGAAATATGCATTGATGAACCGCTTGAGTATCCCTGGTGCAATGCTTGAGTGGCCGCCATGCTCATCGAACTTCTCCTTCAGGGACTGACACTTCGCTTCCAATTCCCAAAAAAGAATAGCGAGCTTATTGGGCAAGAAAGAATGCATTTACGAGGCACTTGATGGTCTCGGGAAAATACCCGGCTTGGAGTGTGTGCCCATCACGAAAAAGCAACATGTCGCGATATCGCGACATTTCTACGCCTTCAGCTTGGTTCTTCTTCTTGCATCATGAAAATATGACATGTCACAAAATCATGACATGTCTATGTCTTTGTCTTCTTTTTTTGCTTTGAGTCACGAAAATGCGACATGTCGCGATATCGTGACACTTTTCATCCTTTGCCCTTTCTTCTTGCTTCGACCGCAAAAACGTGACATGTCGCGATATCGTGACACTTTCTCGTTCTGGCACTTTTCTTTGTTGTCGGTCGCGAAAATGTGACATGTCGCGATATCGCGACAACTTTTCCCTTCATGCGCTTCTTCTTGTTGTGAGCCATGAAAATAAGACATGTCGCGATATCGTGACACTTTTATGCCTTCAGCTTGGTTCCTCTTCTTGCATCGCGAAAATGCAACACGTCGCGATATCGCGACGCTTTTCTTTCCTGGCGCTTTCTTTCGCTGTCGATCGTGAAAATGCGACATGTCATGATATCACGATACTTTTTTTTTGCTGCGCTTTTGCCTCGCTGTCGGTCATGAAAATGCAACATGTCGCGATATCGTGATAGTTTTTCATTCTTTGGCTTTCTCCTCGCTCCCGGTCGTGATTTTGCGACATGTCGCGATATCGCGACACCTTTTCCTTTTGGCTCTGCTTCCTTGCTGTCAGTCGTGAAGATGCGACATGTCGTGATATCGTGACACTTTTTCATTATTAGCCCTTTCCTTGTGACATGTCACGATATCATGACAGTTTTCCTCCTTTGGCTTCTCCTCGCTTTCGACCGTGATTTTGTGACATGTCGCGATATCGCGACACCTTTCCTACTTGCTCTGCCTTCTTGCTCTGAGCCATGAAAACGTGACATGTCGCGATATCGCGACATTTTTTTCTTCTTTTGGCAGAGCTATCTTCTTTGGCCTGCTTGGCAATGAAGCTTTTTCTTCTTCATTATGTATACAATGGAGTGGCATGGAAAGCCAAAATTGCTGCAACACTTACAAATGCTTTTGAAGCGACAAAAAGAAACACTTTACAAAAGGAAATTTTTTTATTTTTTTCTACCCCTTGTGTAATGTGACAAAATTGTCAACATTCTTGGCGGCTCGCGGGGCATTTAGCTTGTCTGAATGCAGAGATCCCAGGCCTTTATCCATTGGGCAACAGAGTCATTCCCATTGTCTTCTTCTCTGACCATCCCCTGACAGCATATATATTTTTTTTGTTTGTGCCTAAGCTTCTAAGCAACCTTAGTGCTTTTGGCTCTTATTTACTAGCCGTGTTATTTATAATTTATACAAAATTTATGGCATGACAGACATACCACCATCACAAACTCAGCCTCGGGTGTCTATCCGGTGAATCTGCAGTGCCCGGACCATATCATATTGAACTTCAGTTGATCTTTGTAGTCTGGCTGGCTTCTTCCCAAAGTTGTCCATGTTGCAAACAGGAAGCAGTGCAGTGAGTTGTCACTCCTGCCAGTACCCACACTATTGATGAAAGATGTGGTGAAGAAGTTCACTGCATGAGGGGCCTCTTGGGGTACTAACTGTGGTGATGGTTGGAACCAGAGTACCACTAAATCTAGTAGCTATGGGCTAGGTACAGGTTCCTCCACCTTCTCAATGCGGTAATAGGGCTCATCCAGAAACGAGCAATCTTTGATTATCTCCTCAGGTTTAGCCTCTTGAGGTATGCTTGGATTCAGGCTGAACACTTGCGTGTCATTCTCTGGGATACAAAAAGGGTGCAAAAATGTCCCCTCTTCGTTCTCAAGTGCTACCACTTGAGCTTGTTTCTCTTCTTGGCCCACCTCCTGATGAGGCATGCTTGATAGTTGGAAGGGGTCCTGAGAGCCATCGAATGCTTCGAGTAGTGCTCCCGCTAAGTCATACCATGAGCATATGCTTTTACACCCAAGCAGTCTGTACCACTATAGCTCCCTTCCTTCTAGAGACAGGACCAAAATTCTGATCATGACATCTTCATGGAATATGTCATAGATGGGCCCTAAATCAACAAGATCTTCAAGGTGCTCTAGGGCCATTCCCTTAGTGCCATCGTATTTTGGCACATTTTTCAAGATGCCTTTGGGAATTTCATGGTAATTTTGAAGATTCAGAGGGTTATAAACATCCCAGCTGGGATAACATACCCTCTCCATTATAGCAGTAGCCTACAGAGATCACAGTTCTTGCCACTAAGTCGGAGTCGCCAGGTGAACATACTTTTCTCCGCCTGTGAGGTCAAGGCTGCTCACCGAAGCTTGATTCCTCCGGGATGTCTTCTTTCAACTTTTTTTTTTTTTTTAAAGGTGCCTATGATTAATAAATCTAGATCTTCAGCTCAGTCAGAGTTGCTAGGTGATTTTACCAGATGGAGGCAAGCCAGAGATTCACCAACTCGAGCTTCCTTAAAACATAGGGAATTTTGCCATGAAGGCACAGGTTTAGGTACTGGTCTTTATGAATTAGAGATTTTTGGGTTGAATAGAGTCACCAGATGCTAAGAGTCTTTTGGTAATGATAGCATCGATTCTCACTACCACTCAGAATATGAGACTGATCGGATCTCACTGGGAACTGCTACAACGATTGGTTCCGATGAAGACGGGCTTGAGAGTTTTCAAAGATATGGGACGTTAGTCCCATCGGGCGTTCCAAAAACTATTGGTCATCAAATCCGCCTAGGTAAGTATTTTGTGTAAGTGTACGCACCCTAGACTTAGACCAACATTGAAATGCCGAAGGGAAGAGATGCCCCTCGTGCCAATCTCCGAAGAAAGGTCGGCTCCTATGCTAAACTACTTGGATGTTTGAAGATAAGAGTGTAGGAAAGAGATAAAAGGGATAAGGGTTAGAGAAATAAATAAAAAGGGGTAAGGGAAGAGAGATAATTGATTTATGGTGGGAGAGAACAGGAAGCACGATTGCTAATAGACAACTTGAATAGCAGCAAAGAACACCAAGAGTAAAATGAAAGAAACCTAATATCGACTTTCCTATGTATCCTCCCGAACGAGTTTCAGGACACTATCCTCGATCGCATACCGAACGCAGAGTTCAGCATCTCGATCTACAAACAGGGAGAGATAGAAGAATCAAGCAAGGCAGGCAACATAGAAGAAAGTCAATACAACAATTTTCTACTCCTATGTATCCTTTCGAACGAGTTTTAGGACACTATCCCCAATCGCACATCGGACGCAAAATTCAGCATCCAAAATACAAATGAGGAGAGATAGAAGAATCAAGCATAGAAGGCAGCATAAAATAGCAGAATTGAGCTCAAAGTCTCTTAGTATTAATCGTAGGACATCAAGTTACAACAAATTTCTAGAAGATAGTTCCCCCCACTTTTCTATTACAATGCCTGGGTTTTTATAGAGGACCCGGGCCTCTGAATCATAATTACATAGCAAAGAAGAGTACGCCCTCAAGCTCTAAAAATTTGGCCTTCCTCGGCTCTCGCGACTGAGCTTTCAAATCTATTACCAAAACTAGCAACTGTGACCGAGTCAACCATGGAAAGGTGCATTGATGAGCCATATGGACGTCCTTGGTCTTTGGGTGCAATGCTCGAGTGGCTGCCATGCTCGTCGAGTTCTCCATCATAGCTTGATACTTTGCTTTTGATTGCCAAAAATGAGCAGTGGGATTTCTGGGCATGAAAAATTGCATTTATGAGGCACTTGATCACCTCAGGAAGATACCCGGCTTGGAACGTGTGCCCGTGAAATGCTTCGCTAGGTCTTCGTTCACAACTTCACTTCACAATGGTTTTGGGTTGAAGCAAAAACTCCTCCTTGAATGATACTTTGCAAAATTGAACTTCGCAAAACTGCTTTGGGGGTGGGGACTGCTGAAGCATATTTACTTCATAAAATGGGAGAAATACTTCGCTACGATCCTCCTCAAAATTGTGGTTTGGAGAGATTTCGATCGAAACACATTTTTGCCATCAAAATGCTTTGTTTCTCTTGGCTGCCAGAACTTCGGTTGAAAATGTTTTAGGCAAAAACTAGCCAAAGTGAATGCTTCACTAGGTTTTCTATCGAAGTAGAAATGGTTTGGGTGTGAGGAGGCCCGAAGTAGATGCTTCGGCAACTTTTCTGCGAAGTAATCTTCGATGTTCCCTTGGATTCTGCTTCGCTAGTGCCTTAGCATAAAATGTTTTGGGCCCGAAGCCCTTTATATTGGTCCTCTTGCATTTTTTTTGGCAAAACTACTTCGCAAAAAATCCTACCTGAAGTAATGTTGGAAGCGCTTCAGGTGCGAAGCTCTTTCTTTGGCAAAACTACTTCACAAAATTTTCACCCGAGGCAATGCTGGAAGTACTTCGGGTGTGAAGCAGTTTCATTTTCATTTTGGGTGAAGCTCTTTTCTCTAGCTTGTTTGGTAGCAAAGCTTTTCTCTTTCTACTCTTATACAAATAGGTGGCTTTGAAAGCCAAAATTGCTGCAACTTTTCAAAATAAAAAATAACAAAGCAAAAAAATTTACACAACACTATACAAAACTTGTTTCTTTTCTACCCCTTGAGAAATGTGACAAAATTGTCAACAGTTCTTCCACCAGTTCTTCCACCACGACCTCTTTGTTTGCTTTCAAATCTTCTATTCAGCTTCTCTTCAACCTTCAAGGCAAACTGATATGCATCCTCAATGGTGGTCATCTTGACCAAACTGAGTTCTTGGATATTCATTCTTAACCCATTTATGTAACGAGCTACTTTCTCCTTATTAGCCTCTGAATGGCCAGTTCTGATTGAGATCTTGTAAAACTCCTTTGTATATTCTTTGACAGATCTGCTTGACTGTCTCAAACTTTGCATTTTCCTCAACAGATCCAATTCGTAATCTATAGGAATAAACAGCCTCTTCAACTTCTCTACCATTCGATACCATATGGTTATCTTTTTCTTTTCTCTTCTATTTCTTTCTAGCTGCACTTCTTTCCATCATATGCTAGCATGGCCTTTCAAATTCATTTTTACAAACTTGATACGATCTGGATCTACAACCTCCTCATACTCAAAATACTCCTCCATATCATTGATCCAATCAATCAACTCCTCTGGATTGAGATTCTTAGAATATGTGGAGACATAAAACTTTAGCCTCTTCCCGATTAGAGATATAGCCCTAAATAATCTAGCTTCTGTAGGATCCATTGCTTATTCTTCATCTGATGGATCATCAACCTCCCAAGCTTCATCTTCACTACGGTCTTCTCTCCTTGGATCAACCCCTCTTCGCAACTCCTCATGCAGGGCTTGCACTTGCCTCTAAAAATCTCTAAAATATCCTTCAGGTACCACATTTCTCCCACCACCATGGTTTCTTCGTGGAGGCATTCTTCCTCACTCTCTTCTCACAACCCTTCCACAGATCCTGGTGCAAACTGCCTCACTTTCGGTGATCTGCTCACACACTCAGGAACCCTAAGCTCTGATACCACTTTATGGAGAGCCAAAATTGCTCAATACCACTTGATGGAGATCCAAACTTGCTCAAACCAATTCTCATTCAAAAACTTGGAAAAGATCCCTCACAAACCCTCATTCTATGGCTATATAGCCAAAAAACCCTAAAAACTAAAAATGAGTCGGATGGGGCCCAAAATTAGGGTACGCATCCCTCTTACAATATACAAGCCAAAAATAAAGTTTCCAGTCCTAACTCTAAATACATTAGGAGATATTAACCTCCGAATAGCTCAAAAAGCATAAAAAACTAGGTAAGTAATTTTAAAACCTAATTTTGGGCACTAGATGATGGAATTTGGCCCCAAAAACTGGATTTTTTAGAAAAATAGGACTCAAGGGAGTCATATTTGTTTATAAATCTCCCAACTAGCTCCCTATAAAATTTCACGTCAATCGGAGCTACGGTTGAGAAGTTATGGCCCCGACAAAATGCACTAAAATTTAGGAAAAAAATAGTGGTTAATATTAAGTATGACTTCATCTTGATTCATCTTCTTTTTATCATATTCAGGAAAGTATTCCCAACCAAAATAGTACAAAGGAAAATAAATCTCACAAAACAAAAATAGAAAAGTAAATAGGTAATAAATGTATTAGGGCCTAAGTGTTGTTTTGATTGTCTTCTAATAAAATAAAATTATCACCATAGGGACAATTTAAGAGTGTGCTCCCAATACAATGTTTATTAGGCCACAAATAACAATGAAATGAAGGGATGGAAGAGGCTAATAATTATACCTTTGCAATATCGTGTACTCAAATTAAAATATACCCTCCATTAATAAAACATGAATAATTAAATGATATACATTGTATCATTTTTTCTTTATGCATTTCAATTTAAAACATAACAAAACTTTATGATCAAACTAAAGACTTGTGACTTTTATGTCAACCTATATATATCATTGTATCAAGAATTGTAATTTCTCTTTCCAACATACCAATAAAATTAGGTTGGGTAGGAATTAATGTGGATTGTCATCTCTAGATGAGTAATCATTTCATGCAATACATCATACCTCTTATGCAATAACAATTAAGACAAAATTAAAAGATCACTTACATACACAATCACATATGAAGTATACAAGGAACATAATTCATCCATCAAGTGCTCAAGACTAAGTCTCAATCCTTTAAAATAAGTGAAGAACAAAAAATATTTATTCTACTATAAGAGATGAACCCAATCTAGGTTTGATCTTTTTTGTTGTAATACTTTTACTTCTTGAATGTGTGATCCTCCATAAATTATCAAACCAGATCATAAAAACAATGGTAAGGCATGTGCTATAAACACCCATTCACAAGGGAGATTTGGATATAGTCTATCTAAAAAACATGAAATAAAATGCATCTACTTTAATCTATTATGGATCTCTTCTTATGAATATTGACTCTAATGAAAAAAATCAAATTTTATCTAGTATGTGTAAGGTTATATGTCATCATAAAATTCATAATTTTATTATAATGTTTTTCCTTATTATAATGTGTTATGTTTCACTCTCAACATGTTTATATGTAAAGTTATGAAAATTTTAACCTTTAAATTAGACGTGCAAATTTAATAGTTACAAAACACTTCAAGTCATCAATTGATCATCAAAACGTTTGGCAGTCACTCTTGGATAGTCACTTGAAACTCTCTCTCTCCAAATATACTAAGATAAAATATTCCTTTGAAGTTTGACAGCTCTAAGTATAGGTCAACAAGCTATTCATAGGCTATAAAAAGTCAAAATATAATATGGAAAAATAGTATAATAAGTGGAAGCTCCTACAAACTTGATTTGAGATTACCTTTCACTTAAATACAACTACCATCCTTATCATAATTGCATGAAATATTTATATGTAACCAACACCCCTATGTTACATAATGTCACCATGAGTGTCATGAATGTGTCCCTTCATATTGTATAACCATTATTATTACTCTACATGATCTAAAATGCTCTAAGCGTCACCTTCCTTCATATTTGCATCTTCAATTGTAATATTGATATTATAGTGGTTCATATTAAGTATGAATTTATCTTGATCTATCTCCTTCTTATCATATTCAAGAAAGCATTTCCAACCAAAAAAATACAAAGGAAAATGCATCTCACAAAACAAAAATAGACAAGTAAATAGGTAATAAATGTATTAGGGCCTAAGTGTTGTTTCAATTGTCTTCCAATCAAATACAATTATCACCATAGGGATAATTTAAGAGTGTGCTCCCAATAAAATGTTGATCAAGCCATAAATGACAATGAAAGGAAGGGATGGAAGAGGCTAATAATTATACCTTTGCAATATCTTGTACTCAAAATACAAATATACTGTAGATTAATAAAACATGAATAATTAAATTATTTACAATGTGCCATTTATTTCTTTATGTATTCCAATATAAAATATAACAAAAATTTATGACTAAACTAAAGACTCATGAATTTTGTGTCAAACTATATCAACCATTGTATCAAGACTTGTGATTTCCCTTTCCAACATACCAATAAAAATAGGTTGGGTAGGAACTAATATGGATTATCATATCTAGATGAGTATTCATGTCATGCAATACATCATACCTCTTATGCAATAAAAATTAAGATAAAATAGAAGATCACTTACATACACAAACACATATGAAGTATGTCGAGAACACAATTCATCCATCAAGTGCTTAGGACTAAGTCTCAATCCTATAAAATAAGTAGAGAATGAAAAATATTTCTTCTACTATAAGGGATGAACCCAATCCAAGTTTGATCTTTCTTGTTGTAACAATTTGACTGCTTGAATGTGTGATCCTACATAAATTGTCAATCCAAATCATAAAAGCAATGGTAAGGTGTGTGCTATAAACACCCATTCACAAGGAATATTTAGATCTAGTCTATCTACAAAATATGAAATAAAATGCATCTACTTTAATATATTATGTATCCCTCCTATGTAGACAAGAGGATGATTCCTTGGCTATAACAAGACAAGGTCAATGTATCCTTATACTATCAGACAAGTTGAGACAAGATAGAGGTCTAAAAATTAAACTATTATTCAAATCAAAATTCTAAATACATGCCCTTGGTTAGTGTAACATCTTTATAATGCTTGGAAAATATATATGGATAGAATAGAATCCCATAAATATCTTATTTATTATCTAATAACTAGATAGTTACAACTTCAAAACAACTTACAACTAATCAAGGTTAAAAGCAACAATTATTTTCATCTTATTCCTATAGAATATTCTATACTAAGTGGGATTTCCAAATAACAACAAATGTATTATAACATCTAGAGAATCCCCATATAAAATAAAAGAGACAAATCCTAAATAATAATATTGTTGTATCTATTTTATGATGTCATTATTAACATTATAACTATGGTTTGACTATAACACAACTATTGATGATGGTTGATTATAACTAATATAGCATAGTTGGCTAGCATGCTAAATGACTACAATATAACTAGTTGGCTAGCTAGTTGACTACAACATGACTGGTTAGATGACTATAACACAAGTAGTTGGATGATTGATTATAACATGAATAACTAGTATGAATGAATCTTATATTTCTTCAACTTATTCAGAAGTGAAAACCACTCCCTTATTATAAATTTTAAATATAAATACAAACTATTTTATATTATTTTCATATGTACAAGCAATGTTATATATTAGGTATAAGACTACTTGTACATATGTAAAGTGGTTAACAAAAAGTATCCTCCAAATATGATAGATTATGATATTTTGAAGGGATGTAGGAAGATATAACAAGTAATACATGATGATCATAGTTATAATGTGAAGGAAAAAGAATCTAAATGACCCTATAGTGACATAAATATATGAAGTACAAAAGGATATTGTGTTAGGGGAATGGGTGCTACTACAAAAAGTAATTAAGAAACTAGTAAACATATCTACAAGTCATTATGTGGAACCCAATGGAGAATCTACAATAGTAGGTGTTGTGACAAAAATAATTAGCATCTTGCTACAACAAATTGTATTGGCTGTATGTTGCTATGTTATAAGAATATAGTAAAAAATTTGTAGTTAATGCTAAAACAACCATGTTAGGTACATTCAATTTTTTGGGAGTGAAGGGGATAGGTTGTAGTGATAATGCCCACTACAAACTCTCTCTACCTATTTTTTTTTTTTCTCTTTTTTCAAGAAGCCTTATTGGATTGCTCCTCAACTACTTTGCATAAATTTTTTTTTAATCCTTATGTTCATATAACAATATAAATAATCTTATCCCATATACACACATTAATTCTCTCCATAGTTGCTAGTGATAAACAATCCAATAATCAAATGCAAGTGACAATTAAGGGTCTTTATGAGATGGTATAAGTTAAGCAATGTAAGAAATATAACACAAAAATAATAGGGAATGTAAAACAAAATAATAGCCATTGAAAATAAATACAAGTGAGAAAGATTATTACACCTAATTAATTTATAAAATTATTACATTTAATCTATGTAGAAGCTCCTTGATGCAACAAGTATAATAGTACTATTTATATTATTTTTTAAACCTACTTTGTGTATCAATGCAACTAAAGTGACATGTTGGATCAAAATCTACCATTGTTGTGGAAAGGCATCACACCTATTGATCTTATCTAAAGTATAGTAATTGGAAGAAATGAGGTTACCCTATGTTTCAACCTTCAAAGAAGACCGACTCCTTGGAGTAGAGTCTTTAGAAAAAGGGTTGGGAAAGGATTCCTTAAATATGAGAAAAGAGATAAAATGGATGAGATGTATAACAATATTGGATCCCATAGAGTAAGACACTATTAGATCACTTATATGGTATTTAATAGATCAGCCATGAGCACTTACATTTACAGGTTCATCTAGGCTCAATACATTTACTTAATCATTCCAAGGATTTAAATAATTAGTATTCCAATAGAGGGTCATAGATCGCTTTAACAAAACAAACTAAGTGTTGAATGTATAAAAAATGACTTAAAATAAATTCTTAAATATTCTAATCATTCCAAGGGCTGTAAATGTTAGCAATCCAATAGGAAATTATCTATCATAACTACTTTAACAAAATAAACCAACATCTCAGTGTAACAAAAATAACTTATAAATTTAAATTCATAAGAAACCTATAAATACAAGATAATGGAGACCAAATAACTACCACTTCATTGATAAACAACAAATTACAATGTAATACTAGGTAAAGACTACAGATTCGACCCCTTGAATGAGGTCTAAACTCGTATTTATAGACTGCTTATTTGAATCTTGCAGTGTAAGATTTACATTCAATTATAAAAATTGTTGCAAACAACTATATAGAATATTTTAAAAGCATCTATGGGTAGTTTGGATCTTATTTTGCATTTGAATTTAAATTTGGTTTATCGATCTGCAATGAATCCCTATAAGTGGCTGCATTATTGAGGTCTTGGTTGAAACCAGCTAGCGTACATCATGGTTGATATATATCTAACAATGATGTCCAACCAACTTGCTCAAATCCAAAATCTATGTTCCTCTTAAGTGTTATTTTACAGAGAAGTCATGATTTCAGATACTTTTAAGGTCAAGCATTTCTTTGCTTTGCTTTTGAGAGTGGTCCTAGGTTGAAACCCATAGTGGTAACATCATGTGATTATTAGACATGGTCTCAAGAACTTTTTGCTTTGTAAGCTCACACCTCAGTATCAAATGTCTTTGCTTTCCTTTCGTAGCACCAAACATTGTCACTTGGAACCACACAACCTTTGTTGGAAATATGAGCAAGTTTTGTTGTCATTGATGTCAAGAGTCAGTTTTAGTGAGCAACATGAGGTCAAGCATCATTTTCGTGAGCAATGCAAGAAAAATATTGCTTCTAGGCCTAAGGGAAAATAATATTATAATATGCTTATTATAATATTTAAGGTGGTCAAAAATGTCTATAAGAGCAATTGGAAGGCCCAAGAAAATAATATTATAATTTTATATTATAATATTAAAGGTCTAAAGTATAGACCTAATAATTAAATTAATTATAAATTAATTATAACAACTTTGTTATAAATTAATTTAAATTAAAATAACCCTAAGGTTAGGGTTACAAAGGGCAAGCAATAAAATTCGAGCACCGACGTTGACTATTCTTTCCACCCATCGACGTGTTGAGGGAGAGCAAAATTTAATATAAATACTATATGCTTTGGCAAACATAAATCCATCCTTCGAATACCTTAATCGATGTGCATGCAAAATTTGCGAATGTGAAGAATAAGAGGCAAGGGTATTGTGCTTGTGTGGTGGTCAACTTGTGTATAAGAGGTAGGAGGATCTAAGCCTCATAGCCAACCATGGTGGTTGGGCCAATGACAGACGACTGCGGCTTAAGGCGCTAACTAGCAGGAGGTCCCACGATCGAACCTCGATGGCTGTGTTTTGGTGAAGGTTCGAGTGTTTAGTTTTTGGCACCAAGGCGGAGGTTTAAAAGCACAGGAGGCACTTTTGGTTCCAAGGTGAGCGCCTAGCTCACGTGGCATGTGGGCCATGGCTAGGGCGCTGTGGAAGCGCAAGTGGGAGTTCGATTTCCGTCGAGGATAGAGGTACTTAATTTTTTGATTATTAAAATTGCTTCTAAGGTTTAAAAGGTGGCATGATAAATTTTTATTAAGGGGGAGTTATAAGGTTTTTAAGGTTGATTGTTTTATTGTGATTTTTGATAAAGTGAATAAAAAATAGGAGTCATAAGGTTGAAAAAGGGAATTATATTTTTATTGGATGAGCTATGATGTGTTAAAGAGATAAGGGTTTATAAAGAAAATTATTGTGATTATTTTCTTTACACAAATTGTTGGTTTGCATTTTGAAGTGTGGATATTATAAGGTGTAAAAGAGATTTATTGCTATGTATGGTGAAATATTTTGAGGGATCAAATTGAGTGAATGATTGAGAAGATATTGCTACCTAACCTTTGAAATTGGCAAAGAGTTGATTGTGATTGAGACAGGTGTTTGAAGTCAAGTCTTCTTCAAACAAGAGGTAAGGGCATATTATCCTTGAGAGTGATTGGTGGATGTTGTGAATGCTAAGTTGGAGTGAAAAGGATTGTTTGATAAGCATTGTTGAGTTTGGTTTTCTGGAATGAAAGTTGATACTAGAAACCTTGTTTGATAAGCATTGTTGGAAATATTGAGTAAGCTTTCATATGCTTGACTAGGGTTTGTGAAAGAACATGAGTATCATTGTTATGTGAAGTTGTGAACTATCTTGAACTAGGGCTTGTGCAAGATCATGAGTATCATTGTTATGTGAGATTGTTTGATAAGCATTGTTGGAAATAATTGAGTGAGTATCCATATGCTTGAACTAGGGTTTGTGAAATATCATGAGTATCATTGTTATGTGAGGTTTGTTTGATAAGCATTGTTGAATAAGCCTTCATTGAGTGATTGGTTGAGTGGAGTTGATTGAGCCTAGTTGATTGGAAGTATTGGAGTGATAGTTCAAGTTCTGTGAAACAAATTGTTCCATATTCTAAATTGATTTGAAAGAGAGATTGAAAGTGATTGAGTGTTGTGAGAGTGAAACATATTGAGTCTCTAACCATTCTCTATATGTTTCTATGGTTAAGCAAGAGATTTTGAAAGTGATTGAGCATTGTTGTGAGTGAGTAACATATTGAGTCTCTAACCATTCTCTATATGTTTTTGTGAGTCAAACAAGATTATGTGTGAAGCTTGTTTGTGTGATTGAAGAAGTTTTTTGTGATAGATTGAGTTGAGTTGAATAAGCTTTTGTGAAAGCTTGTGAGCTGATTTGAGTAAGTCCTAGAGTGGACTTAAGGACATATTTGAGTAAGCTTTTGTGGAAGCTTACAATTATTGGATAGATTTGAGGTAAGTCTTGGTGAAGACTTGTTGAGCATATTGGACAAGTTCTAGTGAGGACTTGTTGAGCAGATTTGAGGTAAGTCTTGGTGAAGACTTGTTGAGCAGATTGAGGTAAGTTCTAGTGAGGACTTGTTGAGCAGATTTGAGGTAAGTCTTGGTGAAGACTTGTTGAGTAGATTGAGCAAGTTCTTGTGAGGACTTGTTGATAGATTTGAGGTAAGTCTTTGAGAAGACTTGTGAGCAGAGTTGATTGATTGATTTGTTCAAACCTTGAGTTAAGGTTTGGGGCAGATCTAGCAGAGTTGATTTGTGATTGGATCAAGCTTTGTGTTAAGGCTTGAGGATAGATTTGAGGATAAATTTGGTGTAGATTTGAGGATATGTTTGTGCTAGATCAAAGATATATATTGAGTATATTTGTGCTAGATCAAAGGACTATGTTTAGTGTAGATCTGAGATAGATATTGAGCATATTTGTGCTAGATTGAAGGACTATGTTTAGTGTATATTAGAGATAGATATTGAGCAGATTTGTGCTAGACCGAAGGACTGTGTTTAGTGTAGATTAGAGATAAATATTGAGAAAATTTTCTAGAAGGACTATGTTTAGTAAATTTATGATAGAGTTGAGAGTAAGCTTTGGAGGTGATAGAGTAGAGGATAGTAGTCTCTAGTGGATAGAGATCCATTAGCTAGGGTAGTGAGGATAGGTCTTCTGAGTGAGGATATGAGTCTTCAGTGGAGAGAGATCCATAAGCTAGTGCAGTGGAGGTAGTAGTCTTCTAGAGGTTCACTAGCTAGAGCAGAGGAGAAGGAGTTCTCCTATGGATAGAGATCCACGAACCAGCTGAGGGGATTGGTGTCTCCTATGGATAGAGATCCATGAAATTGATTAGGGGATTGGTGTCTCCTTTGGATAGAGGTCCATAAATATTGTAATAGGGAAGGATTCCCAAGAGATTTGTTGAGAAAATTTTAGTGAAATATTTTCTCCGTGGAGTAGCCCACATTGGGTGAACCACGTTAAATTGGTGTCTCTATTGTGTGTGGTGATTTGTGCATTGCTTTGATTACTACTATTAATATTACCATTGATATATTGCATAATATTGTTTGGGAAAGAAAAGTAAAAAGTGGTCTTATATTGTTCACCCCCCTCTCAGTATAAGCTTGTGTTCTTCAATTGGTATCAGAGCGGGTTCCTTCGGAAGAGTTTAACAGCTTGAAGGAAAATCTCACAAGAACACAGATGGATTCTAAGAGTGGATCCTTAGATAATTCAGCACCAGTGTTTGATGGGAGCGATTATGTATTTTGGAGTATGAGAATGAAGATTCACCTGATGGCACTTGGAAATGAAATATGGGAAGCAGTTGAAAATGGATACACACCACCAGCTACTCCACCTACAGATAAATATGGTAAGCTTCTACATCATTACAATTCAAAAGCAATGAATGCAATTTTGAGAGGTTTGCATAAAACAGAGTTTATAAAGGTTATGCACTGCAAATCAGCAAAGGAAATTTGGGATAAATTGCAAGGCATATATGAAGGAGATAAAAAGGTCAAAAAGGTAAAGTTGCAAAATCTCAAGGGAATATTTGAAGACCTAAAAATGAAGGATGAGGAAAACATTAGTGCTTATCTACTTCATGTAGACGAGGTTGTTAACTCCATGCAAGGACTTGGACTTGAAGTTCAAGAATCTGATGTTTGTGATAAGATTTTAAGGTCACTCCCAAAAAGGTTTAGTGAAAATATTTCAGCTATAGAGGAATCAAAATATAGTGATATTTTGACAAGGGATGAATTACATGGCATTCTTACAGCTTTTGAGATGAGAACAAAAGAGGAACCTAATCCCCAGAAAGAAGCAGCCTTCAAAGCTACCAAGAAGACAAAGGGAAAGAATTCAGATTCAAGCAATGAGTTATCCAGTGATGAAGAAGCAAATTATGGCAGAAGGAACAAGGATCCGAGAAAGTATAAAGGTACGAAATCAGTTAGATGTTTCAATTGTGGAAAGTATGGTCACTATGCATCTGATTGTCAAGAAGCTGGAAATAGCAATGATGAAGAAAAATAGGATCATAAGAACAGGGAAACAGAAAAAAATAGGTACCAAAAGAAAAATAGGGATGAACAAGGCAAGCAAGGAAAGAAGTTCTTCCAAAGACATAAGAAGAGTTTCTATGCAGACAAGGCAAGTAAGTATTCAAGTGATAGTGATGAAAGCTCCTCAGGTAATGAAGATGAAATACTATTTCTAGCAGAAGAAAAAGAAGTGGTTAGGAAAAGATCACCAATAATTCTCAAGTGTTTTAGATGTGGTAACTTTGGTCATCTTGAAGATAGTTGTACAAGGAGTGGTTTCAGTTTTAGTGATGATGAATATGAAGATACACTTGAAGGACCAGAAGAAAATCTTCTTATGGCAATAGAAGAAGAAGGAAGTAATCCTAGTGAGAAATAAATTAGAAAAGAATGAAGATGATCCCAAAGGCAAAAAAATAGAGGAAGAATCAGAGAAAGGAGAAGTTGATCTTGAGGGTGAGCTTATTCATGCCCTTGATGCATTAAGGGAGGTAAGAAAGCAAAACTCAAAACTCAAGCTTAAATTTCAAGAATGTGATGAAGAGAAAGGAAAGCTTATAGAGGATCTAACCAACTCAATAGCTAAGACAAGGAGATTCAAAGAGAAGTTAGAAGCAAAGGTTTTAGAATGTGAAATGTTAGAGCATGAGGTAGCTTCACTAAGGAAGGAAGTAAAATAGTCTAAGGATAAGCTACACAAGTTTGGAAGAATCTCAAAGAAATTGGATAATATTATCAAGGTACAAAGACCTACATCAAACAAAACAGGACTTGGATTTGAACAGGAACAAAGAAAACAAGGAGAGGAGTCAATATCAAGATCTGAAGAAGAATAAAATTAAGAATAAGAGAGTGTAAGAGAAAGTGAGACTTATGAGGATGATTTGGACAATAGAAAGTTCAACAGGAAAAGGAACAATGCACAAATGAGGAACATATGGAACAGGAAGCAACACAGAGTGGAAGAGACTAAGAGACCAATGGGGTCAAGGCAAGGTAGTTTCAATGGATGATGCTTCTCATGTCATAGGTTTGGGCACAAGGCTTCACAGTGTAGGACACATGGAAGATAGGAATATGGGAATTTCAGAAATAGGTATCTCTTTCAAGGGTATTGCTACTCTTGTAATCAGTTTGGTCACAAGGCAATTAATTGCAGGGTTCATAATAGGAATGGATATGGCTTCACCAGGAGAAATCCCAAGACATTTGCACCTCCAAGGAATAACAACATTAAGTGTTATAAGTGCAATAATGATGGGCATACAACAAGATGGTGTAGAGCAAAAATTCCAGAGACAAGCAGGAACAGGAACAATCAAAGGAATCAGAAGGATCAATCAAGGAAGAAAGTGGACAAAGGCAAAGATCAGTGCTTGCTGGGAGTAGAAATACTCCCACCCTAGAATTAACCACCTCAAGAGGAGGTGGGGGAGGGGCTAAGCTAAGATACTCATTCTTAGCCCCGAGCCCCAAAGGTGACCCTTTGCCATTGATGTCAAAGGGGGAGAGATTTGAGTTAGGGGGAGAGCATTCAGTTAGGGTGAGCAGTTTCTCAGGGGGAGCAGAACATAAAAATGTTAAGGAAATGGTAAAAGGTAATTGGGTTGCCATCAATGACAAAGGGGGAGATTGTTGGAAATATGAGCAAGTTTTGTTGTCATTGATGTCAAGAGTCAGTTTTAGTGAGCAACATGAGGTCAAGCATCAGTTTCTGTGAGCAGTGCAAGAAAAATATTGCTTCTAGGCCTAAGGGAAAATAATATTATAATATGCTTATTATAATATTTAAGGTGGTCAAATAAGGTCTAAAAGAGCAATTGGAAGGCCCAAGAAAATAATATTATAATTTTAATATTATAATATTAAAGGTCTAAAGTATAGACCTAATTAATTAAATTAATTATAAATTAATTATAACAACTTTGTTATAAATTAATTTAAATTAAAATAACCCTAAGGTTAGGGTTACAAAGGGCAAGCAATAAAAATCGAGTGCCAACGTTGACTATTCTTTCCACCCACTGACGTGTTGAGGGAGAGAAAAATTTAATATAAATACTATATGCTTTGGCAAACATAAATCCATCCTTTGAATACCTTAATCGATGTGCATGCAAAATTTGTGAACATGCAGAATAAGAGGCAAGGATCTTGTGCTTGTGTGGTGGTCAACTTGCATATAAGAGGTAGGAGGCTCTAAGCCTCATAGCCAACCATGGTGGTTGGGCCAATGATAGGTGGCTGTGGCTTAAGGCGCTAACTGGTAGGAGGTCCCACGATCGAACCCCAATGGCTGCATTTTGGTGAAGGTTCGAGTGTTTAGTTTTTGGCACCAAGGTGGAGGTTTAAAAGTGCACGAGGCACTTTTGGTTCTAAGGTGAGCGCCTAGCTCACGTGGCACGTGGGCCATGACTAGGGCACTGTGGAAGTGCAAGCGAGAGTTCGATTTCCACCGAGGACAGAGGTACTTAAATTTTTGAATATTAAAATTGCTTCTAAGGTTTAAAAGGTGGCATGATAAATTTTTATTAAGGGGGAGTTATAAGGTTTTTAAGGTTAATTGTTTTATTGTGATTTTTGATAAAGTAGGAGTTATAAGGTTGAAAAAGGGAATTATATTTTTATTGGATGAGCTATGATGTGTTAAAGAGATAAGGGTTTATAAAGAAAATTATTGTGATTATTTTCTTTACACAAATTGTTGGTTTGCATTTTGAAGTGTGGAGATTATAAGGTGTAAAAGAGATTTATTGCTATGTATGGTGAAATATTTTGAGGGATCAAATTGAGTGAATGATTGAGAAGATATTGCTACCTAACCTTTGAAATTGGCAAAGAGTTGATTGTGATTGAGACAGGTGTTTGAAGTCAAGTCTTCTTCAAACAAGAGGTAAGGGCATATTATCCTTGAGAGTGATTGTTGGATGTTGTGAATGCTAAGTTGGAGTGAAAAGGATTGTTTGATAAGCATTGTTGAGTTTGGTTTTCTGGAATGAAAGTTGATACTAGAAACCTTGTTTGATAAGCATTGTTGGAAATATTGAGTAAGCTTTCATATGCTTGACAAGGGTTTGTGAAAGAACATGAGTATCATTGTTATGTGAAGTTGTGAACTATCTTGAACTAGGGTTTGTGCAAGATCATGAGTATCATTGTTATGAGAGATTGTTTGATAAGCATTATTGGAAATAATTGAGTGAGTATTCATATGCTTGAACTAGGGTTTGTGAAGTGAGTATTCATATGCTTGAAGTTGAGTTATTGGTTGAGTAGAGTTGATTGAGCCTAGTTGATTGGAAGTATTGGAGTGATAGTTCAAGTTCTATGAAACAAATTGTTCTATATTCTAAATTGATTTGAAAGAGATATTGAAAGTGATTGAGTGTTGTGAGAGTGAAATATATTGAGTCTCTAACCATTCTCTATATGTTTCTATGGTTAAACAAGAGATTTTGAAAGTGATTGAGCATTGTTGTGAGTGTGAAGCATATTGAGTCTCTAACCATTCTCTATATGTTTCTATGAGTCAAACAAGATTCTATGTGAAGCTTGTTTGTGTGATTGAAGAAGTTTTCTATGATAGATTGAGTTGAGTTGAATAAGCTTTTGTGAAAGCTTGTGAGCAGATTTGAGTAAGTCCTAGAGTGGACTTAAGGATAAATTTATGTAAGCTTTTGTGGAAGCTTACAATATATTGGGTAGAGTTTAGGCAAGTCTTGGTGAAGACTTATTGAGCAGATTGGACAAGTTCTAGTGAGGACTTGTTGAGCATATTTGAGGTAAGTCTTGGTGAAGACTTGTTGAGCAGATTGGACAAGTTCTAGTGAGGACTTGTTGGACATATTTGAGGTAAGTCTTGGTGAAGACTTGTTGAGAATATTGAGACAAGTTCTTGAGAGGACTTGTAGAGAGATTTGAGGTAAGTCTTTGAGAAGACTTGTGAGCAGAGTTGATTGATTGATTTGTTCAAACCTTGAGTTAAGGTTTGGGGCAGATCTAGCAGAGTTGATTTGTGATTGGGTCAAGCTTTGTGTTAAGGCTTGAGGATAGATTTGAGGATAGATTTTGGTGCAGATTTGAGGATAGGTTTGTGCCAGATCAAAGACATAGATTGAGTAGATTTGTGCTAGATCGAAGGACTGTGTTTAGTGTAGATTAGAGATAAATATTGAGCAAATTTGTGCTAGATTGAAGGACTATGTTTAGTGCAGATCAGAGATAGATATTGAGCAGATTTGTGCTAGATCAAAGGACTGTGTTTAGTGCAGATCAAAGATAGATATTGAGCATATTTGTGCTAGATCGAAGGACTATGTTTAGTACAAATTTGTGATAGAGCTGAGAGTAAGCTTTGGAGGTGATAGAGCAGAGGATAGTAGTCTCCAGTGGATAGAGATCCATTAGCTAGGGTAGTGAGGATAGGTCTTCTAAGTGAGGACAAGAGTCTTCAGTGGAGAGAGATCCACAAGCCAGTGTAGTGGAGGTAGTAGTCTTCTAGAGGATCACCAGCCAGAGCAGAGGAGAAGGAGTTCTCCTATGGATAGAGATCCACGAACCAGCTGAGGGGATTGGTGTCTCCTATGGATAGAGATCCATGAACTTGATTAGGGGATTGGTGTCTCCTTTGGATAGAGGTCCATAAACATTGTAATAGGGAAAGGATTCCCAAGAGATTTGTTGAGAAAATTTTAGTGAAATATTTTCTCCATGGAGTAGCCCACATTGGGTGAACCACGTTAAATTGGTGTCTCTATTGTGTGTGGTGATTTGTGCATTGCTTTGATTACTATTGTTAATATTTTTTTTTGTATTTACATGGTGGAATTGGTAGCCACCACGAATCCAGGTAGGTTGTCCAGCTTTTATGGCCGCCATAGTATTCTGTGCTATCCGCCCCAAAAGCCGCCACATAGATCTTCACGTAGTCCTCCCCTATAACCACCATGCTACAATCATTTTAAACCTTTTACACAAATGAAAGCACCAATAAAGGGATAAACATTCAGTCTGGCGAGGCCCAAGATTTGAACCTTGGAACTCCACCCCCTTTGGGGTTTGGATGAACCAATTGGTCTACACCTCGGACCTACTATTGTTGATATTACCATTGATATATTGCATAATATTATTTGGGAAAGAAAATTAAAAAGTGATCTTATACTGTTCACCCTCCCTCTTAGTATAATATTGTGTTCTTAAACCTTGAGTGTTGTGGTTTGGTAATTGATGCAATATTGGGCCATTTATACCATTTAACCATGTCATAATTTTGTAAGGTCCAATATTAGGATCTTACAATATTCGGTAGCCTTCTAGCCAAGGATTCTATTTTTAGTTTTGTCCTAGGAATTCTTTGAATTTTTCTTTCTATTCAAAGAAATATCGCATACCCCCTTGAAGGATACCTTTGGTGTTGACATCTCTTTGAAGTCACCAGTGACCTTCAACTGCTCTCGATCCCATGCTATTTTGACAAATTTACAACACTTAGTGGATTTTGTAGCTTCAATTAAACTATTTTCTTGTTTTTTCAATGTTTTCAAAAAATGACCCACATGACCATGTTCCCTTATAATTATCCCTTAAATGGCATAAAAAAAATATGCTATAGATAATTTTGAAGAGGTAAAAAATTGCATCTATTCCTAAGAAATTAACCTTGTGAATGCTTTAGTGATCTTGAAATCTTTCATGTGATTTAAAAAAAAAATGTTCTAGAACATAAGGTGGGAATATTAGAAGAATTTTATTTTTAATATGCTTTAAAAAATGATTGTAGACAATTTATGTGAAGCATATCTAAGAAATAATTGAATAGATATGATTATTGTGTTTAAAAATGAGTAATTTGAACTTTTTAAGGCCAAGGCCATAAATGTGAAGAAGTGTTTAAGAGCACTACTAATGTAGCATACATGCATGTGATTATGTAAGCCTATGAATATTCATAATTTATGTAAGCCTCCGAGCATGTTCATGTAAGCCTAAGGGCCCATTTCATATTTAACTTTTTAGTCGTATTGGCTAATTCACATTTATGCCAACCTTGCTTAAAGGGTACTTTATTATTATTTTATTTTAAAGTTAACATCAAGGTTAAGAGAATGTCAAATTGAGGTTAAATTCTTATTGGGATTTTGGTACAACTATAAATACCCCTCAATGAGAATCCATTTGTATCATAAGTGTGAATAAAATGTGATATATCGGGGTGTCCACAAACACCCACCTTCTACTTCCTCTTGTCATATTCCTTCATCTCTTTACTTTATTTACTATTGCTATCTTTTAATTATTTATACTTATTTTTTGCATATGATTGTGGTTGTAACAACCCCATTGTTACCACATCTTATCCACAATTTTTTTTTAATAATACATATTCATATTTCATGAAGTAAGGAACATAATTATGATATAAGATAGAATCATTCCAACTGGATTGTAAGTTATCAAGGCAAATATCATCAAGAGATATTAAGACTTGATCAGAGTCACTCTTGAGTAGAAGTGATAAGATTCTATGAAACCCTCATATCGCTCAGATATGAGAATGCTAGCCAAGCATTAGGTTTCATCCCTCATAAAAGGGAAATCACCCTTAACCATACTGTCTACCAAGACCAGTATATAGGTGAATGACTTGAATATGGAGAACCACACCAATGGAAATACATCATAGATGAAGTAACCACACCAATGGATATCATCAATCTTAGTTCCTACCCACATCTCCTTGATGGGTCCATTAAGATAACAAAATCACTACACGTGATCAAACTTACACCACCCTTGGATTGATCATATTAAGTAAGATTATATTTCTTATACCTCTTAAGACTTATTTTTCCACCTTTTTTTAGGCATCCCTTTCTAGTATATAACTGAATCAATTAAGTTCATTTTAAAAGGGTATTATTTTATCATCTTGGGAGTACCCACTCTTCAAGTACATTCTAATTTCAATTCAGAATGTTAGGTCTATCTTGGTTCACAACTCAAGACCAAATTGCCTTCTTGTGGGCTCCAACCCACTCCGAGTTTCAACTCGAATTAATCCATAATTTTTTATCATGTTGTTTCGGGTTATATCATCCATGAATGTGAATGTAATGTTAGATCAACATAATCCAATTATCTCCTTAAGGATTAAATTCCATTACATAATAGTTATTGAGATTGTAACACACATGAGATAACCAAATTGGATATAACCAGTGCTATATGTTGAAAGGTACATCATTCATAATTTAGTTAACCAACAATATTACAGAAAGTGAATGGTATAATCATATCTCTTTAACTCAACTACATATTGAAAATTAAGCATACATTCTCGACATCATGTTTGTATCGCAAATTCAATAGTAATTAAATGTAAACATTGTAACTTTCTAAAAGTATGCATAACTATTTCATTAAAGCATTTAACATCTCATCAACTTATATCATTTTCATTTTGAAATTAAAAGTAATATGCACAATAATTAACACATCAAACCACAAATATGTGACACATTATATATCTTGGGAACCCTCATGGGGAATAAACCTAGCCTCCAAAATATGTACCTTCCTCATATTCATAAACTTAAGGTGTCAATATTACAATTATAGAAGGGCATCTACAGATCCCTTTTAATCAAATACAAGTCAAGGAATACAACTGTCCCATTTCAAGTTCATGATGCAATTAAGGAATTTCCCAATTCCTTTCTCTAAGTCATCAATATAACATTAAGGTATTTCTCATACCAATAAGGGACCCATCTATTCCTTTAAAATTCGTAATGCCATTAAGGGATCTGTAATTCCTTTATAATCCATGGTGCAAATAAGGAATCTATAAATTCCTTTCTCTAAGACATTTTAATATCTTACATTGTTTATGAAAATCATTGGAATTATATTTTGGAGAAGACTCATCGAAATTAGAGGAAATTCTATAAATCTCCATAAGAATGAATTCCAAATTCATTCTTTGTGATTGATATGAAATCAACCAATCAATTAAATTCCAACACTTTTAATTCATTAATAAACATACTTACATATTTAATCAACACAATTACTCTTTTTGTATATATATCCATTCATATAACATAACAAGGTTTCTTATAAATCATTAGGTACTCTTTCTTTTATGAGGAGGTTACTACAGGATCTATTATTTCTGATTCTAACAATTGATCATTCTCCTTTTATTACTTTCTAGATGTTTATCATATGAGATGGTTTTCAATGTAATGACCATATGGTCATAATTTTAAGCCCCTCTTTACTATGAAGGTATAACCAACCTTTATTTTATTATACCTAATAATCGTAGTTAAGCCATTGTCTATGGTACATAGTGACCATCCAAGTCATTCATCTTACCATAATATTATTTTCTAGATGTTTATCATATGAGATGGTTTTCAATGTAATGGCCATATGGTCTTAATTTTAAGCCCCTCTTTACTATGAAGGTATAACCGACCTTTATTTTACTATACCTATTAACCGTAGTTAAGCCATTGTCTATGGTACATAGTGACCATCCAAGTCATTCCTCTTACCATAATATTATTTTATTTCAACATAGACTAGAATATTTCATAAAACTTAGTGGCTATAATACACATATGGTAGAGAAATTATAATTATTTATATATCCTACTTGTCTAGGTGATTCAGAATCCTCATAAAAGAGGGTTTTTGTACCACCATTTAGCGATCCTTATTAATAGGTCATTCAAATAGAACAAGGACAAGGCGGTTGAATCACACAGTCGTATGGAATCAATGAAGAAGGTGGTCAAAGCACCACTAACTGGTGCTTGGGTGTCACCGCTCAGTGGCCACCCTGACTACCGAGTGGCGATCACTTCCTTAGGGATTAATTTCCATTTTATATCTCCCTCGACATTACACATAGTCGATGTGGGATTAGAGTGATTAAATCAATCAAAACTAATGTTCACTACCTTATTGACCATGCTATCAAAAATTGAATAGTTATGCAGTGGAAGGAGGGTGGTTCCAGCAAAGGTCAATAGTCAACAGGTGTACAATGTGAACCAACACGTGTCTCTAGAGTATACCTCATTCAACCAATGTAGGGCTTAATCATATAAGGAGGCCTTAGCCATTCATAAATGGAGATGGATGTGCCTTAGTTTGAAATGTGTACATCGAACAACATCACCTCAGATCGTAGTTGTAGGAAGATGAATGTGAATGGTAACTATATGTTTTACTATCCAGCTCCTCGTAGAGATGTTTAGATGATTTTATTTCCAGTTTGTGATAGATTTCTTACCAGAATGAATTAGTAGTAGGGGTTATACGATCGTTATCAGGAATTTGATTTTGAGAACAATCTCATTCACATAATTCAACTGTGATAATTTCTAGATCATATTATCCTATAGATGGGAATTCCTTTGAGGTATTTTTTGACTATGATTTGGTTGTAGGTGTAGATATTTGACAAATAGAACCCCTAGACCTCATAACAGAGAAAGTATAGTTTGTTAATTTTTCTCAGAGCTCACCTAACTAAACTTACAGGAGTATGATAATAATATCTATTGTCAATTCCTAGCATAGTGAATAATTTGACGGTTCAGTATATGTCTTTGCATATACAATTTCAATTTTAGACAAAGATATGATTCAAGCTACATCACAATTTATAATTATGGAGGGTAGAGCATCACCATCGAGTATTAACATGCTGTTGGGATCCTTATATACAATGATGGTATGATTACAAAATGAATACACAAAACTGAAGCCTCTCTCCAAGTTTTAATTGAAATGTGGTAGACTCAAATTCCCTTGTCCCTAGAGTACACAATATATATTGGTATGGTATGGACTAGATCCATCAATTTTATAGTTTGAGAACCTAGGGTTTAACTAGAAGTAGGGCCATCTCCTACAAATTGTGACCCCACGTAGTAAGTGCTCTCACAGGTGTTAGGAACGAATTCCAAGGTATATAGTGTAGAATATTTTTTTAATATGCCATCACTTAAGACCTAGTCATGCTATGACATGATCGAGTAATTCAACCTGATATCATAACATAGCACCACTCCCAACTTTATGACTAATTTAGTTCTATAAAATATTTACAATCCCTTTAGATTTGCATATGACCAAAATTTAAATGGGTCATTTTAGATATAATCCAATGTAATGAAATCTGCTATCAAAGGGATCTTACGTAGTGTGAAAGAAAGACAATTTATAAGGCCTAATATTTTATTAATTAATATTTAAAACAACTAATATACTCTCAAAATATATTAAACTTTAGCATTCCTTGAAAGCATAACAAATGCATAGGACAAAGAGATCCAACCTTGAATTCTAGTGGGTTGAATCCTCAAGTCTTTCTCTTCAAATTCCTTTCCTCTAGTATTCCAAGAATGCCATTTCTATAACTAGAAAATATTTTAAGACTTATGGTTTCTGATCCACCCAAGGTGGAGAGCATACTCCCTAGACCTTCAAGAAATCCTCCCCTTTTCTTCACAAAATATCCTCTATTTATAGGGAAACTTCTCCACTTATAACTCAATAGTGGTCTTATTATTTTATCATTTAAAAGATGCCTTGTGCCCACTAAGACATAACATACCATGTGGAGGATAATCCAAAAGTAGAAAAGGGTCCACTAGGGATAAGGTAGGTAGCCTTATTTTTGTTTTGTGCCCACGTGCTTCCACTTCCTCCCTAATCAAATATAAAGGAGATATTATCACTTTTCTCTCCACCAACCAACTTATGCCATGAGGGAGAATAAGATAGACCTTTAGCATTAAATAATACTAGTGCCTAATTTGGTCCAATAAGAATTGGATATTTAATTGCATTAAAAATCAAATGCAATTAACCTAATCAAACATGATTAATTAAATTTTCATTATTTTTCCTCCTAAACCCCTTCAAAATCCCTAAATTGGAATTTTATAGAATTCCTTAGGGTCTATGACCCCTTTTTGTTGAGCATTAATTGATTTCATGATCAGTTAATATCCTTTTGATAGGGTTTGACGGTGACAGGTCATGATAGTGGTGAATGCATGCTTTGGAATATTTTTAAAAAATATCGTGAATTTGAACATGGTATCGAAGCAAATATTTGAAGCTACATCACTCATCAACAAAAAATAAATTATTTTCTTACGATCACAGACATCATTATGAATTTAGGTTATGCTTATTTTTTAAAAAATTAAAAATTCACATTAAAAATTTCCTTTCCCACTATTTTTTCCTATCCAATATGGACACTTCTTCATCTATTTTTTACACATCACCCACCTGCCTATGTCTCCATGTATCCGTAACATTCTAGTGTTGTTAGAAGTGTTTACATCAATATAGAGAGCATAACAATAAGGATGTGTGGTTTCCATAGGAGGAATTAAGTTTAAAACTTGTCACATCATTTTTTTAATCGATATTCCTTGGTATTTTTCCAATTCTATAGAAACATATCAATTTGTATTGTGTCAAAGGGAGTGACATAAAAATAGAGTTAAATTTTTTCTAATTGAAGGCTATAGATAAAATCCCGAGGACTCAACTACTACAAGTGTATTTTCTTGATCAATTCATGCACATACATGCCAAGAGGATTTATATGTAGCTCTAATCCAAGTAATATGATTTGGTGTAGTATTTTGTCCTCTCCTTTGCTCAAAAGAAGTCACTAGTTTGAAATCCAAAACCATTTTTATAAATTCTTTAGAAAAGGAGCATTAAAATAATATTTCCACCCATCAAATTGATCTTAGTTAACATTGTGTAGTGGTTGGATGACCTTCTTGTATCATCTAGGTTAGCGGTTCCAATCCTGTGAATAAAATTTTCAAGTTCTCCTAGTTGATGGATGACATACATGTCATGTGAAAGGAGATTTTAGTTTATCTCAATTGATTGCATGGTAGAGTGGTTGGGCATATGGAAGGAGTTTCATTTTGTCTTAACCAATTGCATGGTAGAGTGGTTAGATAGTTTTATTTTTGAGGGTAGGTGTTGAGTTCAAAAATAATTGTTAACATTTTACTTACTATGGGTAAGACCACATTCTATGCAATACATAAATCAAAATTTATTTCTACTTAGAGCATGAATGGCATGTTGGTTTGGCCCTTCTCTTGCAAGAGGACCATCTAGGATTCAGGCCTTATTGAATCCAACCCATCAAATGTGTGTATGTATGTGTGTGCTTGCATAGATAAATAGTCTTGTAGACACTAAAACATCACCAATCCGATTATGTGGCTACAAGCACTGACCGAATTGGCATACATAGCCCCTAGGGCAGCCCCTAGAGGTTAAACAGTGGTCCTAACCACTCCCAAAGCAATTTTGGAAGGTCAGAGGTCAATTTGGCACCTTTCAAGAACTATGATCCCTGTTCGTTCCACCCTGGGATGATTAGAATGCTATTAGCCCCACCCTAAGATGATTAGAAGCAATCGCTCCAGGGTGGGACGAATAGCAGGTTTGACAGGAAAAAAGTCAAACCTTGACAAATGGCAGCCCAGATATGCCACTCAACTCCACCTCTAAGGCATGGGAGTGTGAGTAAGCATTTTAGAGCTCAAAGAGGTAGTCATGGAGGCCTAAATCAAGGAGCCCCTAATCAAGGAGGAATCTTATCTCCCCTGACAAGGCATGATGGCCAAGTGGCACCCCTACATGCGCATTCAAAGGAGACCCTCAGGTATATAAAATGGTGAGACTTATCACACCAAAAGGAGAATAGAGCAGGAGCATTTGGAGCAATGGAGTGCTGACAAATTATACCCTTACCCGTCATTGTGCTTCCTACATCCTTGATCTCTCTTGTGGAAGGGAGGTCATCGGGTGAATACTAGGAGCGCAATCTGGACCCAAAAATTGAACAATCAGCCACAATACCACACCAAATTTGCCTACACAACCCCCTAGGAGGTTTTTTACCCATCCCAAGTGGATTGGTGTCAAAACAAAGCCCCAAACGATGGGTGTCTTGCCCCCGGGTGCCCCTCGCACTGTTGTAGTCCTAATCGCCCCACCCCGGAGCGATTAGAAATCTATAGTAAATTTATTTAATATTTATTTTGCATCATGTTGTATGTGATTTTTTTATGCTACTATTCAATTTTAACTACATTCTAACCTGTTTTGACTATGTTTTATATCGTTTTACGCGTTCACTAACCTATAGGTAGCGCCTTCGGATACAAGGAAATCTGGGCAGAATTTGCCAAATACGACCTTCTGGGTCATCTCAAAATGACCCATTTTTCCTAACCCCAAGTTTTTAGGTATTTTTGAGGCCTCTGGATAGGACATTTGGGATGTCACTTTCGCATATTTTATGATAGTCGACAGTGTCCCACCCATGAGCGATTAGAAATCCACCCATGATTTCTTGACTTTTATTTTTACAATGTGTCCCTAATGATGTCTAGATGCTCCTATTCAAGTTTCATCTCATTATGACATGTTTTGATCTTTGTTTTATTATTTCATGTATTCACTAGCCGGAGGTCTTGGGGATTGCATGTTTCCTTCCATCCGCATATGCTATTAACTATTTTCTGTTTCTATGTACGTAGGATATTGACATAGGAGGGGAAGAAAGGAATGACGGATGCACTCACACAAGCAATGATGATGTTTGGCCTGCCCATTTCGAATGTGGGCATGCAGAAGATCCCAAAGGGAAGCATACCATCCGTTGGTGTAACAAAATTGTATCGAATGCTCCGAGCCCTTGAAATGGGGGGAATGTATTGTAACCATATCACAAGAAACATTAATAAAATAGGCTGCACTTTATTTTTTATTTACATCTCATTTCATTGCATCATTTTCCCTTTTCATGCACTTGTTCTTCACATTTTCGTAGGACTTAGTGTTTCATTATACATATGCTTTTGTTTGCATCGCACCTGGTACGCCGTGCTTTCGTAGACATGCTTTCAATGGCGATCACCGTGGGACTTTGTCCCCTACTATTGGGATCAATTTTTTGATCAAAATTTTATGTTTTTCTTCCAAGTGTGTTAATCCTTAGGGCACTGGACTACTGCTCGTGCCACCCTGTGATGAATACAGACTGGAATTCGTGCCATCCCGGGATGAATACAAATTTGTCTCACCCCAGGATGAATACAGACCTGCTATTCATCCCACACTAGGATTATTAGCTCTCTATACATTTTTTGAGCAGAAGCTCAGAGGCATCCGGTTTGGGCAGAGAAGAGGTAAGTTTTCTGAACATCCTTTGTGTTTTTCTGTTTTTGTCTCTGTAATTTTTCTATTTTCTTTGCTTGCACAGGGAAAGTTTGCTGTATGTTTTCTTTATTTGTGCAAATAAAAGGAACCACACACACCACGTAATAATATTAACATCAATGAGTTGGTCTTAAAACCCCAATGCTTGATCAAGACCAACGATGGATTTCATCACCACCTTGGCTTGGATTTTGCATACATAACCCTGATCGTGACTGTTGCTAGACATAAATCCTAACAAAATCTAACCAAGTGTAGTGGGGGTGATTCCCAGTGCATGAGGATAAGTCTTCTATGGTAGGTGTCAAAAATAGAGTGATTCCCCTTCCATACCGCCTATGTTCCATGTACTGTTCTGCTCTCGCGTACCAATAGTTTCCCTTACTTAAGGATGGGTATATTGATATGTTCGGTATAACGACCTGGCAATGGTATATTGAAGGGGCGACCATTTTGGAGATATAAGAGCCCTCATCATGCATGAATAATAAAATTTTCTTTACATGTTTTGCACAACAAAAATCAAAACACACTGAACCAGATTTAGGACCCACATCTAATCTGTAAACGAGATAATCATTTCTTTGTTTGTGTGGTCCATTTTGTTTGGTGTAGCATAAAATATCATAAAGAAGATAAAAACATACATATCTTGTATAGAACCACCACCATGGTGTATACTTGTAGCCAAGCCCAATCACGAGCAGAAGCTACAAAAAGTGTATAAGGAGGCACAAGTCACCTCTGTTATAGCCCCAAGGACTTGGTCATACCACCTTGGTGGCTTGACCCACAAAATAGTCCACATCATACCATTATGAAATAGGACCATAGAGGCACCCCTTTGGGGGGCACTCCCGTTCAACATAAACACTCTCAAGAGGAGTACAGACATGGGAAGACCCCCTTAGACACTCATTATGAGTGGCCACCGTGCGATGAGGTGTTGGAATAACATAGGGTTCACAAGGAGGGCCCACATGATTATATCATCCCTCCTCTATCCCTCATTACTGTTAGAACTAATAGGAAAAATCCAGAGCACAAGGCTCTTCAGACAGGATGGGCCAACTCTGCCCGCCCCTTTCACATGTACAAAACAGAGCATGAGGAAAACCACTATATTCCTCAATAGCAATATACAGCATGGGAGCAATGCGCCTCGACACCTGCCAAATATCAGGATCACCTATTGAGGCTAGAGCCTCAGGTGAATGCTACTAACCTCAAAAGAGGGAAGCAACCTACAGAGATCTCGGATCACCACGACCAAGATAGATATGTAGGGGAGGCATCTAGACCTCCTAGACATAAGACGGTGGAACAAATCGATTTGGCATTTACCAACATGCCGCCTACCAAGCACAAATCACGTAGCTTGAGCAAGATCAGCAATAGTTAGAGCACCTGTATCATCTTAGCAAAGAGCGCATTCGATGTTAGATAGATGAGTTTCTCCAAAACACTGTGCATGAGAGGATTCCAACCCCTCGCATGCATAAGATAGAACTTTATGAGAGGCACAACCCCTTGGTGTAAGACAGGTCTCCATGACCTTATCAAGCGTTGCCTCCAAGACCTCCTAGACCTAAGTGGGAGGCCACTCCTAGAACCAATGATGGGCGCCTTCCTCGGGCACCCACCCATGTTTATAGGTCATGCCCAGGAACTCCTCAAGAAGCCTATGAGGAATTTTATTGGGAAGAAGAGTGGGCTGAAATGCCCTACCAAGGCAGGGGGGTGTTATCCGGCTACCCATCCATAGGCCTCAAGTTCCCCATAATTGACAATGGGAACAAACCAAGGAGGAAGAGATAAAATCCTCCGATGCATACAAAGCACTGTTATAGTGCTTAGAGTCTGTGGAGACCAAGACTTCTGGGCCTTAAAATTCCACATTACTCTAGCTCTACAGTCACCCTATGCATCCTTCAATGTCAGTGCCCTCATAACCTGAATACTTCAAAATGCCTTAATTAGTGATTTTTAGAGGGGATGAGGATGCCCAAGAGCACGTGACAAGATTCCTAATTCAATGCTTTGGCATTTAGGACAATGATACATTGCTTCTAAGAAAATTTATAACCATGCTCATAGGCCCTGCCTCGGATTGGTTTACCCACTTGTCGAAGCATAGCATCAATAACCTGGACTAGCTAGTGGATGCATTCCTCGAACATTTCACCTTTAACACCAAGAAGAAGGCATCATTAAGTGACCTAGCTAGCCTCAGGCAGTATGAGGAGGAAACCATGGCTACTTATGGAAATCAATGGAGGACATTGCTTTCAAAGCTACGTTACCACCCTCCCATGGCCGACCTGACCCAAATGTTCTCGAAGAGTTGCCTAAGGTCGATCTCTATGCTATTGTAGCTGAAGCAATATGCCACTCTCGAGGAAGCCCTAGCATAATCTAGGATAATTGAGGAGATCAAGATACAAGATGGTGAGATTGCCAAGTCATGCAAGAAAGAGTGGCCCAAAAATACCAAAACTGGGCCCATGCAACCGAAATCCATCATGGTCAATCAAGTTGCCATAAACATACCAAAGCTTGCACAAACGACACAACCCCCAAAGGCTAATTATCAGGCAGTTCCTCTTGACAGCTATGGAAAGGAAAATCATAAGCAAGAGAAGAATCAACAACATCGTTCTAGGCAACAATTCACACACTTTATAGAGTCTAAAGACTCCTTGTTTGACCACTTGTTCATGGTAAACTTGATAAACTTACTAGAAAGTCAACCCATAGACCCCAACGTGCCAAAACCCAAGGGCTATAGGGAAGACTTATATTATAGATTTCACCGACAGAAAGGACACGACATCTACGCATGTTGGAAATTCAAAAGCTTAGTGCAGGATCTAATAGACAACAAAACACTAGTGGTGTATAATCCCATAGAACTGAGCAACCAATAGATGGAGGTCTTCAAAGACCCCCTACCTACCCATGATGCACAAGAAAAGACTTTACAAGTAAATGAGGTGACACAAAAATGCCCCATGCAAGGGTACATAGGGATGATAAGCATAGTGACACGAAACAAGAGATACCCAAGCACAACTGCCCCCGTTGTAGCTACAGGAGATGTTCCATCAACATCACAACTCCCACAACACCCTACACAACCTCCCCTACCTAGACCAGTGGCCATGATTTGGACTAAACTTACTCAAAGTTTAAGGACCACGTCGGCTAGGCTCTCCATTTATGAGCTCATCCAACAATCACTACCCCATTGGGAGGCTCTGATGGAGATACTCAAAACCATCAAGTTATAGCCCCATGAAGCAAATTATTTCAACAACTTTGTGGGACATGTAAAATGATGCACAAAACTAGTCATAACCTTTAGAGAAGACGAACTAAAATCGATGACTGGTGATATGGTGGATCCACCCCTGCACGTCATTGCACGGGTCAATGGGATCCCATTCAATAGGGTGTTGGTGGACACTGGCTCATCCAAAAATATAATCATAATGGTGGCATTAAAACACCTTAAGCTACCAGCATCTCATATTATGACCTCCACCTATAATATTTAGGCATTCAATGACGCGTTATGCTCAACAGTTGGCACAATTGTCCTACCCATCCAAATGGGACAAAAGACTATTCCTACATTGTGTCACATCCTCGAGGGTGATATGGCCTACAATATCCTACTAGGCCGGCCTTGGATCAAGGACATGAAGTGTGTCCCTTCGATAGCCCACCAATGCCTAAAATATACATATGAATGGCAAGTACATGTAGTCATAGTAGAACTAGAGCCCTTTAAGTATTGCAATGCAGTGCAGCTGATGCCATAATCGACCCTCCTATCGACACATTTGGACTTTCAATTGAATCTGTCCACTCAGGGTCCAATTTCTCCTACATCCCCACTGTTGAGTCCCGCAAGTAATCGACCTTGCCCATCTTCATCGTCTGTCCCTTCACCAACAATGCCACCTATGGTGGCCACACCGAAGGACAATGGGAAGAAGCCCCTAGAGGAGGCACCAACATTAGTCTCAACCATATCTATCGAGGAGGTGCCTAGCCGAATGGAAGTCGAGATGCCTGATTCACCCAACATGGAGTGGAGTCAGGAGGAAATCCCATTCCCTCCCCCTCAACTGTCGATGATTACCATTGATATGGCCAATATTGGCTTGGGGGAGTACCTAGTGCAGAACATTGTGGCAACACCTGCACTCAAATCCATGCAAGACATGTGGATATATCGCCTCCCCATTGGCACTATCGTCCCTTTAGGATACCCACCAAATAAAACAAACTTTGTATATGGGGGCCTCGACAACGACATCAAACCTTACCTACAATAGGAAGAAGATGAAGAGCCATTTATTGAGAACGTCGACTATCTGTCTAACCTAGACTTCACCTTGAAATACCTTGGCCAATGTAATTGGCATGGATATGATTGGGTAGATACGAGCAAGGAATGTGTGTTCTTTGTCAACCAAGATATCAGATGCCATACGATAAATCAGGAGTAGGGTTCAACCACCCTTTGCCCCTTGAAATCTTGGTAGAAAACATGCAAGGCCTAGGGATAGGCAACAAGGATGGTTTGGCACACGATCCATATTCCAATCCCAACACAACATATACATTATGGGATTATCTCCCATTGTTAACAATAAACCTTGTTGACATCAACAACTCCTTCCCTTTGATCGAGAAAGGGGAAATTCCAAGAACTTACCTCCAAGAGGTATATAGACAAGGTCAAGGAGGATCTTCTGAAGACGAGTTATAGTATGAGGTAGAACCTTGGGACCCTTTTGAATTTGATAGCAATCACTCGCAAGTGGCACCCATAGACGACTATCAAGAGAACTTTGTGACAATGTTCCCCTTGAATTCTCCAATCAAGCAATTGCCACCTCAAGAGAATCCAGTCCTCCCGTAGAGAGAGGAACAACCCATATGGGACCAAATCAACTTGCTCGAACAAAATGAGCCTCACATGCCACACATAGTTGTTGGAGCCAATGAAGGCTTATGGATCTCTGATAGCAATTATGAGGATGAGACTAAGATGGCATATCTCAACCATATGCGGCAACAGCAATACCCCATGGACATTGACGATATTTTTGAATAGCTAAACATGGGGCTAAGGCATAGGTGGAATTTGAACCAAGCACATTTGGACCAAGTGCTACATCCACCACTTTGGGCATACAGATAGCACCTTCCACCCAAAGACCCTATAGAGCCATCAGTGCCAAGGGAAGACCCTGTCCTTCTATCCACACATAGGGCCGATCCATTCATGCCAATACCCATAGATCTAGATCTAGGTTATAAGGATCACCAAAGAAGTTTGAGTCAATGCCTCCATGGTAATGGAGACCAAATTCATTTCATCAACATGATCTCCATTGACTTAACCACCCCCATCTACAATCCAGTCGACCCTGCATGACCATTGTATCTAGATGTAGATGTCATAGATTGGGATCATGCTAACTCGCCACCATCCCCATCATAGTACTGGCCTTGTGGTGAGATGCTTCATTTCACCCTAGGACCAACTTAGGATATATTCAATGTTGAAGAGGAACCTAACGTTCCCAACGTAGATCTAAATTTAGCAAATGATATCCACCTGATCCCAACTCCACACCAGTTGGAGGATAGGTCCCACATATCAGTTGAAGAGATGACTGATGTAGACATCAGCTCTGATTCAATGAATTTGCAAGTCATCAAGTTGGGGGTAAGTCTATCCCCCAAAGAGAAAGCCAATTACATTGCCCTTATCAAAGATAAGAAGGAGGTTTTTGCATGGTCCTACAAATACATGTCGGGGCTAGACCCGTAGCTAGTCACGCATAATCTAACGCTTGATCCGACAATCAAGCCAGTCAAGCAAAAGCTACATAAGATACACCCAACAGTGGCCTTAATGGTCAAATATGAGCTACAAAATTTGTTGGATGCATAGTTTGTCATCTGCATGGATTACCCACCATGTTTGTCCAACATGATACCCATCAAAAATCCTGACGGGAGGATTCGCATATGCACTAATTTTTGAGATCTAAACAAAGTGAGTCCCAAGGATGATTTCTACTTGCCTAGCATCGATGCATTGGTAGACGCTACAATAGGTCACAAAATGCTTTCCCTCATGGATAGTTTCTTGGGATACAACCAAATTTGTATCAATCCCGATGATCAACTAAAAACGGCGTTCACAATGCCTTGGGGGACATTTTGTTATAAGGTCATGCCCTTTGGCCTTAAAAACACTGGTGCCACCTACCAACGTGCTATGACATACATCTTCCACGATCACATGCATAAAAATTTGGAAGATTATATGGATGATTTTTTGGCCAAATCTCTTTTGCGCGCAGCTCATCTCAATGACTTACGCAAGATCCTTGATTGCCTCATTGAACACAAAGTTAGGCTAAACCCCAAAAAATGCGTATTTGGCATCACATATGGAAAACTATTGGTTTTCATAGTCTCAAAATGAGGCATCGAGGTAGATCAAAATAAAGTCAAGGCAATCCTTGAAATTCTTCCCCCAACCACCATCAAGCAACTTAGAAGCTTGCAGGGCAAGTTCACATTGATCAAACGCTTCATAGCATAGTTATCTAACAAGTGCCGACCCATGAATAAATTATTACACAAGGGGGTAGCATTTCATTGGGATGATGAGTGCTAGTCAGCATTTGATGAAATCAAACAATACTTGGATTTACTGCCAGTATTGGCTCCACCTAGACTAGAAGTGTCGTTCTACTTATACATCTTAGCTACTGAGGTGGCACTGGGCACCATGCTAGCTCATAAAAATGAATTACATAAAGAACAGGCTAATTATTATCTTAGTCGCACCCTGGTCAGTCATGAACTTAACTACGCATATGTTGAGAAGCTATGATTGGCAGTGGTATTTGCCACCAAAAAGCTATGCCATTACATGCTAAGCAATACAATGTATGTTGTGTCTAAGGAGAATCCATTATGGTACATGATGAGTCGTACTTATCACAGTAGCCGCATGATGAAATGGATCATGTTTTTGATGGAGTTTGACATCGAATTCATTGGACAAAAGCCCATAAAAGGTAAATTCATCACCGATCAACTAGCAGAGGCTCCTCTCAAAGACGACCAGCCTCTGATCGTAGAGCTACCCAATGATGGGGTCTTCCATGTCTCAGAATCGCCAGATTTTGATGCACCTGAGTCACAGGATGACATAACCTTATTCTTCGATGGTTATAAATGTGAGCAAGGGGGTGGCACGAGAATTGTATTTTTCACACCACAAGGGGCTCCAATGCCTTTATCATTTAAAATTGATTTCTTGTGCACCAATAACAATGCTAAATATGAAGCCTTGCTCATAGGTCTTTAGATAGCCATCACCATGAACATTAAATGCTTGAACATCTTTGGTGATTCATTGTTAGTTGTCAACCAAGTGAAAGGGTTGTTCCAATGCAAATGCCTAGTTCTACAGGCCTACAAAGTCCTTGTGGACAAATTCTTGGCAAATCTTGAATGGTACGACATTGAGGCACTCCCTCGATCATCGAATCATTTTGCAGACACTATGGCCTCCTTGGGGTCACTAATACCACAAGATATTTTTGGTGATATGACAACCATTCAAGTCAATATATTATCGCAATCCATGATGAAGCGTGCAAGCTCTAACCCAACGTTAGGAATCCACCTAATCCAGATTGAACCATCTCAGGATAGGTTCTCTTGAATCCATGATAGTCTGAATCACACCAACTAGGGGTCCTTGTTCTTCCCAACCCCTCTTAATAGCAAGACAACACTATTCTTACAAGTTTCTTTTGCTCAGATTTTGCTAGGGACGAACTTCAAGAGGGATTGGCCATTCATACCATCAAGGTTTCTGATTAGCAAGATTGGTACACACCCATCAAAGACTATCTCAAGTTAGGTAGCCTCCCACTTGGATTATCACACGTAAAAATATCATTCAAACAGAAAGTGGCAAAACATGTCTTTGTAGGAGACATTTTATACCGTCGAAGCTATGAAGGAATCCTCCTCTGTTGCTTGGACCAGCAGGATTCCACTTGGGAGATCACCCAAGTGCACGATGGTACATGCAATGGCCACTTTAGTGGTATGGCCATCGCCAAGTGCATTCTTTGCATGGGCTATTATTGGCCATCTTTAGAGCGATATTATTGCGCGTATGTGCGGAAGTGCGTGAAGTGTCAACACCATGCTAACTTGACACATGTACCTTCTCAAGCCTTACAGTCGATCCAATAAGCTTGGCCATTCTCGCAGTGGGGTTTTGATCTAATCAAAAAGATCTCCCCTACATCGTCAGGCTATCACACATTCATTATAACAGCCACAAAATACTTCACCAAGTGGGTGGAAGCAATTTCACTTACCTCTATGACTGGGACCCACATTATGGAGTTCATCTTACATAACATTATATGTCATTTTGGTATTCCATCCAAGATCATCTCGGATAATGGGACATCATTTAAGAACAAAGATGTGCGTGCTTTGACAACAAAGTACAAAATTTAGCACAATTTGTTGACACCTTATTATTCGCAGGAAAATGGACAAGCAAAGGTTTCAAACAAAATGCTAGTTGCCATACTTAAAAAGATAGTCATAGATAATCATAAGGATTAGCACATCCAAATACCACTTGCCATGTGGGATTATCGCACTAGCATTCGAACACCCACTAGGGCCACTCCATTTTTGCTAGTGTATGGCTCCGAGGTAGTCATGCCTCTCGAGTTGGAGATACCTTCCCTACGCATGTCAATGCAAGAGTTCATCGATGATGATACTGCATGGCAAGCCCAATTAGACCAGCTTACGTTGCTCGATGAACGATGCATCAATGCTCTCAAGTATTTACGCATCTATCAAGAGTGACTTAAGAAAGCATATAACATGAAATTTCACCTAGGGGACTTTCATGCTGGTGACCTGGTCTTAAAAGAGAACCAACATAATTCTAACTTGCCGCCCCATTTAAGGGATAATTTCATGGCAAATTGGTTATGCCCTATGTAATTGATAGTAAAATAGGACCTAGAACATATCGACTCGCCTCTCTTGAAGGAATCAAGGAGCTAGAACCCTTGAACATCAGTCATTTGAGGCCATCCCACATGTAGGGAGCCATAGCCCATCCCAAAAGCTCTAAGGATTCCCACAATCACTTGGTCAACCTAAAATGCCCCAAAGGTATCTGTAAATTCCTTTGGTCAAACCAAAAGCTCCAAGGGTTCTCGCCACCACTTGGTCACCTAAAACTCCCCAAAGGTATCCATAATCCCTTTGGTCAAACCAAAAGCCCCAAGGATTCCCACAATCGCTTGGTCAAACCAAAAAGCTCCAAGGATTCCTGCAATCGCTTGGTCAACCTAAAACTCCCCAAATGTATCCATAAACCCTTTGGTCAAACCAAAAGCTCCAAGGGTTCCCACAATCGCTTGGTCAAAAACAAATATTCAAAAACACAAAAAAACAACAGATAATCAAAAGAACAAAAAAATTGCATCTCACTTTCATGCACATTCTTAAAAATCAAAACACAAAAAAGAAAGGCAAAACTACATTAGACATCGCATACATACATTGCATATTTGCTGGTCATATAGGTCAAAAGCACCATAGACTGTAATTATTTGGCAATGCCATAATTTTCCACATTTAGTCCATTTTGTAAAAAGATCCAACAAGAATAACGCCATCCACATTTTTCACCATATCATAGTCAGTTGTCTTCTAATGTCTTTAGGGTTTTTCGTCATTCAGCTGGCTTTAGATTTATAGTCAAATGTTGTACAAAGTTAGATTGATTTTTACAAGGTAGAGTTGTACTTGGATCATGCCTTGTTACATAGCATCCCAACACAAGCTTAAAACACAAAAATTCCCAAGTTGTGTGAACGTAAGAGAAACCTACAAAGCAGTCTAGGGTACCATAGGTGAAAGGTTATCCTGCTCATCCCCCTATGTGAATGGTTCGAGAATGCTGAGAATTGACAAAAGGACAAGCTCTTCCCCATCCAATTCATCATAATAAATATTGGTTTTCACCACTCTCAAAAAAAAATTCCAAACACCTTTGGTCCCCAAAGTCATAAGGATTCGTACTACATGTCCCTGAGAAGGATGGGTAGTCATCCCCAAGGCCTAAAAGGGTCAATGCCATTCACAAGAAAAATCCCAAAATTCCACTATTAAAAATCCCAAACATCTTTGATCCCCAAGTCGTAAGGATTCGTACTACACACCCCTGACAAGGATGGGTAGTCATCCGTTGAGCAAGGTGCAGCAAAAGTATTGTCATTGTTGTCAACACAGACAGATAGATCAGTTGATGCAGTGGACAGGAGTTCAGAGGTCAGTGAGAGCATGTACAGTGAATATCCAAGAAGACAAAAGTGGTCCAGATTCAAAGGATCAAAGAAAAAGACAAGTAAGAAAATTATCGCGATATCGCGACATGTTGAGAATAAAGAAGGCAGAAAGAAAAACTGTCGCGATTTCGTGACATATCGAAGGAGAGAGAAAAGGCTGGAAAAACTGTCACGATTTCATGACATGTTGGAAGAAAAGATAGCAAGTGGCAAAACTGTCATGATTTCGCGACATGTTCGAAGCAGAGGCGCAAGCAGGAAAAACTATCACGATTTCGTGACATGTTGAAAGAAAAAGTGCAAGGAAGGAAAACTGTCACGATTTCGTGACATGTTGTAGGAAAGAGAGTCTGATAGAAAAAGTGTCACGTTTTCATGACATAATGCAGAAGAGAGAGTCCGTAGTGTGAATTGTCATGATTTCATGACAAGTTCGAAGAGAGAGAAAGTAACTCGAAAAGTGTCATGATTTTGTGACATGCTATAGAGTTCGAAGTGAGAACTGTCATGATTTTGTGACATGCTGCAGAGTTCGAAGTGAGAAGTGTCATGATTTCGTGACATACTATAGAGTTCGGAATGGGAACTGTCATGATTTCGTGACATGCAGCAAAGGAAAGAGTTCGAAGCGAGAACTATCGCAATTTCGTGACAGGTTGGAGAAAAAGCGTACGGATGCAGAAAGTGTCATGATTTCGTGACATGTTCCATTTTCATGGGCGTAAGGCAGAGAAAAGCACAAGGCAGTGAAAGTGTCACGATTTCGTGACATGTTCCATTTTTGTGGTGACTGAGGAGAAAAGTGTATGGAAGCGAAAGTGTCACGATTTCGTGACAGGTTGAAGAGAAAGCTTACGATTGCAGATTGTGTCACGATTTCATGATAGAAATAGAAAGGAGGTCGACGAAGGGAGAAGTGTCACGATATCATGACAAAAGCAAAGCAGAGGCTGTCAAAGACAAAAGTGTCACGATATCATGACAGGAATAGAACGCAAGTCTTTAAAGGCAGAAGTGTCACGATATCGTGACATGTTGTGTTTTCGCGACAACAACAATAGAAGAGTTGCAGGGGCAGTCGAGGCCGACAAAGACCGATGCAGGCCGACAGATTTTAGGGTTTGCAGCCAACCAAATTTAGGGTTTGCAGCCGACCATGTTTAGGGTTTGCAACCGACTAAGATTAGGGTATTTCAATCGACTAAGATTAGATCTTTGCTCATGAAAAGTTTGTTATAAAAGGAGGGTTGTTGGGAGATTTGGATGAGTTGATTTTTGTGCGAATTAAGTCTGTCGTGCGTAGAAAGCGAATCATGTCGAACCAAGCCAAGTGCGAAGTAATAGCACACAAAGAGCAAAAAAGCACAAAGGGGCAGAAGTGATCGATCAACTGTTTAGCAGTAGAGAGTGCGAAGCATTATCATAGAAGCAGTCTGCTCAGAATCAGATAGTGCGAAGCGTTTGCACAGAAGAAGCAGAGTGCATAGAAACTGTAGACTGTGCGCAATAAGGTGAAGGTATTATTCTATAATTTTCATTATTTTTATTGAAGTCCAAGTTGCAGCTTGGCATAAGGGGTTGGTGCTCCTTTCCAGTAGGTGCTGGTAAATTAGGAGTTGGTGCTCCTTTCTGTTTGGTACAAAAAAAATCTGAGGGGTTGGTGCTCCTTCCAGTTGGTGCTGGTAAAAGGGATTGTAAAGTTGTAGCTTTGCAAAGGCTGGATTTGGATGGTAGTCCAAGCAGTCATTTTTGAGGAGTAGCCACATTGGTGAACCTCGTTAAATGTTGTGTTGTGTGTAATGCTTTCTTGTTGTATTTGATATATCTGTTTATAAGTTTTAAACTACTGCTGGTTTTAGAACTGTATATTTGAAGTTTAAAAGATCACACTGATTCACCCCCCCTCTCAGTGTCACTGTGATTATAACAATTGGTATCAGAGCAAGGTTCCTGAATAGGCTCAATCAGCTAGGGTGATCTTGGAAGTGACGCAATGGCAAGTGGTGAAGGTTTCTCCTCAAACAAAGCACCATTGTTTGATGGAACTAATTATGCTTTCTGGAAAATCAGGATGCGGACATATCTCCGTGCTTTGGGTTTTGACATCTGGGGTGCAGTAGTTAATGGTTACAAAGCTCCTGCCATCGCTCCAATAGACACTCGTCGATAAAAAGGCATTTGAAAATTATTCGAAAGTAAAAAATGCTATCATGTGTGGATTAGTGGAAAGTGAGCTAGTCAAGATCATAAATTGTGAATCAGGGAAAGATGTATGGGATAAACTAGAGAACATTCATGAAGGAGACGATAGGATCAAGGAGGCCAAGCTTCAAACACATCGAGCTCAATTCGAATCCTTAAAGATGGACAATGATGAGAACATAGAGGCTTTCATGCTAAGAGTCAATGGAATCACTAATTCAATCAGAGGTCTCGGCGAAGATATGGATGATGCTACTATCATGAAAAAGGTATTAAGATCACTCCCTCCAAGGTTTGATTCTAAAGTCTCAGCCATAGAAGAAGCTAAAGATCTAAATCGCTTTAGTATGGATGAGATGCATGGTTCTTTGACTGCTTTTGAAATGAGAATAGGAAGGTCTAATCCCACAGATAGAGAAGCAGCCTTTAAAGCCCTAAAAGGCAAAGACACAAAACAAGAGTCCGAAGAAGAGGAGGTATCAGATGAAATGGAAGCAAATTTTGTCAAAAAACTGAGAAATGGAAAAGGAAAATACGAGAGGAAAGCTACCATTTAAATGTTTTAACTATGGAGGCATTGGGCACTTTGCGACAAAATGTCCACTCAATGAGAAGAACCAGGGTGAGGAAGCTTCGCACCAAGAAAGAAGTGACTGGAAGAAGAAATCAAACTTCAGGAAAGGCAACTTCAAAAAGAAAAGTTTCATCTCCAGGAATGCAAATTCTTCAGAGGACAACTCTAGTGAGGATTCTGAAGAAGAAACAGGTGAAGCTCTGTTCATGGCATTTGAATCAAAAAAATTGAAAGAGGTAGAACAATCAAAAAAGAGGGAAGTAATGAATTCTAAAGTTTCTGCTAAAAATCCTGAGGCTGAAGTAGATCTAGAAGGTGAGCTGGTCTCTGCTCTTGTAGAATGGAAATCTAAGAAAAGAAAGAATTATAAACTTTCAAGAAAGCTTGAGGATGCAAATGACATCATAACCAGTTTAAAAATATAGATAGAAGAATACAAGAAAATGTCTGAGGATCTCGAAGTTCAGATAACCATGAAGATAGATTACTGTTGTAAACTAGAAGAAGAGAATGTTAGTCTATGAATGCAGATGCAAGAACTGGATCAAAAAATTAGCTGCCATCAAAAGCGTGAAGAAAGTTCGATGAAGCTGGATAAAATTTTAAGTGATCAAAGACTTGCTGGCATCAAATTTGGTCTAGGCTTCGTGGAAGGAGAATCGTCAAATGGACCAAAAGCCAAAAATGTAGAAACTATAAGGAATGAAGAGAAGAAACAGACTGATGAAAGAAAAACAACTCAGGCAAATGAAAGCAATAATGCCAGGCCCGAAAGGAGAACTGACAATGATGGATTTACCAAGGTCACACATCAAAAGAAAAGAAGATCTATGGCTCCTACAACAACCTGGCAAAAACCATCTTTCAGGTTCAATCATTTCTTTTCTAGTTTCTGTTTCAAGTGTAATGGTTATGGGCATAAAATTGCAGATTGCAAGTATAATGTAGGACCAAGAAATCTCTTCAATAGAAATGCTTTTTCACCGTTAAATTATGCAGTAGAATGTTTTAATTGTCATAACTTTGGACATATTGCAAGAAACTGTCGTAGTCCTTTAGTTGCAAATCAACCTCGAAAAAGAAAATTTCAACCAAATAGGACAAGACAAAATAGAAATCCTTCTGAAAGATATACTCAAGATACTGGAAAAAGAAAGTCCAAACTAGAGCCCAATACGGTAGCCAAATCGAGTGGAAACAGAAAGAGCAGACCTCGGGAAGAAAAGGAATCCCTAATAGTTCAAACAACTTTCAAGGCACAGAGTAAAAGGGTACCATGGATACTTGACAGCGGATGCTCAAGTCATATGACAGGTGATAAACAAAAATTTGAAAAATTACAGAAATATGAGGGTGGTTCTGTAAAATTTGGAAATAATGATGGAGCTAAGATAATCGGAAAAGGATCAGTTAAAATTAGTGATGGGAAGATCAAGTCAGAAGAAGTTTTGTTTGTGGATGGTTTGAAACATAACCTGTTGAGTGTCGATCGGATCTCGTGATAAAGGACATGAAGTTGTTTTCAAGAAGCAGGGTTGTGAAGTTAGGAAATCAAATAGTGGAAAATTTATAGCTACTGGATCAAGGACATCTGGCAACCTGTACACACTCTCAGAAACTTCAGAAGGTAATTGTTTCATTGGACAGGAAGAAGAAAACTGGCTATGGCACAAGAGGCTTGGACACATTAGTTTTGATAATCTAGTGAAAATCAGCTCGAAACAGGCAATAAGAGACATTCCAACCATTAGAAAACCTTCAAATAGCATTTGTGCTTCATGTCAAAAGGGAAAGCAAACCAGAACCTCATTCAAAACAAAAGAGTACCACACCAGCAAACCTCTGGATCTTATACATACGGACTTGTGTGGACCCATGAGAACTCAAAGCATAAATGGTGACAAATACTTTATGTTGTGTATTGATGATTATTCCAGAATGACATGGATATTCTTCTTAAAGAATAAAACAGAAGCTTTTGGAATGTTCAGATCTTTCAAACATCTAGTTGAGAATGAAATAGGAAAAAGAATTAAATGTTTGAGATCAGATAGAGGAGGAGAATTCATCTCAGATGAGTTTACAAAATACTGTGAACAGCATGGTATCAGGAGACAATATTCAGCAGCTAGAACACCCCAGCAGAATGGTGTGGTAGAAAGAAAGAACATAACAGTACAGGAAATGGCACGTACTATGCTGGCTGAGAACAAAATAGCAGACAGATTTTGGAAAGAAGCAGTCCACACTGCAGTATACATCCAAAACAGGTACATGCTGAGAACTCATGAAAGCAAAACTCCTTATGAGCTGTGGTTTGGTAGAAAGGCAACAGCAAAACACCTCAAAGTTTTTGGCTGTAAGTGTTACATCAGAAAAACTGAAGACAATCTTGGGAAGTTTGAAAATAGAGCAGATGAAGGTGTCTTTGTTGGGTATTCGATAAAAAGCAAAGCTTATAAATGCTACAACAAGAGACTCAAGAAAATTGTGGATAGTGCTGATGTTAAATTTGATGAAGGAAGGGAAAGAACAGTTAACTATGAAGAAAACTACCCAATTTATGAAGAAGTCATTGAAGGAGATGAGGAAAATGAAACAGAAAAGAAACCAACTCTTAACTCAGATGACTTAATTGATGACTCAGAGGTGGAAGAAAACAAGAAATTCAAAATAGGCAGCTGGCGTGAAGAATCATCCCGGAGATCAAATAATTGGAGATCCCACAATTGGTATTCAGACAAGAAAGAAAGTAGTAAGTAACTACTCTCTTTTATCCAGCATTGAGCCCAAAAATATAGCTGAGGCAAGCAAAGATGATAGCTGGATGAAGGCAATAAATGAAGAGTTAGATCAGATTGAAAAGAACAGAACTTGGGAATTAGTTCCTAGACCGGCAAATAAGAATGTAATCGGCACCAAATGGATATTTCAAAATAAATTGAATGAAGACGGACAGGTAGTTAGAAATAAAGCTAGATTGGTCTGTAAAGGTTATGCACAAGTTGAAGGCATTGATTTTGAAGAGACTTTTGCACTGTGGCCAGATTAGAAGCAATCGAATGTTTCTAGCCTTAGCAGTTCATAAGAATTTCAGAGTTTACCGGATGGATGTAAAATCAGCTTTCTTAAATGGGAAACTTGAAGAAGAAGTTTACATTGAACAACCGAGATGGTTTCCAAATTGGTGAAGATCCCAATCTTGTCTCGCAAATTAAAGAAAGCTTTATATGGCTTAAAACAGGCACCCCGAGCATGGTATGCAAGGCTAGATAACTATCTCTCTCAACAGGGGTTTAAGAAAGGTATGGTGGACAATAATCTGTATGTCAAAACAGAAAATGGGCATCTCATTGTTCTTGTTGTATATGTAGATGATATCATATTTGGCAACAGCAAAGATGAATCATGTAAAGACTTAGCAAATAAAATGCAGAAAGAATTTGAAATGTCTATGATTGGTGAACTGTCTTACTTTCTTGGGTTACAAGTTAATCAAAATGAGAAAGGCATATTTATTTCCCAAGTCAAATATGTGAAAGAGATGCTAAAAATATTCACAATGGAGGACTGTAAGCCAGTTAGCACTCCTATGGTGACAGGCTGCAAGTTAAGCAAAGATGACAAATCTCCACCTGTTGATCAAACCATGTACGAGATCAATGATTGGAAGCTTACTTTATTTAACAGCTACCGGACCGGATATTCTCAGTAGGCGGTTGCATGGTAGCAAGATTTCAGGCCAGTCCTAAAGAGACTCATGTGACAGCAATAAAAAGGATTCTCAGGTATCTCAAGGGTACTATGGAGTATGGGTTATGGTATCCGAAAGGTAAAGACTTCACCCTTATATCTTATTCGGATGCAGATTGGGCAGGATGTGTTGATGATAGGAAGAGTACAAGTGGAGGTGCTTTTTATCTCGGTGACAGGTTGGTTGCTTGGCACAACAAGAAACAAGAGTCAGTTTCTTTATCAACAGCTGAGGCAGAATATATTGCAGCAACAACTTGCTGTACACAAGTTTTGTGGATGAAACAAACTCTGAAAGATCTTGGTATTAATTTTAGTGAACCAATATCAGTTAAGTGTGATAACACCAGTGCAATTAACATCTCCAAGAATCCAGTAATGCATTCACGGACAAAACACATTGCTATCAGATATCACTTCTTGAAAGAGAAAGTTGTTGAAGGTGAGGTTAAGCTGGATTTTGTTCCAACTACAGAGCAAGTAGCAGATATATTCACAAAACCTTTGCCCAAGGATGTTTTTGAATACCTTCGCAATAAACTGGGAGTGGTGACCCTTCCCAAGAAGTGACTAGCTACAGGGATCACATTCTCAGGGGGAGCATTGAAGTGTTTGATCATCTTCTTGCTCATGTCTTTATTTATTACTAAGTGTAATAAATTTTGCTTGAGAATGTTGTGTTTGGACTCAGGGGGAGTCTGTAGCAGCCCTTTGGTATTATTGTCAAAGGGGGAGAAGATTTACAGGAGAGTGCATGTGTGTTGCCAACAATTCCAAAGGGGGAGATTGTTGAGCAAGGTGCAGCAAAAGTATTGTCATTGTTGTCAACACAGATAGATAGATCAGTTGATGCAGTGGACAGGAGTTCAGAGGTCAGTGAGAGCATGTACAGTGAATATCCAAGAAGACAGAAGTGGTCCAGATTCAAAGGATCAAAGAAAAAGACAAGTAAGAAAACTGTCACGATATCGCGACATGTTTTCTGTCACGATATCGCGACATGTTGAGAATAAAGAAGGCAAAAAGAAAAACTGTCATGATTTCATGACATATCGGAGGAGAGAGAAAAGGCTGGCAAAACTGTCATGATTTCATGACATGTTGGAAGAAAAGATAGCAAGTGGCAAAACTGTCATGATTTCGCGACATGTTCGAAGTAGAGGCGCAAGCAGGAAAAACTGTCACGATTTCGCGACATGTTGAAAGAAAAAGTGCAAGGAAGGAAAACTGTCATGATTTCGTGACATGTTGCAGGAAAGAGAGTCTGATAGAAAAAGTGTCACGTTTTCACGACATAATGCAGAAGAGAGAGTCCGTAGTGTGAATTGTCATGATTTCATGACAAGTTCGAAGAGAGAGAAAGTAACTCAAAAAGTGTCACGATTTCGTGACATGCTGCAGAGTTCGAAGTGAGAACTGTCATGATTTCGTGACATGCTACAGAGTTCGAAGTGAGAAGTGTCACGATTTCATGACATACTATAGAGTTCGGAATGGGAACTGTCACGATTTCGTGACATGCAGCAAAGGAAAGAGTTCGAAGTGAGAACTATCGCAATTTCGTGACAGGTTGGAGAAAAAGCGTACGGATGTAGAAAGTGTCACGATTTCGTGACATGTTCCATTTTCATGGGCGTAAGGCAGAGAAAAGCACAAGGCAATGAAAGTGTCACGATTTCGTGACATGTTCCATTTTCGTTGGTGACTGAGGAGAAAAGTGTATGGAAGCGAAAGTGTCACGATTTCATGATAGGTTGAAGAGAAAGCTTACGATTGCAGATTGTGTCACGATTTCATGATAAAAATATAAAAGGAGGTCGACGAAGGGAGAAGTGTCACGATATCGCGACAAAAGCAAAGCAGAGGCTGTCAAAGACAAAAGTGTCACGATATCGCGACAGGAACAGAACGCAAGTCTTTTAAGGCAGAAGTGTCACGATATCGCGACATGTTGTGTTTTCACGGCAACAACAATAGAAGAGTTGCAAGGGCAGTCGAGGCCGACAAAGACCGATGCAGGCCGATAGATTTTAGGGTTTGCAGTCAACCAAATTTAGGGTTTGCAGCCGACCATGTTTAGGGTTTGCAACCGACTAAGATTAGGGTATTTCAGCCGACTAAGATTAGATCTTTGCTCATGAAAAGTTTGTTATAAAAGGAGGGCTGTTGGGAGATTTGGTGATCTTGATTTTGTGCGAATTAAGTCTACCGTGCGTAGAAAGCGAATCGTGTCGAACCAAGCCAAGTGCGAAGTAATAGCGCGCAGAGAGCAGAAAAGCGCAAAGGGGTAGAAGTGATCGATCAACTGTTTAGCAGCAGAGAGTGCGAAGCATTATCACAAAAGCAGTCTGCTCAGAATCAGATAGTGCGAAGCGTTTGCATAGAAGAAGCAGAGTGCATAGAAACTGCAGATTGTGCGCAATAAGGTGAAGGTATTATTCTGTAATTTTCATTGTTTTTATTGAAGTCCAAGTTGCAGCTTGGCATAAGGGGTTGGTGCTCCTTTCCAGTAGGTGCTGGTAAATTAGGAGTTGGTGCTCCTTTCTGTTTGGTACAGAAAAAAATCTGAGGGGTTGGTGCTCCTTCCAGTTGGTGCTGGTAAAAGGGATTGTAAAGTTGTAGCTTTGCAAAGGCTAGGATTTGGATGGTAGTCCAAGCAGTCATTTTTGAGGAGTAGCCACATTGGTGAACCTCGTTAAATGTTGTGTTGTGTGTAATGCTTTCTTGTTGTATTTGATATATCTGTTTATAAGTTTTAAACTGCTGCTGGTTTTAGAACTGTATATTTGAAGTTTAAAAGATCACACTGATTCACCCCCCTCTCAGTGTCACTGTGATTATAACATCATCCCCAAGGCCTAAAAGGATCAATGTCATTCACAAGCAAAAAAACCTAAAAGTCCACCATCAAAAATCTCGAAACACCTTTGATCCCCAAAGTCGTAAGGATTCGTACTACATGCCCCTGACAAGGATGGGTAGTCATCCCCAAGGTCTAAAATATCAATGTCATTCCAAATCAAAATTCCCAACCACATTTTATTCTCAATGTTGTAAGGATTTGTACTACATGTCCCTAAACAGGATGGGTAGTCATCCCTAAGGCCAAAAGGATCAATGCCATTCACAAGCCAAAAACCCACGAGCTCAAATTTGAACTCTAATTTCAAAATCTAAATCCTCAAAAGGCAACAGTAAAATAATAACAGTGGTTATAACCACTACTCAAACCCCTTGCTCAAGAACAAACAAAAAAGAAAAATAAACAGTGATTTTCATCACTATTTATGTGAGCAAGTATCCCAACAAGTTGAGCAATCGAAAGATGCCTAAGCTTGAATCCCTGTACTTCTTAGCATTTGAATAACCATTTAGGTGATCCTCATTACGGGTTTGGTGGATAGCCTACCTGGAAATGGCGGTATCCTAAACGCATGACGATATGTCTATCACATTACCATTGCATGTGAGTAGACCAATGTTTGCATGTGGATGAGCTAGCTTATGGTATCTTAGATTGTCCCATGGATTAATCTTACTAAATACAACAAAGGAGTTAGTGGAGCTAATTAGGTGATCCTCAGTATAGGTTTGGTGGACAGCCTACTTGGCACTGGTGGTATCCTTACGAATACCACATAAATGAACTCAATCGCACACACAAGGATGTGAAATAACTTGGTAAAAATCAATTTTGATTTGTACCTTGTGATGTGTAGTTGTTATACACATCATTTATTCTCAATGAATTTGTCAATCCAGGGCAATGTACAAGGCTATCTGTGGAATAAGGGGTGAACAGGGTTATAACTTAGGTCAATTTAGAGCAACGGGTCTTATTGGTGAAACCAATTATGTGGGGGATTTAGTACATTCTTATCTCTAAATTGCATGAATTAAACCTTAATCTAAGTTGTAGAAATGGAAACTAATCATTAATTGCAGAAATAAAATTCTAATTACAATTGTAGAATGAGACCTAATTATGTTGCAGAATTAGAAGTCTAATTATCATTGCAGAAAGGAAATCTATTTACTTTTGTAGTAATGGAAACCTACTTATAGCATGGAAATGAAACCCTATCAAGGCTCTGTAATAGAAGGTTGTCAATCTTCTGTACAAGGGTTGACAACAAAACACAAAATGCAGGAAATTACTAAAAATAGTAAATTCTGGAAATGACAGTCTGCAATAAATTGAAAGCTTTGCTAAAAGTGGATATTACATTCAAATAATTAATCATAAAACACAAAATATGCTAATATTGCAATTATTATTAGTTTTTTACAAAGGAATGAAATGACAAGTTCTACAACTCATTTTGCTGCAGCAAAATCAGAATAAAAACCTGCTGTTAGTCCTCCTCCTAGGTCTGGAAGTGGCCAGCCTCCTTGTCCATAAGAAGGATGAGTCTCTATCTCTATCTAGATATTAATCACACTCATTTACAAGCAATATTAAACAAAAATAGTACACTTTATTGATTCAAGAACATGATTACAATAATTATACTGAAAACCTGTTACAGGACTGTAACAGTTACTTTTCTAATTATTGCATATTTTCTCCTATATTTCTCTACTCTCTGCTTTCTCTATCTCCCCTCTAGCTCAACCTGAATGGGAGCCATATTTATAGATGTCCTAATATCTATTGACAATTTAAAATATCTTAAAATATCTAATCTTATTATGCTACAACAATTCCTGGTTTTATCCTAGAAGAAGATCATGTTAGACTTACAATGGCACTGAGAGGGGGGGGTGAATCAGTGTAGCTATTTAAACTTAAATCTGCAACTCTTAAATCTAAAATAATGAGAACTTAAAATAGATAAAGCAAATATAACAAGGGAGCTAACCACAACACAAGATTTACTGAGGTTCACCAGTTTTGGCCACTCCTCAAAAATAGACTGTTTGGACTCCCATCCAAATCTAGCTTTTGCAAAGCACCAACTTTATAATCAATTTACCAACACCCACAGGAAGGAGCACCAACCCCTAATTTATCTGCACCCATAGAAAGGAGCACCAACCCCTAATTTATCTACACCAACAGAAAGGAGCACCAACCCCTGATTCTAAGCATCAACTCAGAATTCTATTTTGAATCTTTTTGACATAAAAATGCCTTCACTTTTACAAGACCCTCATTGGTCTATTGCTCATCCAATATCTATTTCAATTCATGAAATTCACCCACTCAAATGGTTCTACTTACCGCACTCTTCCAGCTCTGTCTCACGGCTCACTCTTACGGCTCACTCAACTGCACTCTCTCTGTGCAGCACTTCTCTATACGGCGGCACTTTTCTCACTATGAGTAGCAACCTTATTCTTCATGTAGACCTGCTTTTATAACATTGTTCTCTCTCTATTTTTAACTTCTATATTTTCGCATACAGCTTATTAATAGTAACAACTTCTTTATTCTCACATGCAATCTGATTAATAGAACGGTTCTTTGAAACGTTTCTCTGTCCAACTCTTGGTATTCTTCTGAAAACTTTCAATAACCACCACTGCATGAAATTTCTTTATAACGGCCCCTGCCACTGTAGTAATGACTTCTATTTACTGTCACTATAACTTCCCCTGTAACTGTCATAATTACTTCAGATCACTGTTCTTCTTTTAGCTACATGATTTCTATCAGTAACTGCACCTTTAACTATTGCACTGACTTTAGTTAACTCTTCTAATATTGGCTGCGTGATTTTCCTATGCAACTGCATCTGTAACTGTCGTTTATCTCCAGTTAACTTTACTTCAGCTTTTACCCACGAAACTGTCATGTCGCGATATCGCGACATTTCTACCCCTTTGACTTTTTCTAGACAATTGACCGCAAAAACATAACATGTCGTGATATCATGACAGTTTCTGCCTCCTTGTCCACTTCTTCGCTTGCACCTATGAAAACCAGACATGTCATGAAATTGTGACACTTTTTGCTTCCATACACTCTACTTGGCTTGCTCTAGTGAAAACCAGACATGTCGCAAAATCGTGACACTTTCGCCTTCTCGCTACTCTTCTTGGCTTCAACCAACAAAAATGGAACATGTCACGAAATCATAACAACTTTCTCTTTCGTACACTATTCTCCGCATACCCTAGTGAAAATTTGACATGTTGCAAAATCGTGACACATTCGCTGCTTTGTGCATTCTTCTACCTTTTGCCCATGAAAATGGAACATGTCACGAAATTGCGACATCTTTCTCTGCCTTGTGCCTTTTCTGCATTTCGCCCGTGAAAACGAAACATGTCACAAAATCGTGACATCTTTCTCTACCTTGTGCCTTTTCTTCCTTTTGCCCGTGAAAATAGAACATGTCACGAAATCATGACATATTTCTCTTCCTTGTGCCTTTTTTGCCTTCCGCCCGTGAAAACGAAACATGTCACGAAATTGCGACACTTTTGCTGGCCAGCAAAAACACAACATGTCACGAAATTGCGACATCTTTCTCTTCCTTGCACTTCTCTTCGACCTTGTCACAAAATCGTGACACTTTCTCTCCTTGGCACTTTCTCTTTGATCTTGTCATGAAATCATGACACTTTCTCTCCTTGGCACTTTCTCTTCGATCCTGTCACTTTCTCTCCTTGGTGCTTTCTCTTTGATCCTGTTGTGAAATCACGACACTTTCTCTCCTTAACGCTTCCTCTTGGAACCTGTCACGAAATTGCGACACTTTTCTTTGCGAGCTCCTTCTCCTCGAGCATGTCGTGAAATTGTGACAGTTTTCTTTGCCTGTGCCTCTTCTTCAAACATGTCGTGAAATCGTGACAGTTTTTCTACTTGCTTCCTTCTCTGCCAACATGTCGCGAAATCATGACAATTTTGCTTGTGCCTTCTCTCTCCTCGTTCATGTCGCAAAATCATGACAATTTTGCTTGTGCCTTCTCTCTCCTCGTCCATGTCACAAAATCATGACAATTTTGCTTGTGCCTTCTCTCTCCTTGGCCATGTCATGAAATCATGATAATTTTGCTTGCACCTTCTCTCTCCTCGACCATGTCATGAAATCACGATAGAAAACATGTCGCGATATCGCGACAGTTTTCTTACTTGTCTTTTTCTTTGATTTTTTGAATCTGGGCCACTTCTATCTTCTTGGAAATTCACTGTACATGTTCTGACTGACCTCTAAACTCCTGTCCACTGCATCAACTGCATCAACTGATCTATCTGTCTATGTTGACAATAATGACAATACTTTTGTTGCACCTCCTTTGGAATTGTTGGCAACACTCATGCACTCTCTTGTAATTCTTCTCCCCCTTTGACAATAATACCAAAGGGCTGCTATAGACTCCCCATGAGTCCATGCACAACATTCTCAGGCAAAAATTATTATAGTTAGCAGAAATCATAAACATGAGCAATAAGGTAAACAAATGCATAAGTGCTCCCCCTGAGAATTTGATCCCGATGGCTAGTCAAATCTTAGTCTATTCTTTGGAATATGTGACCACTTCATTTCACACTGTCTTCTAAGCCTCAACCCTCTGTACTCTGTCATAGGCTCACTAAGAACCTGTTTAACAAGCTCACATAGAACTTGTCCAAAGCAGCTCACAAGTCCTCACTAGAACCTATCAAAATCAGCTCACAAGTTCATCAAGAAAAACTTGCTTAGTATGAACCCACAAAGAGAATTTTTAGAGACCCAATGTGATTCATCAATCTCATAGAAGCATAAAGAGAATTGTTAGAGACTCAATATGTTCTATACTTAACTCCCAATCTCAATCTCATCTCAATCTCAATCTCAACCAATTAGGGCTTTAACAACAATGCTTATAGACAAGGTTTAATCAACATCATTCAACTCAAGATTAACCTTGAAGCATTCAATCAACCACTACATGAAAAGGAAACTAGTAGACATCCTTTTCCTTCCAAAGGTATTTGAACAAATCAGCCACCAACATAAATCACCAATGCAAAGAATGACATGCTGAAATCAATCTCAATGGATTAAACCCAAATCATGTATCAAGTAAAGCATTAACTTGATCAAAACAACCTCTTATGAAAGCAACTCAACCAGTAATCACCCTTCACGACACTTCCACACACACACAACACTACCTCAAACCACTGCATAAACTGAAAAACACACTTTAACAACTATATGACAGTTTCTTGACTGCCTGCCATTCATCCTCAGATAACCAATCAAATACATAGGAGTATTAAAATAAAACTTTAATGTTACTCCCCCTGAGGATGTGCCACATGGAGTGGCTTAGTGTAATAGCTGAGTAGTCTCCTTCAGTCCAAGGAGACAGGATTCCCGTTCTTTCTTTCTCTAGTTTTTCTTGAATTTAGGCTGAGAATTTTCACCTGCATCCACATTTTGAACCTTTTCATGAATCTGAACATTTCTCTTGGGTGGTTGTCTCTTGTGCATTCTTGAAGGATAATTATTTTTCTGTCTGTGTTGCACTCTTTGTGTCTGATGGAATCTACGGTCTTGTCTTAGATTAGTTACAGAGGTGCTTGGACAAAACCTTGCTATGTGCCCATGACCATTAAATTTAAAACATCGCACATGGTGTTCACTTAGAAGAGTAGATGTATTTCTACCAGCATAAATCCTTGAATTATTATTAAATCCACAATAAATTGCCTGATGACCATAATGGCTGCATCTAAAACAATAGCCGTTAAAAGCATTATTATGAAAAGAGTGAGAGTGAGAGAACATCTTTTGCTATGGTTGCTTTGTTGTAGATTTCCTTTGAGATTTTCTTCCTTTTGAAGATTCAACTTCAGGATTTTCTTTCTTCTTTCCTTCATCAGTGAACTTCTTCTCTGCATTTTTGGAAGATGATGGTTGTTCATCTTCATATCCAAGACCAAGTTTAGTTGTGGAGCTTCTTTGTTGCTTTATCATTTTATGTAGCAACTCTATGCTCTTCTCATATTTGAGATTTACATTGGCCTCTACTAGTTGTTTCTTCAATGAAACAATATCTTCTTCTTTTTTGTAGCAAACAGTCTCTTTCTCATTGATTTGAGACCTGAGAATATCTTCAATCCTTTTGTATTGTTCTACTTGCAGCTTTAGATCAACAATAACTTTGTTATATTCTTCTTCACTTGTGCTGCATACATAATTCTCATCATCCAGGTGTGTCTTCAAGGCTTCTTCTAATTTTTTGGCCTTTTGAACCTATAAGAAGAGATCTTCAATCTCATCCCCATATAAAGCACTGAGATGGGGGGGGTGAATCAGTGTAGCTATTTAAACTTAAATCTGCAACTCTTAAATCTTAAATAATGAGAACTTAAAATAGATAAAGCAAATATAACAAGAGAGCTAACCACAACACAATATTTACCGAGGTTCACCAGTTTTGGCTACTCCTCAAAAACAGACTGCTTGGACTCCCATACAAATCTAGCCTTTGCAAAGCACCAAATTTACAATCAATTTACTAGCACCCACTAGAAGGAGCACCAACCCCTAATTTATCTACACCAATAGAAAGGAGCACCAACCCCTAATTTATCTACACCAACAGAAAGGAGCACCAACCCCTAATTTATCTACACCAACAGAAAGGAGCACCAACCCCTGATTCCAATTTCTTGGACAGTATTTTGTTCTTTTTATTTTTTATCCTCAGTTCTTCAAGTGTAGCTATCAACTCACCTCTTAGATTTACTTCAGCCTCAGCCTCAAGGTTTTCATCACTTTCTTTTTCTTCTATATTTTCTTCTTCGAATGCCATGAATAGACTTTCACCTGTTTCTTCTTCAGAATCCTCACTGGATCTATCTTCAGAGGAGCTGACATTCTTGGATATGAAACTTTTCTTCTTGAAGTGGTTGTTTCTAAAATTCATATTTTTCTTCCAGTCACTTCTTTCTCGGTGCGATTCTTCATCACTTTCATTCTCCTTATTTTGTGGACATTTAGCTACAACATGCCCAATGCCTCCATAGCTGAAACATTTAAATGGTAGCTTTCCTCTGTATTTTCCTTGTCCCCTTTTTAGTTTTTAGACAAAGTTTGCTTCCATCTCATCTGATGTCTTTTCATCTTCAGATTCTTTTTTTTCTTTCGTATGTTTCTGGGCTTTAAATGTAGCTTCTCTATCTATGGGATCAGACTTTCTTATTCTCATCTCATACGTATTCAACGAACCATGCATATCATCCATACTAAACGTATTTAGATCTTTGGCTTCTTCTATAGCTGATAGTTTAGAATCAAATCTTTTGTGAAGAGTTCTTAGTACCTTTTTTACGATTGTAGAGTCTTCAATTTTCTCGTCGAGTCCTCTAATGGCATTAATGACTTCATTTACTCTCAGCATATATGCTGCTATGTTCTCATCATCATTCATCTTTAGTGCTTCAAACTGAGTTTGATGAGTTTGCAACTTGGCCTCCTTGATCTTATCATCTCATTCATGAATTCTCTTCAATTTGTACCATATTTCTTTTGCCATTTTACAGCTCATGATATTTACTAGTTCACGGTTTGCTACACTGCACATGATGGCATTCTTTTCCTTTGAATCGTTCTCAAACATTTTCTTACCGACAGCATCGGTTGGAGGAGTGGTAGGTATTGTGTATCCACTTTCCACTGAGTCCCATATGTCGTATCCCAACACACATAGATATGTCTGCATCCTAATTTTTTAGAACGCGTAGTTAGTCCCGTCAAACAATGGAGCTTTGTTTGATGAGAATCCTTCACCAACTACCATTGTGACACTTCCTAGATCACCTTAGCCGATTGAGCTTGTTTAGGAACTTAGCTTTGATACCAATTGTTAGACTTACAATAGCATTGAGAGGGGGGGTGAATCAGTGTAGCTATTTAAACTTAAATCTGTAACTCTTAAATATGAAATAATGAGAACTTAAAACAGATAAAGCAAATATAACAAGAGAGCTAACCATAACACAAGATTTACCAAGGTTCACCAGTTTTGGCTACTCCTCAAAAATAGACTGCTTGGACTCCCATCCAAATCCAACCTTTGCAAAGCACCAACTTTATAATCAATTTACCAACACCCACAGGAAGGAGCACCAACCCCTAATTTATCTGCACCCATAGAAAGGAGCACCAACCCCTAATTTATCTGCACCAACAGAAAGGAGCACCAACCCCTAATTTATCTGCACCAACAGAAAGGAGCACCAACCTCTGATTCCAAGCACCAACTCAAAATTCTATTTTGAATCTTTTTGACATAAAAATGCCTTCACTTTTACAAGACCCTCACTGGTCTATTGCTCATCCAATCTTTGTTTCAATTCATGAAATTTACCCACTCCAACGGTTCTACTTACTGCACTCTTCCAGCTCTGTCTCACGGCTCACTCTTATGGCTTTCTTACGACTCACTCAACTGCACTCTCTCTGCCCTTTTTTGTAGAACTTCTCCTCTATACGGTGGCACTTTTCTCACTATGAGCAGCAACCTTATTCTTCACGCATACCTACTTTTATAACATTGTTCTCTCTCTATTTTTAACTTCTATATTTTTGCATACAGCTTATTAATAGTAATAGCTTCTTTATTCTCACATGCAATCTGATTAATAGAACGGTTCTTTGAAACATTTCTCTGTCCAACTCTTGGTCTTCTTATGACAACTTTCAATAACCACCGCTGCATGAAATTTCTTTATAATGGCCCCTGTCACTGTAGTAATGACTTCTATATACTGTCACTATAACTGCCCCTATAACTGTCGTAATTACTTTAGATCACTGTTCTTCTTTTAGCTGCATGATTTCTATCAGTAACTGCACCTTTAACTATTGCACTGACTTTAGTTAACTCTTCTAATATTGGCTGCATGATTTTCCTGTGCAACTGCATCTATAACTGTCGTTTACCTCCAGTTAACTTTACTTCAGATTTTACCCACGAAACTATGACATGTCGCGATATCGTGACATTTTTGCCCCTTTGAATTTTTTTAGGCAGTTGACCATGAAAACATAACATGTCACGATATCACAATAGTTTTCGCCTCCTTGTCCACTTCTTCACTTGCACCCATGAAAACCAGACATGTCATGAAATTGTGATACTTTTCGCTTCTGTACACTCTACTTGGCTTGCTCTAGCGAAAACTAGACATGTCACGAAATCGTGACACTTTTGCCTTCTCGCTACTCTTCTTGGCTTCAACCAGTGAAAACGAAACATGTCACGAAATCACGACAACTTTCTCTTCCATACACTATTCTTCGCAAACCCCAACGAAAACCTGACATGTCACAAAATCGTGACACATTCGCTGCCTTGTGCATTCTTTTGCCTTTTGCCCGCAAAAACGGAACATGTCGCAAAATCGTGACATATTTCTCTGCCTTGTGCCTTTTCTTCCTTCTGCCCGTGAAAATGGAACATGTCACAAAATCGTGACATATTTATTTGCCTTGTGCCTTTTCTTCCTTTCGCTCATAAAAACGAAACATTTTACGAAATCGCGACATATTTCTCTTCCTTATGCCTTTTTTGCCTTTCGCCCGCGAAAACGGAACATGTCACAAAATCATGACACTTTCGCTGCCTTGTGCCTTTTTTGTCTTTGGCCAATGAAAACACATGTCACGAAATCGTGACATCTTTCTCTTCCTTGCACTTCTCTTCGACCTTGTCATGAAATCATGACACTTTCTCTCCTTGGCACTTTCTCTTAGATCCTGTTGCAAAATCATGACATTTTCTCTCCTTAGCACTTTCTCTTCGATCCTGTTGCGAAATCGTGACACTTTCTCTCCTTGGTGCTTTCTCTTTGATCCTGTCATGAAATCGTGACACTTTCTCTCCTTAACGCTTCCTCTTGGAACCTGTCATGAAATCGCAACACTTTTCTTTGCGAGCTCCTTCTCCTCGAGCATGTCACGAAATCACGACAGTTTTCTTTGCCTATGCCTCTTCTTCAAACATGTCGCAAAATCGTGATAGTTTTTCTACTTGCCTCCTCTGCCAACATGTCGCAAAATCATGATAGTTTTCCTTGTGCCTTCTCTCTCCTCGTCCATGTCATGAAATCATGACAATTTTTCTTGTGCCTTCTCTCTCCTTGTTCATGTCACGAAATCACAACAATTTTGCTTGTGCCTTCTCTCTCCTCGTCCATGTCACGAAATCATGACAATTTTGCTTGTGCCTTCTCTCTCCTCGGCCATGTTGCAAAATCGTGACAATTTTGCTTGTGCCTTCTCTCTCCTTGGCCATGTCACGAAATTGTGATAGAAAATATGTCGTGATATCGCGACAGTTTTCTTACTTGTTTTTTTCTTTGATTTTTTGAATCTGGGCCACTTCTATCTTCTTGGAAATTCACTGTACATGTTCTAACTGACCTCTGAACTCCTGTCCACTACATCAACTGCATCAAATGATCTATCTATCTATGTTGACAACAATGACAATACTTTTGCTGCACCTTGCTCAACAGATCAAACTTGATCTTTCCATAAATGTTGGCTTTGGTCGGTAAGGATGACAAAGTCAGATCTGAGATATTTTCCCTTACCCTTTTCAATATTTATTTCCATTTTTCCAGCATCAGAATTTGGTCAACAAGTCAAAAATCACATTATGTTTTCATTTTGAAGATAAGAGGCTCATTCCAAAGATACTGCAATTCTCATTCCAAAGATTTGCTCATTCCGAAGACACTGTGTTTTCTCATTCTGAAGATATCTGTTCATTCTAAAGAGACTTCAAAATGAAAAAATGTGGGCTCTTTAAATGATTTCCTCTACATTTCTCATGTGGGTTATTTCTTAGGATTAAATTCCAATGGTCTTCATCTCTTTCCATATGTGAATTCCATGCCTTGCCATTCATTAGCAGCTGGCTGGAATTTACATGGAAAAAACCAGTTTTTGTTGCACAGTAATAGTTTACTTGCACTGTTGCCAGATTTAGGTAAAAAAATGCTTGAGATATATCAAAAAATGATTAGTGAAATGTTGCTATCAACTTAAGCATATCTCATTTAGCAAGTCATAACAAAACAACATAAAAATTATGCAAAAATTTGTAAAAATTAGAATATAGTATTTCATATACATTTATCATGCAAATAGTTAATACACAACATATTGAATTAACTTAACTAGCATATTAGATTAAACATAAGATTTTGTAGGCAATTTCAGCGTTCAAAACATGTTATGATTGAGGCATTTTCAGGCCTCATCACCTTGTTCGAAAGTCTTGTAAGATAATGTATAGTCTTGATTAGTTAGTTAAAGCAGCTAAGTCTCAGAAAAACCTTAACTACATTTTAAAAAAATTGTCGTACATTTCATTATCACCATCAAAAAATACAAAACAAAAATTACACATGAAAAGTTCTTCCATAAAGCAATCACATAGTACAGAAAGCTAGTAAATCCTGTATAGTCTATGGTGCCACCACCAATATATCAACAAATCATTTCATCCATTCCATATGCATACATCCATATAGTCAGAAAAATCTGCATTCATAAATAACATATGCATACATCAACATAAATAAATGTGCATAAAAGAGCAATAAACCATAACAAGTAAATAATCCAAACAGAGAGTAATCTATATATCGAGTCAAAAATGCCCTCAGGCTACAATAAAATGGTCCTCTAACCTCACAAAAAAATCAAAAACTCAAAATCCCCAAAGCCTAGGGAGTTGGCCACCATGATCACACAGGATCAATGTGACTGGAACAACCCCTAGTGGAGTGGGTCCTATGGGACCCCTCAGGGCAACTGCTACCAGCCCTCGCATCATGCCCACTAACACTACCCTCACCCACCTACCTATGATGAGAGGATGTAGACTGCTCACTCTCACTGCCTCTCGTACGGTGCGATGATCCACCTCTAGTGAGCTTAGGTAACTATCCATCGAGGCAGATAATCTCGGCCTCCAACTCCACCTAACATCGACCCCACACCACATCTCATTGGTGATACGTAGCCAATGCGTCATCCCTTTGTGCCAACTAAGCCAGTAGGAGATCCATCTTGACTCTATGCTCCTCATCTTGTCTCCATAGTAGATCCTCCAATCGTGTTATCTTAGCATGAAACTGAACCTCCATATCCCCTAGGACCACCTAAGGCATGGGCATCTCTGAGATGACATGTTGCTCCAGCACCTACTACTTTGGGATGTCCTGTGTATCTGGCTACTCCAAAACCCCTAAATCATTCCCAATCAAGTCATCTACCTCCACCATATTCACATCATCGAGTGGAGCCCCTAACCCTCCATCAATTCCTTCACACCCCCACCACCTACTATTGCCACACCTAGACCTCCTAGAGGCCCCTCACCTTGCCATTGTCGCATCGTCCACCATTGTTCATACTCTGCAATCACCCTGACATCGTCCATGTTGGGGGCATCAATCACTACATCTAACTCCTTGCCAAGTGACTCAATAATTTTCCAAGCTAAAGTCCTCTTGTCGCACCGATGCCAATAGATCAAGGGCTCACCAGGAAATACCTGGTGCACCCTAAACTATCGAGTCACTCGAACGTACGAGAAATACTCCTGCTTTGTCTCATGTTGCCCGATCAACCATCTCCCCCTGCACACCCATCGAAGCCACTCTCTAGCCTTAGGCTAGGTTGGACAGTCCTGGTATGGTCTCCAGAACACCTCCCTTGGAGCAAGACAAGAGAAGGCATCATTATAGTGCCCTACAACACCTACCCATCACTGACTCTGCCTCTGTTCCTCTGACCTACACCATAGAGCAACATACCCAATCTCCCTATCCACCATATCACCCCGAGTGGTCCAAGGCAACCCCTATGGCTGCTCGATAGCTATGTACTGCCATCCCTAGCACTGCAAAAGATAGCTAAACCTGATACCCTTCCACCTTTGATAGTAGATCTCGTACAACTCATCATAAAGTTGTGCCAATAATGTCTAACCCCACCTCATAATAAGTGGTGTTGCTGTCGGACACTCCACTAGTCTGAACACCACCTCAAGTAGGTTCTAAGGGAACCTCACACCTGAGGAGTCGGTAAGCAACATGTTGGAGATGAGGGTCATGAGCAATGCATGCCTTAACCCCAAAATGCTCTTCTCTAGCCACTACCGCACCAGAATCCCACCAATCAGGCAGTCTGCCTCTGCCCTCTCCATAGCCCTATACACCCCCATATCTGCCACCTACCCAAAGCACCGTGTCAACATCGCCATCTGCTGATCATGGGGAGTCATTCTAATGGGCATTCCGTCTATCAAAATCCATAGAATATAATACATGTCCTCCAAAGTAACCGTCATCTCCCGTATTGGGAGATGAAAGGTGTTGGTGTGGGGATCCCACAAATTGATCAAGGCTGTCATATATGCCTTATCCCCCATCACAAGCTCCAACCGTGTCACCTGCTTGAGCATAAGGGCATCAAGCCACTCCCAATCCACAATAGTCAGCACATCCCGAGCATCTTATAACATAGTCGGTTGGTGATACTGACTCTTCACAACCTGAAAAATAAAAACAACACAAAAAACATTAAAACATGGCAACAAAACAAATGTACAACAGTGTATATAAACAACACAAACACAAAAAAAAAAAGGGTTTCAACCTTAATTTAAACAAAAACATTCAAATAAACTATACAAACAAAAAACAAAGTACAGGAAAAACAAAAGTACAAAAAAACTATACAACAATAGTACAGATCAATCAAATAAATTGTACAGACGACAAACAATGTACAAAAAAATAAAAGTACAAAACTGTACAACACAAGTATAGATCAATCAAATAAACTGTACACTCAAGAACAAAAATGCAATAAAACAAATTCATCCTAGGGTTCCAACCTTAGTATGAACAAAAAAAATCAAACAAAAACAAATTCATCCTAGGGTTTCAACCTTAGTATGAACAAAAAAATCAAACCAAAACAAATCATACTAGGGTTTTTAACCTTAAGTTTGAACAAAAAAATCAAACAAAAATAAATTCATCCTAGGGTTTCAACCTTAGTATGAACAAAAAAAATCAAACAAAAACAAATTCATCCTAGGGTTTCAACCTTAGTATGAACAAAAAAATCAAACAAAAAAAACAAAATCAACCTAGGGTATCAACCTTAAAGTGAACAAAAAAAACAAAACATAAACCAAAACATCACCCTAGGATTTCAACCTTAAGGTGAATAAAAAAACAAAATATAATACAACACAAAAATTAATACTAGGGTTTCGATCCTAATATTAACACAAAATAACAACAAAATAACACAACATATAAACAACTATGTGCAAGTTTTTTTAACTTCATATAAAGCAAAAACAAATAACACAGAGAGAAGGAGCACCTATTGGTCTCACCTCAGCTCCGCCACTCGAAGATCTAGTCCTTGCACTCATGGTGTCCATGAAATCTCGGCAGCGCTCCGCTACGAAAACTCGCACTCCTCACAACTCCAAATTGCAAGAAAAAAAGATTGCAAATGAGCCCAAAACCTAGTTTTGGCCCTTATAAAGGCTCTTAGGCTTGTAATCATTCCACCCTAGGATGAGCACTCTAGTTAGCACTCGTACCACCTTGGGACGATTACAAAATTGGTATTCGTCCCACCCCAGGACGATTACAGATCAATAAATAAAGCAACAAAAACAAAATCCAAAAAATGCACCAAAAATAGCAATAAATCTTCCAATAAAGGTGCCTTTGCACCTGACATTCTTGGCATAAAAAACCAATGTCGAGACCACAAATTATCACTATCCTACTCCCTAAGAGGGCTACCATAGTCAAACCACTCCACGGGAGGACAAATTTTTGACAATTTCAACCCCAATCGACATCACACAAAAGGGGTCAAAACCCACCAAAAATAGGTCAGATTGTTGGGAAACTGCATAAGTGTTCAACAAAAAACCACTGAAGGCACCCTTAAAAAAGTCATCTTGGATCAAACGACTCGTCATTTTTCTCATTTTTGTCATTCCCTCATTGATTCGTCGCTTGAGGGGGTAGTCACACTCAGTTACCAATCAACAAATACACACCCAATCAAGGAAATGGCATGCATTCAAAGAATCATTGACAAAGACAATCACACCCCTGCTTGGGGTAGCAAACAAGCAATAATCACAAGCTGATCAAACACTTGGCATTTTGGAATCATGAACTCAAGGTTCCCATAGACAAAAGGTTGTGCCCTTTGCCTATTCATGACTGAACAATGTCCAATATCAAGTAACACCTCATCAAAAAAATGTTAACACTTGAAGTAAGCTCCTTAGCTCGTCAGAAGCAAGGATTCAAGAATGCGTGCCCCTTTCCATACATGGGGCATCAAAATTTGGTTAGGTTATTGAAAAACCCTAATAATTAAGTGCTTTGGTTATCTATTTTTTCTTAGCACTGTGCCACGCACAACGCATCCCAAAAAGGGGCATCTGTAGACACTAAAACAACACCAATCTGATTATGTGGCAACAAGCATTGACCGAATTGGCATACATAGCCCCTAGGGCAGCCCCCAGAGGTTAAACAGTGGTCCTAACCACTCCTAAAGTAGTTTTGGAAGGTCATAGGTCAATTTGACACCTTTCAAGCACTCTGCTCCCTATTCGTTCCACCCTGAGATGATTAGAATGTTATTCGCCCCACCCCAAGACGATTAGCAGCAATCGCTCTAGGGTGGGACGAATAGTAGGTTTGATGGGTAAAAATTCAAACCTTGACAAATGGCAGTCCAGATCTACCACTCAACTCCACCTCCAAGGCATGGGAGTGTGAGTAAGCATTTCAGAGCTCAAAGAGGTAGTCATGGAGGCCTAAATCAAGGAGCCCTTAATCAGGGAGGAATCTTCTCTCCCTTGACAAGGCATGATGGCCAAGTGGTGCCCTCGCATGCGCATTCAAAGGAGACCCTCAGGTCTATAAAATGGTGAGCCTTCTCACCCCAAAAGGAGAACAGAGAAAGAGCATTTGGAGCAACAGAGTGCTACCAAATTATACCCTCACCCCTCATTGTGCTTCCTACATCCTTGATCTCTCTTGTGGAAGGGAGGTCATCGGGTGAATACTAGGAGTGCAATCTGGACCCAAAACCTAAACAATCAACCACAATACCACACAATTTTTTTTGACACAACCCCCTAGGATGTTTTGGACCCATCCCAAGTGGATTGGTGTCAAAACCAAGCCCCAAACGGTGGGCGTCCTGCCCCCAGGTGCCCCCCACACTGTTGCAATCCTAATCACCCCACCCCAGAGTGATTAGAAATCTACAGTAGATTTCTTTTCTATTTCTTTTGCATCATGTTGTATGTGATTTTTTATTCTATTATTCAATTTTCACTACATTCTGACCTATTTTGACTATGTTTTCTATCGTTTTATGTGTTCACTAACCTACAGGTAGCACCTTCAAATATAGGGAAATCTGGGTAGAATATTCCAAATTTGACCTTCTGGGTCATCTCAAAATGCTCCAGTTTGCCTAACCCCAAGTTCCCAGGTATTTTGGAGGCCTCTAGATAGGAAATTTGGGAGGTCACTTTCACATGTTTTATGATAGTCGCCAACGTCCCACCCCGGAGCGATTAGAAATCAACGCATGATTTCTTGACTGTTCTTTTTGCAATGTGTCCCTAACAATTTATAGATGCTCCTTTTCAAGTTTCATCTCATTATGACACGTTTTGATCTCTATTTTATTATTTCATGTATTCACTATTTGGAGGTCTTGGGGATTGCATGTTTCCTTCCATCCGCATATGCTATTAACCATTTGCTATTTCTATGTACATAGGATATCAACACTGAAGGGGCAGCAAGGAATGATAGATGCACTCACACAAGTAGCGACGACGTTTGGCCTACCCATTTTGAATGTGGGCACGCCAAAGATCCCAAAGGGAAGTGTACCATCCATTGGTGTAACAAAATTGTATCGAACGCTCCGAGCATTTGAAATGGGGGGGAAGTATTGTAATCAAATCACAAGAAACATTAATAAAAGAGGCTGCACTTTAGTTTTGCTTTACATCTCATTTCATTGCGTCGTTTTCCCTTTTCATGTACTTGTTCTTTGCATTTTCGTAGGACTTAGCGTTTTATTATACATCTGATTTTGTTTGCATCGCACCTAGTACGTCGTGCTTCCGTAGACATGCTTTCAAGTCTATCCAATCAAATTGATCAACAAGTCAAACTTTGATTCATGCATTGAAAGTGCAACATCTAATATAATAGCTCTACGTTGCAGTTTTTTAATTTAACACTTTTATTCTAAGATTTGACATTTGAGTTTTTTTATTTATTTGAGTGCTAATATACCAAATCTTATAGAGGTGATAAATTTTGCATATGGAAGCATTGGAAGCCTATTTTTCAAAAATTTACATAGTTTTTTGAGCTCTACATAGTGGTGACATCAATTTATGGACTTGTTATAGTTTTTCTTAGGGTTTTTTGTGTAAAAGAGATTCTCTAGGATAGTTATTCATCTCTAAGGATGATATTATAACACTTGGTCAGTTAATATGGCAACATTACTTAGAAGCAATAATATATGGTTCATATTTAATAATGAATCACAATAAAGTTTCAGTGATCATGAACTTGGTAAGATAAAGGAGAAAGTCCTTGGAATATTCTTCATTTTAGTGGAACCAGATGCAATTTTTCACATTAGAGGAAAAATAATCTTATTGAGGTATGGTCTACTTTGAAATATCTCTAAGGAGATATAACTACTAAAAAAGTTAATAGAATAAATATAGATCTCCCTAATCATAAAATTTTAGATTTCAATAATGTTGAAGGATACATATCTCACTTCAATGCTCTAAAATATAATATAGCTATGGAAGGAGGCAAGGTAAAGAGTGATGAAGAGTATGACAAATATATAACTTCTAATATTTTTCTATAGTTTGTTTAGTTCTTTATGTGAATGCTATGACTATAAAATATCCACAATCCATCTCTCTTGAAGGAATTTTCAAGCTTCTAATCCACTATGAAGTTGTAATGAAAAATTGTGAAACTCTTTCTCATACACAAGCTCATCCAAAAGAATTCATATTAATTTAATATACTTTAGTTTATTTTTGTATTTATTGTTGTATGTTGTTTATTTGTATTTATTTTCTACTATTAAACATTGTAAAATAAAGAAAAACCAAGAAATCTATATGCTAGTATTTTACTTTCATTTTTCTTTGAAACACATAAATAAAGGGAGGAAGTCAAAGAATCTTGGTGTTAGTTTGTATTTTATCTATCTATATTCTATAACTTAGGCAATAAATGTGAAATTGCATATAGCTTGCACTAGGGTAGATATTGTATGTGCACCTTTCTTGAACCCTTTCTTGAAAGAAAAAGAGATTTAGTTTCTTATATAAATACATTTAGCTTAGCTCTTGTATTCTTGCATATCTTGTTTTATGTATTTTTAACAAAGTTTTTACATAGCTCATATTACCTTTTGTAGAGTCAAAATAATACTTAGGTGTTTGCATAATTTATACACCAAAGGAGAGGATTTAGAGTAATTCCTTAAAAATACTCTTGGTGAACCTCCTTTGCACATGAGAAAAACCCTCCAACTAAGGTTTTGAGGCTAGAAAACACCCACAAGAATCTTAGCCTTTATGGATCTGCCAAATATTTGTGGATCACTTCTTATATTTTAGTGAAGCCAACGTGAAACACACTTCTATTTTTTAAAAAATCATTTAAATTAAAATATATCTATATATATTAAAAAGAATAAAGAACACTTAATTTTTGTTTGTATAGATTAAATCACTTAATCAAGATTAACAATTGGTTCCTTAAGTCATCATGGAAATATAAATATTGAGTTATCTATCTAGGTGTGATTGATCCTCTTACCATTCCTAGTCTATTACCTCAATGTTTTCCCTAATGTACAACCACATATCTCGAGGGAAATGTTTCACTTCTACTATCGACATGTATATCATAAGGGTAGGTATATCAAGCAAGTTTAGATATATCAACCAGTTGAAATTGATATTCATAGCATTGCTACCTTTTTTTAATCAAATTTTAATTAATTAATTCCACTCTTAAACCTTAGATCCTAGATACTATTATATCCATAGTTGAAAATGAATTATAGATCTAAATAAACCTTCTATATGGGATAATAATGAATAATAAACTAATAAAGAAAACCCAAAACTTAAAAAATATGATTATCACACTTCAACTACTAGATCTCTCAACCTAAGAGAAGGATCATATGGTCAACTTACTTTCAATTCTTTAAATCACATTGTAAGTTGTCTAAGACATAATAAATATATTATATCTAAAGCATTAGAAAGAAAAACTCATTCTGATGAAGTAGGGCCTTCAAATGCACATCAAATTCCAAATTCTAGTTCTATATCCCTTCATAGATAAAAAAAATAATCCTTTATTTAATCAAATCTCCTACAAATCAAAATCTGAAGCAATATGCTTCCAACCTTAACACACCAAATCCTAATTATATTAATGATACAACTATAACAACTAATTTAGGAGATGGGATTCCTTAACCCCCACTAACTAATTATGCTTCCATACCTCCCAAAGATATTAATTTTTCTATTCCTCCTCCTCATAATAATAATAATTCTTCTATACCTCAACAAACCAATACATATTATCCTCTTCACTCTAATATGCTTCATAATTCTTATAATAATTCTAATCTTAATAACTCAAATATAAATCAAGTTCTATCTCAAAATACCATGTCTAACATGTATAATCAACCTTCAAATAATTTGGGCATAAATTTACCTACAACTCAATATTTGGTTCTACAACCTCCAAAAACCCTAAAATTCAAAATTTAACCACATTAGTAAAACAACTTGCTCAATGTATGGATATCATTCAAGCAACTAGTTTCACTTATTCATATAAAGATGTGCAATCAACATTTGGATCCTATGGTAGCATGTCAACCACACCTACCTAATTTTAAAATACCTAAATTACCAATGTATAAGGGTATGGAAGATCCTATCGAACATATAAGAGTGTTTCAAACCGCTTTTCATGACATTGCCTATGATGGCATGTTGTTATTAAGAATATTTTCTAAAATCCTTGGTGGTTCAACATTAGAATGGTATTATCAACTACCCGTCCATTCTATTAATTTTTTTTGAAGAAACCATCAAGGTGTTTGTTCAACACTTTGTTTTTTATGTGGAAAAGGAGTTAGTCTTGGATATTTACATAAACTAAAATAATATAAGGATGTAAGTTTCACATATTTCTTGGAAAAATAGGGAAATTTAGTGGGTTAAATTTAGTATACTTCATCCCCTAAATACATGATGGAAATTTTGATTATAAACCTCTAAGATCAAATATTATATGAATTAAAAACTACAACTATTGCATCCTTTGAGAAAGTAGTTGATTTAGAAAGACGTGTTGAATCAAACCTCATAAGAAGAGGATAATTAAATCTTAAGAAAGAATAAGAGAAGCCTACTAAATATCAATATAAAAGAAAACATAGAGGAGGTGATGGTGTCACTGATAATCATCAAAATAATAATGTTAACACCATAAACACTTTACAAAAGTTGGTTCTTAATAAACCTCAAATACCTAAAAGAAATTTCACCAAACTTAATCAACCCCTATTTTCAATTCTAAAACAACTTTTGGAAGTTAAAATGATTGAAATTACACCATTAGACAACCTGACACCACTACTAATTGGTGTAATGCTGCAACACTGTGACTATCATTAAGTGGAAGAACATATTACAAATCAATATAAAATACTTAAACATGTTGTCCAGTATTTATTGGATGAAGGTTGTCTTGTTTTGGGTGATACCAAACTAGTTCCTCCCACTAACCAAGACATGGAAATATTTCAAAATAGTTTGCCTAATCATGATAAACAAACCACTAATCAAGTTTCATATCATAATTTTCCAACTCCTTACCAAAATATGATTGGAATAATATTTGTCACTTCTAGACAACAACAACAATCTCAACAATCCCAACCTCAAAATAATCCATCTTCAAATCTGCTTTCTCAACCATCATTGTTTATTTACAATAAAAAAGCTTCCACTTTTGATAAGCCACATTTCATTATTAAACCTCAACCTAAAGCAACATTTGATCTTAAATAAAAACTTGTTAATACTCCTGCTAAAATATCTTTCTAAGAGCTTCTTCAAACCTCTTCTATTTGTAGAGAAGCTTTAATCAAATAATTAAGTGAATAAGTAATACCCTAAGATCTTCTACCTAATAATATTGCTAACTTTGTTGGATCTCTTGGATTAAATCATGCCACCATAACATTTTGTGAATATTATCTCCCTCTCCCTACCATGTTTGGTGAATTTTCCCTTTACATTATAGGCTACATAGGAGATAAATTCATCAAGAGAATTTTGGTAGATAATGGTTTTGCCTTAATTCATTGAATGATGTGTCATGGGGGAAGAAGATCTTGAGAAATTTAATATAATCATAAGGTCATTTAATAATAAAATCCAAGAGTAGTCGTAAGCTTACTAGAGTGGTAAGGGCTTTGGTTTCTCTTTGAGAGGTTCAAGGTTCAAACCCCACTTAGTATGAAGGGACCATGACCCTTTATAAAAACATGTGTAAAATAGTTGAAAAATAACGAAGCCCAAGAATCTTGTGGGACCATAACTTTACCTTTTAAACTTGGACCAAGAGTTCTTAACAATATATTCTATGTAATACTTTGTCCAACTTCTCACAATATTCTTCTTGGATACCCTTGGATTCATGCCATGAAGGGAATTCCTTCAACTCTTCATCAATGTATTAAGTATGAATATAAAAAAAAACTTATTCATGTTCTTTGTGATCCTCAACCATTTAAATATTGCACAATGGTTGAAGCCAACCAAGCAAAAACATTTTTTGTCCTTCTATATCACTAAATGAATTTCCTTCTTCTTCTAATTCATAATATACCTCTTCACAAGTAACATAAGAATTTAAAAATCTAACTATTAATAATCAACCCCAAACAAATAATTTTCAAAATATTATACTCAAACTAATAAAATCAATGAAGAATATTTCATAGATCATTCTAAGCTACCATCTTCACCTAGAACCTTAGGGATAACTCATCATAAAGGTGAAAACATACATATTGATATGTGTACCTTTAGTTATGTGGGGGCCTCTCATGAAGAAATAATTAGTGATAGAAACCCACTCCCCATTGAAAGATAATTTTCTACATGTTATCTATCTAAATATTATCCTCTCCCTAAAACAATCCTTACTAATATGGGATATTATGGAAAGGGTCTCAAATCTCAAGGATAAGGGATTGAAGAACCTTTAGAAGTCAAAGTCTAGCCTAGATAATGTGGAATTGGTTATATCCCTAATAAAAATCAACCTTTGCCCATGGTGTATCGCTCCAAATTTTTCACACCCTTACCTTCAGGCTATAGGATCCGTGCCCGGAAGGGGGATGTGAAAAGGATGGCACGGTACCTCGGACTGAGAGGCCTTGCGAAGGTCCCGCCTCTCGAGGGAGGTGTATATTGGTGATTTTTCAACGGATGGTGGGTTCACCAGAAAACATTTAATGGCAGTTTCCACGCCTAGGTTGGGAATGTGTTTTATGTGTTCGTTTTAGCCTTAAGCATTCATGTCCTAGGTTTGGCCAAAATGCGTCTAAGCTATTCTATATGAAGATGCAGATTAAATGAATACAAAAAATAGAATTAAGACAGAAAACAGAGAAATTAAAGAATGTTAAAAGAAAAATACCTGATCCGGATGTCTGATGAAGATTCTGATTCTTGAAGTAGTCAGGATCGCCTCTGATTTGACAGGATCGTCTGAGATCAGACAAGATCGTCTGAGATCTGACAAATTCGTCAGAGACCTGCAAACAGAGAAATAGGTGCAAAACACAGAAAATGCAACAATTCTAACATAGGGAAACAATGTAAAATGACAGTAGCACTATCAAAGTGAAACTTATAAGTAGAAACATGAATGCATTATACTAATTTCATAATAATTATGACTTAATTATGCATTTAAAGCTAGATGGGTGAACTCCAAAATGCAGAATAGCATAAAATACTGAATAAACTAGCTAATTACAACATAAAATAGCAGATTGAAAGATGAAGAAATGCAAACTTTAGGCACTGATTGCCTCAATGTTGACTGCAATCGAAATCGTCTCGCATTGGTATGAAATCATCTCTGATTCGACAGGATCGCCTCCGATCTGAACAGGATCATCCGCGATGATGTAAGCTTGCTCCGACTGAAAAACACTAAGGTACCTACAACAAAAATTGTATAGAACTAATGCAAATAGAAATTTAGGATGTTTTAACGTGTATGAAGTCAATTTATAGAGGATTTCAGCCAGGGGGGTGCTAAGGGAAGGGCTTAGGATTAAATAGGTTTAGGAGGGAGGTTAGGAGGTTGGAGATCATCCCTATTTGGGAGATCTCCAATGGGGGAGGGTCTCTAATGATGCAGACACGCTTCTGCCCGGATTAGAGACCCGTTGGAACAGAAGCTAATTGTGCAAAATCAGTTTAGGGACAAGATCGTCTGGACGTCCTAGCCCAGATGAAATCGTCAGATCTGGGGCGATATCGTCTGATCGGCGATGATATCGTCAAATGGTCAAAACAACCTCTAAAAATGGCACGGGAAAGGGGGAAATGGATTACACAACGGTTAACAGGTGGTTTGGGAGGTTAAAATTTGAATTTAAATTATTTACTAGAGTAAATGTAATTATTAAGATTTCACTGCGCCAATTTTAGGGTGCTACATTTTTCCCCCTCTTTAGCAAATTTTCCAAAGAAAATGCGTTAAATATGAGTTCTTCTCGATCTACGAGAAAGCAAAAATTATTCCCATTTTTAGGCGACGATTCTTGGTCGAATCGTACGACAGCTTACTATGGTGCCCCCTCCGTGTTTTTACCCAAATCGAACGTTTGAGGTAAAAACGTGGAAAAGCAAAATTTTAAAATGTTTTTAATTGTGTTTTGAATAAAATTAAGAAAAATAGGGTAAAACCCTAATTCATTTTTACTGTTCATTTTTTTTTGGTTTTAGAGCTCTATAAGCAAAAATGGTGGAGACGGCGCACAGATCAACAGAGGTCCGACGCGGGCTATGGGTAAGAGTCTAGACTTAACTTAGAATGCTTTAATTTGAATTTACATGCTTTTTAGGTGAATTTTAAATGAATTTTTGAGCATCACGGCCATTTTTGGGCCATCGACATCGTCGGGATGAAATCGTCCCAATTTCGACAAAATCGTCTCAAGTTCACCGATTTTGTCTAAGGGCGAAATCGACGAAAGGGGGACGATTTCATCAAATTAGGGACGATTTCGGCTTGCAAAATCGAAGACGATTATGCTCAAATTTGGGACGATATCGTCCAATAGTGGACGATATCATCATTTGTAAAATGGAATTTATTTTAACTTGCATTATTGATCACTTGAGTTTGTTATTAATGATTGTTATTGTTTTGTTGTTTATGTTGCAGAGAGGATTGCTAAAGAGCAGGGAATGGAAATATGGAGGGTTGAGAGATGACTTGGCCGCTCTAACATAGGCAGAGTGGGATCAGCTGGCACAGGTCGGCTTACTGCATGTGGCAAAAATGCCACAAGTGTCTACAGACATGGGGCTACTGACAGCCCTAGCAGAGAGGTGGTATCCGGGTTCTTCCTATTTTTGGCTACCCACAGGGGAGATGACTCCCACTTTGGAGGATGTATGGAGGATTCTAAGAATCCCCATACAAGGATGGTTGATCACTCCTACGGCCAATCAGGGCCATGCTATGGGGTGGTTGTGTGGTGACCCGAGCTTCGCCCTGGAGAAGGGCGGAGTAAACATCGAGGCACTGCGTCAGATGCCTGGGGCATCGAGACTCACATAGGTTTTGGCTAGAGTGGTTGGTGGACTTCTACTGTGCCACCAGAGCGGGTGCAGGGTACCATGGATGCTAGCAGATGTGATCTGCGATATGCGAGACCATGGTTACAGGTTTGCTTGGGGCAGCTTTGTTCTATGTCGGTTGTACAGGATCCTGCATGGGGTCATGTACAAGGGCGACCGATGTCTGGTTATGACATCGCTCCTACAGGTTTGGTGCTAGGAGCACATTGCAGTGCGAAGGCCGGTAGGGCTTCCTTTGACAGGGATTGACGGGGAGAGGCCCCAAGTTTTCTATTGGTGGCTCCGAAGAGGGTCACAGCAGCGGATTGACCTATCGATGTCCCGAAGACTACTGGATGACCTTGTCCCGAACTAGATCACCTAGAGGCCATGGCGAGAGCACCCAGGGTGGGCCGAGGATGGAAAGGAGTTGGCTCACATCAAGCGAGTTTGCTGGTTGAGGATGGAGAGGGGAGAGGTGGAGCTCCACCGCTACGACCGAGTTTTGCGATAGTTTGATCTACAGCAGGGGATCCCATCTCTCAGGGATTACGAGTTTTCCTGGACTATCCAGGATAACACCACAGTGAGCGGGGCTCCAGACATGCAGCGCTTCTGGAGTCAAGATGCAGATGATGCCCCCATTCAGCCAGTGGATGGGGATGATGCAGGGGTAGCCGATGGCTACGATGCCTGGTATGCAGGCATCCGCCCTCCTCGGATGATGAGGGCTCAGGGTTCGATACACGTAGTTGTGCATCGGATAGGGAGGCGATGCTAGGTAGCTATGGAGGTGACCCAGGGTCACGGTGGGAGAGAGCTAAGGAGGCCACAGGCATAGGAGAGGCTGCGACAACGGGAGAGGAGGGAGGAGAGACCCCCTTCTCCATAGAGAGAGGCCACCATCGCCCGATAAGGGCAAGGGTGTTGACACTAGGGAGAGTAGCGAGATAGCGACTCTCCGAGCGAAGATGATCCGTCTCCAAGCATAGGTGCAGACCCTACAGGAGGAGGTTGCACGACATCGAGCTAAGGTGACAAAGCTCAGAGACGAGATTGCACGCCTCAGAGCATGGGGCGGAGGGGCGAGCACTGGTGAGCTGACACGGGCTATTGCCCAAATCACCTTCTATTAGACATTATACTATCATATGGTGCCAGATGAGGATAGACTACCACTGCCAGCTAACATTGCAGAGCCGATCAGGATCGGGTCGTCGAGGACTTCATCCCGATCGACGACTAGGACTCGCAGTACCACTCATACTGCGATGGGGCCACCTTGTCCACCTCAGGGCGGGGGAGGAGATGAGGCTGAGAGCTCGAGGGGTTCTCGAGGCTAGACTACTGCATTACATTGTACAGATTGATATGATAGCATTTATTATTTTTTGATAGAGGATTGAGTATGCCGAGGTACAGATTGTGGCATACCAATCCAATTTTGATATGATGTATATATTGTTGATATATATAGATGAGATATGTTTTTGATCATATGACTTGTGTCTTATGTATTTTTATGATGCTTTTATGTTTGATTGATTGATTTGATGATTGGATTGAGGATTCATGTAATTATGTCGTTGGAAATATTATAATTTTGATGTCATGCTTTAAGATTTTAAATGAAATAATCTGATGTAACAAATTGGTTGTTTGTGATGTAATGTGATAAAAGAGAAAAAGAGACTTCTAACAATAATTTCAAAGGACATTGTCACTATTATAGACCATTTCATGGAGTCGCCGCTCACTCGGTCGTCAAGCTAATCCCAGGATAGAAATATTGTTAAAAAGTAAAAGAGTGCTTAAGAGACTGTCTTAAGACTTTGGTGCAATGGTGCAAATGATGATGATGATGGTTTGTTTTCAGATTTTCATAAAAATAGTATGCATGAAATAATGTTAAAATGATTTTTGCTAGGCATAAATTCCTAAGTGTGAAATTTTTTTGGATAATTCCCTAGGAATTATACCATCATTGCAAAATTGAAGGTTGACATAATGACATGAAATAATGATAATGTGCATGCTTTTTGTTAAAAGACATAATTGTACAACATAATGATTTAAGTCATATGTTTTTCATGATTTTTAAATAAATGGGGAATAAAAATTGTTACAATGGTTTGCGCTAGGCATAGAATATGTAGGTATAGACTTATACCATCATCGTGAAAATCCAAGAAAAATAGATAGTTTTATTGCATGGTTGATTTTTAATAAACAAAAAATATGAAGATAAGGACTTGCGCTAGGCATAAAATTCCAATTTTGGTTTTGGAACTATACCATCGTCACGAAAGTCAATAATATATATATATATTTTGATTGGATGGTTTTGAAAGAAATTTTGATTTTTCTATTATGCATGTAGTTGTCTTTAGACTAAACATCGTACTTGGAAGAAGAAAATGAATTATTCCAAACAATTTTGCAAAAAATATTTCAAAGTATCTTAAAGACAAAATTTAGATTTATAAGGAATCCCATGTGCATATGTGAGTTCATTTCCAATCTTGATTTATCATAATGATACACAAAATCTCTCAAATATAAAATGTGTGTGCAATTGCATTGTTCATTTACCAATTTGAGCAAGGTACTATGATACAAGTGATTTGAATAAACCAAATAAGTGTTCATTAACCATGATGTAGATGCATATAACCATACTAGACTACTATGTAAGTCGGATTATCAAGAGCTAGCTAATCCATAAGCAGACATAGGTCTATACAAAAGAAGGTCGCTAATGTGACAGACATATCGCCACGCTAGGAGTTACCCAAGGCCAAGCGGGTTGGGCACAAACCACCCGTTATGGGGCTTACCTCACAGTTTTCGAATAATTGAGAATTCCAGGGATTCAAGCTCATCAACCCTTCTTTTCTTTTCAAAGGGTAGGGAAAGGGATTTTATTGCTTTTGCTTTTGCTTTCTTTTGCTTTTCTTTTTTGTATTTTTGCTTGATAATTGAGATAATGCTTGAAATATTGTTGTAATGATATAAAATAACATTTTTTTCTTTTTCTCTTTTTCTTGAACTTTGCCTTTTGTTTTTGTGCTAGGGATACTTGCTCGGATTAGTTGTAGAGCAAGGGATTTTTATTCTGGGTAGGGGTGAGCTTGTCCTTTTGCCAATTCTCAAAGATTCTAGACCATGTGCATGATAGGATAGCAGGGGAAACTTTTCGCTCAAGAAACCACTTCTACTATGTAGCAAAGCATGGAAATTACAAATATAATCATTTTATTGTGAAAAGATGTGCTTGGTTTAAGTAAATAACAAGATCAATTCTCTATGCTCAAACTTTATTTAATTGAATTTTGTGGACTTTGATATAAGAGAGATTAGTAATCATGCCAGATAAAATCAAGATATTTATTTTTGTGAATGTGAAAGTGAGGGATTCCAAATAAATGCTAATTTATCCAAAATAATTTGAAACATATAACTGCAACATTTGTAAGAATATATAGATAAATAAATACTATTTTTGAGAAGTTTTGAGAATGTTGACTCTCTCTTTCTTCTTTATGTTGTTTTGGTTTCGAAAGAGTCAAGAATATTGCTGTTTTTTTTTTTTTTTTTTTTGAAAGAATTAACAAGTGCCATAAATAAATACAACAAATAGTTTTGAAGATTTTGATGATTATGAATGTTTTTGGTGTTTTTGAATTTATAAATTGAAGGAAATACAAGATAGTGATTTTGAAATATTTTAAACAAATATATACAAGGATGAAATGACCAAATTTATACATAGTAACGTTTAAGATGCAAAATATTCATGGGTTCTTTAAGTTCTTTACCATCTAAGGTAGATAATTTGTATGCTCCCGATTCAAATTTAGCAAGTGATAATGTATGGTCCAAGCCATTTGGGCTCAAACTTACCTTTAAGGTCCTTAGTTGCATTAGTATTTTTTTTATTTTCTTTTAAAACAAGGTCGTCGATCTCAAAGGATCGATGACGAAATTTTTTAGCATATGATCTTTTAAGCTTGTTTTGGTAGGCACGAAGATGCTCCAAAGCATTGATGCATTTTTCATCTAGGAGTTCCAACTGATCGAGTCTGCCAACTCGATATTCATCTCCTACTTCGGTATCTTGAAGTAGTAGAGCCAAAGAAGGAACTTCTAATTCAAAGGGAAAAACGACTTTAGCACCATAGACCAAAACAAATGGTGAAGTTCCCGTGGGGGTTCGAACACTAGTTCGATAGGCCCACAAGGCTGGATATAACTGAATGTGCCAGTCACGGCCAGTTTTATTGACCAATATTTTGAGAATTTTGATTAAGGTTTTGTTAGATGCTTCTGCTTGACCATTACCCTGAGGATAATAGGGAGTGGACCAGCGATGTTGAATCTTATATTTTTGGCATAATTTTTTAACATCTTTATTTTTTAAACAAGTTCCATTGTCGGAGATGAGATTTGCATGAATTCCGAACCTACAAATGATTTGATTAAAAATAAATTTAGAGACTTGTGTGCCAAGTGCAGGAAGCTAAAGGCATAGCTTCAACCCACTTCGTGAAATACTCAATGGCGGTTATGATGAATTTGTGTCCATCAGATGACACAAGATTGATTTTGCCAATAATATCTAAACCCCATTTTGAAAAGGGCCAAGGAGATGAAATAGCCTGCAGCTCTTGTGCAGGCGCATGGACAAGGTCAACATGTTTCTGGAACTTGTCGCAATGGCGCACATAATCATGTGCATCCTTTTCCATGGTAGGCCAAAAGTATCCTATCTAAAGGAGCTTTTTAGCAATGACACTACCACTAAAGTGTCCTCCACAAGATCCATCGTGGGCTTCACTCAAGGCTGATTTAGATTCTTCTGAATTCAAACATCTTAATAGGATACCTTCAAAAGATCTCCTATATAAAGTATTGCCAATTATTACAAATTGACTTGCTCGTCTACGTAATAACCGACGCTGGTTTCTATTAGAATTGGCAGGGAAAGTCCCATTTTGGAGAAAATCAAATATGTCCGTATACCAAGGTTCAGGAGTAGTTTCATTGATTAGAAACACATCCAAAGGTTCTAAGCATGACTTATTTGAAGTGGGTTCTTGGAGTCGACGAATAATTATAGTGGCATATTCGTCATCTAACTCCAAGGGCAGGAGAGATGCAACTGCGGCCATAGCATTAGCTGCACGGTTGCAAGTTCGAGGAATAGCTTCCAAGGTAACTTGATCAAATAGAGACATTAATTGTAAAACATAGGCCTTATATGGGCATATTTTATCATCTTTGGTCTGATAAACTTCATTAATTTGGTTTATAACCAGTTGAGAATCACCAAAAACCAACAGATGTTTAATTTTTAGCGCCAAGGCAGCTCGTAATCCAAGGATTAGAGCTTCATATTCAGCATATTGTTGGTGCAAGCAAATTTTAATTTGAAGGATAGAGGAATAAGATGTTTTTGTGGGGATATTAAAATAATACCCACATAAGCCCCACTCATGCATCGGGCTCCATCAAAGTATAAGGACCATTGTTCGATATGGTCTACCTCTAATTGAAGGCATTCATCAGGAAACTCAATGATGAGGGGATGGGTAGACTCTAAGGGTGTAGTAGCTAATTGATCTACTATGATTTGACCCTTAACAGACTTTTGTCCTATGAATGTGAGATCAAACTCGCTTAGAGCAAGAACCCACTTGGCTGTGCAACCCGATAAATAAGGTCGACTCATGAGATACCTTAAGGGATCATATTTAGCAATGACATAAGTTTTCTGACTAAGCATATAATGTCATAATTTTTGCATAGCAAACACGACTGCTAGACATAGTTTTTCTAATGTTGTATAGCGGGTTTCATAACTGATGAAGGTTCGGCTAATATAATAATTAGCACGTTCTCTCTTTTCATCATCAAGCTGAGCTAACATAGCTCCTAAGGCAGAATCTGAAGCTGAAATATACAGGAGGAATGGGCGATCAGGTTTAGGCGGTGAAAGCACAGGTGGATTAAGGAGGTATTGTTTGAGAAGTTCAAAAGCTTCTCTACATTCGTCGTCCCAATTAAAAGGGACATCCTTCTTAAGGAGTTTAAGAAAGGGACCAGTTTTGTCCGCCAGCTTATCGATGAAGCGATGGATGGCTTGAAGCTTACCTTGTAAACTTTGTAACTCAGATATATTAGTAGGTGCGGGCATATCAGTGATAGCCGCAATCTTGAGAGGGTCGATTTCGATACCACGTAAAGAAACTAAAACCCCTAATAGTTTACTAGACTTAACTCCGAATATGCATTTTGTTGGATTTAATCGAATAAGATATTCTCGTAATCGATTAAAAACTTTTCTCAAATCATCTAAATGATTGTCTTCATTAATAGAGCGAGCTATAATATCATCTACATAATCATGTAGGATATCATGCATCATATCATGAAAAATATAAGTCATAGCTCGTTGATAGGTTGCACCTGCGTTCTTTAAGCCAAATGGCATCACTTTCCAACAAAAAGTACCCCAGGGGGTAATAAAGGCTGTTTTAGCCTGATCTTCAAGAGCTATCCTGATCTGATTATAACCGGAGAATCCATCCATTAAGGACATCATCCCACTCCCGATAGTAAATTCAATGATTTGATCCATGTTTGGAAGAGGAAAATCATCTTTAGGGCATGCAGCGTTAATATCTCTAAAATCTGTGCAAACCCTAACTTTGGTAGCTTCTTTCTTGGTAACTGGAACTACATTTGAGATCCATTCAAGCATAATCAATAGCTTGTATAAAGATGACATTCAAGAGTTTTTCTAACTCCCCTTTGACTAGCAGAGCCACTTTGGGATGCATTTTTCTAAGTTTTTGTTTAACAGGTTTAGCATCCGGATGGACCACTAGATGATGCATGACTACAGAAGGGTCTAGACCTAGCATATCTTCATATGTCCAAGCGAAGACATCTTCATACTCTTTAAGGAATGCAATATATTGTTCTTGTTTTTCTTGACTTAATTCTGATCCAATATTGATTATGTGAGGATTATCCTCAGTTCCAATATTAATTTTAATGACGTTTTCTACCTCCATGTGTAGATCTCTTTCAAAATTAGGTGGGGCAGGTGAAATGCCCAATTCTTGTAATTCTTGTAAGGTTAATTTGGATAATTCATCTTGAGGATTAGTGGTCTCAAGTTGGGCTATAGTTGGTATAGAACCATCAAAATAAAATCCATTGTGTAACATCTCTTCAACAGAGACATCGTGGAAGATATCTCCTTCCAACTCTTCATCGGGTTCGGCAATCATTTCAGGGTAAGCTATGGATAGCATGTTACATGTAAACGACTGATTTTTTAGAGGCAAATCAACATGCCTATCCAAATAATCTTGATAACATATGAGGTGATCATCATCTTCAAAAGGAAAGGGTTGACCCTTACTAGGAAATAGGCCCACACCACAACGGGTAGGCCACGGTTCTACCTCGAAAGGTTCTTTCATGCCATTTTGGAAAGGTCCCAAGCCTTTCCCTTTATATCCCATTTTAAGCATTATGGGTTTAGCTTTAATATATTCATTGGTAAAATAACACCGAGCATATCCCTCATGATGAGTTTTGATATTCCGAGGGATTCTTCCCCAGCTCATATCCTTTATAAATGAAGGCACAACTCCCGACTTGGTAAGTACTTCCCATAGGTTGTGGGAGGCCCAAAGTACGAGGAGATGGTGACAAGTTATTTAAAAGAATTGAATCTTGCATGAAAGCATTTGTTTTTTCGGATATTAAGATTGTGGATAAATATGGTAAAAGTTCATCAAAAAGAGCATAAGATGTAGAAGGATCATTCCCTATATCTTTAGATGTGGAAGATATGATAGTTGTTTATTGAGGTATAATAGATGTGTCTATAGGTTTTGAAATTATAGGGATAGAACATGAAGGATTGGTTGTAGATTTAAGATCTTTTTGAGGTTCTAGAGTGATTTGTTTAGAATATTGTTGATCTATATATGAGGATGAAATTAATGGAGGAGAAATAGGTGAAGTTATGTGTGTGTGTTTCACACGTTTAGATGAAAAATAAGAATTAGGATGTGTGGATGACAGAGCGGGGAAAAATTGCACTCCAACGGGTTCTACCAAAGCACACATATCAAAGGGTCTAGGGTCACCATGGATAGTGACCAACTGATTTTTAAATTCGAATTTAACACATTGGTGTAAAGTTGATGGGACAGCCCGCATTGCATTGATCCAAGGACGACCCAAGAGTATATTGTACGATGCCGGGCAATGTACAATAAACACGGTTGTTTCTAGGGTTCTAGGACCAACTTGCAAGGGGATGGTAATAACTCCACACGTTTCTTGTGTTTCGTCATTAAAAGCTTTGATAATCATGTCAATTTTCTTCATTTCATCACTTCTAAAGCCAAACCTTTGGTAGAAGTCAAAAGTGCAAATGTTTAGAGATGAGCCATTATCAATCAGGACTCGTTTGACAGCTACATCTCCAATTAGAGCAGTAATATATAAGGGATTATCCTTATGTAAATTGTGTTGTGGGATATCTTTATCCTAGTTCTCTTGGTTTAGTTTCTGTTTTTGTTAGGTACGTTTGTGCTCCCCTTTTCTCTTCTTTTGGTCCCTTATATTCACAATCATGCGTGTTCGGGCTCATCTCATCGGAATTGATTGTCTCGATTCTACATCACTAGAATCAGGAGTTGGAATATTATGTAAGGTCCTGGTCGTAACCAGGGATAAGGTTGTGTCAAATATTTGAGGATCAGGATTAAGTAAATGTCCACTAATAGTTCCTACATATCGGGTAGGAGGGGGAACATTATGATGTTCGATTTGATTGGCCACCTCTTTACCATGTCTTGGTAAAGGGTGTTGAAATATGTCTAATGTTTGATTAGCATTTTGATTTTGATTTTGGGGAATGGTCTTTTGAGGATTATTAGGAGCATTTTGTTTAGGTTGGAAGGCTTGCACCTCCATTTCATTATTATCAATCAAATCCTGTATTTTATGTTTCAACCTTTTACAAGCGTTGGTAGAGTGTCCAGGTCCTCTATGGAAATCACAGTGTAAGTCAGCTCTGTATCCGGGTATAGTTGGATCAGGTTCCCGGATAGTCGGTAATTGGATCAAACCTCTTTCGAGTAATTGAGGTAAAATAGTTGATAAGGGTTGATTCAATCTAGTAAATTCTCGAGGAGGCTTATCAGGAGGTTTCAATATAAATTTTTCTGTTGTCTTCGTTGCATTGATATTAGCAACATTTCTGTTGTCAGTGACTCCGTCACCAACAACTTGTTTGTTTTTATATTGATTTCTGGATGTTTTCTCATCATCCTTCTTCCTAAGTTGGCCTCTCCTAATGAGGGCATCTTCTACTCTTCGAGCTAAATCTATAGCCTGATCGAAGGTAGTTAAAGTAGCACTTGATAGCTCATAAGATATTTGTTCTTGTAAATTATTGATAAAAATGTCCAACATTTCCCTATAAGGTAGCACAAAGTGCGGTTTTCCTATCAATTGCCTCCATCTAGCTAAGAAATCAGCAAAACATTCATCCTTGTCTTGTTTTAAGTTGTATAAATCTTTAATGGTTACATGCCTCTCGATGTAGGCACTAAATTGATGGACAAAAGATTCAGCTTGTTTCTTCAAAGTTTCTCAAAGAATGAGTGGGCAATTGATAGTACCACTCTAATGCCATTCCACCTAAACTTTTCGGGAACATTTTTAGTAATAGCAAGTCATCATGTGATATATCATGACATGCTATCCTAAACATGCGAAGATGCTCTATGGGATCTTCGGTTCCTTTATATATAGGAAAGATAGGCATGGGAAAATGCTTAGGGTATGGTTGAGCTACAACTATGGGATCCAAAGGTTGACTACAGATCTCTCGATAATTGTACGAGGGACGATAAGGATCTATCTGGTCCATACGCGAAGCTAACTGTTTCACCATGGCTTCCAGATTACTAGTTTGCCCACCATATTGGTTCGGTAGGGCATTGACATGGGTTTTGTGAGCATATGATGGAGGGACATGAAGATTAGATGCTATGTTGCTATTGTGTAAATTGTTGGTAGGAAAAGTGTTATGAAGGAATTTTGAAGTTGTATTATGATGTATTCCATATTGTTGAAAATTGGTGTTTGGCTTCGTTTTAGGTTTTTGTTTACTTGAAGCATATTGATCAATAGTTTGGCGAAGTAAAGTAGTGAAGGAAGTTTTATTTTGTGTGGGAATGATTTTAGGTTGAATAACAGGTTCCTTAGGAGGTTGGGTAACTTGTTGTTTTGACATGTTTTGAATCATAGTGACCATATCTGTATTGGATGGTCCAGCCTTATCACTTTCTTGATCAATGAAAGACAAGGGATTAGTGCGCACATCAAACATATGTTCCATGGCTGCTTGAGTGTCACTAATTTGCCCTTTATCAATACGAACTACCACATTAAGGGCATCAATGTTATCATTGAGAAATTTTTGGAAATGATCTACGTTGTCAAAAGCAATAGTTCCATCTAGAGCTACTCTAGGGGATGAGGGTCCATCCTCTTTAACACTTTCTTCTTGTTCATTGTCTTCACCTAGGTCATCTTCTGGTTGATCTAGAGTTTCTCCTTCCGGAATTGGATCTTCAGGAAGTACATTTGGGTCTCTAGTTTTATCTCCTAACCAATCTTCTTCTTCTCCTTCAGTTTGTTTACCATTCCTAAGTTTAGGCATTGTGCCTTAATTTTAGATTTCAGCAAATATATATATATATATATGCAACAAGCTTAAGAGGTATATATTAATTATATACCTACTACAATATTTAAAATGAAATGTTTTTGGTTTTTGCTATTTTTTAGTTTTTTAGTTTTTCTTTGTTTTTGAAATAATATTGTAAAGACAACAAATAACACAATAAATGCAAGAAATAAGACTGAAAGTAATAATCTAGTTTTCTATAAACAATTTATAAATATCATTAATGGGCTCGAGTTCTTCAGGAGTCATGAAGTGTTCTTCTTCAAATTGAAAGTTTTCCTTCAAAAATTTAATGAAAAGGGCTATAGAAATACCATGTATTTCAGATTTTGATTGATAATAATAATTCTCACGACAATATTCACGATACAACATAGCTCTAGGAATGCTGTTCCATCTTCTTCTATATCAGTAAGAACAACCTCTTGGGATTCTATATGAACTAGAAATTGTCGTACCAAAACTGTGTTCTTGAGGTATTCCTCGAAAGTGAAAATTTTTGAAGACACAAGAGCTCTCCTATAAGCTAACCATCTATGGCAGGCTCTCTGAAGTTCATGATAAAAGACAAGTTGATGAGGATCCAGGATTCTATCTAGGACTAGCCTCTTGATTTGTTTAAGTTTTGTTGACCTAGATGAGATGACACTAAGTCTTCTATCAAGTTCGTCCCACAAGAGTTGATTTCTATCTGTTTCAGGCACACTAAGCATAGAATTGATTTCTATGGCTGCCAATTGGTTTTCAACATTTATAGTAACTGCTAATATTTTCTTAGGAGCTACCATCTAAACATGATATTAAATTTAAATGATTTGAAATGCATCTATGTTTTAGTTGTTTTTATTTTTTTTTTTGTTTTCAAAAGGTTTACAATGCATTCACGTCGGGTTCACCAAAATGTATCGCTCCAAATTTTTCACACCCTTACCTTCAGGCTATAGGATCCGTGCCCGGAAGGGGGATGTGAAAAGGATGGCACGGTACCTCGGACTGAGAGGCCTTGCGAAGGTCCCGCCTCTCGAGGGAGGTGTATATTGGTGATTTTTTGATGGATGGTGGGTTCACCAGGAAACATTTAATGGCAGTTTCCACGCCTAGGTTGGGAATGTGTTTTATGTGTTCGTTTTAGCCTTAAGCATTCATGTCCTAGGTTTGGCCAAAATGCGTCTAAGCTATTCTATATGAAGATGCAGATTAAATGAATACAAAAAATAGAATTAAGACAAAAAATAGAGAAATTAAAGAATATTAAAAGAAAAATACCTGATCCGGATGTCTGATGAAGATTCTGATTCTTGAAGCAGTCAGGATCGCCTATGATTTTACAGGATTGTCTGAGATCTAACGAATTTTTCAGACGAATTCTTCAGAGACCTGCAAACAGAGAAATAGGTGCAAAACACAGAAAGTGCAGCAATTCTAACATAGGGAAACAATGTAAAATGATAGTAGCACTATCAAACTAAAACTTATAAGCAGAAACATGCATGCATTATACTAATTTCATAATAATTATGACTTAATTATGCATTTGATCTAGATGGGTGAACTCCAAAATGCAGAATAGCATAAAATACTGAATAAAATAGCTAATTACAACATAAAATAGCAGATTGAAAGATGAAGAAATGCAAACTTTAGGCACTGATTGCCTCAATGTTGACTACAGTCGAAATCGTCTCGCATTGGTATGAAATCGTCTCGCATTCGACAGGATCGCCTCCGGTCTGAATAGGATTGTCCGTGACGATGTAAGCTTGCTCCGGCTGAAAAACACTAAGGTACCTGCAACAAAAATTGTATAGAACTAATGCAAATAGAAATTTAGGATGTTTTAATGTGTGTGAAGTCAAGTTACAGAGGATTTCAGCCAGGGGGGTGCTAAGGGGAGGGCTTAGGATTAAATAGGTTTAGAAGGGAGGTTAGGAGTTTGGAGGTTGGAGATCATCCCTATTTGGGAGATCTCCAACGGGGGAGGGTCTCTAACGACGCAGACACGCTTCTGCCCGGATTAGAGACCCGTTGGAACAGAAGCTAATTATGAAAAATCAGTTTAGGGACAAGATCGTCTGGACGTCCTAGCCCAGATGAAATCGTCAGATCTGGGGCGATATCATCTGATCGGCGACGATATCATCAAACGGTCAAAAAAACCTCTAAAAATGGCATGGGAAAGGGGGAAACGGATTACACGGTGGTTAACGGGCGGTTTGGGAGGTTAAAATTTGAATTTAAATTATTTACTAGAGTAAATGTAATTATTAAGATTTCACTGTGCCAATTTTAGGGTGGTACACATGGATACTAATGATGATCAAATTATTACCTATGAAGAGTTCATCTCCCAAAATGAACTAGATTGGGATGATCAAGATGAGGAACCTCCTTTTTTCCTTTAACAATATTTTTTGATATTAATTTCATCACATTAATTCATCCATAATTAATGACTACCCAAGGTGAATATGTTGAGGAAGATATTTTATATGAAATTTCCCATGAAGACATGCTCCAAAATAACTTCTTTAATGTATCTTTCCCTTCTAAAATAAAATAATAATATCAAATAATTCTTACTCCCAATGACCTTGAACAATTAGGGGTTTTACCAATCCCTCCTCAATGTGAAAATGAATCACATATTCTTATTGAGGAAACTATTGAAATCAATATTGGAACCACATATAACCATAAAATTCTTTAATTAGGGTAAGATCTAACCATACTAGAACAAGAACAACTAACCAATTTATTAATTGAATTTCAAGATATTTTTGCTTGGTCATATGCTAATATGCCTAGGATAGACTCTTATTTAGTTATGCACCATTTGGTAGTTTGACTAGATGCTAAACCTATTAAGCAAAAACTTCGAAAAATGCACCCTAAATTGCCTTTGAAATGGCCAAAAGATAGCATTTGATCTAACAACATATTAATGACACATGTTATTCAGGAAAATGTAATTTTATTCATGTAAAGAGTGCATAGTTTACAATGGGGTCAAATTACCCTTTATCCTTTCTTTTCATAAATGTTACAATAGGCCTAATGCCTTCTTTTTGCATCCCTCAGTGTAGATGGGCTTGTGTACCACCACGGGGTTGTAGTTTGTAATTTTCTTTCTCATTGGTTCTAGGCTAAACTTACAAAAATGGGTTAGTTCATTGGGGACTTCCCTTAGTCATACCCCATATTAAGAAAGACAAATGACAATAAAAACTGAAATAAATTATGCAGAAGGTCATGAAATTGTAAAATGAATCTTACCTCCCAAATATGAGCTGATTTAGTACTTGTAGAAGCAATTCGCCACCCCAAGGTGAACTGATGCTAGATTCACAGGGTGGGGGGTGAATCAGACTCTAAGTGTTGTTCTACAAAAACATTTTAGTGGAGATATTCCTTTACTGGTGTAATGCCAATGTATAAGTTTAGATATGCTTTGCTATGCTTTGATACGTATTTTGGTAGAGTTTCTATACTTTGGACATAATATGGAGAGAGAGATAAATGAGGGTTTGGACCCACTATTTATAAGAAAACCCAAGGTGTAGGGAGGGTAATTAGGATAACTAAGCCCTAGGGTCAGATCCTATGAAGGTTAGGTTAGGGTTTTTGAGGCGGCTTATTCACATTCCCTCTAGGAAATATCTCATCCTCACACGTGTGAGGAGAGATTAGGGTTAACTAGGGTTAGTCAACTCTAGGTTAGATGTGGGGTTAGGTTAGGGTTTCCTAAGAAATATCCTAACTAACCTAGTGCACACACATGTGGGAGGGAGTAATTAGGGATAATTAGGGATTAAGGACCTAATTAACCTTTTTACCCCTAAAAGTGACCTTTAAGTGAAGTCAACTTAAAATTAGATTTAAGAATCGACTTAATAATTACTTTTGCCATTTAATAGCCCATGGGGGCCTCAATTAAGTGTAATAAGGCTATGTATCACCTTGGGAAGCTGATGGAAGGTATCCCGATGCATGGGAAATATTTGTGATGTGAATCTGCTAACTTATTAAGGTTTTGGACCTAAAAACTAGCAAAGTAACGTGTGGAACTCTACGTAATGCTATGATAATCTATGGTGATCTACGCATGACTAGGACCATCTACGCATAACTACAACGATCTACGCATTTCTAGGATGATCTACAATAGTATACGTTTATCTACGATAGCCTAGGGGTATCTAGGATTGCCTATGTAAACCTACAAGTGACCAAAAGGATCTACAAGTACGTAGTATAGCAATGTGCAACTTTTAGGTGTCTACATTTTGCCCCTTTTTGTACTATCCTATGTGGGACACAATTTAATACAAAAAATGTGAAAGGTTTGTGTAGAAGAGAAGGGATAGAAGGAGAATGGGATCCAATAAAAAGTGTATAGCTACTCGAAGCATGACCACACCAAATTGATCGATAGCCAAGAAGGAGGAGGAAGAAGAGGAGAAGAGAAAAGAGATAAAATGGAATGAAAACAATACCAGTAAATAAAAGTAGATTATTACGGATGCAACACAATGGTTTTGTTGAGCTTGTATGATATTTTTGATGTCATACTAGTTTCTTGGGGTAAGCAAATTTTAACTACTTTGCTTTTGTGACCAGTTCAGCGTGGTCCAAAATTATGAATAGAACAAATGCCTATTCAAATATTTGTTATTGATTTATTAATGAGCACATGGCAACAAGTGTCAAACCATTTAAGTTAGTTAACATTTGGATTTTTCAAACATGTCATTCATTGTGTACAGCCAGAGTGAAGTCCTCAAAATGTTACATTGAATTAATCAACTCTGTCATTCATTGTGTACCATGAATGCCAAAGTGACCTCTCCATTGTTACACACAACTCTCTTGATTTAACAAATATTTGGTTGGGATTGAGATTATAATCATAAGATAATATTTAGCAAAAAAATTTATAGATAGATGCGATATCTGCACTTTTATATTTTTGGTTTTTTGGTTGCATGCAAAGCTGAATTTGGATATGAATACCCCCTCAAACGAGGAATAAAAAATGAGGCAAATGGAATGCAATGAATTGGTGATGCAACGACTGATAGAATACCAATGCATGATGAAAAATGGTGAAAAATCAGATGAGAGGATATTTTAGGAGGGTTCCTAAGATTTTGGAAGAAAGTTACATGATTTCCTAGGGTTTTGGAATGAATTTGATTGGATTTGGGGGTCATATGCTCATTTGGTGAGGTAGGGGGTTAATTGGGTCCTAATTCGTGGAGCGAGGGGCAAATTGGGCCTAAATAATGGAGCAAGGGAAAAATTGGGGGTTTGGGTATTTTTAAGGTAATTTGCAGTTGGAAGGGGCTCATTTTGACGATGACAAGATGTGGAGAGCACGTGGGAGGCGTATACAACAACGTGTGGATGATGCGGTTGATGAGTTCAAACACGAATATGGTGAGAGGATGAACTGGAGCTGGTAGCAGGTGTGGGGATCCATCGATAAGTGCTCTTACTTACCTCATTTTTTTGCATTTTAATTTTATAGAGAAAAGTTAATTGGGGGGGGAGGTTTTCATCTCATTGTGAAAATTTTTGCAATTTTTAATTGAAATTTGAACACATAGTGTAAAACTAGCCAAATGGGTACCCAAAAACATAATTGGTTGTTAGGTTTGACTTGTTTTGGTGCTAGTTTGATTGGGTAACAAGTAGAGTAGGTGTAGAGTTTGACCGTCCATTTTTGGAGCAATGGTGTACTATTTTTGGAATGTTATTGAATTTTATCCGTAAAAGTAGGAAATGGGTATCCAGTTGTGTGAATGTTGTATTTTTCTACCTTTTTTTGGTGTGTTTTCAAAATGTGTTGTTTTTGGGTGTAAGTGGGTAAACTTTGACTGTTAAGTTTTCTACCGTAGGTACATTATTTTTAGAAACGAACGATATTTTCATCGTAGAATGGTAAAATGGATATCCAAAAATGTTATTTATTTTTGTGGATGATTTTATTTGTCCTGTGTTTGATTTACGTGCCAAGATGTAGGTAGTGTTAAATTTAAAATTAGCTGTTGGAAGCGTAATTTGCATTGTTTTTCACATCTGCTCGAACTTTCATTGTGAAGTGGGCAAATGGGTGTTCAAAAATGTGACTATGATTTTGATGTTGTGTGCGTTGGTGTATGTTCAAAAATTCCGCATTGATTTATATACTATTTTTGAATTTTATCGACATTTTTACCGCTAAGTTGGAAATTGGGTATTCAAAAATGTATTTTGTTTTTGTATGTCTGATAGGTTGACTTAGTTTTGAATTTCATGCCATAGTAGGTATGTGGGTAATTTTATTTTTTATTGTTGGAAGCCAAATATGTACTTTTCGCATTTGTTCAAACTTTTACCATGAAATGGCAAAATGGGTATCCAAATATGTGACTATTTTGTTGATATATTTTGATATGTGAATTGTGCACTGTTTATGTCTTGAAGTGCATGTCAAATTAAATAGTTTAATTTGTAAATTTGATTCGTGGATATTTATTGGATTGCATCATTGCATTGATGACTAATGTATTTTCTATTGTGTTTGTTTGTGGATGAATAGGTGAAGATGCTTGAACCCCGTCATCATGTTTGAAAGATGAAGGGTGACTTTGACAAGTTAATGAACAATGTCGATGATCTCAAGTGGTTGGATGATATATGGTTTAGAGGAGTATGGGAATGTAAGAGTATACATGCCAATCGAGCATATATATCCACATTGTGTGAGTGGTGGGATGCGGATATGAACAACTTTCATTTTTCTATTGGGGAAATTATAATCACATTAAGGGATGTTTATCGGATTTATAAGTTACCGATTGAGGGTGTTTCGATCAGGGCAACACTGGATACCAATAAGGATGTTGTGTGAGAGAGGTTCTTTTGTGAGGGGTGGAGGGAGATCGATGTCTTGAATATGGATTATGAGTGGTTGTGGCTAAAGAATAAGATATCTAATCATCAGTGTGCAACTATGATGATGATATCTATGTATGCATTGCCTAACACTTTTGAGGTACTGTTCACCTCAAACATGTTGGATATGGTGAGTGACATGGTGGAGCACAGGGTTATGTTTGCATGGGTGCCTGCATTATTGGCCCAGGTGTATATAGAGTTGCACGATGTTGTGCATGTTGGGTGGAAGGTTTTGAGCTAGACTCCTTTGTTACATGCATGAGCATGGGAGCACATATCTATTGAGCTACCATCATTATTGCCTCACCCTGCCCATGTTGAGGGTAAGGAGTATTTGCCCTATGCTCTGAGATGGTGGACAAATGAGGAGAAGGGAATAAAGAGGCCTCATGAGGATGATCCTTTGTTGTGGAGGATCAAGTTTGGAGACTTGACACCTAATGGCATTAATTTGAGACCTTGGTTGGGTGGGGTGACTTGGGAGGAGGACAGTGAGCAGTTACGGGCCATTCGTCAAGGTAGATGGCTAGTTGGAAAATATACTTGATAGACCGAGTATTTTTAGTTTAATCGGGTGAGGCATTAGTTTGGATTACAACAGGATATTCTAGGAGCTCCTGTTGTATATTACAGATAATAGGGTGATATAGGAGAGTGTTTGATGGTGCTACCCTATATTTCTAAGAGTGACATACCTATGGTTATCTTGAATGTGGATAATGTCGAGACTACACCAAAGTTTGAGACCTGGTGGTCTATGTAGAGTTGGGAGCTTGGTAGAGGTGTTGTTGATTGATGGGTGCCACCTGATGGTGGGGTACCTCCACCAGAGAGGAGATCAGGTAGAGGGACTCAAGCTAGGTTAGAGATGGTAGTTGGTGGGGAAAGAGAGGTTCCTCTATGTCGATCTCAATGATGCATAGATGGTGCCCCAAGTACACAGGGAGTGGGAGAGGTTCTGGTGATCATTGAGAGTGATCATGTGGAGGGTGGGGTGGCCATGGGAGAGATAGTTAGGGCAGCAAAGGAGGGAGCTAGATTTTTTGCTATGGGTGGTGTGGATGACACTGTTGATATTGGTGGTTTTGTGGGTATGGAAGAGATTCCTTTTGAGGTCTAGGAGAGGCAATATACGAAGGAGGAGGCTCGAGGGATACATGATAGAGTTTTGCAGTTGGAGGCTAAGCTTCACCTACAAGAGGAGAGGTATAGGGTAAAGTTAGAGTAGGCATGATAGGAGGCTTCAAGGCTATTGAGCGATTGACTAATTTATTAGCTTTGGAGTCTGCTAATAAGTCCTTTTTTGAGGCTTCTATGACGGTGCATGGGATCACACTTCCTGATTATAGTCAGGTGGTGTCTCAGGATGAGTCAATATCATGAGTGTAGGTGCCTTCTCATCATAGCTAGTGTAGTGCTACTTTGGTGGAGTGGGTGGGTGCTAGGGTTGAGGTACGAGCTCCACCTACTATGGTTCAAGCTTCAGTGGCCAAGGAGGAGTTGACCAGAGCTACAGAGATGGGGGTGAGTTGCGAGGGATATGGGGAGACTCCTGGTGGTAGTTAGGTTTATTGATGATTATAGCTTATGGGTATTTTGGATGATGTATGATGGTCATTGTCCCAATTTGTAGCCTACGAGAATTTTTGATGGATGATATATATACATACATTTTGATTTTGGATATTTTATATATATATATATATATATATATATATATATATATATATATATATATATATATGTTATGGTTATGGTTTTGAATGTGTACTTTTATGTTTGCATAGATAGCATAGCATGATTTGTAGGTATGTATAATGAATTGATAGACATGTATGTTATGGTTTAGATCTATTATCGTTTAGTAGTAGGAATATGTTGTAGAGTAGACTTGCATGATTGTATTTTGAATGCAATACGAAGTGATATAATGTGAAATGTCATTTTTAGTGAGTGCATGTAACGTAAATGCAATAATGGAGTGTGAGATCGTATATGTAGGATAAATTATTTGATTTAGTGTTTGATATGGACCATGTAATGTAAATGCAATGATGTGATATGTGATGTGATGCATGTAATATTTGTAATAAACCTGTGTAACATAGATGCATGTATGCATGTATGGGAATGCTAAAATGCGTAGAGGAAGCACTTGTATCGTTACATGTACCTATGTGGATGTTATCCATTCTGTTATCTTAGAAATGTAGGATGGTATAGGGGATATGTAATGGCTTTGACCAATGTAGTTTTGGCAATCAAGTTTCAGACTCCAAAACCATGCAAGTTTATGTGGCAACTCACAAAGATTTGGACTAGTTCAAAATCTATCATGGACCTGTGTGTGTAATGAGGGAGGTTCATTTATCCATTTTGAGGAGGTAGGATTAACCCATTGTGGATATGGCTGAACTAGCTAGCTCATCCATATGTGAAAAATTATCTGTACAAAAGTAGGTAGCTAATGTAATAGATATATTGCCACTTGTAAGACTATTCCATTGGTAGGCAAGATCTTGGAGTCTATTGCTAGCGATGGAAATTATCCCATGGTGTTATGTTGAACATAAGGACCAAAGGTGATGAAGCATAAAATGGATGATATCAGGAGGCTTTTCCTTTTGTTTTATGCCCCTCATCTATTGTTGAACTATTTATTGTGGTGTTATTTTTCTTTTCTCTTTTCTCTTTTCTCTTTTTCTATTTTCTTTTTTCTGTTCTCTTTTTCTATTCTCTTTTTTGATATTTTTTTGTATGGGCATTGGATTTTTTTTTCTGCCTCGTTCTTTTACTTTTGCTTATGCTTATCCCCTTGTTTATCCCTATTTCGTATGTTGACCATGCAAGTGATAGGATGAGCAAGGGAGACCTTTCACTAGATGGTGACATCTACTCAAGGTGTCATATTTCTTATCCTCAAAATTTATTTGTTTAATGTCTAATCTATTGTGAATGGTCTATGAGAGAAGTTGAACCAGCCTAAAGAACCATATGAATAATGTAAAACTTGTCATCTAGAGGTGACATTTGATTGAATGAACTAGTAAGTAGTCAAAGTGTAGTACGAAACCTATGTATACCCTACTCCTGAAAAGGGGGAATGGAAATCCAGGTGGTGATGCTAAAAAGTGCATATATTACTCCTATTGAAGGTGTATTTTTAGAGGAAGAATGTACAAACTTAAAATAAAATTAACATGAAAAACATATGGACATGTGCAGTGGGTGTAATGTATATGATGCAAGTGGGGAAATGCAATATCTACAAGATGAAATTGATGAAGTGTAGAAGGAGAAGTTTGGAAAACTTATTTATAGATGAGTAAGGTGTATCATAATGACCAAAAAGTGTGATGTTATAATAATGGTTACCCCAGCATGTGGGGTGTGTGTAGTGGGTGTATAAATTGTGATGTGTTGGATGCATATAGTAATGCTAAAAAGAGGAAAGGAATGAAGGTGGAATGTACAACTAGAAGAAAATAGCAAAAATAGTCTTTGGAAACCAGCAAGAGAAGGGGATTACCAAATTCAAAGGATGATAGAGGAGGAGGGGATAGATTAGCATAGGTATGTAGCTTCTCAAAGAGTGACCATACAACTATGCAAGGGAGTAAGAAGAAGGAGAAGAAAGAAGTAAGAAGATGAGAACTACTGATGAGCGAAGTGGCATGGGTCAGGTCAAGAACAAGATGGTGAAGTGATGATATGGCTTGGAATTCGATGGGTGGAGTAGTTGCAGATGTTGTGAATGTAGCGGGTTGGCACTGTCAATGTTTCACAAGATGGTAAAGTTCTAGGGATGATGTGGTGTGGAGGCCTTACAAGTTGACTAAATGGGATGGGGTGTTCATGTGATGGAGTTCAATCACCATTCAACATGTTGTGCACCAGGTTCTTGAATGATCGGTATTATTCAATGTCATGACCTAGTTTATGATGATAGATACAATATTGGCTCTTGTGGTAATTACACGGTTTAGAACATGAGGGGTCTATAGACCAAATTTTAGGTAAGTCAATAATGCCATGATGCATGAGGTGATAAAATGTTTCTAATAATGGAGTGAATGGCACATGCATGGGGTAAATGTATGGTTTTGTTGTAGGTGAACGAGGGGCATATGAAGATATATCCAATAGTGGCAGTGTAGGTCAAGAATCCAATGTGGGTCGAATCTGAGTTTGGGGAATGGATCTACATGGAGGTGATGATGCATGAGCTATGGGATACTGGTGTGGATGAACATGATAATGACAATGGTTTATCTATAGCTCGAGATCCTTGCTACAATAAAGGAGATGTTGTATATCATAATGTGGAGGTGATAGTATCGGGGAAGGTGGTGATTGGGAATCCAATGTGTATGGAGTGGCTTGGTATACACAGGATAATGGATTAGGTCGTGATGATGAGGGGTAGGATTGGAATGACCTTGGGGATTGGGAAGCTTGCTGGAAAGGTAAGCCTCATAGTGATGATGGTGGTGTCTTAAGGATAGGTGGCATAGGATATGGTTCTAGACGGTGACATGAATGGAATGGGGGCATGTTCACATGGCCATCTTGGGTAGCTTGAGCCGTATGGGCTTGCAAGGCTTGGGCATAAGATGACTATCCGCTGGGGAGTGGGACTGGTAGGCATGAAGGATGGGCCATATGGGGAGTGTATCCTCTATTAGGAGGGCAGTAGGATCCTAGAGGGTGGTGGGGGAAATTAGTTGGTGAATAAGGATTCATAGTATCTTCAAGAAAATGAGAAGGGGACCCTTGTGTTCGGATATGTAATGTTTCCTCCTTTTCATCAAAAGAGGATAGGGTGACCTGGCTATCTCTCGAATGGGCTGAGTAAGATGAACCTCGATGGTGAGGTGAAAGACATCGGGGTGGAGTGTTATGGTTCAAATGGGAGGAATGGGAAGACTGCCTAGTATGATGAGTGACTGGTGGTCGGGCTAGGTCAATCGATATGATCGATACAATAGATGGTAGTGGAGGGTCCTGCATGATGATGTATGTAGATTCTATTGTATCTCATTGCTAACAGTGTGGTTGTAGATGATATAGATCCTGTAAAAAGGAAAATAGATACCAACAACATAAAAATGACATATAGAAGAAAGTATATGTAAAATATTTAAAGTGAAAATACAAGCATTTATCTTGATGTGCTTAGTGAGTGATGTGTTTGTGCATAGCGATGTATACCACTTGTGATAGTGAATGCCTATGTGTGTCAGGTGTTAAATGCATGAAGGTGCAAAATATTAATAGGCTCAGGGTCATCGAGGCCTTCAATATTAGCCAAACAATGGGCACCTAAAATATATTTTTGTGTGACGATGAATGGGCCCAGGTAGTTCAGGGTAAACTTGTCTCGCTATTGGCAGGGCTAACTTGTAATCTATTGATTTTGTTTGAGAACCAAATTGCCAATTTGGAATTTGTATTGATATACCTTACTATTGTAGGCACGATGAAGGTGATATTGGTAAAATCATGTGTGCTCGATGGCATGGATGTGATGTTCATCGAGGAGTGCAAGTTGATCTAAGTGGGCTTGACAGACGGTGTCATCATCAATGAACTCTTTCATGGATACCCTTAGGGAAGGTATCTCAAGCTCAAGGGACATGATGGTTTTTGCCTCATAGAAAAGTGAAAATGGGGTTGTCCCAGTGGGGTATGAATGCTAGTACAGTTTGCCCACAAGGCTAGGGGTATTTGGTTATTAAAAATCATGGTGTGATTCTGCTACTATTTTGTGTAGGATAGAACAAATCATTTTATTTGTGGCTTTTTCCTGGCCATTTCCTTGCGGGTAGTATGGGGTAGCTAAACTATGTTGAATGTTGAATTTTTTGCAAAAATCTTGGATGGTTTTGTTTTTAAAGGACTTCCCATTGTCAAAAATGATTTGGTAAGGAATTCTGAAGTGACATATGATATGGTCTATTATGAAGGCTACTATCTTTGCTCCTATGATAAACTACAAGTGGGATAGCTTTGACCCACTTTGTAAAGTATTCTATAGTAGTTATGATAAACTTATGATTACTTGAGGAAGCAGGTGTAATTTGTCCAATAAGATCTAGGCCCCATTGGGAGAAAGACCACATGGATTGGATTGGTTGAAGTGCTTGAGATGGAAGATGTGTGAGGTTTGCATGTTGTTGGCACTTGATACAACATTTCACATACTCACAACAGTCATGTTCCATTTTTGGCCAACATTATCCCATACAAAGGATGCATTTTGTGTTTTCCATACCACTGAAGTGGCCACCACAAGTACCGTCATGATTTTATTGTACAACCTATTGATATTCATGCAGTTCTAAGCAATGCAAGAGCATGCCATCATAACTATGATGATAGAGGATGTCCCCCAACAACATGTAGTGGATTACTCTTTTTTTTAATGCTCAAAACTAAGCATGGGGTAAATCACATGGTAGAAATCCCAATTTAATATAATATTTTATCTGCATAAACCATGGGTCATGTGATTCGATATCGACCACATGAATGCCACCATCATATTTAGGAGATGTGGGTGATATGGCAGATTGAGTGAGTGTATGAATTGTTACATATGTGGTTGTCGATGTTGGATTTTATGGGATTAATGATCCTAAGGATGCCATTACATCCACAAAATGGTTTGAGGATTGTGTCATGGCTTCGATGTCATACCATTCAAATTGGTAAATGAGTTGTGCAATGTGCTTGTATTTTTGGAGGACTGGGCAATTGTATTACCATATATCTTGCACTTGGTTTAAAATTAAACGAGAATCACCTATGATGTGGAGGCATTTGATGTGCATGGAATGTGCTTGTTTCAATCCAAGGATTAGGGCTTCATATTCCATGTTGTTGTTCATACAAGGGAAATCCAACTTGAATGAAAATGGGAGTGGTTCACCTTAGGGTGTGAAAAATACAATGCCTACACCCCCAACATAAATGCATCAAGATTTGTCAAAGAATAGTGTTAATTCGACTGTCATTTTTGGTTCCACATATTCTTAATTTTTTGTTATGTGAAATATGGAGTCATCTAGGAGCTGAATGAGAAGAGGTTGATCATCATATAAGGGAGCTTTTGCAAGTTGGTCCACTATGAATTATCCTTTTATGGACTTTTGTGAAACAAATTCGAGGTCAAATTAGGTTAGAAGCATGATCCACTTAGTTGTGTAGGAATTGTGGTAGATTTTGTTCATCATGTAACTGAGGGGGTTGTCTCGAGCAATAAAAAAGGTTGTATGGTTGAGCATGTAGTGGCATAAATTTTGGGTGGTGAATACTACAACTAGGCATAGTTTCTCCATGTATCCGTATCTAGCTTTGTAGATAACTAGCATGTGACTTATGTAGTAAATGGCTTGCTCTTTGTCGAGCACGTTATTTTGGGCTAGAAGTGTACCTAGCACAAAATATGTAGTAGAAATATATAGGATGAGTGGAAGCTATGTATGTGGGGGTGACATAACTGACAATGAAGTAAGATAATTTTTTATGTCATCAAAATATTGTTGGTAGTTATCGTCCCATTTGAATTTTACTCCCTTTTGTAAGAGATGGTTGAAGGGTTTGCACTTGTCTGATAGTTGTGCTATAAATTTATGAATAGAAGTGATTTTGCCCTAGAGACTATGCAACTATTTTAGGATAGTATGTGGAGGCATCTCGGTGATGGCTTTTACTTTGTTAGGATCGATTTCAATGCCTCGTTGGGTGATAATGAATCCTAGGATTTTTCTTGAGGTAACACAAAAGACACTATTTTTTGTATTGAGGCAGACATTGTATTCTAAAAAGTGGTCAAATATCTGATAGATATCCTCAAGATGTTCTGAGAAATTATTGTACTTAGCAATGAGGTCGTCTACATATTATTCCACAATTTTGTGCATGTAATCATAGAAAATGTAGGTCATTATGCGCTGGTAGGTCACCCCAACATTTTTAAGGCCAAATGGCATAACCTTGTATCATAAGGTCCCCTAGGGGGTTGTGAATGATGTCTTGTGTTGATCAATGGGATTGATTTTGATTTGGTTGTAACCTAAGAATCCATTCATGAGGGATATAATCTCATGTCCTATGATGGAATCAATGAGGGAGTCAATGTTAGGTAAGGGAAAGTTGTCTTTGGGAGAAGCTTTGTTTAAATTGTGAAAGTTTGTGCAGACGTGAACTTCATCGGATGGCTTGGGTACCAAGACCATGTTAGAGACCCATTCAAGATAGTCTATGGGTACTATGAAGTTTACATCCAAAAGCTTTTGGAGCTCATTTTTTACTAGTAATACAATGGTTGGGTGCATGCAACGTAACTTTTGCCTTACTGGTTTAGCATTTTGATCTAGTGTAAGATTATGGACTACTAGGGCGGGATTGAGTCCTAGCATATCCTTGTATGACCATGTAAAGACTCAAATATACTTTTCAAGGAAATTTGTGAATAGGATGTGCTCCTTGGGTGAGAGGCTAGCAGCTAATTTAACTATGTGAGGGATTTTAGGATCGTCACCTATGTCAACGTCAATGGTTTCCTCAATGAGCATGTGGAATCCATCATGAAACTACTCTAGAATTGGAATAATATGGAGGTCGTCGATGGCCTTGGTAAGTTCATATTCATCATCTAAGTAAATATTCGTATGGTGCACCTATGGTATATGAGGTGGTATGGATGATGAAGGGGCATTTGTTGCACCCAAGATGTGTGGTGAAAGTAGGAAATATCAGGATGTCGATATGAGTGATATGTGGATGAGATCGATGAAGTTTGGGTTTGGTTTATCATCTCGTGTCGACTGGTGTGTGTATCATAGTGGAGATAAGTGATCCACTTTGACCATATTAATTGACATTGTGGGGGATGTAGGTGGTGAAGATTCTAGTGGTGACAACTCAAAAACCTGTGAGCATCCCAAAAGGCTTAAAGGAGGGCACATGATGACTGGGGGAGACCGTGGCTGAGTGGCAGCTCATTGAAGTTATCAATGTATAGGTAGGAATGGAGCTAAGTATGTTTATTATGGCGATGGGGATGCCATATAATGCTCTAGATAATGCATGTTTAAGGAGATCATAGTGAATTGGTTTGTCAACTCATCGACACAACATGCCAATGTGGTATCAGACATGGAGGGCTCTTGAAATAACTCATAGGGGACTGTAATGGTGTATTTAGGTGAGGAGGTATCTTCTAGAATATCCATATCAATATATTATTCCAAAGTGTGTGTCAAAATTGAGGAAGGATGCAGGGATAAATATTAGAGCTCATATTCTAATGTATGGACAATGGTTGGGTGATAACCTAAGCCAGATTTGTCGATAGGTGATTGTACATGAGGGTTAATGGGTGCACGTAACCCTTGCTCATATTGGCCTAGCCTAAACCCATGCCAATGGAAGCATCGAAGGTAGCATAAGGCAAAGTAGGGATTATCCAAGTGATCAATTGTACCACACAAGCTAGATTTTTGTGGTGGAGATACTACAGGTGGTAGTGAAGAATCAACTCTAGAGTGGACAAAGTTGGTATGATTTTCAAGGGATCCTAATTGTACAACTATTTCTAGAGTCAAGACCAAATCTGAAGGGCGACGAAAGTATTGGGTGGATTGGATAATGAGTGGGCATACGCAGGCGTCATGCACATTATAATCCCTTGGGCCTAAGTTTGTCATGAAAATAAAAATGTGTGGTGTTGTATGTTCTGGTGAACACGATGGTGAATCCAAATTAGATGATAATGGTGAAGTTTGAGAGTCTCTAATAGTAGCACTAGAGGGGTGTAACAATTGATCATCTAAGAAATATGCTTGTTGCTCCCACTCATGGCATTCGACTATGGTAGCTGGTATGGGATGATTGACCTATGGGAATTGCAAAGGCAGTAGAGTGGATATTGGATGACATGAGGAAGTGAATGACCTAGGCCATGGACAAAAAGGAAGAGGAGGTGTGCACAGTGTAGGCAGAATAGGTGCTTCCATCAAGGAGGATGATTGGGGTGAGGCGCTAGGGTACAATATGGGTAGTGATGGTGGTTGTAGTACCAAAGGTGATTTTTTAGAGGATGAAGGTTGGGATGGTGATGGTGGCCATAATATGAGAGGTAAGAATGGTATGGTAGTGGGATTAGGTATTATTGATGATTTCACTAAGGGTGCTAACATTGAAGTGTGTGTCTTTGCTAAAGATTGGGGTAATGAGGTAGATGTAGGAGTGGATGTCACTACTCCAACATACTAATGGGAGGAAATCAAGAAGAGTTGTGTGGATGAGAAGGAAGGTGCAAGTGGGAGATTTGTGATGTTACAAAATTTAAAGGGGTCCCCATCAGCTGGGATATAATGAACAAGTCCATTATGGATATACTTGAGGCAATGGTGTAGCGTGGAAGGGACACATTGCATATCCCTGATCCATGAATGACCAAGGAGGATGTTGTACTGCATCTCTCCTTGGATAATGTGGAATAGTATGGAAATGGTATGGGCACCTACTCAGATAGGTAATACTATGGATCCTATGGTAGGTCTCATAGAACCATCGAATGCTTGTAGATCGAGGGAAGGTGTGGCAAAATGGGCTAGAGGTATATGTAAATGGTGTAGGGCCTTTGTGCATATGATACTAATGGATGAGCCTATGTCAACAAGGACCTATTTGTAGGTGATGTCATTAATAGTGTATTGTATGTGGAGAGGGGGATCCGCTCCTTCTCCTAAAATTTTTGTTATCTCATGGTCATGGAAACTAATAAAGGGTTGGAGGTATCTTGGGATGTTTCCTACAAAGTTTACAAATACATTTGTATCATGTGTTTCTAAATCTATAGACCGTAAAATGTCAGTAAACAGCTCGTGGTGAGGTTGAGATTGTTGTAAAAGGTTGAATATGGATAATCATGTGGGGGCATTACATAATTGGTGGGTGAGGCTACCACGGATGGTAATCATATTTTGGGGTGGAGGTGGTATAGTGCTAGGAGTTTGGGAAACCTATGGCAATGTAAATTGGGTAGGTGGAGAGACAATAGGTGTGGTTTGGTATTACGAGTATCATTGGTTTCATGTGGTAAGGTTTATCATGCCTACTACTCCACCTGATGGAGTATCACGTTGGATACTATTCACTTAGCGAGGTGGTCCTAGCAGATTGGTTGGAGGTCTTTGGGGATTGGTTCCTCTGTGGTTTGGTAGAGGATTCTAGAATATCCCTAGGTTTTGGTTTTGTGGGGCTAAAGGATTCTATACCCGAATGGTACCCCTATTAATTATATCCTATACTTGAGCCCATAAGTAGTGACATGATTCGATGTCATGGTCATGCTATCTATGGTATGGAAAATAGAGTTGCTCATTGTATCCATGAGGCTTATGTATTTTTAGATCTAATGGTTAAATTTTAGGTAGAAGCAGATGTTCACCATCTTGTAACCTATGAAATAGGGTTGGTAAGGGTTCAAAAAATGGTGTAAGGTTATGTTGTGGACCCTGCAGGCATATGCCATGAGACTATTGAGGCCTAGGTGTGGAGGCACGTTGGTTTGGAACACTTGTTATTGTGGAACATAAGGTGGTGGACTTGGTATTGGTGCTAAGGTAGCAGTTGCCACTTTGTTGGTTTGTGGTCGAGGATACGGTTTATTAGGTGTATTCCTATTAAAATAGAAGTTGGAATTGTAGTTAGGCTTCAATATTAACTAAATTTTACTAGATTGGTCTTAAATATCTTTGATAACTTTTGCCTATGAAATGGCTTTCTCGAAGGTGTAGCTTTGGTGAAGTTGTAGAGAGGTAGAAATGTGTTTATGGAAAATATTGGAAAAGAGTGTCACTAGCTCTAGGGTAGGGAGGCTATGGGTGAGGTCATGGATGATCGCTCTCCATCTATATACAAAATTGGTGATAGGTTCATCATCAAATTGTTGTAAGGTATAAACATCTGAAAAGCTTATCTTTTTGTTGATGTTAATTGAGAAGTGTTCTAAGAAGGTGTTTGATAATTTCTAAAAGGTATAAAGACTATGTCATGGTAGCATATTATACCAATCCAAAGCTTGTCCTGCAATGGAAAGGGAGAAGGTATGCAACATAAGGGGGTTTCTACTATGAAGCTGGTACCAAGCTAATCAATAATTACTAACATGCTCTCTAGGGTCCTCCTTACCTTTATATTTATCAAACTTTGGGATATCAAAGTGGTAGGGGTAAGTTGGTATAGGGACAGATGGATGAACTGGATCATTGTAGAGTTCATCGTAGGATGGTTTTTGTGGCCCGTAGCTTGCTGTGCGCAAGTTTAACATCTTGACTTCATCTTGTAGGAGTTGAATTTTAGGTGTTAAAGGTGTAGGCAATTGAGCTAGGATTGGTTGAGCCTAGGAGTGTGGTAGATAGTGAGGTTGTTATTGTTCTTCCCTGTATTATGAAGGTAATTAGTCTAGCTAGTCTTGGTATATTGGGTATTGAGTGGTATACAGTGTAGGAGCTAGTGGGATACTAGTCTACAAAACAAATGTTTGTTGTGTATAGTAATACTATGGTTGGGATGTGTGTTGTTGTGGCATGGGTTCTTGTTGGGTAGTATCCTATTGTAATGGATGAACCATAAGAGGTTAATACCATGAGGGAGGAGGTGTAAAAAAGGTAACTCTAGTAGGTGGAAGTGGATGTATCAGTGCTACTAGTGCTAGGTATGGTTGAGGTACAATATTGAAAGTTGAGATTTGTCTCTATTCTAAAGGATGAGCGATAGTGAAGCTAAACTGTGTGGAATAGCCTAAGGAAGCATACGTATGAGTTATTGATTTTGATTCATAGGTAGGAGGAATATTAGTGGTAGGCACTTGGAAATGAGGATGAGGAGGTATCCTAAAGGTCGATGATGATGAAGGTAGAGTGGAATATTGTACATTGTACATTATAGGAACCTAAGACATAGGTGGGAATGCAATGGATAAATAGGAGTAAGCTTATGAAGTAGGATCTTGGGAATAGGATGTGGTGCTTGTGTCCCCTCCTGAATAAATTTGGGTTGTCGATTGTTGCTACTACCATTGTGTGGTTTAGGTTTGGAGAGGTTCTTGTGAGAGGTCTTCAAGCATTGCAAAAAATGGCTATGGATATGATTATGGTTGGGACTATTGGGAAGAGTATGGGTATGATGTTTGAGGTGGTTTTTGTTGTTCCTATAGAGGAGATTGTTGTTGTAAAGTTTGGAATTCTAGCCTTTGAAAACCTGTGGTGGAAGAGGAAGGGTCAAAAATCATTCCTAAAGTAGGAACGAATGATGTGACCTTTGGGTGAGTTTTGTTCAGGAGGGAGGATTATTAAAAAAGGATTGAGATAGACTCTATAAAAAGGGGTGTGCAAAGGTAGGGGAAGTAGGTATGACCTCCTCATCTACGATAAATAATGGATGAGGCTGTCCTAGTGCTTTGTATATCACATGGTCATAGAACATGGTTGAGTTATTAGGTGAGGATGGGTATGAAAGAAGTGGATAATCCTTTGCAACTGAAGTAGTGAGAGCTTCACTCAAAGTTGACGTCTCATCCTGAGGTGTCATGTGTGTGAAATGTAGGTCGTATCCCATGAGTAAATCAGATGTGTCTATGGTATTCCCCTTAATGATCGAATGAGTAGGATAAAAATGACTAGAAGAAGTGGTAGGTGCTTCCTCTATAAGGTGTGCTTGCTTACACGCTCGACTGCAAGTGACAATAGGCATGACAACATATGTGGTGTCATGAGGGTTTAGAACTATAGAGGAATTAGATCTTGTAATTCTATGTGTACTGTGTGAAGGGGTTTAGGAATAACCTTGTGTGGTGTAGACTCAACTATGCCTAATATAAGCGTAACAAAATGCAATATTGTGTATAGATAAATAATATGTGGTGTAGTGTGCTGAAACAAATATGTGATCATGCAAACAATGGTAGATTAGAATCAGTTCTAAATGTTGAAAATAAAAGTCTTTTATTCATTTATGTGTGTTTTAATGTTGGTACTTCCTATATAGTATCATAGGTAGTGGAGTGAGTACTCTAGTAAATCAAGAATGTCGTTAGTATCAAACCTCCTACAACACCCAAATATACACAATAGAATAATATCGTAACGTGCAAGTGGTGACCTCTATGGAAGGTGCAGTAAAATGATATCCTAAAGGTGTGGAACCCACTATGCTAAAGTAAGTTCACTATATCCTCTTATGAGAAGAGGTGGCACTATTTGATATCTACTATCGATATACCCATGCTTTCACTTCACACTCAGATGGGCTTAGTCAATAATACCAGTTATCGTGTCCACAAATTATGTTAGCCTTATGGACAAAGGTGTCTAATCCTATCCCACTCTGAATATAACAACTGGTGATGAAATCTTGAAGCCCAATCTAAAAAGTGGGGGTTTTTCGATGATGAAGCCTAGAAAACTACTCCTATGGGGCTGCTAGGTGTCTAGAGGGGTGAGATGGTGGAGGGTACGACTCTTGCCACATCAATATTGAGTGATGGATTGAGAATGAAGTCAAATATCACCACTTTTTTAGGTACCACATGAGTGTGTGTGGGTTTGCGTTTTGCTAACAATATTATGTAAAACAAGAAATCTAACTAATTGCATTTTCAAATTGAATGTTAGCCCTATATGCGTTTTCTGAGAGCGAAAGACTAGAATGAAATACCTTTTGTGAACAAATAATCTAATCCTAGATGCCTTTAGGAAAATAAGTTTACTCTATTTTTCAAAGCATATAAATATGCAATACGAAGACATGAAGGAAGGGGCTTATGTGACCCTAAATGTGTGTGAAAACATGTAGTAATTGCAATGAATATTGATACAAGTATGGAAAAGCAATCACAAGGACTTTGTACATGCAAATTAGAAAAAGGAAAATTAAAATTTACATGAAATTTTAAAATTTAAAGTTGCTCGAATTTTGACAGGTTTTGTAATTATAGCGATACTTAAACTAAATGGAAATGTGAAGAAAGGGGAAATTTGTTACTAGCCATTGTGCCTTAACTAGTAAACATTTCACACGTACCCAAAAATTAGCAAATAGAGAAAATACAAAAGAATAACTGCACTATGATGCTGTGGATGGTCTGGTTAGGCCTTGTACTACTCACCCTTAAAATTTTGGGGACTTTTGAGGCTGGTAGGTTGACTTCGCTACTCGGGGGGTGAATTGAGATCTGGTTCATGGGGTGGGGGTTGAACTATGTTTGGAGATCCCAAATATCTATTCTAAAGGCCTGATATGGTTCCTAGGGCTTTGGATATCTCTGTGACAGTCATATTTAATACTTTGAAAACATAGAAACAGAGGAAAATATCAGACTTGCAAAAACTAGTTAACCCAACACTATCTGTTGTGGGGGTCCCATCGGGTGTGCCAAAATGAAATGGCTAAAATATATCATTTGATATAACAACATATTAATGACACATGTTATTCAAGAAAATATATTTTTATTCATGTAAAGAGTGCATAGGTTACAATGGGGGCAAATTCCCCTTTATCCTTTCTTTTCATAAATGTTACAATAGGCCTAATGCCTTATTTTCATGTTCCTCAGTGTAGATGGGCTTGCGTACCACCATGGGGTTGTATTTTGTAGTTGTTTCCCTCCTTGGTTCTAGGCTAAACCTATAAAAAGGGGTTAGTTTGTTGGGGGGCTTGCCTTAGTTAGGACCCATATTAAGAAAGAAAAATAGATGGTAAAAACATAATAAAAACTAAAATAAATTGTGTAGAATGTCATGAAATTGCAAAATGAAGCTTACCTCTCAAATTTGAGCTAATTTGTGACCTGTAGAACCAATTCACCACTTGGGGAGTGAATTGATACCAGATTTGCAGGGCGAAGGTGAATCAGGCTCTGAGTGTTGTTCTGTAGAAACCCTTTGATGGAGAGGTTCCTTTATTGTTGTAATGCTGATGTGCAGGTTCAGATCTACTTTGTTGTGCTTTGGTACATATTTTGGCAGAGTTTCTATACTTTGGACATAATATGGGGAGAGAGATAAATGAGGGTTTGGGTCCACTATTTATAAGAAAACCCAATGTGTAGGGGGTTAGTTAGGATAACTAAGCCCTAGTGTCAGGTCCTATGAAGGTTAGGTTAGGGTTTGTGAGGTGGCTTCCTCACATTCCCTCTAGGAAATATGTCATATTCACATATGTGTGAGGAGATATTAGGGTTAACTAGGGTTAGTCAACTCTAGGTTAGATGTGGGGTTAGGTTAGGGTTTCCTAAGAAATATCATAACTAACCTAGTGCACACACATGTGGGAGGGATTAATTAGGGATAATAAGGGTTTAAGGACCTAATTAACATTTTTAGCCTTAAAAGTGACCTTTAAGTAAAGTCAACTTAAAATTAGATTTATGAATTGACTTAATAATTACTTTTGCCAATTAATAGCTCATGGGGGCCTCAATTAAGTGCAAAAAGGCTTTGTATCACCTTGGGAAGCTAATGGTAGGTATCCCGATGCATGGAAAATGTTTGTGATGTGAATCTGCTAACTTATTAGGGTTTTGGACCTAAAAACTAGCAAAGTAGTATGTGGAAGTCTATGCAATGCTATGATAATCTATGGCGATCTACGAATGACTATAGACATCCACGTATGACTACAATATACGTATATCTAGGATGATCTACAATAGTCTACGTTGGTCTACAATAACCTAAGGGTATCTAGGATTACCTATGTAGACCTACAAGTGTCCAAAAGGATCTACAAGTACATAGGTATAGCAATATGCCACTTTTAGGTGTCTATAGCCTTGTTAGTAAAATAACTTCAAAAATATTTTAATGTTAGTTTCATTGAAGTTATTGAGTATTCTAACTATATTTCCAACATTGTATTTGTTTCCAAGAAATGATATACTATTAGTATATGCACTAAATTTTAAGACATCAAAAATGCGTGTCCCAAAAATGATTTCCCCTTACCTAAGATTGAAATGATTATAGATTTCATGGTCGGATGTGATATGTTATCCCTTATGGATGGTTTTGTGGGATATAATCAAATCAAAATTACTCCTAAAGACCAAGCTAAGACTTCTTTCATCACCTCTTTGGGAACCTTTTACTATCAAGTCATGCCTTTAATCCTTGAGAATGCAAGTGCCATCTATCAAAGGGCTATGACATACACATTTCATGATTTAATGCATGGTATTGTAGAGGACTATGTGGACGATCTTCTTGGTTTCTCCATACATTGTGAAACTCATGCACAATACCTAAGACATATTTGAATGATTAAGAGAATACAAAGTTTTCCTTAAACCCTCTAAATGTGTTTTTGGAGTCACATTTGACAAAATATTAGGATTCATTGTGTCTAGGTGAGGCATTTAAGTAGATCCTGATAAAATATTGACCATTATTGATATACCTCCCCAACATAATTTAATTGAATTATGGAGCTTGCAAGGTAAACTTCAAGCCATTAGGTATTTCATATTGCAACTAGATAGTAAGTGTCAACCCTTCTTTGAGTTCCTTCATAAGGATATAGAATTTTGATGAGATGATAAGTGCAAAAAATCCTTTTACACTCTCACATCCCATCTCATTCTCATGTCTTCTAACCCTACTAAACCTTTGCTCTTATACATTAATATAACTATTCATGCCTTAGGGGCTATTTTAGACGAACATGATGATCAAATTAAAGAAAGAGTAATTTACTATATTAGTAGATCCCTTATTAGTTATGACACCCATTACACTCTTTTAGAAAACCTTTACCTTGTTGTAGTGTTTGCATCTCAAAAATTATAATATTATATGCTTAGTTATAAAATCTTAGTTATTGTGAAGGTCAACCCCCTTCACTATTTAATGTCAAAACATCATATTTTAAAGAAAATATCTAAGTGTGTTTTTGCTCTTAATGAATTTGATTTAACCTTCATTAGAAAAAAATCTATTAATGTTCAAGTCATTACTGACTAGCTAGCCATAGCACCCTTAGAAGCAAATCACCCCCTGGTAATATAATTCCTTGATGAATATGTCTTCACTATTGATGAAGAGCCTCAAGATTACTTGACCCTATATTTTGATGGTGCCTATTGCTTAAAAGGTGTAGGGGCAATAATCATCTTAGTTACTTCTCAAAAGTAATTAATCCCCCTTTCCTTCAAGTTGCATTTTTCATGCACTAATAACACAATGGAATACAAAGCCCTTATCCTAGGGATTACTACCACTTTAACCCTAAATGTTAAAACCCTTCTTATATTTGGATATTATCAACTTATGGTCAATCAAGTTAATGTTGTATATCACACTAAATATGAGAAGTTAAAACCTTATAAAGATATTATTTCAAATATTATGTAAGCCTTTGATAATGTAACCATAGAGACTATCCTATGATCCTCTAATCACCATTTTAATGCCATGGATGCATCCACATCCATTATTCCCTTAGCATTAGAAGATGAGTAGGCCATGATAGTCATATGTAAACTTAAATAGCCTACAAATATTAGCTCTAGACACATACCTTTATATATGTTCACCATTGAAGCATCATCTATTTTATTTAAGACTTGGTACGAGGACATGTTTTCCTTAAAATATGGAATGATGTTTAAAGGCTTAGATCACAATAAGCAAAAATATTTGCACAAAATATCTTGTAGGTTTGTGATCATTGAAATTATTTTATATTGATGCTCATTTGATGAAATTCTATTACAATTCTTGGATATTGAAAACCCAAAGTAGCCTTTGTGAAGCCCATGAAGGATCATATGGAGGATACTTCAGTGGCAATACCATTTCCAAAAATCTCATTCAACTAGGTTATTATTTTTCTTCTAAGAAAAATGATGCATGTGACTATGTTAGACATTGCAACAAGTGTCAACATCATGATAACCTTATACATGCACCCTTGCAAAATCTCTAGGCCATTTCTTCCCCTTGTCCCTTTTCTATGTGTGGCCTATATATCATTGGGAATATTAACTCTATATCTTTATATGGCCATAAATTTATCATCATGGCCACATAATACTTCACCAAGTGGGTAGCAGCCATGCCTTTATCCATAGTCACTGGAGCTCAAGTTTCTAAGTTCATCCTCAACTAAATCCTTTTTCACTATGGAATACCCTATATTATCATATTAAATAATGGAAAACCTTTTAACAATAAATATATCCATAATATTTGTGCTAAATATAAAATTCAACATAAATGGTCTACTCCTTATTATCCTCAAGGAAATGGCCAAGCAGAAGCATATAATAAAATATTAATTAAATTTCTTAAAAAATTGGTCAATAAGACCAATTGTTATTGGTATATTTATCTTCACCCTACCTTATGGGATTATCATACTAGTGTATGTACTCCCACTGTGCAACCCCATACGTTCTTGTATATAAAATTGAAGCAATCTTCCCGTTTAAGCTTGAAGTCCCTTCTTTATGCATATTATTGCAAGATTTTTTGATTGATGATGAATATCATCTCCCTCACCTAAAATAATTGGATTTTCTTGATGGATAGCATGTCAATGCCTTAGATAATCTTTTATCCTATCAAAATAGGCTTAAGCATACCTACACCAAAAATGTATGCAATTGTTCCTTTAAAATCGATGATCTAGTCCTAAAAGAAAATCAAAAGAACAATAATGCTCAAAATAATCTAAAAGGTAAGTTTGAACCTAACTGGCTAAGCCCCTTTATAATTACAACCAAGTTTAGCTCAGGAACCTATCACCTTATAACCTTGGAAACTAAATTAAAGTGCCCATGAACATTATGCACCTTAAGAGGTATTATGCATGACTCTTTTCTATTTATAATTGCTTATATATGTGATGGACTTCTATAGATATTTTGGAATCTAGAGGAGAAGTTGTGATCTTCATGTTGAGATCTCCATCCAAACAATTCTTAGTCATAGCGCAATCACCCTTTAAAACTCAACCTCTTCTTCAAGATTCGATAATGTTCAAAGAACTAGTTCCTATCAATCCAACCTTAAGCCCTACGTGTCTTCTATTAGATTCCTAAATATCCTTAGTGCCATCTTACATTGATTGCTTGATAATATCACATATTTACTTTTCATTTATACATGCTTTCCTATCATACTTTGCATGTCATAAATTGCATGTATACTTACCATATTATATGCATTATTATTTTTCATAAACACATGATTTTCTTACTCATATGGATATAGTAGACTTCACAATGAGGTAATGATGACTATTCAGGTTAGCTCATATGTATTGCACTTGCATTAGGTTATTGATGCTAGAAGGTCCCCTCCCTTAGGATATTGTTTAATTTGCATACACGTTTTTGTCAGGATGCTCTTATTACCTCCCTACCTATGTTAGGAATCATGAGCTAGTGAATTCTTTTGGATTTTAGATTGATTTATATTTGTTTTCTTGCATGGAACATCCCTTTTATCCCTTCCCTATAAACCATAATATTATCCTACTCTTCTTTTCCCTCTTCTATTACCTCTTTCTTGCCTTACCTTCAAACCCTTCAAAGAATTTTAATTAATGGGTGAACCCCTTACTTGCTTTAAGGTATCCTTATACCCCCTATAGAAGGTGTAGAGGTTTAATTCATTGATCATATATTTTGATATTTTAGGTTATCCATCATCCTAGAACACTCTAGATAGCCAATTATTATCCCTTAGACTTACCTAAGAACCTCCATGGGATATATAGAGAAGCGATGTTTCTCTTTTCAATTATCATCTAATTTTCAGGTTTTATTGAAGTGTTGAAGACATGAACCTTTCTTCTTCTTCTTCAATATTCCACCTAGACCACCCTCGTTTAGCTCATTTCCTTCTTGCACCACCCTAAGGATGTGGTGCTATGATTGTTAAGAAAATTTTAAAGGAGTAGGTTATACCTTGTCTTTATGCGCAATCAAAATTTCAAACTCAAATAGTAACCTCTATATCTAAGTGTTCTCTATGAAAATAGCCCTATCTTTCCCTCTCCTAAGCCACTTTTCAAAAGCTTACTAATCCTGTCTTTAGGACCTAGTGTTATTTTCGTAAACCACATATTGAAGGAGAAGGTTATGTCCTATCTTTTACACATCAATGCACATTTAACCTCAATGGCATCCTTCACCTCCAAGTGTGGTTTATTTCTAGAGCACCATATCCTCTCTTTTCCTTTTTGGTGGTAACTTGCACCTATTGGCACCCTCAAAATACAACACAAAATAACTTTCTCTTTTGGATTTTCTTCAATCATCACCAACAGGTTTCCATGAAGCCTTTTTGTCTCATATTTTTGGGGTGGTACTATGTGTTGAGCACCATACCTATTTTTCCTAATAGGACATCGACTTAGATCATTAGCCTAGATACCCACCCATACCATGAGTTGTGGGATCCATGATGATGTTAGATGATTATCCTAGTTAGAACATGCATTTTTCATCCTTATACTACTAGGTACTGTTGAAAATTTTGTCACATTGCATAGAGGAGTAGAAAAAAAATCAAAATATTTCTCTTTGTAAAGTTTCTTTTGTTGTTTTCGAAAGTATTTGTAAGTGTTGTAGCAATTTTGGCTTTCAATGCCACCCCCTTGTACACAAAATGAAGAAGAAGAGCTTTGCTACCGAACAGGCCAAAAAAGATAGCTCCGCCACAAGAAAGAAAAAGTGTCGCGATATCGCGACATGTTGCATTTTTGCGGCCGAAAGCAAGAAGAGGAGCAAGAAAGAAGTGTCGCGATATCGTGACATGTTGCATTTTTGTGGATGAAGCAAGGAGAAAGAGCCAAAAGAGGAAAAATATCGTGATATCGCAACATGTTGCATTCTCGTGACCAAAGGAGGAAAAGCGTCACGATATCGCAACATGTAGTTTTGCAGCTCAGAGCGACAAGATGGGGCAAGAAAGAAAAAGTGTCACGATATCATGACATGTTGCATTCTCGTGGCTCAAAGCAAGGAGAAAGACCAAAGGAAGAAAAGTGTCACGATATCGCGACATGTTGCATTTTTGTGGCTCAAAGCAAGGAGAAGAGCAAGAAAGAAAAAGTGTCACGATATCGTGACATGTTGCATTTTCACGGTCGAAAGCAAGAAGAAGGAGCAACAAAGGAAAAGTGTCACGATATCGTGACATGTTGCATTCTCATGACCAAAGGAGGAAAAGCGTCACGATATCGCGACATGTTGCATTCTCATGACCAAAGGAGGAAAAGCGTCACGATATCATGACATATTGCATTCTCGCAACCAAAAATGGAAAAGTGTCGCGATATCGTGACATGTTGCGTTTTCGTGGCCAAAAGCAACAAAAGAGGATAGAGACATAGAAATGTTGTAATATCATGACATGTCATATTTTCGTGATGCAAGAAGAAGAACCAAGTTGAAGACAGAAATGTCACGATATCACGACATGTTGCTTTTTTGCGACTCAAATGGGGCACACGCTCCAAGCCGAGTATTTTCTCAAGATGATCAAGGGCCTCATAAATGCATTCTTACTTTCCCATTAAGCTCGCTACTCTTTTTTGGCAATTTGAAGTGAAGTATCAGTCCCTAAAAGGAGAGCTCGGCAAGCATGGCGGCCACTCGAGCATTACACCCAGAAACCAAGGACACTCAGACCGCTCATCAATGCATGTTTCCATGGTTGACTCGATTACAGTTTCCAGTTCTGGTAATGCATTCGAAAGCTCAGTCACGAGGACCACGAGGAGCCAACTTCTTAGATCTCAAGAGTATACTTCGCCATTCTATGTAATAATGACTTAGAGGGCCGGTCCTCTATAAAAACCCAGGCATTGTAATGTAACATTTTTTTGGGGGAACTATCTGTTAGAAAGCTGCTGTAACTTGATGTCCTATGATTAATACTAAAGAGCTTTGGGATCAATTTCTCTCTTTTATGTTGCATTATGTGCTTTATTATTTTGTCTTTCTTCATTTGTATACTGAGACTCTAAATCCTGAATCCGGTGTGCGATTGGGGACCGTACCCTGAAACTCGCTTGAAGGATACATAGGAGATGAAAAATGCTATATTGGTTTTCTTTTATGCTACCTGGTGGGTTGTGGTTTCTATTACATTTGCTTGTCCTAATCGTCTTTACTCTGAACCTTGAATTTATATGAAAGGGAGAAGGAGAATCCCTGTGAGCTCGCCCAAAGGATACATAGGAAGGTTAATGTGGCGTTTCTTTCATTTATTCTTGGTGTTCCTTGCTGCTATTCAAGTTGTTAGTTAGTGATCGTGCTTCCTATTCTCTCCCACCTTAAATCACCGATCTCCCTTTCCTTACCCATTTTTATTCCTTTCTCTAACCATAACTCCTTTTATCTCTTTCCTGCACCCTTATCTCAAAACACCAAAGTATTTTAGCATAGGATCCCACCTTTCTCCAAATATTGGCACGAGGAGCATCTCTTCCCTAGCCTTTCAATGTTGGTCTAGGTCTAGGGTACACACACTTACCCAGATCCTTTCCTAGGCAGATTTTATGACCAATAGTTTTGGCACGCCCGATGGGTCCAAGGTCCCATATTTTAAGCGCAAATCTCAAACCCGTCTACATCGAGGCCAATTGTTCTAACCAGTTCCTAGTGTGACCCGGTCAGTCTCACCTTCTGAGTGGTAGTGAAAATTGATGCTCTCATTACCAAAAGACTCTTAGCATCTGATGACTTTGTTCAACCTGAAAATCTCTAAGTCATAAATATTGGTACCTAAACCTGTGCCTTCATGACAAAAGTCTCCATGTTTTAAGGAAGCTCGAGTTGGTGAATCTCTGGCTTGTCTTCATCTGGAAAAATCACCTGGCGACTTTGACTGAGCTAAAGATCCATATTTCTTGATCGTAGATGCCTTTTAAATCTAAAAGAAGACACCCCAGAGGAATCAAGGTTTGGTGAGCAGCCTTAACCTCACAAGCAGATAAAAGTATGTTCACCTAGCGACTCTGACTTAGTGGCAAGAATCATGATATCTACAGGCCACTGCTATAATGGAGAGGGTATGCTATCCCAGCTGGGATGATCGTGGCCCTCTAAATCTCCAAAGTTACCATGAAATTCCTGAAGGCACCTTCGAGACATTGACAAAATACAATGGCACTAAGGGAATGGCCCGAGAGCACCTTGAAGATGTTGCTGCTCTAGCGCCCCTCTATGACATAATCCATGAAGATGTCATGATCAGAATTCTGGTCCTATATCTGGAAGGAAGAGCGTTGCAGTGGTACAGACTTCTCGGGCATAAAAGCATCTGCTCATGGGATGACTTAGCAGGAGCACTATTCAGTACATTTGATGGCTCTCAGGATCCCTTCTAGCTTTTGATGTACCTCTTCACCATCATGAGAGCACCTCCAGAGAGCATCACGGACTTCAATGTCCAATTCTATAGAAGTTGGAAGAGAATTCTAGTGGAGATCCAACCGACGCCTGCCCAAGCCCACCTCTTCTATGTTCGGGCCTTTCACCTGGACATGAGCCTCATCTTGCTGTAATCAAATGAATGAAGATTCCATCAAATATTTGAGGAAGCAATACGAGCATAACAGCTTCTGCTCTTATCAAGAAAGTGGTAGTGGGAAGCAGCCCCATCACCCTACCCAATAATTACTGATCCTATTTATCCTGCACAGTATTCTTCATGGCAGACTCCTCATACTGAGCAGAGACCTGAGATGCAGTCGTTTGGAGCTCAAGAGGCAAATTTTGTTCAAGGCCAACGATGGGAATATGCAAGCTTTGCCCCACCAATGAACAATATGGTTGCTTGCAGTCTCCATTAGGAGATGGGCCAAGGAGAGAAACAGACTCAAGTGGCGGAACCTAAGAACAAAGAGGGCATATTTTTGCACACTTTTTGTATCCCAGTGGATGGCATGCAAGTATTCATCCAGGATCCATTAAGCATGCTTCATCAAGAAGCTGAACCTAAAGATATCCTAGAAGATTACTCTTTGTCGGAGGAGCCCTATTACCCCATCAAGAGGATGGAAGAACCTGTACCCAGCACACAGTTAGTAGATTCTTTAGTATTCTGGTATTGATTCCAACCATCACCATGACCAGTACCCCAAGAGGCCCCTCATGTGGCAAACTTCTTCACCACATATTTCATCAACAGTACGGGTACTGGTAGGAGCGACAACTCACTGTATTGCTCCCTGTTTGCAACATGGACAACTTCAAGAAGAGGCCAGTCGGACATCAAAGATCAACTAAAGTTCAATCAGATCTGGTCTAGACATTGTAGGTTCACCAGATAAGCACCTGAAGTTGGGTTTATTGTGTCGGCATGCCAATCATGTCACAAAAGTTTGTGTAAATACTATAAATAGCCCGACTAGTAAATAAGTGCCGAAGGCACTAAGTGTTTCTTAGGATCTTAGGCACAAACAAAAAAAAAAAATGTTGTCAGTGGATAGTCAGAGAAGAGGACAATGGGAATGACTCTGTTTCCCAATGGATAAAGGCCTAGGATCTCTGCATTCATACAAGCTAATTCCCGTGAGCCACCAAGAATGTTGAAAATTTTGTCACATTGCATAGAGGGGTAGAAAAAAATCAAAAAATTTCTCTTTGTAAAGTTTATTTTGTTGTTTTCGAAAGTATTTGTAAGTTTTGCAGCAATTTTGGCTTTCAATGCCACCCCCTTGTACACAAAATGAAGAAGAAGAGCTTCACTGCTGAATAGGCCAAAAAAGATAGCTCCGCCACAAGAAAGAAAAAGTGTCGCGATATCACGACATGTTGCATTTTCACGGCCGAAAGCAAGAAGAGGAGTAAGAAAGAAGAAGTGTCGTGATATCGCAACATGTTGCATTTTCATGGCCGAAGCAAGGAGAAAGAGCCAAAAGAGGAAAAATGTCGCGATATCGAGACATGTTGCATTCTCGCAACCAAAGGAGGAAAAGTGTCACAATATCATGACATGTTGCATTCTCGTGACCAAAGGAGGAAGTGTCGTGATATCGTGACATGTTGCAGTTTCGTGGCTTAGAGCGACAAGAGAGGGCAAGAAAGAAAAAATGTCGCGATATCGTGACATGTTGCATTCTCACGGCTCAAAGCAAGGAGAAAGACCAAAGGAAGAAAAGTGTCACGATATCACAACATGTTGCATTTTCATGGCTCAGAGCAAGGAGAGGAGCAAGAAAGAAAAAGTGTCGTGATATCGCGACATGTTGCATTTTTATGGCCGAAAGTAATAAGAAGGAGCAACAGAGGAAAAGTGTCATGATATCACGACATGTTGCATTCTCGCGATCAAAGAAGGAAAAGCGTCACGATATCGTGACATGTTGCATTCTCGTGACCAAAGGAGGAAAAGTGTTGCGATATCATGACATATTGCATTCTCGCGACCAAAAGAGGAAAAGTGTCACGATATCGCGACATGTTGCATTTTCGTGGCTAAAAGCAACAAAAGAGGACAGAGACATAGAAATGTCGCGATATCGCGACATGTCGTATTTTTGTGATGCAAGAAGAAGAACCAAGCTGAAGACATAGAAATGTCATGATATCATGACATGTTGCTTTTTTGCGACTCAAAGGGGGCACACGCTCCAAGTCAGGTATTTTCTTGAGACGATCAAGTGCCTCATAAATGTATTCTTACTTGCCCATTAATCTCGTTGCTCTTTTTTGGCATTTGGAATTGAAGTATCAGTCCCTGAAAGGAGAGCCCAGCAAGCATGGTGGCCACTCGAGCATTACACCTAGAAACCAAGGACACTAAGACCTCTCATCAATGCATGTTTTCACGGTTGACTCGGTCACAGTTGCCAATTTTGGTAATGGATTCGAAAGCTCAGTCACGAGGGCTACGAGGAGCCGACTTCTCAGATCTCAAGAGTATACTTCACCATTCTGTGTAATAATGACTTAGAGGGTCGGGTCCTCTATAAAAACCTAGGCATTGTAATGTAACATTTTTGGGGGGAACTATCTGCTAGAAAGCTACTGTAACTTGATGTCCTGTGATTAATACTAAAGATATTTGGGCTCAATTTCTCTCTTTTATGCTGCCTTCTATGCTTGATTCTTTTTTCTTTCTTCATTTGTATACTGAGACTCTAAATCTTGAATCTGGTGTGCGATTGGGGACTGTACCCTAAAACTCGCCTGAAGGATACATAGGAGAGGAAAAATGCTATATTAGTTTTCTTTTATGCTACCTGGTGGGTTGTGGTTTCTATTACATTCGCTTGTCCTAATCGTCTTTACTCTGAACCCTAAATTTCGATGAAAGGGAGAAGGAGAATCCTTGTGAGCTCACCCAGAGGATACATAGGAAGGTTAATGTGGTGTTTCTTTCGTTTATTCTTGGTGTTCCTTACTGCTATTCAAGTTTTTAGTTAGTGATCATGCTTCCTGTTCTCTCCCACCTTAAATCACCGATCTCTCTTCCCTTACCCCTTTTTATTTCTTTCTCTAATGCTTGAACGAATGCATCACATTTTTTGAACCTTCATTTATATTATTCATCTTGTCCCTCCTATATCTTGGTTTTCAACAACATATTTGTCATGTCTAGGGTCTTGATGCCACTACCCCATATACCTATTAGTCCCCAAGGGATTCTCTTTATGGAAATTTTTTGGGTCATAACTGATATGTGTGACAATGACACCTGATACCTACACGTTGTCCTTAGGATATTTATTTTCATCTTGATCCTCTCTCATTTATCTATACTCCTCTTTCTATAATTAATTACCTCATTTTTGTCATCTCATAAACACTTAAGATATGTATATTTTCCATCCACTCAGGCATCCATGTATCTAGGAATATGCCCACCACTATATGGGAATCAAGTTCAAATCTTGGCTATTTGTGAGATAGCTGGGGATAAATAATCACCATATATTCTATAATATCCTTCCTAAATCAAGTGTTATCCATCTAGTTCTTGATTATCTATTTTGATGAGTGGTGTATCATAAGTTATTGTCTCATGACCTTGCATATATGTCCTTCCTAGCATCTTTGTGTGCCACTAAATTATGATCCTGAATCCACCACTCCATTTACTTAGTAATAAAGAAGCAATCCCATTTTTTATGCATATTTCTTGTTTGTATTCTTTCATCACTTTGATAAAATGCATATATTTTTTATAGTATCTTCTGTTGATCCACTCCTATATATTCCACCCTTGATTGCTTGTTGCATCAAGTGGTGGATTAATTCTTGTCATCTCATATCTTGCATATATGTAATTTCTTGCATTTATGTTCATCACTAGATGAAAATGATGAATCTATCACTTTATATACCAAGTGATCAAAGTGCAACCTTCCTCTATTTTTATTTCTTTCTCTTCTTTCAACATGTATATCCCTTAACCATGTGAGTTTTAAAAATTCTCTCATCAAGTCAAGGGATATACACTTGCCTTCCCTTTCACACACTTTCTCCACCTTCCATTTGCATACTTTATAAGTTGTCTTAGATTAGCAACTTTTATTGATTAAGCACTTTTACATGCTACACTAATCAATAAAACAAGACATACTAAGATAGCTTCTAAAAATATTTCAGGTTCCTTCCCCATCCTTTCTCTTCTATTTTTAATTCCTCTTTGTTAGCCTTTTGCTTTTGAGGGGTGAATGTAGGTTAGTCTAGATACCTAACAAATGATATTTTAGCATTTGATAGGCCATTTATTATTTCATGATTGTCTATTGGCTATCAAAATTCTAACTCAAAGTCTATTCTTCCTCACTAAGCCTCATCATGTTATTCTTCTTAGCACATTTGTATGTGGGATAAGCCTTCTTTAGAACTATTCAATAGATATTTCCCTCAAGCATATCCACTCCTAATTGAAGAAGAAGGTTTTCCTCAATGTAGTTAAACTAACCCACCTAATCCCTTCCCTCTACATATCCCCCCTTAATTTTTCTTAGGCCATTGATACCATGAAGGTAGGATATTCTCACTTCCTTGCATTTATGTATTATCACATAATGCCATGTTGTTGGTTATCTTGCTGCTATCTCTTATTCACCTCTTTGCATGTCAATCTACCTTTCTACAATTGAATTTCAAGCACCAAGAAGAGTGTGATCGATAAAATCAGGCCTTATTATGTGTATTATGATATTCTTGTTATGCCTATCAACCTTACACCCATTTCATACTTCATATATTATTTTTAGCCTTGTAATCCTTTATTTTCAAAGCTTTTTAGTCTTCCCTCTATGCATTCTAGTAGGTTAGAATTTGTCACCTTATTTGATTTATTTACATCCTTTCACATATCTATCTATCATAGTTGATGAATTCTATTCACTTGGACTCATATGATGTAGAATTTCATCATCATCTTCTTCAGTATAGCCATGGTTGTATAGAATATGGCATCTTACATATATGTGTATGGAAAGCTTTCTTATTTTATATTTATTTACTTGGTATGCTTTCCAATTAGTGTACTCATTGCGTAAAGGGGAATAGGGTGATTTTCTCATGTGCAATTATGTCAAGGTTGTCCTCTACGTGCTATAGCATTCTATTTATTTCTCTTTAATCTTGTAATGCTTGTTGTCTTATCTACCCATTTATCTCACATTTTATTTTCTCTCACATTGCATATGCCATATTACACATTTATCCATAGGAAAATTATTTGTTTTTCATTTAGGCAGGATGGGCATATCTTCACCTTTGTGCCCATCCACTTAAGCGAGAAATAGTAATTTTTTTGATCATTCACTTATGATAAGCATGTCCTCTATTCACTTTTTTCTATCTTCATATCATCACATTTTGCATTTCTAATTTCTCATCAATCATCTTAGGACTTTATTGGTCATCAACCTTATTGTTAATATAGGCCTTACGTGACCATTGTACATAGCACTTGTAATTATCTTGTAAATATTTTATAAATATTTTGGACATAGCACAAGATAATTTTTTATAGACCTTCATTAGTTGTTGCTTCTTTTTTTATAGACCTTCATTGGTCACCGCTCATTTTTTCTTATATCAATCTTCACTAGTCGTTGCTCATTTTTTCTCATATAAGCCTTTACTAGTTACTGCTCAATTTTGCTCCTATAGATCTTAATTGGTCATTGATCATATAGACCTTAACTATTTAGAGTTCACTTTATAGGCCCTTATTGGTTGCTGGCCATCTTAGGTCTAGCTGATCATCGACCATTATACATAGCTACTATACTATACATAAATAAAGGCATTTATCAACCATTGTACATATATACATACTTTATTGGGTTATATTTGAACATATTCTTGATCACAAATCTCATCATTTCATCATCATTCTATTCTAATGTTCATTCTTGTATTGATTATCCTTTTTTGGTCAATGTTGACCCTCGTCACACTGGCCCCATATGACCTATGCTAACCTTGGTCACACAAACCATTGCAATTGTCAACATTGATCCTAATCACACTAGTCCCATGTGATATACACTAATCCTAGTCACATCAACTATGTAATTCCTATTATCCCTTTAGATCATTTTGCATTTCTTTTTTTGACCATATTTATAGTTCCCTAATTTCTATTTCTTATAATTTTCTCCTGTCTCACATTATCTTTCTATAATAATCAATTCTTCATACACATGTAATCAAACATCCCATATAATTTCTTTTATCATAAACAAGAATATCTATTATTAATATTCTCATTAGCAGTACATCATATATGGTTAACTAGTGTGCCATAATAAAAAAATTGGTGCACTTAGTCACCTCTCTCTCCCTCTCTCCCTTCTCCTCTTTCTCATTATCTATCATTCCCATTTTATTTCTACTCATTTTTTCTTGTTCTTCCTACCACTTTGATTTTCCTCAGGGATATTTAATTTCCCTTTGAAACTCAAGGGGGCACCTCACCTGGGGTAATTAGTGAAACTAATGCCTCGTAAAATTTATAAAATTTTCAAACTTACACCATCCTTTCACCTAAACCTTATACCCTTTAAATCCATTTCCTTTAAGACTAAGGGTATCTACAACTATTTTTTGATGCATTTATTACACCATAAATACATCAAAAAGGGGAAAATATAGACATCCAAAACTGACCCAGGTAAATGGGCTAATTTACCTTAGTGGCCCATCAAGTATGAAAAAATTAAATTTGTAGTTCATATAACCTTAGATCTTAAATGTTCTTGTCTTGAGGTAAAATTATGGGCTTCCAAATTCACCCCATGATCTTGCATTTAGTCTGTTCTTATACACTTTTTGACGAGCCACCCATACCCTGCTTGAAGTGACCTCCAGTAGTCACATTTATAGAATCATGATATTAAAATCCACCTTTCTATTTTGCATTTTAAGTCCAAGTATGTAAAACTTATATCCACTATCCTCCTCAATATTTTGGGCCATATGTCATCATTCCTTGAGGACACTCTTGTCTACATCCATTTCCCAAAGTTACCTCTTTTATATTTGGAAATTTTGAATTCAACTACCCCTATCCATTTGCCATAAATTCCTTAAGCCCATTTTTCCATGATACCAAAAGTTTTAAATTGAGGCCTTAGACGCTCATTTTTCAAGTAACTCTTAGCTAATGAAACTTTGACATTTTTATCACTTATCTCTCATCTCTTGCTCATATTTTCACTTGGTGCTCTACTTGGAAGTCTTGAAGATTTTTTGGTAAGCTAGGAGAGAGATCCTCTCTCCTTGGTTGTCTCATCCTCTCTAATATTTCTTGCTAATTGTTATATTATGTTTTATACTAATATTTTTTTATGATAATATATAGCTTTATCTTCATTTTATAACCTAGTAACAATATTGTAGGGATATATTTTTTTCTTAGATTATCTCCCTATCCTTTCTAGCTTAGTTGGAGAACATCTTTTGACCCCTATTTGCTATGGATAGTATTGCATAATTATAATTATGGTCTATTTCATGAAGGCATGATTTTACGGTCAAAAGACTTAGGGGAAAAAATCATGCTCCCCATTTCTCCACTTGATAGTTTACCCTTCCTTTCCTTTCTTAGGATTCTTCTAAAGGCTCTCATTATAGAACTAGTTTTTATCCATTTATTTTTCCTTTAGCCTCTTTGTTGAAGAATCAAACTTGGTCTCATAAAGGCATGATTTTTCCTAAAATACCTATTTATACACCTTCTTTATCCTCTATTCACTATGTTTAACATCTAGATTCCTATCCTTTGCTCTGCCTTCACATCATTTTGTTACAAAAAATAGTGGTCTAAGGCATCCACATTATAAATCATGATCTAGATTAATTAGGCATGATTTTACCTCAGACTAAGTTTCTATAGTATTTCAACAATTTTTCTTCTTACCTCTTCTGCTCTGTCTAAGACTGATCCTCTCCTTGATTCAGTATGATACTATTATAGATTTTATATTTTTCATTTACATACATATTTATTATTTTTAAAAGGACTGTGGTATTTGTTGTTTGACCAAGGGAGCTCTAAGACTCCTTTGTTCAAGTAGATCATGAGATTGAGCATAAAATAGTCCAATTTTTCTATGTTTATTTGTAAGTTTTTGTAGAATCATGGTGCAGTCTTGAGTAGCATGATATCATAGAACTATAAACCAACTATATAGTGTGCAATTTAAACTTAAATGATGATAAAGATATTTTTTATAGTAGACTTCAATATATTTTTGTCTTATTTGTCTTTGTGTTATTTTATACGAACACCATAAAATAAAGGAAATTCAAGAAACATATATGCTATTATTTTACTTTCATTTTGTTTTAAAACACATAAATAAAAGGAGGAAGTCAAAGAATATTAGTGTTAGTTTGTATTTGATCTGTTTATCTCCTATAACTTAGTCAAGAAATATGAAATTGAATGTAGCTTGCACTAGGGTAGATTTTGTATGTGCACCTTCCTTGAACCCTTGCTTAAAGGAAAAAAATATTTAGTTTCATGTAACTCCTATTTTAGCAAGAATTAAAAAGATATTTAGCTTAGCACTTGTATTATTGCATACCTTGTTTTAAGTATTTTTAATAAAGTTTTTACATAGCTCATGTTACCTTTTGTAGAGATAAAACAACACTTAGGTGTTTGCATAATGTGCACACCAAAACAAAAGGATTTAGAGACTTAAAAATACTCTTGGTGAACCCCATTTGAACATGATAAAAACTTGTTAACTAAGGTTTTGAGGTGAGAAAATACTAGCGGGGATCTTAGCCCTTGTATATCCACTAGACCTTTGCAAGTCACTTCTCACACAAGGATAAATATGATTGAGACAAAATTATTTAGGACTAGATACAAGATTTATGATGATGAAGATGGTAAAACAAAGTCCCAATAGAGAATCCATTATGGGGGGTAGGTATTACCTGTAATACCTTCTCTACTTGGCCCTCTTAAATTAGATAATGGAAGGGTGTTGATATATGTGTAATTTGATATTTTTTAGACCAAGACCAAAAGTGTGAATAAGTGCTTATGAGTACCATTAATGTAGCCTACATGTATATGATTATGTAATCCAATGGGTATTCACGATTTATGTAAGCCTACAAACATGCTCATGTAAGCCCAAGGGCCCATTTCATATTGCATCCTTAGTGGTATTGGTTAATCCACCTTTATGGGTAACCTTTCTTAAAGGTTTATTTATTATTATTATTTTATTATAAAGTTAACCTTAAGGTTAATTGAATATCGACCTAAGGTTAACCTATCATTGTGGTTTTGATATCACTATAAATATCCCTTGATGAGAATCCATTTGTATATTCAATGTGAATAAAATATGATGTACTGAGGTTCCCAAGGGCACCCACCTTCTAATTTCTCTTATTGTCTCCCTTTGTCTATTTACTTTGTTTACTATTGCTATCTTTAATTGCTTATACTTCATTTTTGCATATGATTGTGGTGAATACATGTTTTGGAATGTTGTTGATTTTTTTTGTGAATCAAAACATATTGATTACAAATTCCTTATATTGCTTCATAATCTAGGATTATATACTTTATAATAAAGTAAATATGGAGATATGCATCAACAATATCTTAAAAGAGATGTTTGATAAACTAAAATTACATAAAATGATCCAATTTTAAAAAGCAATGTTGATCTACCTCTTTTAGACATTCACCAATTTGTTAATATTGATTATGAAATAAAAGAGTGTCATACAATTTTTTTTAGTTTTGTATGAATGCTCCTAAATATGTTTCAAAAGAAGCTACAATAATGACTACAACTATGGATACTTTTTTGATAAAAAAAATTGTTCTACTTCCCTACTTCCCCCTCCCCTGGTTCTGTCACAGTTCCCTGGAACTTCCTTGGCCCTTCCTTCTTGGCTAGATGGTGTTGCAGATGATCTCCTTGGGGTGGGAGGTCACTTTTCCTTTTTTATGCCTCTTTCCATACCTTTTTTAGGGTTTCTTTCGTATGCCTCTATTCTGGGTCATCCCTGGGACCTTACCTAGATTTTTTGTGGTGCTTCAGGGATCCTTTTTCCCTGGTGCTCTCAGATCTGTCTTAAGTTTTTTGCAGGTTTCTACTTGGAGCCAAGTTTTAGAGGTTCTCCATATGTGGTGCATTGTGGATTTGGGAGAGTTTCTTCTTGAGGAGATTTTTACAACATATTTTTGTTCTGGGGGGACCACGTGCTTCTTTTCTGTTTATATGTTCTTTGGGTTCCTGGTTTTGGTCTTCTTGGTGGGCTCTCAAAATTTTTTTCTTGGCTTGTGAGGGGCCTCTACTTTTCTTGCTACTGATATCCCATTGGTATTCCTTTTTTGGATCCCTAAAGCTATTTTTTGGTGGTGTTGGAGGTTGTCTAGGGTTTCTTGCTACACTTTTTGGTCTTGGGGGGACCTATGCTTAATGCTTGCAACTTGTTAACCCTATGGATCCTTCAGTTTGGGTTTCATGGGACATTCCTACCTCTTTATCATGGCTTGTTGTTATACCTATGTTACTTCCCCTACTTACTTTGGTGTCTGCATAGCTCAACCTCATTGCAAAGGGATTTCATGGCCTATGGATATCCTCAGATTGTTGTTCCATTTTCCAAGTCTATGTGGGATGCTATTCTAGTATTTTTTATTGCATCCCTATGTGTATCTTGACCCTCCATAGGTAGGATGATCCTTCTTAGTGGTTCCTATGCTCAATCTAGTTGTTTGAGATGGTTGTGTACATGAAAAATTTGGCTTCTCGATGTTTCCTTGACGAAACACCAATTTATAGCTTTTTTCCTATGTAGGTTTTTTCAAATTTCTATTATTCTTGCTTTGGCAAGAATTTTCAAATTTCTCGCTAGGCAGGATTTTCAAATTTCATGTTGGGTGGGATTTTTAAAATTTTCCTGGTTCATTTTTCCTTCTTGGGCATGATTCTATTTTTCCTACTTCGGGCACATTTTTAACGTGCTTTTACTTTAGGCTATCCTTCGAACTATCCTTTGGCCTTTCCTTTGGCCTATCCTTTGGCCTATCCTTTAGCCTTTCCTGTGGCTTTTTTTGGTCTTGTGACTTATTGTAAAATGGTTTTGGGGCCCTTCAAAACCCATTTTTAATGAAATTTTAACTCACCAAAAAAAACTATGGACACTTTTTTAGTGTGCAAACAATCCTTCAATACTATGTCATAGTTTAATTGTTTGTTGATCAAAATGCGGAATGACCATAAAAATAACATAAAAATAGGGCCAAATATATTTTATAAATACAATTTTAAACCTCTCATTTACTCATGATGATCTATCTTCTATTTTTGGTTGAAAACTTCTTAGGGTAGTAGATTGTTAATTATAATTTCTTTGTGTAGTGTCAAAATAAAATGATTTAAAAAATACATGAAAGTAGACTTAGATATCTACCTTATGAATTTAAAAAATATAAATCACCACTTATTATCATCCAAAAAACTAGTGGAGTATATTACATTATTTGGTACATGCTAATGTAACCCCATGGTACCTTCATGGTACATCTTGTAAATATTAGACTAGGGTTGAGTCTTAGTTTAGAGTATCAGTAATATTTATGTAATGTAATAATATTTAGGAAATGCACAAGTGTTATGTAAGTGTGTATGTGTAGGAAATTCACAAGCATCATGTGAGTAAGTGTGCAAGTGTAATGTGAGTCTATATGCGCAAGTGTCTTATATGTAAGTGTGCACAAATATCTTTAGATTATAGTGTGCTAAGTGAAGAGTCATGTATAGGTGTGCATACAAGATAAAATCATGTGTATGTAAGTGTCAAGTAGAGAAGCCAAGAGTCATGATACTTGGCATAAGAAAAGGAATAATCAAGTATCCAAAGAGTCATTCTAAAATGGTTATATATTACTCCATGGAGGATCATTAGTGATATAGAAGAAGTTATCAATATCATCAAGTGTAGAGAGACAAGTGCTATATTTGTAAGAGAAAGACGAGTAATAAATTTTACATACATTTGAGAAAGTAATATTGTTAGTTGTGTTACATGCTTTATACATGTATGATTAAGGCTATTTACATTCATATTTTTGCATATTAATTAATGTTAGTGAAGAACACAAGCTTATACTGATAGGGGGGGTGAACAATATAAGACCATTTTTATCACTTATTTCCCAATCAATATTATGCAATGTATAGATAGCAATATCAATAGTAGTAATTAAAGCAATACACAAATCACCACACACAATAGAGATACCAAATTTACGTGGTTCACCCAATGTGGGCTACTCCATGGAGAAAATATTTTACTAAAACTTTCTCAATAAATATCTTGGGAATCCTTTCCCTATTACAATGTTTATGGACCTTTGTCCAAAGGATACACCAATCCCCTAAATCAATTTCATGGATATCTATCCACAAGAGACACCAATCTCCTAACTTTGCTTTCGTTGGTGATCCTGTAGAAGACCTCTATCTCCACTATCCTTAGCAAATAGAACTCTATCCACAAAAGACACCTATCCTCCCTGCTCTGGTTGGAGATATGTATCCTCAACTTTATCACCTCCAAAGCTCTATCTCAAATATGTACTAAACATAGTCCTTCAGTCTAGCACAAATCTATCCTCAATATCTATCTCTGGTCTGGAACAAACCTATCCTCAAATCTGCACCAAAATCTATCCTCGAATCTATACTAAACATAGTCCTTTGGTCTAGCACAAACCTATACTCAGTCTCTGTCCTTAAGCATTAACTCAAGGCTTGAATCAATCTCAAGTAAACTCTGTTGGATCTGCCCCAAACCTTAACTCAAGATTTGAACAAATCAATCAATCAATTGTACTCTCAAATCTTCTCAAAGACTTATCTTCAATCTGCCTTGTAATCTTCCACAAAAACTCACACCAATCTATCCTCAAGTCCTCTCTAGAACTTGTCTAAATATGCTCAATAAGTCCTCACAAGAACTTATACAAATTTGCTCTTAATCTATATTGTAAAATTCCACAAAATCTTACCCAAAACTATCCACAAGTCTTCTCAAAGACTTACCTCAAATCTGCTCAATAAGTACACACTAGAACTTGTCCAATCTCATAGAAACATAAAGAGAATTGTTAGAGACTCAATATGCTCTATACTCATCACAATGCTCAATCACTTTAAATCACTCTTTTAGAAACATACAGAGAATTGTTAGAGACTCAATATGCTTCACATTCACATCAATACTCAATTAATTTCATTCACTCTTTTAGAAATATACAGAGAATTGTTAGAGGCTCAATATGATTCAAATTCAACTCACTACTCAATCATTTTCTCAAATCAATATGGAATATAGAATAGTTTGTTTTATGGAACTTGAACAATCACTTCACACATCCACTTGACTAAGCTCAACCAACTCTACTTAACCAATCACTCAATGAAACAATCCTTGCTTACAAACCCTAGTCCAAGCATATGATCCTTCACTCAAAATGTTTCAACACTGCTTATCAACCAATCTCACATAACAATGATACTCATGTTCATTTCAACCCCTAGTAATGCTTATAAAACAATATCACATAACAATGATACTTGTGTTATTTTCAAACCCTAGTTCAATTTCTTCACACAACCAATGGATTTAAAAACAATGTTTATAAAATAAGTTTTTAACAACAACTATTTATTCCTGAAAATCTTGAAGCATTAACTCAACACACTTAATAATAAAATCAAATTAAATCCTTTTCACTCCAAACATGTTTTCCATAAAACCAACCAATCAACTCAAATATGGAAGAATGTGCTCATACCCTTTTATTTATGATGAAGGAACCTCAAACATCTACCACAACCACAAACACTTATTTTCCAATCTCAAAGAAGTTAGATAACAATACAAAGCATATAATAACTCACAAATACACCTTATTACTCCATTCTTAAAATAATATCCAACACCACAATAGTTTAAATATTCACTTCTCAAAAATCCTAACTCATCACAATTTCATCTCAACCATTCAAATATGACATAAGCTACTTCAAAAAATATCCTCAAAAATTAACCCAATTTCTACTTATAACTCCCTACTTTAATATTGCATTTAAAAATAATTCTTTTGAGAAATAATGCAATAAATAATTTTCCTTTACTCTAAGGTAAAAATATTTTTACCCAAAAATTAATCTCAAAAAACACCTTTCATATAACTCATAAAAATTCTCTTTAACTTAGACCAAAATCCAAAAAACAATATTCCCCTTATTTCTCCTAAGACAAACTTTAGCCTAAGCAAAAATCAAATTTAATAATTAAAAAGCTTTACCACTTTGGCATGCGCATAAGTCGAACCGAGTGCATCTCTCCCACTAGCACCTTGACCGCAGCTTCCACACCGTGGAGCCATGTTCTCCTCTTGGAGCATCCAAGCACCTTCAACGCTTTGACCTTCTAAAACACATGAGCCAAAAGATGGCTCCTTCACCCACGCTCTACGAAATGTATTTCACGAAGTTACTGCCATAAGGAATGCACACGAAATAACATGTGATAGCCTTTAGAGAATTAGGTTGATAATTTTACCTTTGGAAAGGCTATGGTATATATATGCCATATGCCTTCCAATTTTCTCCCATGTCGATAGAGGAAGACATCGATAATGCATGCGATGAAGTCGGTGCCCAACATTAGACTTTGGCCATTATTTATTAAATATATAAATTAAATTCTTTTAAGAATTTAATTATTATGATTTAATAATTTAAATGAAATTTTGCCATTTAAACCAAACTTTAGGGCATCCTTGATTTTTATAAAAACCTTACAACTTGCCCACATGGTTTTAATGAAAAAACCTTTTATTTTTGCCATCATTGGTTTTAAGGAAAACCTTTTATTTTTCCAAAACATGGTTTTAATAAAAACCTTTAAACTTATGCTTCCACATAATATTAAAAATATTATGAAGCTCTTTTGCCATTACCTTTGCATTGTTTCTTTTGACCTTTTTACATCAATGATAGCTTATTCCTTGACATCTATGACAACTTTGTTTCTTGACATCAATGATAACTTTGAATCAAAATTTCCAACAATCTCCTCCTTTGTAATTGATATCAACCCAAATTCTTTTTACCAGAAACTTAACCTTTTCTTTGTTTTACTCCCCCTGGGACATTTCTCCCCATAGATCAATGCTCTTTTCAAATACCAAATATCTCCCCCTTACTCAAATATCTCCCCCTTTGACATAAATGGAAAAGGGTCACCTTTGGGGCTTGGGGCTAATAATGAGCCTCTTATCTTAGCTCCTCACCCACCTCATCTTGAGGTGGTTAATTCTAGTGTGGGATTATTTCTACTCCCATCAAGCACTAGTCTTTACCTTTATCCTCTTTTCTTCTTATTTGATCCTTTTGATTCCTCTGACTATTCCTTTCCATGTCCATGTTCCTTTTCATATCCATATTATTATTCCTATCCACATCCATATTCCTGTTCCTATTCATATTCCTGTTTCTATTTCTATTCTTGTTCATGTTCATATCCATGTTCCTGTTCTTATTTCTGTTCATACTTGATTCTGGAATGTCTGCTCTACACCAATTTGTTGTGTGTCCATCATTATTGCACTTATAGAACTTAGTGTCATTATTGCTTGGAGGTGCAAATGTCTTTGTATTTCTCCTAGTGAAGCCATATCCTCTTCTATAATGAACCTTGCAATTCATTGCCTTCTGACCAAACTGATTACATGAGTAGTAATACCCATGAAAAAGCTATTTGTTTCCATATTCCTGTATTTCATGTGTCCTGCACTGTGAAGCCATGTGCCCAAATCCGTGACATGAAAAACATCTTCCATTGAAGTTTCCTTGTCTTGACCTCATTGGTCTCTTAGTCTCTCTTGACCTATTCTGATTGTTGTTCCATCTATTTCTTCTTTGTGCATTGTTCCTGTATTTACTAAACTTTCTATTGTCAAACTCATCCCCAAATGTATCACTTTCTCTTATACTGTCTTCTTTAGAAGTTTATTCTTCTAAATTTTCTTCTCATTGAAAGCATATCTATGGAAGCATAGGTGCACCGAGTGCGATGCAAACAAAAGCAGTTGTATTAACAAAACGCTAAGTGCATGAAAAAGGGAAAGTGAAGCATGAATGAAACGATATGTAAAGAAAAAACAAAGGTGCAACATCTTTTATTAATTTTTCTTATGATCAAGTTACAATATGTCTCCCCCCTCTCTTCAAGGGCTTAGAGCATTCGATACAATTTTGTTACACCAACGGATGGTGCGCTTCCCTTCGGGATCTTCCGCATGCCCACATTTGAAATGGGTGGGCCAAACGTCACCACCGCTTGCATGAATACATTCTTAGTTCCTTGATGCCCCTCCGGTGTCGAGATCCTATGTACAGAGAAACAACAAATGATTAATAGCACATGCGGATGGAGGGAAACATGCAATCCCCAAGGCCTTTGGTTAATGCATACATGAAATAACTAAAACAATAATCAAAACTTATCATAATGGAATGAAATTTAAACAAAAGCATGTAAACACCATCAGGGACACATTGCAAAAATAACAATCGAGAAATCTACTGTAGATTTCTAATCGCTCTAGGGTGGGACGATTAGGACTGTCATAAAATGTCCAAAAGTGACCTCCCAAATGTCCCATCTAGAGGCCTCCAAAACACTTACAAACTTGGGGTTAGACAAAATGGGGCATTTTGAGACAACCTAGAAGGTTATATTTTGCATATTTTGCCTCGATCGCCCTGTATCCGAAGGCGCTCCCTGTATGTTAGTAAAAGCGTAAAACAATGAAAACACAATCAAAACAAGTCAGAATGCATTCAAAATTGAACAGAAGCATGTATGAACCACCTAAAACAAGATGCAAAAAAAATAGTGAATAAATATGCTATATATTTCTAATCACTCTGGGGTGGGGCAATTAGGACTGCAACAGTGCGGGGGGGCGCCCGGGGGCAAGACGCCCATCGTTTGGTGCTTGGTTTTGACACCAATCCACTTGGAATGGGTCCAAAACCTCCTAGGAGGTTGTGTTAGTAAATTGGGTATGGTATTGTGGCCAAATTTTTTAGGTTTTGGGTCCGGATTGTGCTACTAATGTTCACCCAATAACCTCCCTTCCAAAAGAGAGATCAAGGATGTAGGAAGCACAATGAGGGTGAGGGTATAATTCGGCAACACTTCATTACTCCAAATGCTCCTACTCCGTCCTCATTTTGGGGTGAGAAGACTCACCATTTTATATACCTAAAGGTTTGCTTTGAATGTGCATGCAGGGGCACCACTTGGCCATCATGCCTTGTTAGGGGAGAGAAGATTCCTCCCTGATTAAGGGCTCCATGACTACCTCTATGAATGCCTCTTTGAGCTTTGAAATGCTCACTCACACTCCCATGCATTGAATGTGGAGTTGAGTGGTGGATCTGGGCTGCCATTTGTCAAGGTTTGACTTTTTTCCCATCAAACCTGCTATTTGCCCCACCCTGGAGCGATTGCTGCTAATCGTCCTGGGGTGGGGCCAATAGCATTTTAATCGTCCCAGGGTGGAAGGAATAAGGAGCAGGGTGCTTGAAAGATGCCAAATTGACCTCTAACCTTCCAAAACTACTTTGGGAGTGGTTAGGACCACTGTTTAACCTCTGGGGGCTGCCCTAGGGGCTGTGTATGCCAATTTGGTCAGTGTTTGTAGCCACATAATCAGATTTATGTTGTTTTGGTGTCTACAGATGCCCCTTTTTGGGATGCGCTATGTGTGGCACAATGCTGAGCAAAAATAGATAACCAAAGCACTTAATGATTAGGGTTTCTCAATAACCTAACCAAATTTTTATGCCCCAAGTATGGAAAGGACACACATTCTTGAATCCTTGCTTCTGACAAGCTAAGGAGCTTAACTCAAGTGTTAACCTTTTTCGATGAGGTGTTACTTGATCTTGGACATTGTTCAGTCATGAATAGGCAAAGGGCGCAACCTTTTGTCTATGGGAACCTTGAGTTCATGATTCTAGAATGCCAATTTTTTGATCAGCTTGTGATTATTGCTTGTTTACTGCCCCAAGTAGGAGCGTGATTGTCTTTGTCAATGATTCTTTGAATGCATGTCATTTCCTTGATTGGGTGTGTATTTGTTGATTGGTGACTAAGTTTGACTACCCCCTCAAGCGACGAATCGATGAGGGAATGACCAAAATGAGAAAATTTATGAGTCGCTTGACCCAAGATGACTTTTGTAATGTTTCCTTCAGTTGTTTTTCGTTGAATGCTTATGCAGTTTCCCAACAATCGGACCTATTTTTGGTGGGTTTTAACCCTTTTTTGTGATGCTTATTGGGGCTGAAATTGTCAAAAATTCATCCTCCCGTGGAGCGGTCCGGCTATGGTAGCATTCTTAGGGAGTAGGATATTGATAATTTGTGGCCCCAACATCAGTTTTTTATGCCAATAATGTCAGGCGCAAAGGCGCATTTGTTTGGCAATTTTATTATTATTTTTTGGTGGGTTTTGACCCTTTTTGTGACGCCTTTTGGGGATGAAATTGTTGAAAATTTGTCCTCCTATGGAGTAGTCCGGCTATGGTAGCATTCTTAGGGATTAGGATAGTGAGGATTTGTGACCTCAACGTTGGATTTGGATGCCATGAATCGCAGGCGCATAGGTGCCTTTGTTTGATAGTTTTATTACTGTTTTTGGTGCATTTTGGATGCAGTTTTGGTTGTTTTTTATTTTCTTGCTCTATAATCGTCCCAGGGTGGGATGAATACCAGTTTTGTAATCGTCCCAAGGTGTGATGAATACTAGTTTTGTAATCATCCCAAGGTGGGACGAGTGCTAACTAGAGCGCTTGTCCTAGGGTGAAACGATTACAGGCCTAAGAGCCTATATAAGGGCCAAAACTAGGTTTTGGGCTCATTTGCAATTGTTTTTTCTGGAGATTTGGAGCTGTGAGGAGGAGGAGTTCAAGTTTGCATAGTGGAGCGCTATCAAAATTTTACGGACACTATGAGTGCACAGACTAGATCTTCGAGGCAAGACTGGTAGGTGCTCCTTCTCTTTACTTTATTTATTTCTATTTTGTTTAAGTACAGTTTAAAACCGTAATTAATTTGTTTTGTATTTCGTTTTTCCGTTTAGACTAGGATGAAAACCCTTGTGAAAATTTTTTGTGTTTTTTTATTTTTTGTATTTTGTTTGTTTAGACTACGATTAAACCCTAGGTTAAATTTTTTTTTTGTTTTTGTTTGCTTTTAGCCTAAGGTTAAACCCTAGTAATTTTGTTATTTTTGTTTAAACTAAGGTTAAAACCCTAGGTTAAAATTTGTTTTGTTTTGTTTTTTGTATTTTGTTCGCGTTTAGACTAAGGTTAAAACCCTAGTAATTTTGTTATTTTTTGTATGTTGTTTTTTTTTTTGACTAAGATTAAAAAAACCCTAGTTTAAAATTTGTATATTTGTTTTTGTGTTGTTTATTTGATTTTTTGAATGTTTTTTTTTTGTTTAGACTAAGGTTAAAACCCTAGGATAAAATTTGTTGTTTTTATTTTATTTTTTTCGTTTAGACTAAGATTAAAAACCCTAGTTTAAAATTTGTATTTTTTTGTGTTGTTTATTTGATTTTTTGAATGTTTTTGTTGTACATTGTGTTAATGTTTGTTATTTTTGCTGTGCATTTTGAAATTAAGGTAGAAACCCTAAAATGCAGTTTTGTTATTGTGTAGTTTTTTTGTTTTTTTTTTGTTTATATACATTGTTGTACATTCATGTTACATGCTGTACAATTTTTTTGTTGTCATGTTTTAATGTTTTTGTGTTGTTTTTGTTTTTGTTTTTTTCAGGTTGTGAAGAGTTGGTACTGTCATTCGACGGTATTTTTTGATGCATGGGATGTGCTGACTATGGTAGATTGGGATTGGCTTAATACCCTTGGGCTCAAGCAAGTGATGCGGTTGGAACCTGTGGTGGGTGATCGGGCATATCTGACTGCCTTGATCAATTTGTGGGATCCCCGCACCAACACCTTTCATCTCCCAATAGGGGAGAATACAGTGACTCTGGAGGACATGTATCAGATTCTATAGATTTTGATAGATGGGCTGCCCATATCGATGACTTCTCGTGATCAACGAGCAACGATGCTGACATGGTGCTTTGGGAATGCGACAGAGATGGGGGTGGATAGGGCGATGGAGAGGGCAGAGGGGGACTGCCTGATTGGTAGGATTCTGGTGCGGTGGTGGCTAGAGAAGGGCGTGTTAGGGGTGAGGCATGCTCTGATGATGACCCTCATCTCTAACATACTACTTCCTGACTCCTCAGGTGCGAGGTTCCCTTGGAACCTTCTTGAGGTGGTGTTCAGACTGGTGGAGTGCCTGACAGTAGTGCCACTTATTATAAGGTGGGGTCAAACACTATTGGCACAGTTGTATGATGAGTTGTACGAGGTCTGTTATCAGAGGCAAAAGGGGATCGGGTGTAGCTATCTCTTGTAGTGTTGGGGGTAGCAGCACATATCTGTGGAGCGGCCGCAAGGGTTTCCTTGGACTACTCGGGGTGCGATGGTGGATAGGGAGATTGGATATGTTGATCTATGGTAGAGGTCAGAGGAGTAGGGATAGAGTCGATGGTGGGCAGGTGTCGTAGGGCACTATACCGATGCCTTCTCTCGTCTTGCTCCAAGGTAGGTGTTCTGGCGGCTATACCGAAACTGTCCAGCCTGGCATGAGGCTAGAGATTAGCTTCGGTGGGTGCGCAGGGGGAGATGGTTGATTAGGTGACATGGGACAAAGCAGGAGTACTTCCTATACGTTTAGGTGACTCAATAGTTTGGGGTGCACCAGGGATTGCCTAGTGATCCCTTGATCTATCGATGTCGAGGTGATGATAAGACTCAGCCTGGCCGATTATTGAGCCACTATGCGAGGAGTCTGATGCGATGATTAATATCCTTGATATGGACAAGGACGAGGTTACTACAGAGTACAACCAGTGGTGGACGATGCTACGATGGTGGGTTGAGGGGTCTCTAGGAGGTCCGGATGCGACAGCAGCAGGCGATGGGGTTACAAAGGCACCGCAAGAGGGTTGGGGGGCTCCGCTCGATGATGCGAATATGGTGGATGTTGATGACTTCACTGGGGATGATGTAGGGGTTCTGAAGTAGCCAGATATATAGGACGTCCCAGAGCAGCAAGTGCCAAAGTAGCATGCCATCTCGAAGATGCCCATGCATCAGGCAGTCCCAAGAGATATGGAGGCTAGGTATTGTGCTGAGATAGCATGATTTGAGGAGCTACTACGGAGATAGGATGAGGAGCACTGAGCTGAGAGGGAGCTCTTACAGGCTCAGTTGGCATAGTGGGATGACGCATTGGCTGTGCACCATCAATGGGATGTGGAGTGGGGTCGATTCTAGGTGGAGTTAGAGGTCAAGATTATCTGCCTCGATGGGCAGTTACCTGAGCTCACTAAAGGTGGATCGGTGCACCGTACGAGAGGCAGCGACACTGAGCAATCAGCATCCTCTCATCACAGGTGGCTGGGTGAGGGTAGCGCTAGTGGGCATGATGTAGGGGCTAGCAATAGTTGCCCTGAGAGGTCCCATAGGACCCACACCACTAGGGGTAGTTCCAGTCGCACTAATCCTGCGTGATCATGGTGGCCGACTCCCTAGGCTTGGGGTTTTTGAGTTTTTGATTTTTTTTGTGAGGTCATAGGACCAACTTATGGTAGCCTGTGGGCATTTTTGGTGATATATATACATGATTTTATTTTTTATTATATACTTGTCATGATTTATCATTTATTTTATGCACATTTATTTACGTTGATGTATGCACTTATTATTATGAATGCGACTATTTCTAATTATATGATGTATGCATATGGAATGGATGAAATGATTTGTTGGTAACTTGGCGGTGGCACCATAGACTGTACAGGATTTTTTGGCTTTCTGTACCATGTGATTACTTTGTGGAATGACTTTGCATGTGTCATATTTTTTTGTTTATATTTTATGATGGTGATGTAAGAATGGAATGTACCACAGGTGTTCTAGAATGTAGTTCAGGTTTTTCTGAGACTCAGATGTTTTAACTAACTAGCCAAGACTGTACATTTATCTCATAATACTTTTGAACAAGGTACGAATCATACTTGAGTTTGACCAAGTTATTTCACATCCCTGTGTGTGTGATTGAATTTTTTTATGTGGTAATTGTCAGGATACCGCCAATGCCAGATAGGCTGTCAACCAAACGTGTACTGAGGATCACCTAATTAGCTCCACTAAATCCTTTGTTGTATTTAGTAAGATTAATGTGCGATGTAATCTAGGATACCATAAGCTAGCTTATCCACATGCAAACATTGATCTATACACAGTTTAATGAGACAGATATATCGTCATGCGGGAGGTTTGCCACCAGTGACCAGCAGTCTATCCACCAAACTGGTACTGAGGATCACCTCATGACCTTTCTAATGTTAAAAGTTCCAGGGATTCAAGTTCGACTCCCTTCTTTTCTTTACTTTTATTGGGATACTTGCTTGTGTATGTAGTGATAAAAATCACTGTTTATTTTTATTTTTTTCTCTTTTGAGCAAGGTATTGGAATTTTGAGTGATGAGAATCGCTATTTCTTGTGTTTTTTGATGTATGCATTGTGTGGGTTTTGATGTCAAACTTTGGAGTTTGTACTTTGACTTTTTGCAAATTTTTTGGATATTTGCAACTTTTTGAGAATTTGGGATGCTTGGGGAATTGGGTAGGGAAGATGCTTGTCCTTTTGCCAACTCTCAGCATTATTAGGGTCATTCACACAAGGGGATGAGCAAGATAACCTTTTCATTGTATGGTATCCTAGATTGCTTTGCAGGTTTCATCTTTCATTCACACAACTTGGGAATTTTTTGTGTTTTAATTTGTGTTGGGATGCGACATAACAAGGTGTGATCCAAGTAAAACTCTACCTTTGTAAAAATATGTCTAAATTTGTACAGTTTTTGGCTAGAAATCTAAAGACAGCTGAATGACGAAATCCCTGGATACATTAGAAGACAACTGATTATGATATGGTGAAAAATGTGGATGGCTTTTATTTTTGCTGGACTATTTACAAAGTGGAAAAATGCGAAAAATGATGGAATTGCCGAGTAATTATAGTCTATGGTGCATTTGACCTGTATGACCAACAAATATGCAATGTATGTTTGCGATGCCTAATGCAACTTATTGTTTTTTTTTTTTGTGTTTTGATTTTTTAGAGTATGCATGGAAGTGAGATGCAATTTTTTTGTTATTTTTTATTATTTTATTGTTTTTGAAAATTCGTTATGGTTGGTTTATCCCGAGTGGGTGCGGACCAAGTGATTCTTTTGGATCCTTGGAGGTTTTGACCAAAGGGATTATAGATACCTTTGGGGCATTTTGGGTGACCAAGTGGTTGTGGGAACCCTTGGGGCTTTTGGTTTGACCAAAGGGTTTATAGATACCTTTGGGGCATTTTGGGGTGACCAAGCGATTGCGGGAATCCTTGGAGCTTTTGGTTTGACCAAAGGGATTATGGGCACCTTTGGGGCATTTTGGGTTGACCAAGCAATTATGGGAATCCTTGGAGCTTTTGGTTTGACCAAAGGGGTTATGGACACCTTTGGGGCATTTTGGGATTGACCAAGCAATTATGGGAATCCTTGGAGCTTTTGGTTTGACCAAAGGGATTATGGACACCTTTGGGGCATTTTGGGATTGACCAAGCGATTATGGGAATCCTTGGAGCTTTTGGTTTGACCAAAGGGGTTATGGACACCTTTGGGGCATTTTCGGGTTGACCAAGCGATTATGGGAATCCTTGGAGCTTTTGGTTTGACCAAAGGGATTATGGACACCTTTGGGGCATTTTGGGGTTGACCAAGCGATTATGGGAATCGTTGGAGCTTTTGGTTTGACCAAAGGGGTTATGGACACCTTTGGGGCATTTTGGGGTTGACCAAGAGATTATGGGAATCCTTGGAGCTTTTGGTTTGACCAAAGGGGTTATGGACACCTTTGGGGTGTTTTAGGGTTGACCAAGCAATTATGGGAATCCTTGGAGCTTTTGGTTTGACCAAAGGGGTTATGGACACCTTTGGGGCATTTTTGGGTTGACCAAGCGATTATGGAAATTCTTGGAGCTTTTTGGGTGACCAAAGGTATTATGGGCACCTTTGGGGCGTTTTGGGGTTGACCAAGTGATTATGGGAATCCTTGGAGCTTTTGGTTTGACCAAAGGGGTTATGGGCACCTTTGGGGTGTTTTGGAGTTGACCAAGCGATTATGAGAATCCTTGGAGCTATTGGTTTGACCAAAGGGGTTATGGACACCTTTGGGACATTTTAGGGTTTGACCAAGCGATTATGGGAATCCTTGGAGCTTTTGGTTTGACCAAAGGGATTATGGACACCTTTGGGGCATTTTTGGGTTGACCAAGTGATTGTGGGAATCCTTGGAGCTTTTTGGTTTGACCAAAGGGTTTATAGATACCTTTGGGGCATTTTGGAGTGACCAAGTAATTACGAGAATCCTTGGAGCTTTTAGTTTGACCAAAGGGATTATGGGCACCTTTGGGGTGTTTTGGGTTGACCAAGCGATGATGGGAATCCTTGGAGCTTTTGGTTTGACCAAAGGGGTTATGGACACCTTTGGGGCATTTTGGGGTTGACCAAGTGATTATGGGAATCCTTGGAGCTTTTGGTTTGACCAAAGGGGTTATGGACACCTTTGGGGTGTTTTGGGGTTGACCAAGCGATTATAGGAATCTTTGGATCTTTTGGTTTGACCAAAGGGGTTATGGACACCTTTGGGGAATTTTGGGGTTGACCAAGCGATTATGGGAATCCTTGGAGCTTTTGGGGTGACCAAAGGGATTATGGGCACCTTTGGGGTATTTTTGGGTTGACCAAGCGATTGTGGGAATCCTTAGAGCTTTTTTGGGGTGGGCCATGGCTCTTTTAAATATGGAATGGCCTCAAATGACTGATTTTCAAGGGTTCTAGTTCCTTGATTCTGTTAAGAGAGGCTATATGGTATGTTCCAGGTCCTATTTTACTGTCAATTACGTAAGGACCTAACTAGTTTGCTGTGAACTTGTCCGTAAGATGGGGCGGCAAGTTAGAGTTTTTTTGGTTCTCTTTTAAGACCAAGTCACCAACCTAAAAGTCCCTTAGGTCAAATTTCATGTTGTATGCTTTCTTAAGTAGCTCTTGGTAGCTACGCAAATGCTCGAGAGCATTGACGCATCGTTCATCAAGGTAAGCTGGTCTAATCGGGCCTACCGCACAATGTCATCATCAATGAACTCTTGCATTGATATGCGTAGGGAAGGTATTTCCAACTCGAGAGGCATGACTATCTCGGAGCCATACATCAACAAAAATGGAGCTACCCCAGTGGGCGTCCAAATGCTAGTGCGATAAGCCCATAGAGCAAGCGGGATTTGAATGTGCCAATCCTTATGACTATCTATGACCATATTTTTAAGGATGGCAACTAGCATTTTGTTTGACACCTCTGCTTGCCCATTTGCCTACGGCTAATAAGGTGTCGAAAAACTATGCTAGATTTTGTACTTTGTGGTCAAAGCATGCATGTCTTTGTTCTTAAATGACATCCCATTATCCGAGATGATCTTGGATGGAATATTAAAATGACATATGATGTTATGTAAAATAAAATTCACAATGTGGGGTCCAGTCATAGAGGTAAGCAGAATTGCTTCCACCCACTTGGTAAAGTACTCTATGGCCATTATGATGAACGTGTGATGACATGACGATGCAGGGGGGGTATTTTCGATTAGATCTAAGCCCCACTATAAAAATGGCCAAGCCAATTGGATTGGATGCAAGTCTTGAGAAGGTACATGTGTCAAATTAGCATGGTGTTGACATTTCATGCACTTCCTTACATTCATGCAACAATCTTGCTCTAAAGATGGCCAATAATAGCCCATGCGAAGGATACACTTTGCGATGGCCATACTATTGAAATTGCCACCGCATGTACCATCGTGCGCTTGGGTGATCGCCCAAGCGAACTCTTGCTAGTCAAAGCAATAGAGGAGGATCCCTTCATAGCTTCAACGATACAAAATGTCTCCTAGCAAGACATGTTTTGCCGCTTTCTTTTTTAATGATCTTTTCACAACATGCGACAATCCAAGTCGGAGGCTACCTAACTTGAGATAGTCTCTTATGGGTGTGTACCAATCCTATTGATCAGAAACCTCAATTGTATAAACGGCCAATCCCTCTTGAAATTCGTCCCTAGAAAAAGATAAGTGGGAAAGAACTTGTAAGAATAGCGTTGTGTTGCTATTAAGAGGGGTTGGGGAGAACAAGGACCCCTAGTTGGCATGATTCAGATTATCGTGGATTTGAGAGAACTTATCCTGAGACAGTTCAATCTGGATCAGGTGGATTCCTGGCATTATGTCAGAGCTTGCACGCTCCATCACGAATTGCAAAAATGTTTTGACTTGAATGGTTGTCATCTCACTAGAAGGGTCTTGCAGGATTAGTGACCCCAAGGAGGCCATAGTTTTTGCAAAACAATTCGATAATCGAGGGAGTTCCTCGATGTCGTACCATTCAATATTTTCCAAGAATTTATCCACAAGGACTTTGTAGGCCTGTAGAACTGGGCATTTACATTGGAATACCCCTTTCACTTGGTTGACAATTAATAGTGAATCACCAAATATTTTCAAGCGTTTGATGTTCATGGTGATGGTTGTCTGAAGACCTATGAGTAGGGCTTCATATTCGACATTGTTATTGGTGCACAAGAAATCAAGTTTAAATGATAGAGGCATTGGAGCCCCTTGCAGTGTGAAGAATACGATTCCCATGCCACCCCCTTGCTCACATTTAGAACCATCAAGAAATAGAGTTATGTCGGCCTGTGACTCAGGCTCATCATAATCTAGCAATTCTGAGACATGGAAGACCCCATCATCGGGTAGCTCTATAGTCAAAGGCTGGAGGAGCCTCTACTAGTGGATCGATGATGACTTGACCTTTTATGGACTTCTATCCAATGAATTCAATGTCAAACTTTATCAACAACATGATCCATTTCTCCGTGTGGCTACTATGATAAGTACGACTCATCATGTACTACAATGGATTCTCCTTAGACACAATGTATGTCGTATTGCTCAGCATGTAATGGCATAGCTTTTTGGTGGCAAATACCACTGATAAGCATAGCTTATCGACGTATGCATAGTTAATTTTGTAACTGACCAAGGTGCAGCTAAGATAATAATTAGCCTGTTCTTTATGTAGTTCATTTTTCTGGGCTAGCATGGCACCCAGTGCCACCTCAGTAGCTGAGATGTATAAATAGAATGACACTCCTGGTCTAGGTGGTGCCAATACTAGTGGCGAAGCCAAGTATTGTTTAATGTCATCGAAGGCTGACTGGCACTCGTCATCCTAGTGAAATGCTACCCCCTTGTGTAATAATTTATTCATGGGTCGGCACTTGTCAAATAGTTGTGCTATGAAGCGCTTGATCAGTGTGACCTTACCCTACAAGCTTCTGAGCTGCTTGATGGTGGTTGGGGGAAGCATTTCAAGAATTAACTTGACTTTATTTGGATCCACCTCGATGCCTTATTTTGAGACTATGAAACCCAAGATTTTTCTAGATGTGATGCCAAATACACACTTCTTGGGGTTTAGCCTAACTTTGTGTTCGATGAGGCGATCAAGGATCTTGCGTAAGTCATCGAGATGATCTAGGAGCAAAAGAGATTTGGCCAACAAATCATCCATATAATCTTCCAAAGTTTTATGCATGTGATCATGGGAGATGTACGTCATAGTGCGTTGATAGGTGGTGCCAGTATTTTTAAGGCCAAAGGGCATGACCTTATAACAAAATGTCCCCCAAGGCATTGTGAATGCCATTTTTAGTTGATCATCGGGATTGATATGAATCTGGTTGTATCCCGAGAAACCATCCATGAGGGAAAGCATTTTGTGGCCTGCTATAGCATCTACCAATGTGTCGATGCTAGGCAAGGGGAAATAATCCTTGGGACTCGCTTTGTTTAGATCTCAAAAATCGGTGCATATGCGAATCCTCCTGTCAGGATTTTTGATAGGCATCATGTTGGACAACCATGGTGGGTAATCTATGTAGATGACAAAATATGCATCTAACAACTTTTGTAGCTCATCTTTGACCATTAAGGCCACTGTTGGGTGCATCTTAAGTAGTTTTTGCTTGACTAGCTTGACTGTTGGATCAAGCATTAGATTATGCATGACTAGCTACGGATCTAGCCATGACATGTCTTTGTAGGACCATGTAAAAACCTTCTTCTTCTATTTGAGAAGGGCAATGTAATCGACTTGCTCTTTGAGGGATAGACTTACCCCTAGCTTGATGATTTGTGGATTCATTGGATTAGAGCCGATGTCTACGTCAGTCGTCTCTTCAACTGACATGTGGGACCTGTCCTCCAATTGGTGTGGAGTTGGGATTAGGTGGATATCATTTGCTGAATTTAGATCTATGTTTGGAATGTTGGGTTCCTCTTCAGCGTGGAAGATATCCTGAGTTGGTCCTAAGGTGAAATGAAGCATCTCACCACAAGGCCAGTACTCTGATGGAGATGGTGGTGAGTTAGCGCGATCCTAGTCTATGGCATCTAGGTTTAGATACAATGGTCATGTTGGATAGTCTGGATTGTAGATGGGGGCATTTAAGTCAATGGATATCATGTTAATGAAGTGAATTTGGTCTCCATTACCATGTGGGTGGTGACTCAGACATCCTTGTGCTTCGAATCTGGCTCTGTGGGTATTGGCATAAATGGATCGGCCCTATGTGTAGATAGAAGTATAGGGTCTACCTTTGGTACTAATGGCTCTATAGGGTCTCTGTGTGGAAGGTGCTCTCTTTATGCCTAAAGTGACGAATGCAACACTTGGTCCAACTGTGCTTGGTTCAAATGCCACCTATGCCTTGGCCCCATGTTTAGTTGTTCAAACATGTCATCAATGTCTATGGGGTATTGCTATTGCCACATATGGTTGAGATATGCCATCTCAATCTCATCTTCATAATCGCTATCGGAGATCCATAGGCCTTCATTGGCTCTGACAACTGTTTGTGGCATGTGAGGCTCGTTCTGTTCGAGCAAGTTGATTTGGTCCCATCGGGGTTGTTTCACTCTCTACAGGAGAACCTAATTCTCTTGGGGTGGCAAGGGGAACATTGCCACGAAGTTCTCTTGATATTCATCTATGTGCATTTTTGACAATTTTGTCACATTACACAAGGGGTAGAAAAAAATCAAAAAATTTCCTTTTGTAAAGTGTTTCTTTTTGTCGCTTCAAAAACATTTGTAAGTGTTGCAGCAATTTTGGCTTTCCATGCCACTCCCTTGTATACAGAATGAAGAAGAAAAAGCTTCGCTGCAAAACAGGCCAAAGAAGATAGCTCTGCCAAAAGAAGAAAAAAGTGTCGCAATATCGTGACATGTCGCGTTTTCGTAGCTCAAAGCAAGCAGGAAAGGTGTCGCGATATCGCGACATGTTGCAAAATCACGGCCGAAAGCAAGGAGAAAGCCAAAGGAGGAAAACTGTCATGATATCACGACATGTTGCAAGGAAAGGGCTAAGAATAAAAAAGTGTCGTGATATCACGACATGTCGCATCTTTGCGATCGACAGCAAGGAAGCAGAGCCAAAAGGAAAAGGTGTCGCGATATCACGACATGTCGCAAAATTGTGGCCGGGAGCGAGGAGAAAGCCAAAGAATGAAAAACTGTCATGATATCGCAACATGTCACATTTTCACGACCGACAGTGAGGCAAAAGCACAGCAAGCAAAAAGTGTCACGATATCGCGACATGTCGCATTTTCGTTACCGACAACGAAAGAAAGTGCTAGGAAAGAAAAGCGTCATGATATCATGATGTGTTGCGTTTTCATGATGCAAGAAGAGGAACCAAGCTGAAGGCATAAAAATGTCGTGATATCGTGACATGTATTATTTTCGTGGCTCACAGTAAGAAGAAGCACATGAAGGGAGAAATTGTCATGATATCGTGACATGTCGCATTTTTGCGATCGACAGCAAAGAAAAGTGCCAGAACGAGAAAGTGTCATGATATCGCGACATGTGTTTTCATGGTCGAAGCAAGAAGAAAGGACAAAGGATGAAAAGTGTCATGATATCGTGACATGTCGCATTTTCATGACTCAAAGCAACAAAAGAAGACAAATACATAGACATGTCACGATTTCGCGACATGTCATATTTTCACGATGCAAGAAGAACCAAGCTGAAGGCGTAGAAATGTCGCAATATCGCGACATGTTGCTTTTTCATGATGGGCACACACTCCAAGCCAGGTATTTTCTCAAGACCATCAAGTGCCTCATAAATGCATTCTTTCTTGCCCAATAAGCTCGTTGTTCTTTTTTGGCAATTGGAAGCGAAGTGTCAGTCCCTGAAGGAGAAGTTCGACGAGCATGGCGGCCACTCGAGCATTGCACCAGGGATACTCAGGCGGTTCATCAATGCATATTTTTGTGGTTGACCCGGTCACAGTTGCCCATTCTGGTAATGGATTAGAAAGCTCAGTCTTGAGGGTCGTGAGAAGCTGACTTCTTAGATCTCAAGAATACTTCACCATTCTATGTAATAATGACTCAGAGGCCCGGGTCCTCTATAAAAACCCAGGCATTGTAATGGAAAAGTGGGGGGAACTATCTGCTAGAAAGCTGCTATAACTTGATGTCCTACGATTAATACTAAGAGACTTTGAGCTCAATTCTGCTCTTTTATGCTGCCTTTTGTGCTTGATTCTTCTATCTCCTGGATGCTGAACTCTGCGTCTGGTGTGCGATTGGGGACAGTGTCCTAAAACTCGTTCGGAAGGATACATAGGAGTAGAAAAGTGTTGTATTGACTTTCTTCTATGTTGCCTGCCTTGCTTGATTCTTCTATCTCTCCCTGTTTGTAGACCGAGATGCTAAACTCTGTGTCCGGTATGCGATTGGGGATAGTGTCTTGAAACTCGTTTGGGAGGATACATAGGAAAGTCGATATTACATTTCTTTCATTTTACTCTTGGTGTTCTTTGTTGCTATTCAAGTTGTCTATTAGTGATCATGCTTCCTGTTCTCTCCCACCATAAATCAATGATCTCTCTTCCCTTACCCCTTTTTATTTATTTCTCTAACCCTTATCCCTTTTATCTCTTTCTTGCACTCTTATCTTCAAACACCCAAGTAGTTTAGCATAGGAGTCGGCCTTTCTCTGGAGATTGGCACAAGGGGCATCTCTTCCCTTCAGCATTTCAATGTTGGTCCAGGTCTATGGCGCGTACACTTACATAAAATCCTTACCTAGACAGATTTGATGACCAACATTTTTTGGCACGCCTGGTGGGACCCGACTGTGTCTGTCTCAAAAAAATCCATGACCAGTCAAGGTCCCATATTTTAATGCGCAATCCCATTTCACCAGGGCCAATAGTTCTAACCAGTTCCTGGTGTGACCCAGTCAGTCTCACCTGACTAGTGGTAGTGAGATCTGATGCTCTCATTACTATAAGAATCTTAGCATCTGGCGACTCTGTTTACCTAAAAATCTCTAAGTCGTAAAAGACCAGTATCCAAATTTGTTCCTTTATGGCAAAAACCCCCATGTTTTAAGGAAGTTTGAGTCAGTGAATCTCTGGCTTGCCCACATCTGTCAAGATCACCTGACGACTCTAACTGAGCTGAAAGCCCAGATTTCTTCATCGTAGGCGCATTTAAGTTGAAAGTAAACATCCCAGAAAATCAAGGCCACTGCTGTAATGGAAAGAGCATGTTATCCTAGTTGGAATGCCTGTTCCCCTCTGAATCTTTAGGGTTATCATAAAATTCCTAGAGGATCCCTGCATACATTGGCAAAATACGATGGCACTAAAGGAATGGCCCAAAGGCACCTTGAAGACGTTACGGCATTGGCAAACCTCCACAACATAATCAATGAAGATGCCATGGTTAGACTTCTGGTCCTATCTCTGGAAGGAGAAGCGATGCAGTGGTTCAGATTACTCAAGCATGAAAGCATCTGCTCGTGAAGTGATTTAGCCGAGGCTTTGATCAAGACATTCGACGGCTCTCAAGATCCCTCCTAGCTTTTGATGGATCTATTCGCTATCATGAGAGCACCTCTGGAGAGCATCACGGACTTCAATGTTTAATTTTGTAGAGTTGGAAGAGCATTCCAATGGAGATCCAACCCACACATGCCCAAGCTCACCTCTTCTATGTTCGTGCCTTTCACCCAGATATACGCCTTCTCTTGCTGCAATCAGGTGAACGAAGGATTCCTCAGATCTTTGAGGAAGCAATATGAGCAGAACAGCTCTTGTTCCTATCTAGAAAGTGGCAGTGGGGAGAAAACCCATCACTGTTCACTGCTTCTGGCCATCCTATGCAGTATTCATCATGGCAGACTCCTCGTACTAAGCGTAGGTCTGGGATGTAGTCATTCGGAGCTCAAGAAGCAAATTTTTCCCAAGAACAGCAATGGGAATATGCAAGATTTGACCCAACAATAGACAATGTGGCTGCTTGCAATCACCATCAGGAGGTAGTCCAAGGAGAGCAGTCTCCAGCGGTAAGGCCTGAGAATAAGGAAGGTACCTTTTTATGCCCTTCTTGTATTGCAAGGAGCGAGACAAATGAATTCAACCAGAATCCATTGAATGTGTATCGAGAAGTAGAAGAGAAGGAAGAACCAGATACAAGAGTGCTCCCAGAGGGAGAGAGGAGAGAAGGGTCTAGAGGTGACTCCGGCCCAATAGATCAAGGCTAGAGGTTCTCCCACCCAAACGAGCTCATTGCCCCATGAGCCATTAAGAAGGTTGACACTCTTGTCACATTACAAAAGGGGTGTAAAGTAAAAAAAAAAATCGGTAATCTCCTTCGAAGATTTTTACCCAAAGTAACGGTTGCGAGGAAGTGAAGGGCCAAACCAAAGTTCAATCAAAGGCACGAAAAAGCTTCGCACCTGAAGCATTTCCAGCAACCACTTAGGGTGGAAATTCTGTGAAGTAATTTTCAAAAAGCACAAGCTTCGATAGGTGGTCCTCGCCAAGCGTGAAGAAGGATAAGTACTTCACACCCGAAGCATAGAAGATCATCCTGAAGAAGAGGTTCAGTGCGAAGCATTTCCCAGTCTGACCCAAGCTTCGTCAAGCTAATTATGCATAGGAGGAAAGCATTTAAAGCACGTCTCAAAAAATGTGTCGACTACCACCTTGAAAAGAGCTTGAAGCGAACATATTTAAGGCAAAGGTGGCGGGGCACGTCTCGAGGTGATTCAGTTGGGGAAAGGGCTCACACCCGAGTATAAGGTGTGCTTCCCATGCAGGGTGTAATCATTGGGGCATGTAACTCTGCATACAATGTCGTCGGACAGCCAATCGGATGGCGCAGCAATCTCCTAGGCCGATAGCATAGGTTTAATTATGGTAAGAGCCATAGATAGGGGTAGTCACCCCTTAAGGCTATAAAATGCAAGCCTTAGCAAGGAAAAAGTTATTTTAAAGTGCAAGATTGAAGGCACATTGCTCATCCACAAATTTTTTTGCCACTCGCTGAGAAGCTCCCTGACGCTAAACAGTTTGCGCTACTGGTGGTGCTGCCATAATCATACAACATGGGAAAGAAAAGTTCAACCCCAAGAGGAAAGGAGCCAGAGGTAAAAGTTCCTAAAAAAGTGAGAGGTTTAGAGGAGAAAAAGTAGAGACCAAAGAAGGTCAATCCAAACCTCCATCCAAAAAAGCAAGTTGTGGAAAAAAGAGAGGAATCTAAAGATGAACGACTTGTAGAGCCACCAGTCGACAGGTGGGAGAAAATTAAAGATACAGAACTCTCAAAAAGCATAGCCGATCTCAGGTACACTATTGATTTTATGAAGAGCAGGCTCACACAAGAAAACAAGAGATCCATCGCGTATTACTCCCAAATCTATTGGTATCTGACCCCTCCTGTGCATCATTGCCCTGAGCTGATTTACGCCATCACACTGAACTACCAACCAGCTTCCAGGCAAGTGTTGAATGCCTCTGGCCATAAGTTGTTCTTTATCCTGAAGGAGGACGTGCAAGCAGCTTTCACACTATAGCAGGGGCCGTCGAAGGGATATACAGTTCGTAGCGTCATTTTGAGAAAACAAACGGAGAAGTTTACCTCGAACAACTATGTGCTGCAATTCCTTCGAGAAAATCTCAAAAGTGAGCTCCCTTCAGGAAAACTGCTCCAAATGCCCTTACCCTTGGAGGCCTTCAAGAACACATATATTTTTTCCATCATCGCATGGGTAGCAGGCCTATCGACCAACACTTCGGTGCACCCTTGGCAAGTGTCCCTGGCCGAATGTATTTCCAGAGGGGAGTTTTATGCCCCCGATGCTTCAAGGCCGAATACTAACCTAGTTTTCTTTGAATGGGCGGAATGGGTAGCCTGAAACCTGCACTCGCGGCTCACCGCAATGAAGACTTCTGGAGCGAAGCATCACTTCATTCCATGCTCTTTTCTGGTATGGCTTTTATTTTACCATACACATAAGAATCTTCCCCATGTTGCAATTACACCAAGTGGCAAGGATGGAAATCCTTTGCCTATATACCAGTGGACTCACCTCCTATTGAGGTCAAAGTCTTATTATTCTTTCAATCAACAATTCTTGGGACCCGCCATGCAATTTTTGACAAGGTCCAGCCCTCGGGTGCCCCTCAGTCTGAGAGAAAGGGTGGTGTAGGCAAAAAAGGGGGATACTTTTCAACTTACACAGGGGCTTGTGATACGCCTGTTCGACTTTGTGGTAAAACCTTTCTTGCTACCAATTTTCCCATTTGAGTACCAATTCGCACTAGAGGTCGCTCGGCAGAGCGATGCAACCAATGAAATCTACGGCCATGGCCGAAAGTGGGCCCTCACCTTTGATTTTCCCTTTAGAATGGGAGTGATTGAAGTTTTTGCCTTAAAGCAGAACATTTTCTTGGAGGAAAAACTGGCTAATTTTGGCCTGGTTTAGATTCCTCAAAGGTGGTTTTATGATCCCATAGGGGTGATGAAAAATCACTTAAAATGTAAAAATTTTCATGCCTGCCCCCATCCCAAAATAATGGAACAAAGAAACAATCCCAACGGGAAAGATTTAGAGTGGCATTTAGAAAAAAATGAGAACATTGCCTCCCTGGCATGACTTTTATCCCATGGAAATAGAGTTTGATCCTGATCAACACCCATTTCCAACACCAAACTCCATATTATGGAAGAAGGCCAAGGATGATCTGAAGGAAGAATAAAAGAACTGGGATGAGGAACAGCTGAGGGAATGGTGGATAATGAGAGTCCATCACTGAAAGATGAATTCCTACAGTCTCTTGGCAATGGATAGGGACTTTGCAATTATCTATGAAACTAAGGTTGGATCTTGGAAGCCCATATCCTTCGCTGATTTCATCCCTCCAGCTACCCCAGGATCGGGCGAAATCCCAAGGAATACTGACAATACCTTGGGAGCACAGAAAAAAGCTAAAACTACGCCTAAGGTACTAATGCAAGCACCATCTGAGGATACAAGCACCGAAGAATCAGAGCAACCATTGGAAAGAAAGAAGAGGAAAAGTCCAGAGCAAATACAAGCACCCTCGACCCATCCAAAGCGATATCGTACAGGGCATCCGAGTCTACCTGTCAAACAACCTATGCCAGTCTCGATCGAAGCAAATAATGAAGATGTCGTGCCACCAAATGCCGAGACGGTCCCAGACATAGATGTTATCAATGTTGAGGAACTCCTCCAACAAGAAGGGGATCTTGAGGTAGAAGTCTTAGAGGCCGAAGGTGTAGAGGCCCATAAGGGCCAAGAGCCGATCACGCAAGAAGTTACCATGGCCACTTTTCCAGGAGGGTACATACGTACGCACTCTCTCCCTTTTGCCTCGATCTCTGACATGTCCACCATGGTCTCGGTTGAGGGTCATCATCAATCCTTCCCCTCCCTACAAGGCTAATCATCCCTCCAAGCATTGCCTATTTCTCTGCCTAACCCCATTCCACCCGAGTCATCCGACCAAGACAAACCTGTTAAAACACCTTTACCCGCCCATGCCACCAACCCTGCCATTCTCAGCCAAGGCGAAGTCAATATCTCATCACCGAATCCCAAGACCCAGGTTCCCATCATACACGATGCTGTCCCACTAGCCGAGGCCCCCGCTACACCTGTTGTCAAACCTTCTGGCGAGGCATTCCTCGTTAACCCTTTATATTTGTTTACCCCTTCGGCTGGAGTCCAGCCTCATTTGAATCTGAGCTATCCATAATAAAATAACGTCCTCTAGCTGAAAAACTACTTCAGGCCCGACAAAACACTGAGAAGATGTTGAAGGAGGCTAGGAAGAAAAGAGGGCGATCTCTAGCCCAAGTTGAGAAAGGTGCAGTCTTTGATCTGGAGGCAGGAAAATTGTATAAAGTGAAGAAGGTCCCTAGGGTCCAGAAGCCTCTGGATGAGATGACCCCAGCAGATTATGATTATCAGGAGAAAACCAAGGACCTGGAGCACCTGAACATAGAAAATAATTTTTTTTCTATGCATGTAGGGGTCGAGACCTTCTGAGCGCATGCAAACATTGCAAATCAGCATAGATTCAAAGCAGAGAGGGCCAATATTAAGCTATAGGAAGAGTTTGCAAGATTCCGGTCCAAGCTAGTAGACACTGAAGAGCAGTGCAAGCTGATGAAAAAGAAGCGCATGCCCTAAAATCGCAAATAAACCAACTGGAATGTATAGCTAAAAATCGAGCACAGAGACAGATCGAGAATGAACTGAGGGCAAAAGAGCTCGAAGGAAAAATTTTGTAGATGCAAAACTAGCTATACGAAAAGGAGGGCCTAGGGTTGTGTGACAGGAGCAGAATCAAGGAGATTCGCTCGCATTTGCTCAAAAACTTCAGATCTCAGGCCTCCAGCGCTCTTTCAATTTTGGCCTACATTATAGAATCCCAGAATGCCACTACCGAAGGAGGGCCAATCATCGGAGAAATCATCCTGAAAGCTAGAAGCCGACTCAAACTAGCTTTCGATGTACAAAGCGCCAAGTATCAAGACTCATAGATCCCTGCGATGAGCCGAACAACTAAGGACTGGTCTACAACCCGAGCCACAGTATGCACTTTCTTCTCCAAGGTACAAAAAATGCAAAAGGCAAAAGACATATTGGATATATTTGAGAACGAATAGCGCACATAAATGGGCTATTTTCAGGATCTCTCTTCCATGGGCTTCCCAAGCTTCATAGATGATGATGGGCATCTCCTGTCCAAAGAAGAGATTAAGCCAGCATGGCTTCAGTTTGAAGGTGATGTTTCAGAGATATACAGATGCATGGAGCTCATCACAGAAAGGCAGATCATAGATTACCTCCTGAGACACTGCAAGATCGTGGCCTGCCTAAATGACCTGTATACTAGATCCCAACATGCACACATCAGGAAAATCAATCGGTTTTGAGTATTGATCAAGGCACTACAAGATCTGGAACCTTTCTCTAAGAGTGCTTGGTCCTAGGTTCGTCGGACGATGAAGAAAATTCATGAGCGTCTTGCCCCGTCACCACCGCAGGAAGCTGCTCCAGAAGAGGTCGCACCAGAGGAAGAATCTGAAGATGAAGAAGAAGCCAAAGAAGAAGAAGTAGAACCAGCTATCGAGGTGCTCCCAGAAGAAAAAGAAGGTGCAAAAGGAGGAAGATAAGGATTGGGAAATGATTCCGGCCCAATGGATCAAGACTAAGGTTCCTCCCATCGAGATGAGCTCGTTGCCCCACGAGCCGCCAAGAATGTTGACAATTTTGTCACATTTCTCAAGGGGTAGAAAAGAAACAAGTTTTGTATAGTGTTGTGTAAAGTTTTTTTCTTTGTTATTTTTTATTTTGAAAATTTGCAGCAATTTTGGCTTTCAAAGCCACCTCTTTGTATAAGAAGTAGAAAGAGAAAAGCTTCGCTACCGAACAAGTTAGAGAAAAGAGCTTCACCCAAAAGGAAAATGAAACTGCTTCACACCCGAAGTACTTCCAGCATTGCCTCGGGTGAAAATTTTGCGAAGTAGTTTTTCCAAAGAAAGAGCTTCACACCCGAAGCGCTTCCAGCATTGCTTCGGGTAGGATTTGTTGCGAAGTAGTTTTGCCAAAGAAAAATGCAAGAGGACTAATATAAAGGGCTTTGGGCCCAAAACATTTTCGGCTAAGGCACCAGAAAAGTAGAATCCAAGGGAACATCAAAGATTACTTCGCCAAAAATTTGCCGAAGCATCTACTTCGGGCCTCCTCACACCCGAACCATTTCTACTTTGGCAGAAAATCTAGTGAAGAATTCACTTCGGCTAGTTTTTGCCCGAAGCATTTTCAATCAAAGTTCTGGAAGCCAAGAGAAACAAAGCATTTTGAAGGCAGGAATGTGTTTCAGCCAAAATCTCTCCGAACCACAATTTTGAGGAGGATCGCAACGAAGTATTTCTCCCGTTTTGCGAAGTAAATATGCTTCAGCACTCCCCACCCCCGAAGCAGTTTTGCAAAGCTCAATTTTGTGAAGTATCATTCAAGGAGTTTTTTTTTTGGCCCAAAACCATTGCAAAGTGAAGTTGTGAACGAAGACCTAGCGAAGCGTTTCATGGGCACACATTCCAATATGGGTATCTTCCCGAGGTGATCAAGTGCCTCATAAATGCAATTTTTTGTGCCCAGCAAGCCCGCTACTCATTTTTGGCAATCAAAAGCGAAGTATCAAGCTATGATGGAGAACACGATGAGCATGGCGGCCACTTGAGCACTGCACCCGGAGACCAAGGACATCCAAACGGCTCATCAATGCACCTTTCCATGGTTGACTCGTCACATTTGCTAGTTTTGGTAATATATTTGAAAGCTCAGTCATGAGAGCCGAGGAAGGCCGAATTTTTAGAGCTCGATGGTGTACTCTTCTTTGTTATGTAATTATGATTTAGAGGCCCGGGTCCTCTATAAAAACCCAGGCATTGTAATAGAAAAGTGGGGGGAACTATTTGCTAGAAAGCTACTATAACTTGATGTCCTACGATTAATACTAAGAGAATTTGAGCTCAATTCTACTCTTTTATGCTGCCTTCTGTGCTTGATTCTTCTATCTCTCCTCATTTGTATGCTGGATGATGAACTCTGGATCCGGTGTGTGATTGGGGACAATGTCTTGAAACTCGTTCGGAAGGATACATAGGAGTAGAAAAGTGTTGTATTGACTTTCTTTTATGCTTCCTGCCTTGCTTGATTCTTCTATCTCTCCTCGTTTGTAGACCGAGATGCTGAACTCTGCGTCCGGTATGCGATCGGGGACAGTGTCCTAAAACTCGTTCGAGAGGATACATAGGAAAGTTGATATTACGTTTCTTTCATTTTACTCTTGGTGTTCTTTGCTGCTATTCAAGTTGTCTGTTAGCGATCGTGCTTCCTGTTCTCTCCCACCATAAATCAACGATCTCTCTTCCCTTACCCCTTTTTATTTATTTCTCTAACCCTTATCCCTTTTATCTCTTTCCTGCACTCTTATCTTCAAACACCCAAGTATTTTAGCATAGGAGCTGGCATTTCTTTGAAGATTGGCATGAGGGGCATCTCTTCCCTTCAGCCTTTCAATGTTGGTCCAGGTCTAGGGCACGTACACTTACACAAAATCCTTACCTAGGCAGATTTGATGACCAACAAGAACTAGTGGAGGAAAATATGAAGATCAGAAGAAGATTGGTGAAACAAGTAATAACCAGGATCAAAAATAGGAGAATACCTACCACCCCCATGATCAGAACAATGGTTACCAAAGAGGAAGAGGTAGATCTAGATGTGGGTATGTAAGAGGAGGATTTTGTGGAACCTGTTTCCATTGTGGGGAAAAGGGACATCGGGCATATGAGTGTCCCCAACACCAAGGGAGGATGAATAAGAGACCTGAGGGTCATGCCAGAGTTGTAGTAGATGAAGGTGCTAAATCAGAACATTCTAAAGAAGCATAATGAGGAGAAGTGTTGATGACAAGAAGAGTATTGATGAAAGGAGGGAAATATGTGGATCAGAGGAAGAGCTTATTTCACACAAGATGCAAATGTATAGGTAAGGTCTGTAATGTTATCATAGATAATGGTAGCACAGATAATTTAGTTTTAGGATAAATGGTTGCTAAGTTGAAATTGGAGAAGAGGAAGCACGCGCATCCATATCGAATTGCGTGGTTGTAGAAAGATCATAGAGCATTAGTCAGTGAGCAGTGTTTAGTTAAATTTCATATTGGAAATTATCAAGATGAGGTTATATGTGATGTTTTGCCTATGGATGCTTGCCATTTATTGTTGGGGAGGCCATGGCAATTTGATAGACGTGTGGTGCATGATGGGCATGTGAATACTTACTCTCTAACGAAATATGGAGTGCGTCACAAGTTGAAGCCATTGAAGGAAGTGGATGAAAAGGTATGCAGTAGTGCTAGAATCTGTTTGGTAGATGGTAGAAAATTTTTGGATGGCCTGAAGAGGGATTCTATGTGTTATGCATTAATTCCTACTATTAAGAAGGAACAACGTATGGATATTCCAATATAGGTTGAAAGTCTGTTAGAAGATTTTTCTATATTGTGTCAGATAATGTGCCTGAGGGTTTGCCACCAGTGAGAAAGATTAGCCATCAAATTGATTTGATTCCAGGAGCTATTTTACCCAATAAGGCAGCCCATAGAATGTCTCCCGTGGAGAGTGAAGAGTTGAATATACAAGTTCAATATTTGTTGAGGAAGGGGTTGATTAGAGAGAGTTTGAGTCCTTGTGCAGTACCTACAGTACTAGCACCGAAGAAGGATGGATAATGGAGAATGTGTACTGATTCCAAAGCCATAAATAAGATTACCATTAAGTATAGATTTCCATTACCTATAATGGAGGATATAATGGACTATTTGAGTGGAGCTAAATACTTCACAAATATTGATTTAAAGAGTGGGTATCATCAGATTTGCATCAGAGAGGGTGATGAGTGGAATACAGCCTTCAAAACCAAAGAGGGTTTGTATGAGTGGTTGGTTATGCCGTTTGGGTTAACCAATGCACCTAGTACATTCATGAGGCTGATGAATGAGGTGTTGAGAGAATTCCTAAAGAAGTTTGTTATTTTTTACCTAGATGATATTCTAATTTTTAGTAAGACATTGGAAGAGCATTTGATGCAAGTTCGGATAGTTTTTGAAAAGTTGAGGGAGGAACAGTTGCTGATTAATTTGAAGAAGTGTAATTTTGTGAATGAGTTGGTGTATCTGGGATTTGTCATCTCATATGAGGGTCTAAAAATGGATCCAGAGAAGGTGAAGGCTATCATTGAGTGGCCTACTCCAAGGAACACAATGGAGGTAAGATAATTCCATGGTCTTGCAAGTTTCTATAGAAATTTCATTAGAAACTTTAGCAGTATTTGTGCACCCCTGACAAAAACCATGAGAGGGGATAAGAAGGAGTTTAAGTGGACTGCAAAGGCAGGTGCAAGTTTTGAGATGTTGAAAAATAAGGTGACAGAACAACCCATTTTGGTACTTCCAGATTTTAATAAAGTATTTCAGGTTTATTGTGATGCTAGTGGCAATGTCATTGGAGCTGTGTTGAGTCAGGAAGGTAAACCTGTTGCATATTTTAGTGAGAAGTTAAATGATTCTAGGAAGAAATATTATGTTTATGATCAAGAATTTTATGCTATATTTTAGGCTCTTAAGAAATGGAGACACTATTTGTTAGCAAAAGAGTTTGTTTTATATACTGATCATCAAGCTTTGTAGTATATTAATAGTCAAGGAAAACTGAATCAGAGACATTTGAAGTGGGTTGAATTCCTACAGAGTTATACCTTTGTTTTGAAGCATAGGAGTGGGAATTCTAATAGAGTTGTATATGCCTTGAGTAGAAGGCAAAAATTTTTGATAGAGATGAAAGTGGAAGTCGTTGGGTTTGAAGAACTCAAGAGTTTTTATCCAGAGGATCCATATTTTGTAGAGGCTTGGAAGACATGTTTGTCTCCTACTACTTTGGATAGAACTAAGTGGTTGGATTTTATAATCCAAGATGGTCTGCTATTTATAAGGAACCAATTGTGCATTCCTAGAATTTCAATGATGGATAATCTGATAAAGGAGAAGCATAGTGGAGGACTAGCTAGAAATTTTGGTCGAGATAAGACCATTGCCCTTGTTAGTGAAAACTACCATTGGCCACAGTTGCAGTAGGATGTGAAGAAATTTGTACAGGGTTGCAGAGTGTGTCAGATGGCTAAGGGAGTGAGACAGAATATAGGATTGTATCAACCATTACCTGTACCGGAGAGACCATGGGAGGACATCAATATGGATTTTTTTCTTGGCCTACCAAGGACACAACAAGGGAATGACTCCATTTTTTTTGTGGTTGACAGGTTTTCAAAGATGGCTCATTTTATTCCATGTCAGAAAATGAGTGATGCAGTTCATGTTGTAGGATTATTTTTCAAGGAGGTGGTACACCTTCATGGTCTACCCAAGAGTATAGTATCTGACAGAGATACCAAATTTGTGGGTTATTTTTGGAGGACTTTGTGGAAGAAGCTGAAAATAGATTTGAAGTTCAGTTCTGCATACCACCCGCAGACTGATGGACAAAAAGAGGTGGTAAACAAAATTTTGGGTAATATTCTAAGATGTCTGGTAGGAGATAAGCCCAAGGGATGGGATTTGATTTTGCCACAGGCAAAATTTGCTTACAAAAATTCTATCAACAGAAGTACTGGTAAATCACCATTCTAGATTGTGTATGGGAACAACCCAAGGAATGCTTCTAAGTTGAGAACGATGGGTAAAGGATAAAAGAGCAGTGTTGAGGCTAAATATTGTATAGAGAACATAAATAGTTTACATGAAGAGGTACAACAGCATATTAGTAAGATGAATACTCAGTATAAGGCCAAAATAGATCAAAAGAGGCATTTCAAGGAGTTCCAAGTGGGAGATGAGGTCATGGTTCATTTGAGAAAGGAAAGGTTTCCTAGAAAAACCTACAACGAGTTGAAGATGAAGAGGTTTGGACCATGCAGGATCATAGGTAAAAGAGATTCAAGAAATGCCTACGAAGTGGAACTGCCAAGTGAGCTGAATATATCACCTATTTTTAATATTTTAGACTTGGAAAAATACCATGAAGGAGGTAGTAATGAGACACCAAGTACATATTTTGGAGTATTCCAGCATCTACTCTAGCCATAGATGAGATAGAGGAAATACAAGACACTCGAGAAGGCAGAAGTACCAAGAACAGGCAGTATTTAGAATATTTGGTCAAGTGGAAGGGCAGACTTGTAGAAGATGCAACTTGGTTGTCCAAAACAGAGGTTGACCGCCTGGGTTTTCCTCTAATAGTACAAAATTGAAGGTCACTTCTCAATCCACCCCGGGTGTCTGATGCAAGAGCATCCAACGAAATTTGGGAAATTTTATTTTTTTCCTAAATTTTAGTGCATTTTGTCGGGGCCATAACTTCTCAATCATAGCTCCGATTGACGTGAAATTTGACAAGGAGCTATTTGGGAGATTTCTAATCAAATATAACTCCTTAGAGTCCTATTTTTCCAAAAAATCCAGTTTTCGGGGCCAAATTCCATCATCTAGTGCCCCAAAATTAGGTTTTAAAATTACTTACCTAGTTTTTTATGCTTTTTGAGCTATTCCGAGGTTAATATCTCCTAATGTATTTATATTTAGGACTGGAAACTTTATTTTTGACTTGTCTATTGTAAGAGGGATGCGCACCCCAATTTTGGGCCCCATCCGACTCATTTTTAGTTTTTAGGGTTTTTTGGCTATATAGCCACAGAATGAGGGTTTGTGAAGGATCTTTTCCAAGTTTTTGAATGAGAATTGGTTTGAGCAAGTTTGGCTCTCCATAAAGTGGTATTGAGCAATTTTGGCTCTCCATCAATAAGGTACATAATTCTAATGAAATCATGAATTTTATGATGACATATAACCTTACGCATAGTAGATAAAATTTGATTTTTTCATTATAGTCAATATCCATAAAAAGAGAGCTTGATTTTTTTCCCAATTCTTCTCAGCGTAAAATTGTTCCTTTATGGAAAAGACCACAATTCTTATTTTCCAAACCTATATGAATAAAAAAGGGGTCAAAATGGGTTCTCCAACTAAGTTAGCAAGGGTAAGGAGACTAGCTAAGGCAAAAAAAATTTCCCATAATATTATGACTAGGTTATAAAAAAAATATAAAGGAATATACTATCATAAAACAAATTGTAGTATAAAAAATAAGATAGCAATTAGCAAGAAGAACTCTCTTCTAGCCTGCCAAATAATATCCAAGCCTTCCAAGTAGAGCACCAAGTGAAAATGTAAGTAAGAGATGAGGTATGAGTGATCAAAATGCCAAAGGTTCATTAGCTAAGATATTTGCTTACAAAATTAGGTCCCAAGGCCTCAATTTATAACTTTTTAGCTCATGGAGGGAGGAGATGAAGGAATTCATGGAAAATAGACAAGGGTAATTGAATTCAAACTTGTCAAATCTAAAAGAAGCAACTTTATAAAATGGGTGCAGATGCATGTGTCCTCAAAGGAATAGCACTATAAATAGTCCACAATCCCAATGAGGACCAAATGTCCAAGATTTTGCACACTTGGCCTTGAAACACAAAATAATGGGGTGGCTTATAATGTTGTAATTTTGTAGATGTGACTGTTGAAGGTCACTTTGGGTAGGGGATGGGTGGCTCTTTGAAAATTGCATAAGAATGGATTGAATGTAATCCAAAATAAGAACCTTTAATATCCAAGGTTGGATGAACTAAAATTGATTTTCATCATCCTTTATGGGCCATAAAGGTATATTGACTCATTTAGTTGAGTCATTTTTGGGTGTCTACACCTTGTAATGTAATTCTTGAAGGAGTTTCCTTTCCTTTTATAATACTTGCAAGTGTTTGACTTATTTGAAACCTTATACTTACCCTTAGGCAACTAATTCTTAGATTACATTGATATGAAGTCCTTTGGATGAGCTTGTGTATGATAAATATCTTCACAATTCTTCATTACAACTTCATAATGGATTAGAACTTAGAAAAATCCTTCAAGAGATATGGGTTATGGATCCTTGATAGTAATAGCATTCACATAAAGAACTAAACCAACTATAGAAAAATATTAGAAGTTATAGATTTAGCATACTCTTCATCACTCTTTACCTTACCTCCTTCCATAGTTAGATTAGATTTTAGATCTTTGAAGTGAGATATGTATCCTTCAATATTACTGAAATATAAAATTTTATGATTAGAGAGCTCTATCCTTATTCAATTAACTTTGCTATCAGTTATGTTTTCTTAGAGATATTTCAAAGTAGACCATACCTCAATAAGATATTTTTTTCTCTAATGCAAAAAAGTACATCTAGTTCCACTAATATGAAGAAGAGTCCAAGAACTTTCTCCTTTATTTTACCAAGTTCATGATCACTAAAACCTTCTTGTGATTCATTATTAAATATGAACCATATATTCTTGTTTCTAAGTAATCTTACCATTTGAACTTACCAAGTGTTATAATGTCATCCTTAGAGATGGATAACATACCCTAAAGAATCTCTTTTAAATAAAAAACCCTAAGCAAAACTATAACAGGTCAATAAATTGATATTACTACTATGTAGAGCTCAAAAAACTATGCAATTTTTATAAAATAGGCTCCAAATGCTTCCATATGAAAAATTTATCAGCTCTATAAGATTTTGTATAATAGAACTCAAATAAATAAATAAATAACTCAAATGTCAAAACTTAGAAGAAAAGTGTCAAATTAAAAAACTGCCACTTAGAGCTATTATATTAGATGTTGCACTTTTAATGCATGAATCAGAGTTTGACTTGTTGATCAATTTGATTAGATAGACTATTCATCTACGCAAACACATGGACACACACACATACATATTTTATGGGTTGGATTCAATAAGGCTCGAATCCTAGATGATCCTCTTGTAAGAGAAGGGGTCAACCAGCATGCCATTAATGCTCAAAGTAGAAATAAATTTTGATTTATGTATTGCATAGAAGGTGGTATTACCTAGAGTAAGTAAAATGTCAGCACTAATTTTTAAACTCAACACCTACCCTCAATAAGCAAACTATCTAACCACTTTACCATGTAATTGGTTAAGACAAAATGAAACTCCTTCCATATGTGTAACACCCTAAATTTGATGCAGTTCAATTTACCCTAGGTTAATAATTTAAAATTTAACCTGGAAACCACCTTTTAACCACCTATCTCTATTTTCATTCCAAATATAGAGGCAGTTATGGTAGTTGTATGATATCGTCATCGATTTGATGATATCGTCCCTAATTGGATGAAATCGTCTAGAACCGAATGTCCAGACAATTTCATTCAAAAATTGAATTTTCATAATTAGAAACAGTTCCAACTCCCATTCCTAGCTTAGCAGAAGTGTGTCTACATTTTTTGAGGATGTTTCACTAGAGATCTCCCAGATTGGGATGACTCCCAACCTCCTAACTCCCCCCTCAATCCTATTTAAACTATGAATTTCGTTAAACCCACCCTGGCTAATCAATTTCCTGTAACCTAATCTCCATACCCTATTAGAACACTCTAAAATTCAATCATTTGCATTGTTTTTCCAAATCCATTTATAGGTTTTTATTTTGCATCAGTTGAAGGAAGCTCGGATCGTCGCAGATGATCCTGTTCACAATCGAGATGATTTCATCCTGATTGGAGACAATATTGTACCATTTTAGATGATTGACTGTACTCCTCTTGGGGGCAATCAAGATCTAAGTTTTGCATTTTCTATCAATTCAATCAATCAAATTGCATTAATTTAGTTTATATTATGTATTGCATATGGTGTTCACCTCATTTTAATGATATTCTACATTCTAGGATCAATTCTATTTTAGAACATAAAGGCATTTAATTTACTTCAGATCAAATTTGATTTTTAGGATCGATTAAGCCTTTAATTAGAGTTTTTGTGTACATTAAATTGTATTTTGCATTATATTTCCCCTATTTTGGCATCCATTTGTTTAGTTACAGGTTTCTGATGAAATTGGCTCAAACGATTTAGTTTTATTTCATACGATCTCGTCCAATTTCAGATGAATCTATGCAATTACAGATGAACCTGCAAAATTGCAGTCGATTCTATTCAATTGAAGATGAATTTACAAAATCAGAGACGATTTGGACTACTTCAAAAAGTTGAATCTTCATCAAACATCCAGAATCGGGTAAGATCATTCCAGTTTCTTTCAAGCATTGCATTTAGAGTTCATTTTTGTTTACTGTTTGCATATAAATCACAATTCACATATAGAATATTTTAATTTCATCCTGGCCAACCTAGATATTTGATTTATTTTAAACTAAAATGAACACATCAAACTCATTTCTAGCCTAGGCTCGAAAGCTGCCACCAAACGCTTCCTGGTGAACCCACCATCTGTCGACAAATCACCAAAGAGGACATGACTCAAGTGTCCCTCGTCCAAGGTGTAGCTTTACCATTTTCCCATTCCTCTATGAGGTGCGGATCCATTAGCCTAGAGGAAATGGGTGCAAAAATTTTAAACCTACATTCTTTGGTGAACCCAACATGAAACACATTAAATACCCTTTTGAAAATAAAATATATAAAAAAAAAGAGAACTTAAAATTTTAAGTCACTTGATCTATCAATCCCTTAGATGATAGATTACAATAGAAAACGTGGTGTTATGATTAATTTTGGTGTTCAACTAGCAACCATAGAAATTTCTACTCTAGTTAGAGGTCCTAGATTTAGATCTCAAGCACATTGGAACGAATTGGATAGAAGGTTAACTATTATTGAGTCTAGAGCACCCGAACTTAGACAAATCAAGAGGTTTGATTTAGATAGAATCCTGGATTTCGATAATTTATCCTTCTACCATGACCTTCAGAGAGCTTACCATAGATGGCTAGCAGATAAACGGATGTTCATTTCCTCTGACATATACACCTTTGAATATTATATTGAAAATGTTGTAGTACACAAATTTCTATCATGTATAGAAGACCAAGAGGTTGTTTTGACTGATAGAAGAAGATTTAACAGAGTTCCTAGGACCGTATTATACCGAGAATATTATCACAAACTCTATTTTTATGTGCCTAATTTTGAATTTGATCATATCACTATAGCACACTTTGTCCAATTTTTGAAAAAACAACTTTCAATTTGAAGAAGAGCATTACATAACACCTGATGAACTTGAACCTATCAATGATATTTACAAGTTGTTTTTGTAGAACTATATTATAATATTTTGTATTCCCTATTTTCCTTTAATTTCTGCAAAGTAAAGCCATAAAAATCTAAAATATATATATAAATATACTACATTAATTAGGTATATATATAAAATATATACCCCCTTAAATTCCATCGCATTTATATATAAGAACATATATATTTGCAAAAACTTAAATCTACCATAATGCCTAAACTAAGGAGTGGCAAACAGATAGATGATGAGTGGGTAGGACAACCACCTACTCAAAATACCCCTCTTGAAGAACAAGATTAAGAGGGAGTTGCTAAGGACCACCATGATGGGAGTCCTGCTGAAGAATATGAACAAGAAGTTGATAGGGAATATGAAATTGGATCACCTAGAGTGACTCTAGAAGGAACTGTTAATTTTAAATCTATGGAACACCTAAAATTTGTAAAATCTAACCTTGAGGGTTTTATTCTAGCATAACTAGAAGATAAATATGGAATTATTGAGACATAGGCAACTTTAGAGAATGTATTTCAAATGCATACAAACCCTCTTTCATTCATAGATCAAGAAAGTGACCAAGAAGGGCCATCAAATGAAAATATGGCATCTTTGATTCAAAACATGCAACAACAAAAAACAACTCAACATTCTAAAATTCCTATGAATAAACCAAAAAGCGGTCTACCACCTCAGAAACCATCATTTACTACTCTATTTTCTCAATATATTAATAAAAAAAATTCAAATCAGTAGAAACCTAAACCAAAAACAAATGTCAACTATCAACAAAAAAAAGTTCAATAGAACACTGTCCCATATCCACTTCATAACACCCTTCCTAGTAATACTTTGCACAACAGTAATCTAGCATTAAATATTTATTTTATGCCATCTTACACTCAAATATCCAACACTATCATGCAACCAAACCAACATGGTGGACAATCCAGTAATCTTGAAACCACAGTGAAACAATTAGTTTCCCGCATGGACCAAATAGACCCCTACCATCCCTCATACAACTATCAAGAGATGTGTAGTCAACCTTTGGATCCCATAGTTGTTGCTCAATCGTACCTAAAGCATTTTTCTATGCTTGTTCTCCCTATATACAAAAGAACCGAATATCCCATAGAGAATATTCGTATGTTTAGAATAGCATGTCATGATATATCTCATGATGATTTGCTATTTCTAAATATGTTCTCAAAAATCTTGGGAGGTATGGCATTGGAATGGTATTATCATTTACCTACTAATTCTTTGAGAAATTTTGAAGAAACAACTGAATCATTTGTCCACCAATTTAGTGCCTACATAGAGAGGCATGTGACAATTAAGGATTTGTACAACTTGAAACAGGGCAAATATTAATGCTTTGCCGATTTCCTAGAAATATGGAGATAGTTGCTAGGGAAATTACACTTTGCATTACCCCATAGAGAGATGTTGGACATTTTTATTAATAACTTGCAAGAACAATTGTCCTATGAGCTTTCAACTACTACCTTGACAACCTTCGATCAGGCTATAGATTTAGCACAAAGAGTGCAATATGCCCTCATTAGGAGAGGCCAATTTAATAAGGATGATGATAAGGCATCTAAAAATTAATATAAGAATAAGCAAGTTGTGGGTGATGAAGTCACTGACAATAGAAATACTATGAATGTTAATATTGTAAAAACCGTAGAGAAGTTTGTATTAAAGGCTCCTGATAGACCTCCAAGAGAATTCACTAGGTTAAATCAACCTTTATCCACTATCTTGCAACAATTATTAGAATGAGGTTTATAACAAATACCTAAAATTCAGGAACCTGATACAACCATACCTAGATACAGAGCAGACCTACATTGTGATTTCCATAGAGGGCCTGGACATTCAACAAATTCTTTCAAGAGATAAAAACTTAAAATACAATATTTGATTGATAACAATGAGATGGAAGTACAAAATTTCCAACCAAAAAAAAATGCTCCAAAAAATATCCAAAAAGATACACAACCAAATCAGAATCAGAATGCAAATCAAACATTTTACATTTTTCAACATTCTTTACCCAAGCACGGTAAAGAAGTGGCTAATCAAGCCGAACATCATAATGTTCCCCATAAAACCCGGTATGTGGGAACCATTAGTGGAAATGTACCTTCTCATGACTTTGAGATATTTTGGACAACATTATCTATGGTCACAACTAGACCCATACACAACATTCAAACATCACATCCAAGTGATACAGATTGTGAAATAGAAAGTGACCTGGATATTACATTCAGTCAATCGAATAGCTCTGAAGATGAGTCATAACCTATTCTCCCTATCACAACACATATGGTTCCATACGAACCATATCCAAGAAGTATCACAACACGACCATCCTCACAACTATCCTCCCTAATGAACAAGCCATAAACGATAGACCACGACCCATTCATCATGCACAAAACAATATTGTGGGTACCATCAAAGTCGTTACTAGACAACAGGCCCAAAATTCTCAACAAGATCAAAATCATAATGATAAATCAGCCCCATTTGTTTTTAAGGTTCCTAGTAAAGGAAATAATGCATAAAATGCTCAACCTAAACTCCCTTATGATATCAATGAAGAACTTTCTAATATTATAGCAAGGATTTCCCTCTTAGACCTTATAAGATCATCTCCCACACATAGGGAATAATTAATGCATACATTAAGTCAAATGATGGTACCACACGACATACAACCTAAAGTTATGGTGAATACCATTATACCTCATCAATTCAACTGTATTGACTTTTGATATAAATACATCCCACTTCATAGTTTACATAAAGGCAATCCCTTGTACATTACTACATTAATCGGAGATGTAGCTGTCAAAAGAGTTTTAATTTATAATGGTTCATCCCTAAATATTTGCACTTTCAAATTTTACCAGATATTTGGATTTAGAAGTGATGAGGTGAAGAGAATAGATATGATCATAAAAGCCTTTAATGATGGAATACAAGAAACATGTGGAGTTATTACAATCCCATTACAAGTTGGTCCAAGAATTGTGGATACTACCATATTTATTGTACATTGCCTTGCATCGTACAATATACTTTTGGGTTGCCCTTGGATCAATGCAATGTGAGATGTACCCTCTACCTTACACCAATGTGTCAAATTTGAATTCAAGAATCAATTGGTCACCATTCATGGTGATCCCAGACAATTTGATATGTGCGCCTTGGCAGAACCAATTGGAGTTCAATTTTTCTCCACATTATTCTTCTACTCTTCCTAATTCTGCTTTTCCTTCTAAACGTGTGAAACTCACACCTAAAATATCATCTCCTCCATCTACACCAATTACATCCTCATCTCCTCAACATTCTCCTAAGTAATCTCCACCAAAATCTACATTTAATACTAGTCCCACAATATTTTCTCCTTGTTCTATCCCTACATCGTCTGAATCCATAATAAATCCATCTACCACAACCTCTATTCCATCCACATATACTAAATTTAACCTCTATTCCATCCACATCTACTAAATTTATCTTTTCTGCATCTAAAGCCGTAGAATAGGCTCCTTCTACCTCATATGCTTTGTCTGATGAGATATTACCTGATTTTTCTAAAATTCTCATAACATCAAAAGAACTAGATTTTTCTATACAAGATTCCCTTGCCTTAAACAAATTACCACTGTCTCCTCGCACCTTGGGCTTGCCACAACCTATGGGAAGTATTTACCAAGTCGGGAGTTGTACCTTCATTTATAAGGGATATGATTGGGGTAGAATACCTAGAAATATTAAAACTAATTATTATGGATATGCTCAATGTTATTTCACCGATAAATACATCAAAGCTAAACCTATAATGCTTAAATTAGGATATGAAGGGAAAGGTTTGGGACCTTTCCATAATGGCATGAAAGAACCATTTAAGGTCGAAGCATGGCCTGCCCGATGTGGTATAGGCCTATTTTCTAGTAAGTGTCAGCTATTTCCATTTGAGGATGAGGATCACTTAATACCCTATCAATATTATTTAGACGAACAAGAGATCCTTAAGTCTATGGGTAAGTTATTTTCTTGTAATATGCTATCTATAGCTTACCCCGAAATGATTGTTGAGTTGGACGAACAATTAGAGGGTGACATTTTCCATGATATTTCTATTGAAGACTTATTGCATAATGAATTTTATTTGTATGGGTCTATACCACCTGTCACTCATCTTGAGGCCACAACCCCTCAAGAAGAATTATCTAAGTTGACCTTAGAAGAATTACAAGAATTGGGTGTGTCACCCTCCCCTCCTAATTTTGAAAGAGACTTACATATGGAAGTGGAAAGTGTCGTAAAAGTTAATATTGGAACAGAAGAGAATTCTCACATAGTCAACATTGGATCAGAATTAAATGAAGAAAAAATAAATAAATACACTGCATTTCTTACAGAATATAGTGATGTCTTTGCTTGGACATACGTAGATATTCCTGGTTTAGACTATTATGTAGTTATGCATCATCTAGTAGTATGACTGGATGTGAAACCAATTAAGAAAAAACTTAGAAAAATGCATCCTAAGGTTGCCCTACTAGTCAAAGGTGAGTTATAAAAAATCCTAAATGTTACATTTATTCAATCCATTGATTATTTTGATTGGATTTCTAATGTTGTCCCTGTAACTAAAAAAGAAGCAACCAAGATTAGGGTTTGTACATACTTTAGATACATTAATGTTGCATGCCCTAAATATGATTTCCCTCTTCATGATATGGATCAGATCATTGATTTTACTGCTAGAAGTGGGATGTTATCCCTTGTGGATGGATTCTCAGGTTATAATCAGATCAGGATAGCTCTTGAAGACCAAGCCAAAACAACCTTTATTACCCCTTGGGGAACCTTTTGTTGGAAAGTAATGCCATTCGGATTAAATAATGCAGGTGCAACCTATCAACGAGCTATGACTTACATTTTTCATGATATGATGTATGATATTCTGCATGATTATGTGGATGATATTATAGCCCTTTTTGCTAAAGAAGATGAACATTTAGATGATTTGAGAAAAGTATTTTATCAGTTAAGAGAATACCATATCCGTTTAAACCTAGCAAAATGTATATTTGGATTTAAGTCAGGTAAACTGTTGGGGGTTATTGTTTCTTTGCATGGCATCAAAATTTATCCTCTTAAAATTTAGGCTATCATTGATATGCCAGATCCTAAAAATATATCTGATTTATGAATTTTACAAGGTAAACTAATCTATCTGTCGTTTCATTGATAAGCTAGTGGACAAAACTGGACCTTTTCTCAAATTGCTTAAGAAAAATACTTTCTTTCAATGGGATGATGAATGTAAAGAAGCCTTTGAACAAATAAAACAATATCTTTTAAGTCCTCTTGTGCTTGCTCCTCCCAAAATTGATCGCCCTTTCATCTTGTACATTTCTGCTTCATAATTTGCCTTAGGAGCTATGTTAACTCAACTTGATGATGAGAAGAAAGAACAAGATAATTATTATATTAGTAGAACATTAATAAGTTATGAAACTCATTATACATCACTAGAAAAGTTATGTTTGGCAGTTGTATTTTCTATGCAGAAATTGTGCCATTATATGCTTAGTCAAAAGACATATGTCATTGCCAAATCTGATCCCTTGAGGTATCTCATGAGCTGACCTTATCTATCTGGTCACAAATATAGGTGGGTTCTCACTTTGAGTGAGTTTGAACTCACATTCATAGGTCAAAAATCCATTAAGGGTCAAATCATAGCAGACCAATTAGCTGCTACACCCTTAGAAGCCACTCATCCCCTCATCATTGAGTTTCTTGATGAATGCCTCAATCTAGAGGAAGATCATTCTGAATAATGGTCTTTATATTTTGATGGATCCCGATGTATGAGTGGGGCTGGTGTGGGTATCATCCTAATATCCCCCCAGAAGCACCTAATACCTTTATCATTTAAGTTAAAATTTTCTTGCACTAATAACACGACCGAATATGAAGCCCTAATCCTTGGATTGCGAGATACCTTAGCACTAAAAATTAAATACTTATTAGTTTTTGGTGATTCTCAATTAGTAATAAATCAAATTAATGATGTTTATCAAACCCGAGATGATAAACTTCACCCATATAAAGCCTATGTATTACAGTTGATATCCTTATTTGATAAGATCACCATAGAATCTATTCCTAGAACTAGTAATCGTGTTGTTGATGTTATGGTTGCAGCCGATTCCTTGTTGTCCTTGGATTTGTATGACGAGTATGCTACTATCATTATTCGCTGACTCCTGGAACATGCTTTTGCCAAATCCTGTTTAGAGCCATTGGATGTATTTCTAATCAACAATATTTCTCCCAAACCATGGTACATCGACATCCTCAATTTTCTCCAGAAGGGAACCTTCCCTGAAGGTTTTAATAGGAACCAACATCAGTTATTACGTAAATGAGTTGTTCACTTCGTAATAGTTTGCAATACTTTGTATAGGAGATCCTTTGAAGGTATCCTATTAAGATGTTTAAACCTAGACGAATCTATAAGAGCTTTAAGTGAAGCCCATGACGGATCTTGTGGAGGACACTTTAGTGGTAGTGCCATTGCTAAGAATCTCCTTAGAATATGATACTTTTTGCCTACCATGGAAAAGGACGCCCATGATTATGTGCACCATTGCGATAAGTTCCAGAAACATGCTGACCTTGTCCATGCTCCTGCGCAAGAACTCCAATCTATTTCATCTCCTTGGCCCTTATCTAAATGGGGTTTAGACATCATTGGTAAAATCAATCCTATATCATATGATGGTCACAAATTCATCATAATTGCAACTGAATACTTTAAAAAATGGGTAGAAGCTATACCTTTAGCTTCTTGCATAGGAACCCAAGTTTAAAAATGTATTCTCAATCAAATCATTTGTAGGTTTGGAATTCTTGCAAATCTTATCTCAGATAATGGAACTTGTTTAAAAAATAAATATGTTAAGAAATTATGTCAGAAATATAAAATTCAACATCGTTGGTCCACTCCCTATTATCCCTAGGGTAATGTCCAAGCAGAAGCATTTAATAAAACCTTGATTAAAATTCTCAAAATATTGGTTAACAAATTAGGTGGCAACTAGCATATGCAATTATATCCTGCTCTGTAGGCTTATCTAACCAGTGTTCGTACTCCCACAAGCACTTCACCTTTTGTTTTGGTTTATGGTGCTGAAGTTGCCTTTCCTTTTGAACTATAAGTTCCTTATTTGGCTCTGCTAATTCAAGATACTGAAGTAGGAGATGAATATCATGTTGGCAGATTCAATCAGCTGGAACTTCTAGACGAGAAGCGCATCAATGCTCTAGAACATCTTCATGTCTATCAAAACAATCTCAAAAGAGCATATTCAAAGAATGTTCATAACCGATATTTCGAAGTTGACGATCTAGTCTTAAAATAAAATCAAAAGAACACTAATGCCACTAAAGATAATAAAGGTAAATTTCAGCCCAATTGTCTTGGACCATACATCATCACTGCTAAATTTGGATCAGGTGCATATCGATTGGCAACCTTGGATGGAAAATATCTCAAGGAACCCATGAACATTATGCATCTTAAACGATATCATGCTTAAATTCAAAGTCTCATCATTGTACACAATTTTTTATGTTTTCTCATTTCAGCAATTCATATAAGATATTCAAAATTATCAAAAAAAAATATTCACATTGTATATGATTTCTCATTTCAGCAATTCATATAAAACTCTAAAAATCAAATAAAAATCATAAAGTTATAAAAAAAATCAAAAACATGTTCATTTGCATTACCAAATTCTGAAATTTTACATTTATATTTTCCTTTGTTTCGAATAAATTTAGAAGTTATCTTGGACCATGCACTTCAAATTCACATGAATAAATATTTTGATCTTAGCACTATGACTATAAATCTCTCTTATATCGAAGCACTATTGCAATAAATAATATTTTGATTTTTGGGAACTGATCTCACTATTTACTTGAATCAAGTCCACTTTTACATATTAAAATGATTTGTTGCAAATTCGAAAAATGATACTACATAGTAGTTGTGGTCTCTTAAGTGAAAAGTTTCCCTTGCTATCCTATCATGCGCATGGTCTAGAATCTTTGAGAATTGGCAAAAGGACAAGCTCACCCCTACCCAAAATAAAAATCCCTTGCTCCACATCTAAGCTGAGCAAGTATCCCTAGAATAGAAATAAAAATAAGAAGAAAACAAAAAAAGAAATCGAAAGAGAAATATGCAAAAGAAATCCAAGCAATATCCAAGAAATATCAAATATCAAAACTCAAAAAACCAGAAAAATAAAAAAAAGCACAAAAAGAGAAAAATAAAAGCAATAAAATCCCCCCTACCCTTTGAAATAAAAGAAGGGTGAATGAGCTTGAATCCCTGGAATTCTCAATTATTCAAAAATCATGAGGTAAGCCCCATAACAGGTGATTTGTGCCCAACTTGCTTGACATTGGGTAATTCCTTTTCGCATGGTGACATGTATGTCACATTAGCAACCTTATTTTGTACAGACCTATGTTCGCTTGTGGATTAGCTAACTTTTGATGACCTAACTTACTTAGTAGTTTGGTACGGTTACATGCACAAAAATCATGGTTAATGAATCTTCAATCGCACACACATTGGTTCATTCAAATTGCTTGCACCAAAATACCTTACTCAATATCGGTAAATGAACATTACAAAGCACACACAGTTGATCTTTGAGAGAATTTGTGTCATTATGTTAAATCAAAATGGGTAATGAATTACATTTGCACACACTGGTTCTTGATAAATTTAATTTTTTCTTTGAAATAAATTAAAATATGACTTTGAAATTTTTAAAAAAGTATCCATTATTCTTTTCAAAATAGTTATTTCTTACAAAAACATTGACTTCATTATGATGGTATCATTTTCAAGAAATTATAAATTCAAAACTTTCATACTTATGAATTTTTCCTAGCATAAGTCAATTTTGCGATCTTTAAAAAAAACTTTAATTTTATTTTTTATCAAAATATTTCAAAATCTTGCAATAAAATTTCATCAAAATTTTTTACTTTTGTGATGATGGTATAGTTCCTGAACCAACTTGGAATTTTATGCCTAGCACAAGTCATCTTTATCTTATTTTATGTTTCTCATAAAAAAAACCATGCAATAAAACTGTTGCAGTTTTGACTTTCACGATGATGGTATAATTCCTAACCAATTTGGAATTTTATGCCTAGCGCAAGTCATATTTACAAATTTTGTACCCATCATAAAATTATCAAATAAAACATCATATTTTCTTTCATTATGATTTTCGCGATGATGGTATAATTCCGCAATTTGGAATTCTATGCCTAGCGCAAGTCATCATTTTAATTTTTTGTGCCCACAAGCATTTCATAAACCTATAAAAACATGTGACTTAATTATTCTTTGCAAAAACATGCTTCAGCAAAAAATGAAATTTTCATACCATCTTACCATATTTATCATTTCGATTTATGATTCCTAAGTACACATTAAATTGCCCATCACACTTAGGAATTCATGCTTAAACACAAATTATTCTCTCATGTTTTCATGCTTAAAGTTATTTGAAATCTTGTTCCAAAACAACATCAAAACATCATTACTTTCTCATCACCAAAAGCCTTAAGAATTACTCTTAAGAAAAAATAACTACTTTTGCAATATTACCCATAACAGGATCAACTTAATGATCTAGTGAGCAGCGACTCCATCAAATGGTCATGTCGTAGCATCTACATCCTTCACAGTTTATTGTCAAAAGTATTTTTATATCTTCATTTTCATCCACACATTTGTTGTCACAACACATTCTTTCATTTAATTTTATAGCATGAGAAAACCATAAATATTCAAGACATGCAATCATATGAAAATACAAATCCTAAAGCATCATTACAAACATATGTCACATCACAAAAACATATCTATATATCAATCGATCATCTCGATTGGGATGCCACAATATATGACTTGACATACTCAATCATCATACAAAATCTACAAAAACTATATACATCTCATCTATCTATCCCCTAGATCCTCTCGAGCTCTCTGCCTCACCTCCTCCACCTCCAAGAGTTGGAGGAGGTGGTCACATAAATACCTCTGCAATATGAGTCCTTTAAGTCATCCTCGATGAACTCTTGGATGACGATCCAACCCGAATAGGTCCTGCTATGTCTGCATGTAACTCGTCTTTACGGTCCTCAGGGGAAAATATGTAGTACATCCCATGATAAAATGCGGTCTATGACATAGACCGCACCAACTCTAAGGTACTAAATCCTCCTCCTCTCGCCTTGAGCCATAGGACCTTTGCCTATAGTCTCTGTACCTGTGCTCGTCGTGCAATGTCTATCACCTAGAGACCCTGCACCTGCTTTTGTAGTGTGGCATTCTCTACCCGGAGAGCTACCATCTCATTACTCTCTCCCATCTCCACATCCTTACCCTTACTGGGTGAAGGTGGCCTATCTTCTTGTAGAGGAGAAGATCTCTCCCTCCTCTACTCTCTCCTCTGCCTCTCCCCAGGATGTACCCTTTATTTTTGATGAGCACTTGTGGGGATCACATGTCCACCCTGCATCCTCACCCTCCTATATATAAGATGTTCCTATCCTCTTTGTCCTATCTCTCCTTGTGTCATAGCCTATCACCGCTATACCATCTGCTGCATGACTACGTGCATCAGTCCCCGTAACTGAGTCATGCATGGTGGGCGAATCGTAGCATACCACACATCATAACCCACATTAATTTCTGCATCATCCCCATATACTAGCTGGATGGGGGCATCATCCTCATTATGGCTCATGAAACACCGCATGTTTAGGATCCCACTCAATGTCATGGCATCCCACACTATATTAGAAAACTTGTAATCCCTCATCGTTGAAATCCTCTTTTGGAGCCCGAATTGATAGAGGACTCGGTCATATTAGTGGAGCTCTATCTTACCCCACTCCAACCTCATCCAAATGACTCATATGATATGAGCCAACTCATATCCATCATCTTGCCATCCTGGAATCCCCCTCCATGGCCTCCAGGTAATATGATCATCAGTAAGATCATCAATAAGCCTGCGTGAGGTAGATAAATTTGATCGCCTTTGTGACCCTCTGTGCAACCACCAGTGGAACACCTTGGGCCTCTCTCGGTCAACCCCTATCAGTGGTAGTCCCACAAGTCATCTCAATACGATGTGCTCCCAATACCAAACTTGGAGGAGCGAAGTCAACACCATGCATTTGCCTCTCTTGTACACGATCCCGTGGAGGATCTTGTACAAGCGGCATAGAACATACGACCCCCAAGAAAACCTATATCTGTGCTCTCTCATGTCACATATGACATCTGATAGTAGCCATGGTACTCTGCATCTACTCTGGTGGCATAGCAATAAGCCACCCACCACCCCAACCAACACCTTAGTCAAGGCAGATACTCCGTCTGTATGTCACAAAGTCTCGATGTTCACTCCACCCTTCTCCAAGATGAAGCTAGCATCGCCAGCTAACCTCAGCATCACTCGACCATGACTGGTCGAAGCAGCAATAAATCTGCTCTGGATGGGGATCTATAAAATCCTCCATACATCCTCCAAAGTGGGAGTCATCTCCCATGTCGGTAGTCGAAAGCAGGATGACTTCGGATACCATCTCTCTGCAAGGGCTATCAGTAGCCCCATATCTATAGGAACCTGTGGCATCTCTACCACATGCTGCAGTCCCACTGCCTCTAAGATATCCCTCTTCACCTGGGTCAGTGAGGCCAAATCATCTCTCAAACCACCATATTTCCACTCTTGACTTTTTAGCAACTCCTCCTGCAAAACAAACAACAAAAATCAAAATTAGTACATCATAAAAAATCAATAAAATCAATAAATAAAAATCGCCTAACAATTTTTTGATATCGTCCACTATTGGACGATATCATCCCTAATTTTATGAGATCATCCTTGTTTCAACGAAATTGTCCCACCTTGTACTATTCAGCCCTAATAGCTGAATTATCCCTCATTGGACATGATCACCTCGAATTCGTCAAGTTTGAGTGGTACGATCTTGTTGAAATTGGGACGATCTTGTCAAAATCAAGACAATATCGTCAAGATCACCTCGATTTCATCAATGCAATGAAATACGGTCAATGCCCTAAAATCCAAAACTAATTAAATTTAAACCTAAAAATTTTAGCTAATAATATTTCAAAAAAGATTAGAAACCTTACCTGCATCCCTCGCCACACCGCAGTCGCTCGATGCTCAGTCTCCACCATTTCTCCTACTTCAGAGCTCTCAAATGGTAAAAGTAAAAAAAAATTGAAATTAGGTTTTACCCTATTTTCTAAAATATATATTAAAAATGCACTTTTAAATAATTTAACTCTTTTGCATTTTTACCAAATGACCGATTTGGATAAAAATACAGAGGGGGCACCACAGTAATTAGTTGCATGATTCAACTTAGAATCGTCACCTAAAAATTGGAATAAATTGTTGCTTTCTCATAAAGCGTGCCAAATTCTTCTTTCACGTATTTTTCATGGAAAATTCGCTAAAGAGGGGGTAAAATGTAACACCCTAAATTTGATGCAGTTCAATTTTTCCTAGGTTAATAATTCAAAATTTAACCTCGAAATCACCTTTTAACTACCTGCCTCAATTTTTGCACCAAATATAGAGGCAGTTATGGTAGTTGGACGATATCGTCGTCGATTTGATGATATCATCCCTAATTGGACAAAATCATCTAGAACTGAATGTCCAAACAATTTTGTTCAAAAACCAAATTTTCATAATTAGAAACAGTTCCAAATCCCATTCTTAGCTTAGCAGAAGCATGTCTACGCTATTGAAGGACATTTTGCTAGAGATCTCCCATATTGGGATGACTCCCAACCTCCTAACTCCCCCCTCAATCCTATTTAAACTATGAATTTCATTAAACCCACCCTGGCTGATCAATTTCCTACAACCTAAGATCCATACCCTGTTAGAACACTCTGAAATTCAATCATTTGCATAGTTTTTCCAAATCCATTTGCAGGTTTTTATTTTGCATTAGTCAGAGGAAGCTCAAATCGTCGTAGATGATCCTGTTCACAACCAAGATGATTTCATCCTGATTGGAGGCAATCTTGTACCATTTTAGACAATCTTGACTGTACTCCTCTTGGGGGCAATCAAGATCTAAGGTTTGCATTTTCTATCAATTCAATCAATCAAATTGCATTAATTTAGTTTATATTTTGTATTGCATCTGGTGTTCACCTCATTTTAATGGTATTCTAAATTCTAGGATCAATTATATTTTAGAACATAAAGGCATTTCATTTACTTCAAATCGAATTTGATTTTTAGGATCGATTAAGCATTTAATTAGATTTTTTGTGTACATTAAATTGTATTTTGCATTATATTTCCCCTGTTTTGGCATCCATTTGTTTAGTTGTAGGTTTTTGATGAAATTGGATCAGACGATTTCTTTTGATTTCAGATGATCTTGTCCGATTTCGAATGAATCTATGCAATTACAGATGAACCTACAAAATTGCAGTCGATTATGTTCAATTGAAGATGAATTTGCAAAATCAGAGATGATCTGGACTGCTTCAAAAAGCCAAATCTTCATCAGACATCCAGAATTGGGTAATATCATTCCATTTTCTTTCAAGCATTGCATGTAGAGTTCATTTCTATTTACTATCTGCATATAAATCACAATTCGCATATAGAATAGTTTAATTTCATCCTGGCCAACCTAGGTATTTGAGTGATTTTAAACTAAAACAAACACATCAAACTCATTTCTAGCCTAGGATCGGAAGCTGCCCAAACACTCTACCATAAAATCGGTTGAGACAAACTGAAATCTCCTTCCACATGACATGTATGTCATCCATAAACTAGGAGAAGACCTTGAAAAATTTACTCACAAAAATGGAACCCCTAATCTAGATGATACAAGCAAACCATCCAACCACTACGCAATACTGACTGAGATCGATTTGATGGGTGGAAATATTCTTTTAATGCTCCATTTTCTAAATAATTTATAAAAAATGGTTTTGGATTTCAAACTAGTAACCTCTTTTGAGAAAATAAGAGGTAAAACTACTACACCAAATCATCTTACTTAGAGTAGAGCTACAAATAAATCCTCTTAGCATGTATGTGCATGAATTGATCAAGAAAATACACTTGTAGTAGTTGAGTCCTTGGGAATTGATCTATAGCATTTAATTAGAAAAATATTAACTCCATTTGACACAATGCAAATTGAGATGTTTCTATAGAATTGGAAAAATACCAAGGAGTATTGATTAAAAAAAATGATGTGAAAATTTTTAAATTCAATTCCTCCTATGGAAACCACACATCCTTATTGTTATACTTTCTATATCAATGCAAACACTTCTTCCAACACTAGAATTTTATGGATGCATGGAGACATAGGCAAGTGGGTGATGTGTAAAAAATAGACGAAGAAGATTCCATTTTGAATAGGAAAAAATAGTGGGAAAGGAAATTTTAAATTTGAATTTTGAAATTTTTTTTTTAAATAATCATAACCTAAATTCAATATGATGCCTTTGATCATAAGAAAATAATTTATTTTATGTTGATGAGTGAAGTAGCTTCAAATTTTCCTTTGATACCATGTTCAAATTCACAATATTTCCTAGAAATATTTCAAATCATGCATTCACCACAATCATATGCAAAAAATACGTAGAAGTAATCAAAATATAGCAATAGTAAATTAAGTAAAGATATGAAGGAAGATGACAAGAGGAAGTAGAAGGTGGGTGTTTGTGGACACCCCGATATATCACATTTTATTTACACTTATGATACAAATGGATTCTCATTGAGGGGTATTTATAGTGGTACCAAAATCCTAATGAGAATTTAACCTAAATTTGGCATTCACTTAACCTTGATGTTAACTTTAAAATAAAATAATAATAAATTACCCTTTAAGCAAGGTTGGCATAAATGTGAATTAGCCAATACCACTAAGGGTGAAATATGAATTGGGCCCTAGGCTTACATGAACATGCACATAGGTGTACATAAATTATAAATGTTCATAGGCTTACATAATCACATGAATTTATGCTATATTAGTAGTGCTCATAAACACTTCTTCACACTTTTGGCCTTGGTCTTAAATTGTTCAAATTACTCATATTTCAACACAATAATCATATACATTCAATTATTTCTTAGATATGCTTGACATGCATTGTCTACAATCATTTTTAGAGCATATTAAAAATAAAAACCTTCAAATCTTCCCACCTTATATTCTAGAACAAGGTTTTTTTTTTAAATCACAAGAAGGAGTTCAAGCCCACTAGTGCATTCACAAGGTTAATTTCTTAGGTATAGAAGCAATTTTTTACCTCTTCAAAATTATCTATAGCATATTTTTGTTATGCCATTTAAGGGATAATTATAAGGGAACATGGTCATGTGGGTCATTCTTTGACCACATTGAAAAATAAGAAAATGGTTTAATTGAAGCTTGTTGTGGTTGATCCACAACACACCCCAAAATTGGGGACCCACCTTTTTGTAGGCTTACAGGGAAGGATCTCAGTGACCCAGATGCCAGAATTGAAGAAAAAGAGAAAATGCACAAGTGTAGAAAGGGGTCGCGAAATCGCGACAGGTAGCGAAATCGCGACATGTCGCGAAATCGCGACCAAAACCGGAGAATTGTCACGAAATCGGGACATGTCGGAAAATCGCGGTCAGCGCGGTCAACGGCAACAAAACAGAAAAACTATCGCGACGTGTCGGTGACCAGGAGGAAAAAAGTGTCACGAAATTACGACGTGTCGGTGACCAGGATGAAAAGGATGTCGCGAAATCGCGACATGTCGCTGAGGAGAAAAGAAAAGGTGTCGCAAAATCGCGACATGCTGTTGGGAAGAAAATAAATGATGTCGCAAAATCGCGACACGCCGTTGGAAAAGGATGAGAATGGTCGCGATTTCGCGACGTGTTTTGCCGAAGCGTACGGGTGATGAAAAGTGTCGCGATTTCGCGACGTGTTTTGGAAAGGTGTACGAAAGCGGAAAAACGTCATGATATCGCGACAGGAAATAGCTAAAGGACTCGATGAGGAAAGACGTCGCGATTTCGCGATCGATTGCAGCAAAGGTGTACGGACGGAGAAAGTGTCGTGATTTCACGACGTGTTTTGGCAAACTGTACGGACGAAGAAAATGGTCGCGATATCGCGACAGGTTTTGCCAAGGCGTGCGGAACAGAAAAATGGTCGCGATTTCGCGACATGTTTCAGGGAGGCGTACAGAAAGAAAAAGCGATAGCGATATCGCGACAGAAAGCTGCATGAAGGTTCGAAGAGGAAAAATGTCGCGATATCGCGACAGGTTTTGCCAAGACGTACGGATGATGAAAGGTGTCGCGATTTCACGACGCATTTTGGCAAAGTTGTACGGTACAAGGAAGATGTCGCGAAATCACGACGGAAATGAAAATCAGGCTCGAAGCAGAGAAGCGGTAGCGATATCGCGACGGTTTGTCGAAAGAGGGCAAGAGGATGATAATGGTCGCGATGTCGCGACGTAAAGTTGCCCAGGAGGTCCGAGAGAAAAACGGTAGCGATTTCGCTACATTATTCAGTGACAACACCACTTCGAAAAGAGAAGGGCTTAAGGCCAAAAGTGGTAGCGAATCGCTACCACATTTCAAAGGGACGCTGCAAGGCCAAGGTGGTAGCGATATCGCTACCACATTTTGAAAAGGGCTCAAAGTTAGAAAGTGGTAGCGATATCGCTACCATTCGAAGAAGAAGGCTCAGGATGTTAAAAGGGTAGCGATATCGCTACGAGAAGTGGCCGGAGGTAGACAAATGAGAAACAGTCGCGACATCGCTACGGGGAGTGTATGAAGGCGTACGGTAGGAAAGCAGGTAGCGATATCGCGACATGTCGCAATTTCGTGACATGTCACGATTTTGCGGTCGGGAAGGTGAACAGGCGGACTTGCAGTTTTGTCGGGTTCTTTCGCAGAAAAGCGTTACAGCAGGCGCAGAAAATGCGTGACACGTGGCGTGCAGGTGTCAAACTTGCAGAGGCGTTACATGCAGAGATGAATTTCGGAGCGTTTCCAAATTTGAGCGTGAATCAAAGCGAGAAAAAGCAAGAATTTGAGGGGTCATGTGCAGGAAGGTGAAATGAAGCGACGGAGGAAATCGAAGAGCCATAACAATGCTATAAAGCCAGAAATGCAAATTGAAGATGGGTTGGAAAATTGCCGAATACGGAGTTGCAGAGACGAAAGCTTTGTGCTATTCTGGGCCCGTACTTGGGCAATTTCCTTCTTTTTGTTCTGGGATTTTCTTTTACACCTGGAACATTTTTGAATGTAATCGAGATATCATTTAAATACAAATACAGAGAGTTGGCATCTTATTGGATGAGAAAGAAGGAGTAACTTTTGCATGCATGATTTAATGTTTATATTTCCCTTCCAGATTTCTTAGGTTTTTAGGTGAAGTTAATGCAAGATCTCTTGGTTGCTTCATGCGAATGCCTATTTTCTAGAATTACCATAGAAACCCTCGAGACTCGCACCTGGCCTATTTGGATTGTGTGGATGTGCAGGTTCATTAGGTTAGGTTGCATGTAGAAAGCCTCAGTATCTTCGGTTTCATCAGATTAATGACAGCTTTCTGACTGTAATCTATTTTTATTGTTACTTTTGTTTACTTTTGTCTTTGCTTTTCAAACCCATATTTTATTTTCAGCAGTTTAATTATCGTGTTTGAATAAATCATCGAAAATCCATCAGAATTAAAGGTTAAAACAGATTTTATTCATTTTGAGTCCATTGAAAGTTCAAAATTAATAAACCACAATGCCCCTTGTTAACATCCACTTGCAAACCCTAAGGTGTTCTTAGCATTTCATTTTAAACAACATCCTTGATAATCAATAATTAGCATAATAAGAACCTTGGAGAAATCGTTTTTCTTTGCAAGTAGAGGATTTAGGACTCGGATCCTACAAGAGAGTGTGTTTTCACAATCGGGTTAAAACACCACTCAACAGATTGGCGCTAGAAGGAGGGCCCGAATCGGTTTATCTATTTCAATTTTTATATCTGAATATTTTGTTTTTTATTTAATTCTGAAATTATTTACGGCTAAACTGCAACACTGTTTTTGCATTTGTTGCAGGTTTTCTTCGAACTAGCCGAGGGTTTCCTCAGGCAGGCTGGACCCACCACGCCGTATTGCGACCAGGTCTCAAACAACCGGAGAAACCATTTTTCACGACCTTACTGGTACTCCCAAGGGTAAAGTCAAGCAAGTCGTAAGCACTCCAGTAGCAAAAGGCCTATTTTCTCCAGGAACGTCGAGTGGACCTACGCCAGTAGTATCTGTTGCCCCTAGTGTGCCTATAGTTTGTAATATTTCTTCTGCTATTGTAGGTCTATCTACATCAATTCTGAGTCAAATGGCTCAAGCTCCAGCAGCTCCTTGGTATGGAGCTAACAATACTCCTTTGAATATTTCTGGGGATATCCATGAAATCCCCAAGAACATTGAAATATTTTTGCCTAAATACAAGCCAGATGGCCTAAGAACAGCAGAAGAACATATCCAAGCCTATAGAGATGTTTTAATTAGGTTGCAAGTTCAGCATGAAGATGTAGCCTGCAGACTTTTCCCCATGAGCTTGGATCCAATAGCATATGAATGGTATATATGCTTGCCAACTGGTTCAATCACCTCTTGGACACAAATGGAAAATGCATTTGTCAATCAATTTAGGTCTCCCTTAGATCCCGCAACTATTTACAATCAGTTTATTACATGCAAACGGGGCCAAGGGGAACCAATCCGAATGTTTAATCAGATATTCCAAAAGAACTATAACAGAGCAATTAGACATTTTGCCATCGATCCTGCAGTAGCTTTGCAGATATATTTTGGGGCATTGGACCCCATGACAGCCATGTTTGCAAGGCGTAATCCTCAGGTCACCACGCTAGCTTTGGCCTATAATGAAGCCATGACTATTGAGCAGCAGTTGACACCGCAAGGCTACGGGTTTACCCAAATGCCTATGTTGGGACAGTGTGCTCCATATGGTCAAGTTCCCCAGACAAATCAACTCATGGCACCACAAATGCCAAGTATGAACGCCTTCCCATATCAGCAGCCGTATCCACCAGCACCCGCATATGCACCCATTCCAATCCAACCAATCACAGCCATTCCACCTGTTCTCGCATTCTTGCGAACAGCCAATCAACTATGCAAGAAACTAGTCAAGTCAATCCTCAAGCCATAGTTCCTGTTCTGAATCCAATCCCAATTCAAGGTATCAATCCATATGGGAATCCAATTCCTCATAACCCCACCCAAATGTGGAATCAAGACCCCATCAATTATGCAAATCCAATGGGGGTTAATAACAATGTGGTTCCACCGAAGGATGTCTTTTCGAAAGTCGAAGAGCTCAAGAAACTAGTGCATAAACTAAGTAATGACAGTGGTTCAACAAGTAGAAGCATGAGTCCCGTGCCCCTCACCCAAGTCAGAATTTTAACAATAGAGGGAGGCACTGGAACACTAAGCCAAACAATGGGGGAGTCCTCGCTCCCATTGCTAATCAATTAGATGCTTCGCAGGCCCTAGCCAATCCAATTCTCTTTTGAATCTTTTAGATTTGGCATGGGAAAGAGGGTGCAAGTTACATAACACAAAAGAACACAATGAGAGGAATTGTCCTGAGATTGCTAGATACACTCATTGTCTTCGGGCACAAGTTGATGATTTGGAACTGGTATCAAATGAGGATCCATCGTATCGACAAGATGAAAATATTATGGTGATGGAAAAAGTATATCACCAAGAGGGTGAGAGCGAGGAGGAAGAAGATGAAGTTTTGGAATAGGAGGTGCAAGCTTTTCGAGATTTTAGAAAGGGGACTCATGGGTACCATTTGAGGAGTAAGTCTAAAGCCCCTAAAACCTCATCAACACCTCCAAACAGTTCTATTCTTCCTCCAGATACAAAGGCAAGTAACAACCCTCCCCCTCCACTCAGAAGAGAAATGTCTAATGACGTCCAGAAGACAGTCAAATTCAAAAAACCAAATTATGACGTAGTGGAGGATATGAAGAAGTCCAAATCTAGCCTTTCATTCTCGGACGCAACTAAATTGCCTGGTCAAAAGGAGGCGTTGATAAGAGCTTTGAACTCACCCGATCCGATGTGGAAGGGAAAAAGAGCTGAATCCCACCTGATTTTGTGAAAGGAAAGAAGGGATGTCCCGCCATTCTTATTAACTCTGAGAATTACGGGTAAGAACTTGCATAACTGTTTGGTAGACACAGGAGCCACGAGCAACCTCATGCCTACGGAGATATGTCAAATGCTAGGTCTACAACCGGTTTCATCCAAATGCACGGTCTTGCAATTGGACCGTTCAGAGGTAAATGTAGTAGGGACCTTATATGATGTCAAGATTCAATTAAATTCTGAACCCAGGGTCCAGAGAGGTTGTAGACATTTTGGTGGTTAACATCCCAAGTAGGTATGGAATGTTACTTGCGAGAGATTGGATGAAAATGCTGAATGGCTATTTTGCAACAGACTGCTCGCATATGTGGCTGCCATGGAAGGGCATTGCTAACCAAATCAGAGTGGAAAACGAACCGAGGCTTAAGGAGATTATAACGGATTTTAACAAGCCGAATGAGGTTCAGTTTTCTGAGCCAGACCTAGGGGTCTATGCTCTTGATGTTGAGAAAGTCGCTGATGAACTTAAGGAAGAAGTGTGTCATGGTGGTTCTTCTGAGGAAAAGGATCACACGTGGTTGCTCAAGTTTGATGGATCAAAATCTAGACAAGGAGCAGGGAGCTGGAGTCGAGCTCACTGGTCCAGGAGGTAAACCATTATTGGTTGCCTACAGACCGCAATTTCCTTGCACAAACAATGTGGCAGAATACGAAGCATTGATCTACGGTTTACGTCTAGCATTGAGCAAACATGTTAAATGCTTGAAGGTTTTGGGAGATTCTGAGTTGGTTGTCAAGCAAATCAAAGGACAATATACATGCCGCGACAAAAGACTGAGCCTTTATAGGACTAGGGTTATGGACCTCATGGAGGAGTTTGATGCATTCAACATAGCCCTTATTTCTAGGAGAGGAAATCGAATAGCAGACTCTCTTGCAGTCGCCGCGGGCATGTTAAACCCGGTGGATATAAAAAGATGTAAAAAGTTTTCCATTGAGTTGGTTCCTTGTCCATCAATACCTGATAATGTGAAGAATTTCTAGGTTTTTGAGTGTGACAGGCACATCTTCAAGTTTGTCACAAACTCGGGTATTTTTGAAAATCAAGTGATCGATGAGGAACAAAGGTGGCAGGATGAAACAGAAGAAAGTGAAACTGCGTATCAATCCAACAAAATTCCTAAAGACGTGGTTTCATTAGAAAATATGTTCGACATGGAATGCAAGAACAAGAAAAGAAAAAGAGTCCCGCTCCCCAAAGATGCATGCGATTCAATTAATTTTGGGAGTGCAGACAATCCAAAGGAGGTGTACATAGCAAAGGCATGTACAGAGGAAGAAAGGAGCAATATAATACGAGCTTTGAAGCATTACATAGATTGTATTGCTTGGAACTACAATGAGCTAAAGACTTACAACCATAACATTATCACGCATACCATACCTTTGAAGCCAGACTCCAAGCCTTTTAGGCAAAGACAGCGAGTTGTTAACCTGCTATTGTAGCCTTTGATCGAAAAGGAGGTTAAAAGACTATTGGGGGTGAAAATCATTTTTCCCGTTAGGCACTCAACCTAGGTGGCTAACCTCGTTCCAGTGAGAAAAAAGAGTGGAGAGATTAGGCTGTGCATAGATTTTCAAAATCTTAATAAAGCCTCCCAGAAAGATAATTATCCATTGCCATCAATCGATGAAATCTTGCAAATGGTAAATGGATCAGAAATGATGTCCTTTCTCGATGGATATTCTGGGTACAACCAAGTTCTTATACATCCAGATGACAGGATGAAAACAGCCTTCACTACCAAGTGGGGGACATTTGCATATAAGAGAATGCCATTCGGACTGTTAAATGCTAGTGCAACTTTTCAACGCGCCATGGATTACGCATTCAAAGGACTAATAGGCAAATGCATCATCGTGTATGTGGATGATATCCCAATTTTCTCAAAGAAGAGAGAGGATCATGTTAAAGACTTAAAGAAGGTGCTTCAAAGGTGCAGAGAACATGGAATTTCATTAAATCCCAAGAAATGCATTTTTGGAGTGACAGAAGGGAAACTGCTAGGTCACATTATTTCAAAGGAGGGAATATCCATCGACCCAGAAAGGATACAAGCTATCCAAGACCTACCTCTCCCGAGCAGTAAAAAAGAATTGAGGTCTTTCTTTGGGCAAGTCAATTTTGTGAGGAAGTTCATTTCTAGCTTTGCTGAGATAGCTAAACCTCTAAACCAGATGCTCAAGAAAGATGTGGACGTAAGGTGGAACGAGGAAAGTAGAGTGGCTTTCTAGAATATAAAAGACGCCATTTCCAAATCCCCGGTCTTGATAAGCCCAGACTATTCCAAGCCTTTTTACATTTATGCTTTTGCATCGGAGCACTCCTTGGCGAGTGTATTAACCCAAAAATGCGAAGATAATGCCGAAAAACCCATTGCATTTTTAAGTGCCCCCCTAAAGGATGCCCAATTAAGGTATTCAATCCTTGATAAGCAAATGTATGCACTTTTTAAAACTGTGAAAAAATTTAGGCATTACATCGTACACAGCAGAATTATTGCCATTGTACCCGATTCTCTGTCAAGACCATGTTTTTACAGAATGAACTAGGTGAAAAGAGAGAAGAAGCCATGAATCACATGAACAAACACCAAGAAGTCATCAAGAGATGGTTTGATAGAAGGGCCAAAGTTAAATCATTCAGAATTTCAGATTTGGTGTTACTATGGGACAAAAGACATGAGGAAAAAGGGAATCATCAAAAGTTTGATTGTCTTTGGTTGGGCCCATATCAGATTTCAGAGATCCTTGGGAAGAACACCTTCGGAGCTAAAAACCTTAGAAGGGAAAGATTTCATGTCTGCCGGTTAATGGGAAGATTCTAAAACATTATTTTAGCCCTTAGGTTGTGGAAGTTTTGATATTATTCTTTTGGCTGTAACAAGGGGATTTTCAACTCGTGTTTTATTTATGATTGCTGGTTTAGCTAGGATTTTGTTTGCTAGATTTTGATATCCCGATTTTGGTGGGGATTTTCAGATTTTGTTTTTATTGTTTAGGATTGTTAGTTTAGTTAGGATTTTGATTATGGATTTGATTTCAATTGACATGTGTTGCCTAATATAAAATAAATATATATATATATATATATATATATATAATAAATAAAAAATTGAGATGCCAACTTATGCTTAAGGATTAGGAGAATATGAAATATTGGAATTGTCTTGTAAAAGCTCCACAAGTAGCATAAAACTTTTTAAGTTATATTGTTTGACTTTGTGATATATGAAAGAATCAGTTTTGCATGACAAATCATTTCATTCACAATTCAAGAAGTAATGCATTCATATTCCATCTCACCTCACATACATTTCATTTTAGTTGCATATGCATCTTATGTACAAGCCATGAAATTATGTCAAATCCTCTTAGGGTTGTGTTATAACATATATGTAAGTAGCTCCTAAGGTTGGAAACTGAGTCTTGAGATATCTAGAACCAAGCACGTCTCATAAATTAAAAAGGATCTTGAGTAAAATGATCAAAACCTAGCTTGGAGGAAAAGGTTGAGCGAAAGTGGCTTTCATGTCTATCCTATTATGCAACATGATCCTAAAACAAGTGGTTTTGACCACTTCCATAGAGCTTAAAGCCCAAAATGGAGTAGTAAGGATAGGGTGTAAATCCTCATCAAGCTTAGGTTGAGGATCCGATTCCCCAAAGCTCCTTGATTTCACCTCACATTAGTCTTGGATTAGTAAGGATCGGACTATATTCTCCTCTTGCGGTTGGTTGAGAATCGATCCCCAAGGTCTAAGTAATTTAATATTTTCCATTCTCATCGTAAGTCTTGGATTGTAAGGATCGTACTATTTGTCCTCTCGCAAAGGATGGGTAGTCATCCCCAAGGTTTAAGCAACAGAATTAATGATTTATATCTAAGGTTTGGATTGTAAGGATCGTACTACTTGTCCCTAACCGGGATGGGTAGTCATCCCCAAGGTCCAAGAAATAAATAAATAAATAAATTTTTCCCATCTCATCTTTATTTTGGATTGTAAGGATCGTACTACTTGTCCTCTCGCAAGGGATGGGTAGTCATCCCCAAGGTCCAAAGAAATGGAGATAAGTTTTGGATTGTGGGGTTAGATATGCCCATGCATGGCATCATGTCTTGCCTAAAAAAGCAAGACCACCGATTGTCTAGAGGGTTAGACTAGCATGACCATTTCTTCCATAACTCGGTTTAATTATTTTGCTTAAAGTGAGGTAATGAACTCTAAATCAGAATAGTAAGGATAGGGTTAAACTCTCATCTCGGTTGGGTGGGAGTCTGATTCCCCAAAGTTCTGATTTCACATTCACTTGCACATGGGTTCTAGATAGTAGGGACTCATAACCAACTTTGGGATACAATAAGGAAATGAACTAGTGGATCCTAAGAGGGTTTGGCAATCTTGAATGCTTGTACATAGTAATAGAAGAATGACCATACCTGTTATGAAAGCAAAATCTCCTAGCACATTCATTAGGGTACACAAATCATTCACCATCCCACATATGCATTCATGCAAAACTGATAATGGAATGTTGATCAATTTCAAACGATAGGGAATGAAAACACATTGCACACACTGAGCTAATACTTGATGATTCTGATGATTCATGTACTTTTGATCTTTGGGCATTTGTTATTTTGCTTATGTGCTAACATGTATTTACGAGTTTGTGATATGTTTCAAGTTGGGTTCTTACTAAAATGCTCAAGAGCATTTGACAAGCAGAGTCGCCATTTGTTGTGGTTGATCCACAACACACCCCAAAATTGGGGACCCACCTTTTTGCAGGCTCACAGGGAAGGATCTCAATGACCCAGATGCCAGAATTGAAAAAAAAGAGAAAATGCACAAGTATAGAAAGGGGTCGCGAAATCGTGACAGGTAGCGAAATCGCGACATGTCACGAAATCGCGACCGAAACCGGAGAATTGTCACGAAATCGCGACATGTAGGAAAATCGCGGTCAGCGCGGTCAACGGCAACAAAACAGAAAAACTATCGCGAAATCGCGACGTGTCGGTGACCAGGAGGAAAAAGGTGTCGCGAAATCGCGACGTGTCGGTGACCAGGATGAAAAGGATGTCACGAAATCGCGACATGTCATTGAGGAGAAAAGAAAAGGTGTCACGAAATCGTGACATGCTGTTGGGAAGAAAATAAATGATGTCAAAATCGTGACACGCCGTTGGAAAAGGATGAGAATGGTCGCGATTTCGCGACGTGTTTTGCCGAAGTGTACGGGTGATGAAAAGTGTCACGATTTCACGACGTGTTTTGGAAAGGTGTACGAAAATGGAAAAACGTCGCGATATTGCGACAGGAAATAGCTAAAGGACTCGAAGAGGAAAGACGTCGCGATTTCGCGACCGATTGCAGCAAAGGTGTATGGACAGAGAAAGTTTCACAATTTCGCGACGTGTTTTGGAAAACTGTACGGACAAATAAAATGGTCGCGATATCGCGATAGGTTTTTCCAAGGTGTGCGGAATAGAAAAATGGTCGCGATTTCGTGACGTGTTTCGGGGAGGCGTACGGAAAGAAAAAGTGGTAGCGATATCGCGACAGAAATCTGCATGAAGGTCCAAAGAGGAAAAACGTCACGATATCGCGACAGGTTTTGCCAAGACGTACGGATGATGAAAGGTGTCGCGATTTCACGACGCATTTTGGCAAAGTTGTACGGTACAAGGAAGATGTCACGAAATCGTGACGGAAATGAAAATCAAGCTCGAAGCAGAGAAGCGGTAGCGATATCATGACGGTTTGTCGAAATAGGGCAAGAGGATGATAATGGTAGCGATGTCGCGACGTAAAGTTGCCCAGGAGGTCCGAGAGAAAAATGGTAGCGATTTCGCTACATTATTCGGTGACAACACCATTCAAAGAGAAGGGCTTAAGGCCAAAAGTGGTAGCGAATCGCTACCACATTTCAAAGGGACGCTGCAAGGCCAATGTGGTAGTGATATTGCTACCACATTTTGAAAAGGGCTCAAAGTTAGAAAGTGCTAGCGATATCGCTACCATTTGAAGAAGAAGGCTCAGGATGTTAAAAGGGTAGCGATATCACTACGAGAAGTGGCAGGAGGTAGACAAATGAGAAATGGTCGCGACATCGCTACGGGGAGCGGATGAAGGCGTACGGTAGGAAAGCATGTAGCGATATCGCGACATGTCACGATTTCACGACCGGGAAGGTGAACAGGCGGACTTGCAGTTTTGTCGGGTTCTTTCACAGAAAAGCGTTACAGCAGGCACAGAAAATGCATGACACATGGCGTGCAGGTGTCAAACTTGCAGAGGCGTTACATGCAGAGATGAATTTCGGAGCGTTTCCAAATTTGAGCGTGAATCAAAGCGGGAAAAAGCAAGAATTTGAGGGGTCATGTGTAGGAAGGTGAAATGAAGCGATAGAGGAAATCGAAGAGCCATAACAATGCTATAAATCCATAAATGCAAATTGAATATGGGTTGGAAAATTGCCGAATACGAAGTTGCAGAGACGAAAGCTTTGTGCTATTCTGGGCCCGTACTTGGGCAATTTCCTTCTTTTTGTTCTAGGTTTTTCTTTTACACCTGGAACATTTTTGAATGTAATCGAGATATCATTTAAATACAAATACAGAGAGTTGGCATCTTATTGGATGAGAAAGAAGGAGTAACTTTTGCATGCATGATTTAATGTTTATATTTCCCTTCCAGATTTCTTAGGTTTTTAGGTGAAGTTAATGCAAGATCTCTTGGTTGCTTCATGTGAATGCCTATTTTCTGGAATTACCACAGAAACCCTCGAGACTCGCACCTGGCCTATTTGGATTGTGTGGATGTGCAGGTTCATTAGGTTAGGTTGCATGTAGAAAGCCTCAGTATCTTCGGTTTCATCAGATTAATGACAACTTTTCTCGACTGTAATCTATTTTTATTGTTACTTTTGTTTACTTTTGTCTTTGCTTTTCAAACCCATATTTTATTTTCAGCAGTTTAATTATTGTGTTTGAATAAATCATTGAAAATCCATCAGAATTAAAGGTTAAAACAGATTTTATTCATTTTGAGTCCATTGAAAGTTCAAAATTAATAAACCACAGTGCCCCTTGTTAACATCCACTTGCAAACCCTAAGGTGTTCTTAGCATTTCATTTTAAACAGCATCCTTGATAATCAATAATTAGCATAATAAGAACCTTGGAGAAATCATTTTTCTTTGCAAGCAGAGGATTTAGGACTCGGATCCTCCAGGAGAGTGTGTTTTCACAATCGGGTTAAAACACCACTCAACAAAGCTACAAAATCCACTATGTTGTAAAGTTGTCAAAATAGCATGGGACCGAGAGTAGTTGAAGTTTTTTGGTGACTTCAAAGAGACGTCAACATCAAAGGTATCCTTAAAGGGGGTGTGTGACATTTTTTTGAATAGAAGTCAGTAAAATTTAGAGAATTCCTAGGACCAGACTAAACATGGAATCCTTGGTTGGAAGTCTATCTGACACCATGAGATCCTAATCCTAGACCTTGCAAAGTGATGACATGGGAAAATAGTATAAATGGTCTAGGTTTGTGTTAATTACCAAACCACAAGACTTAAGGTCATGTGGTTTCAAGTGATAATATTTGGTGCTATGAAAGGAAAGCAAACATTCAATATTGAGGTGTGAGCTTACAAAGAAAAAAGTGCTCGAGACCATGTCTAATAAATGTATGATGCTATTACTATGGGTTTCAACCCAGGACCACTCTTGAAATTAAAACAAAGAAATGTTGGACCTTGAAAGTGTTTGAAATCATGACTTATCTGTAAAATAAAACTGAATAGGAACATAGAGTTTGGCTTTGAGCAAGTCATCTGGACATCATTGTTAGATCTATAACAACCATGATGCATGCCAGTTGGTTCCAGCTAAGACCTCAATAATATAGCCACTTGCAAGAATTTTTTGTAGATCAATAAACCAAATTTAAATTCAAATGTAAAATAAGATCCAGACTGCCCATACATGCTTTTAGAAATTTTGTATAGTTGTTTGCAACAATTTTCATAATTGAATTTAGATATTACACTGCAAGATTCAAATAAGCAGTCTATAAATACGAGTTTAGACCTCATTCATGGGATCAACTCTATAGTCTTTTCCTTGTATTACATTGTAATTTGTTGTTGATCAACGAATTCGTAGTTTTTTAGTATCCATTATCTTGCATTTCTAGGTTTATTATGAATGTATCTTTCTATGTCATTTTTGTTATATTGAGTTGTTATTTTATTCTATTAATGTAGTTTTGATAGATAAATTACCTATTGGTTGCTAATATTTATAGTCCTTGGAATTATTAGAATCTTAAAGCATTTATTTTAAGTCATTTTTGTTACATTCAACACTTTTTTTATTTTTTTAAAGCAATATAATATCGCCTATTGAGTTGCTAATTGTTTGAATCCTTAGAATGATTAAAGCAAATGTATTGAGCCTAGATGAACTTGTAAGTGCAAGTTCTCATGGCTGATCTATTAAGTACCATATAAGTGATCAAATATTTTCTTACTCTATGATATCCAATTTTGTTACACATGCCATCCATTTTATATCTATTTCCTCACCTTTACTCTTTCCTAACCCTAATCCTTTCCTATTCCTTTTCCTAAAGGTCCTACTCCAAGGAGTCGGTCTTCTTCAAAGTTTGAAACACAAGGGAACCTCATTTCTGCCAATTACTATACTTTGGATAATATCAACGGGTGTGATTCCTTTCCACAATAATGTCATATTTTGGTCCAACATATCACTTTAGTTGCATTGATACACAAAATAGGTTTAAAAATATATATAAATAGTACTATCATACTTGTTGCATTGAGGAGCTTCTAGATAGATTAAATATAATATCTTTATAAATTAATTAGGTGTAATAATATTGCTTACTTGCATTTCTTCTCAATTAGTATTATTTTGTTTTACATTCCCTATTGTTTTTGTGTTATCTTTCTTACATTGCTTAACTTACTTGTATCATATCATAAAGACCTTTAATTATCACTTGCATTTGATTATTGGATTGTTTATCACTAATAACTATGGAGAGAATTAATGTGTATAGGTGGCATAAGCTTATTTATATTTTTATAGGAACATAAGGATTAAAAAAAATTTAATACAAAGTAGTTGAGGAGCAATCCAATAAGGCTTCTTGAAAAAAGAGAAAAAGAAAAAAAATAGGTATAGATAGTTTGTAGTGGGCATTGTCACTAAAACCTATCCCCTTAACTCCAAAAAAATTGAATTTAGTTAACATGGTTGTTGTAGCTTTACTACAACTTGTTTACTATATTATTATAACATAGCAAAATGCATCTAGGACAATTTGTTGTAGCAAGATGCTAATTATTGTTGTCACAACACCTACTATTGTAAATTATCCAATGGGTTCCACATAATGACTTGTAGATATGTTTACTAGTTTCTTCATTACTTTTTATAGTAGGTGTAGACACCCAAAATTCACGCATTGTCCCTCTCCTCATCTTCATGGCCAATCAATTTGCAAAAACCTCAAAATTGCATAAATTGGCTTAAAACACTATTCATTTATTAAAATCACTATTCATCATCCTTAGCCCCCTTTGGGCTAGCTAAGCCCCTTCCTATGCTTAATCATGGGTCCTCATGTGACCTCCTCCACAACTCAACTAAGGTTGAATTCTCCACCATGGTCAAAAAGCACTTTATGGGCAAAAAGTCAACAACTTTAGTCAAAACCTACTTTATGGCTAATCCTATGGTTAATTAGGCTAATCATGCTTAATATAAACCTTTCCACCTCACCTAGTCTACTTTTACTAGCCTAGACTTCCACCTCACCTAGCCTAGCCTTACCACCTTTCACCCAGATATTTCCTCCACCTCACACTCCCTTGGGTAATAAATGAGAAATGGAGACTTTTGCACATAAAAAGTAATTTTAAATTAGAAGATATTTGCAAAAAGGTTTCAATAAATGCCATTTGGAGACTTTCCTCCAAGATATTATGACTTGTGGATGGGTGAGGGATTCTCTCACCCAATATCATTTATGAACTAGGACACCTCTTAGGTGGACACCTCACCACATACACCTCACATGGGACACCTCATCCCCTCCCCTAGCCTTGGCCAAGTCTATAAGTAGAAGGTCATTTTCACCATTTTAGAGAGAATAAATTGTAGCTTATAGAAACTCTGCAAAATTCATTCCAAACACATAGCATCCATCACACCCATATAACAATAGAATTTTGTCATTGTTCATAATATTCCTTGTGATATAGATAACTTGTAGACATAAAAAGGTGAATTGTGAAGGTGAATCATCAAATCAACAAAAGAGAAATCACATCATAAAAGTCCAAAAACCATATTTTGCAGGTTTATCCAGAAATACACAGGTTCACATGCCCCTGTGAAAACTTCCAAGTGCAACCAGGTGCGCACCTATCTATGTGAACCTATGCTATAGCAAAATAGAGCTTGCAATATAGGTAAGTATGGCTTAGTTTAGAGTTTTGTAGTATTTTTCTTAGTTTTTATTATGTTTTAGCTTGTTTAAGGAGTCTTTCATATTCATAAATATGGGGTTTGACTGAGGTAGGATCCTTATTGCTCTAATTAGATTTTGTAGGTCCAGCAGGTAAAAGGAACACATCAAACCAATGGTGGCTCACGAGCAAGAAGCCCACCTGCACTAAGGAACATCCAAAAGAGAGATCTTGCTATCTTTGGAACACATCTAAGAGGGTTTCCTTTAGGAAGACCCAATTGTAGCCTTCAGGGCAAGGATTGTAAAAGGGGATTTCAATTTGTAACCTCTCTTTTCATTTCAATAACAAAGCAGTGGATCATTATAATTTTGAATGAAGGATTGTAGTGTAATTGTCTCTTTTGCATGGTTTCATTCTAGCATGCTCGATGGGACCCCCACCAAGCATTAGCTTAATCGTTGTCTAACACATCTTGTGGACTATTTTTGTATGGTAGGTAGTTTCCAAATTTGAAGAATCCCACATCAAATACCCTGAGACACAGTTCAGGCCATGTCACAAAAGTTTTTTGGTGCACCAACGAGCTTCAAGAGGTTAGAGAGTACACACTTGGGCATGTGAACTTCCCAATCTACCTCAAAATTGGTCCCTAAAGCACAAGTATCGGTTTCAGACACCCCAAAAACTAGCAAGGTAAGTCAGGAGAGGTTAAGAGCCTCATGTTACTGAGGATTGCATGCCCCCATACCTAGACCCCAAACCACCTCTCGCCATGGTGTATGCAAGGTGAAATCATTCCTTGTATTTTTGTGTGGCACCTAGTTAGTTTTTCAATTCCCAATATTTTGCTTATTACAAGTGTATGCATTATATCTCGAGGTTTGTGTGCATCCATTGAGTAAATATTTGAATTTTGGCTATTTTCTATGCAGGAAACTGTGTCAAGACCATCCAAAAGCTAAAAAATAGTCATCAAGACCACAAAAATAGTCAACCTAGTTCCCAATCCTAGGTTTGCACGGCCCTATGCGAACTTCCAACAGATGAAAGGTTCACATATCAAGGTGTAAACTTACCAAACAGACACAATCTTGGAGAGTAAAGATAAACAGAGGACTTTGTATACACCTGGATGCAGGTGTTTTGCGAGTACAATGTTAATCTTTATATTTTGAGGTTAATCTTATCATTTGGGTTACCATCTGACCTTTCGCATATGCTTGGTTGTTTTAGTTAGTCTTTAAAATTTCTTTCTAGACTAGATTTGCTTTTCAAAGGTATTTCAATTCCTATCATTTATTTCCAAAAGCATTAGCTTAGCTTGATTTTGTGAGGACGCACTTTAGATTAGATTTATTTTCAAAAATGCATTTTCCTTCTTGCATTTCAATTCCAAAAGCATTAGATTAATTTGGTTTCATGAGGAAGTCTTTTAGTCTAGTTTCATTTCCAAACGCATTTTAATTCTTGTCATTTATTTCCAAAAGTCTTAGTGTAGCTTTGATTTCGTGAGGAAGCATATAATCTAGTTTCCCTTTCCAAAGGCATCTTAGGCTAGATTTCAATTCAAAAAGACATCTTAAATTAGATTTATTTTGAAAAGGTATTTAGGGTAGCTTTGCTTCTAAAACTATCTTCGTAGAACACACCCCACACACTCACGTAACATACATAGTGTAAGGATTGGACTTCATCACCAATCCCCACTCGAGATGGTGACATGATTTCATCTCCTTACACCAGTTCACCCATGTTTAGTCACCATAGTAGCCCCCTAGGAGTGGTTGACCGACCTTCATCACCGGGATATCCCCTACTCTTGAGATATGGTTGACTGACCATAGGTTATCTCTCTTCGTGAGAGTATATTGACTCATTTGAGCATCTTGAGTCTCCCCCCTTTGGATACCATTTTACTATACCATATTCCATTTAGGTTGCCACTCACCCATTGGAAACATAGTTCTATTCTATGCATCTTTGGGTGTTGTAGGAGGTTCTATGCTATGACATACCTATTTCAAGTAGAATTCACCCATTCCTATGGTTTGTTCTTAGGATGGATACAATACTCTCATCAAAACACACAAAAATCCAAAAACATTTGCTTATTGTTGAGTCATAAAAAGTGGTTACAACAGCATATCACAATTTCTCACAACTCACTTGCTTGGCTATCCCACAGTTTCACTTCCATGCAGCACTCCTTAATCTATTTTTAGGTGGTTTACACTCTCCTATGTGAACTTCTTGGATACAAATAAATTTTCACCCCGTCATGCGAACCTAGATTTCAAGCTACAAAATTGCACATAATTTGATACACAGCACACAAAGGATCTCCATAGTAGAAATCCACCCTCTGTCCCTATAATTTTGAGGTTCACACCCCTGTGTGAACTTTTAGGTATAGAAAAATTTGCACCCCACCATGCAAACCTATTTTTTAGGTCACATAATAGCACAAAAACTCTCACACAGCACACAGAGTCCCCACACAACAAAAATCCATCATCTCTTACTGTCTTCTTAAGGTTCGCATCCCCCCATGCAAATTTTTGAATATAGGACAAGTTCGCACCCAACCATGTGAACCTATGTTTTTGAGAATAGTAAGTATCAAAGCTAGTCATAAAGCTTTTCAGAGCCTAGATCCCACACCTTTTGGTTGTTCCTACACTAGTACACACACTACCATACCTATTATGCATAGTTAGACACGTGAGGCTCTCCACCATGCCACTAAGGCTACTCATTACACTATCATGGCTATTGGTGCCTCCTCCTCTCAGACCAATGATCCACCTTTCAAGTTTGAGAAGGTTACTTCCATAGCTCCATGTGATTTATTGACTGGGCCACAGGAGCCTAAGGCAAGTCCCATATCCCATGTTGCATATTCTGCTCCATCATCTATGGAGGGTGAGACCTATGAGGAGACTTCTCTCCTCTATGATCTCTCCTCCCCCAATCCACCATCCACCTATTGCCAGTATGTCATCTACACTACACTAGGTAGGCCTCTCCCCACCATCATCTTCGATGAGCCTACTCCACCTCCATCCCCATCCGCTACTCACCCATTCCTGGAGCATTCATCTCACCCACTCCTATGGGATGACTATAATGTTTTCATCTCTCAAATAATTCTTGATGTCATCACTATTGTTCAAATAGTAGGTATGATTTCCACACCCCCTTCTTCCACACCACCTCTACCTTCTTCTTCTTCCCAAATTTTGCATCCATAGTAGGCTTCATCAAGTTCACAACCTCCATCCCAACCATCATCATCATTTCCACCTCAATATTCTCAACATCCACCTCAATACTACCAGATACCATTATAGCATCCATCCCATCCTTCTCAGCAATTTCAACAACAATAAGTCATCCCATCTCCACAACCACCCCCATTCACTCTGTAGTTCACTACCAATTTTCCTACTAGCTACCCACCATTCTCATCATATGGACCTCCATTGGCATATTCATCATCATTTTACTTACCTCCACCACCTCATTTTTGACCACCACCATCGATCCCTCTCTCATCATACAATCCCAACTTCCCATCCTATCTCACCAATCCACCATGCTATTCGGCCCATCCCGAATCTTCACTTACCACTCCTTTAATGCCACCATAGCTCTCATCGATTACCATCCCATATTCTAGCCAATTCTCTTTCACTACATCTTCATCTCTCCCACCACCATATTCTATGCCACCCACTTTCTTCACTTCACCACCTACTTGGTCCTCTACCACCACCACCCAAGCACAACCGACTTTCTCGTATGTGCAGCAACAGCAAACACCCATGCCTGACCAACAAATTCTTGGGTACTATGATCAGTAGCAACAACCCGTAGTCCAATATTCATACATTTTACCACATCCATCCCAGGTTCCTTTCCCACAATATCAAGCCATGTCAACACCTGATCCATAATAGGTTGCTTACTATAATCAATGGGAAGAGCAAAAACTATAATACCCACCATATTTGGGTTATTCATAGGCATCATCATAGCCACTCCCTCCACCTTCTTATTCACATCCATTTCCATATCCACCAGATACTACAATGGTGCTCTCTAGTGAACTTCAAGCCATGCAAGAACATATCAAAAATTTAGATTTGCGCACGACTAGTTATGGGCCCCAAAAGCCCACATATGATGAGTTGTGCAATGAACCAATTCATCCATATGTTCCTATGCATCCTTATCCTTATCGATTTGAGATCCCTAAATTTGAAAATTTTAAAAGTAAGGAAGACCCCATAGAGCACCTTAACAATTATCGCTTCACTTAACTTCATGGTGGTGATCCCCTCATGCTTTGCACATTCCCACTTTCTCTTGGAGGACAAGCATTAGATTGGTACAATCATTTGCCTCATCATAGCCTCTTCAAGTTTGAATAATTGGCCAATATTTTTCTTGAGCATTTTTCCATCAACATCAAAACCAAGATGACATTGTCTGATGTGTATGCTCTAATCCAATTTTATGTCAAGCCCATTACTGATTTTATATCTCAATGGAGGGTGGTCATTCATGATATTGCTTTTACCCTTCCACCTACAGAGCTCATCAAACTATTTTCCAAGAGTTGTCATAAGCAAATTTCTCAGACTTTACAAATCCATCAAAGTCGCACATTTGAAGAGGCTATTGCTCAAGCCAAGGTTATCAAGGACATCAAGGTCCATACGGGTAAGATCAAGCTCCATCCAAAACAACCCTATCCATCCAACTACCACTACAATCACAATCCATACATCCCACCCACTTCCAAACCACCTCAGACCAATCAGGTGCTCCTCACTTCTCCATCTCCATCACCCCAATCTGCACCATCCCAACCTCCACAATCAGCACCATCCCAACCTCCACAATTAGCACCACCCTGATCGCTATAAACTGCATACCAAGTCAACCCACCACCATATTCTAATCCATACCAGGGGCGTAATCCTTGCCCCCCTCATCCACCATGTAATTGGACACCTTTGTTTGAGCCCATGCCCACTTTATTCTATCGATTATTTGATGGAGGCCTCATCACCTTGCCTAACATCCAACCCGATGATCCAAATCATCCTCTCCCTTGGGACCACAATCCATAGGCATTTTATGATTTTCATCACCAACATGGCCATTCCCTCGATGCTTACCACATATTTTGACATGTCATTCAAGATCTTATTGACCGTGGCACTATTTAGGTTTCTAACCCCCTTGCACCACAAAATCAAAACTTGGGGATCTATCAAAATCCATTGCCCAAACATGGGGGTCCTAATGCTCAATCCAATCCATGACAAGTCAATCATGTCAATCGTGGTCCTTCCCAATAGGGTTTTGTGGGTATGATCAACATTGCTACCCATAACCAATACTACCCACCTCCTGCTAAAGCCCAATGCCCTTCTACTTATCTTCCACCACCTTCTTCTAATCCCCCAATTCCTCCACTAGCTCCTACTACCATACCACGTAATGTCATCACTATTTGTGGTAGCCTTTCGTATCAACTATGCACTACCCTTGCAAGGTTATCCATATTTGACCTTTTACAACAATCCCAACCTCATCGCAAGGCCCTCAATTCCATTCTTCATTCTCTTGATATTGAGACCCATGATACTAATGCCTTTGCCAAATTTGTTGGCAATGTTCAAAGATGCTTGCAACCTTCTATCAGCTTCCATGACCATGAGATCATCAAAGTTGTAGGTAAGGGAGCGGATCCCTCTTTGTATATCCAAGCTTCCATAAATTCCATCACTTATAAGCAAGTTCTCATTGATACAGGCTCATCCATCAACATAATTTATACCACCATCCTTGGCCATATTCACCTCCCTCCTACTCATCTCGCTACTCCTTCTATGGACCTTTGAGCCTTTGATGGCTCTATGCACCCTACCATAGGCACCATTGTCCTCCCCATTTAGGTTGGTGCCAAAACCATTTCCACCCTCTTCCACATCATTGAAGGAGATATGCAATACAATATCCTTTTAGGATACCCATAGATTCGGGATATATAGTGTGTCCCTTCCATGCTACATCATTGTATCAAATATTTCCATAATGGACTGGCCCATTGCATCCCTACTAACGATGATCCATTTGAATTCTACAATATTGTCGCTCTTCCACCGAGTCCACCCCTATCATCCACATAGTTCACTTCCACTCCATATCACTCCCATGATACCACCTTCACATCATCCTCATCATCACATCCCATATTCAATTTGATAAACATACCATCATCTTCCTCACATCCACCTTCGATTACTAGTGCTTCCACCACATTGAAATTTTCACATCTTCCTTCATCTTCTTCTACATCATTTTCTTCCCATCCACAATTTCCCCCATTCATATTTTTTGCTACACCATCACAAGCTTCATATTCCACAACACCTCCTATTCTTCCTACCCCATATACATCTTCTTGTTGGTTTGTGCTCCACTTTGCATGGTCATGAGTCATCCTACCACACCAACCACATCTTCTATTCCAACCTCTTAGTTCACACATGCAAATCATACCATCATAGAAAAACCTACTAAATGTTATGAGTGGACACAATGTGCCACTTGGTTTGATGACCAATTGGCTCAATCAGATCCTCCTGATTCATCTGCTTCACCCCTTATTATATCTACATTCATACCATTGCCATACTTGCCACCCAGGGGGTCCTCCCCCAACTTGAGCATCAGGCCCCTCCTCACGTCTCTATACTCATGACCACACTTGGTCCCAGTGAGTATGACATATGCAATGCTCAGGTTATTTCACCACCATTCATTTCACCCATGACTTTGGTTGATCCCATGATGTACCCATGATTATTAGAGTAGTTGTTCCTCTTGGTTCACCTGATAATTGCACAAAGTTAATATATGGGTACTTGACACTTCTATGGAGCCTCCAACACCTCCACCACCACAAACCAAATTTTATGATAATCTTGATCATATGTCAAATCCTACTTTTTCTTGGCACTATATTCATATGTACAATGGGTATGGTTATAAACTAGAGATATACAAACAAGGGTGTCGCACCCTTATCCATCCTCCTTTACAAAAGCCTACAGGTCAATTTGGAATTGGTCACCATCATGCAACAATCAACACCCTCAAGGATGATTTGCATAATATCAATATTGACATCCTCAAGGTCCTTTCTGATGATGAATTTGAGCTCAAGTTTCTTATGGGCTATTAATCCCCTCATTCTATAGTTGACATTCCATCAGATTTCTTTCATTCCTCTCCATTTCTTGAGGATACTCCTCCTTCCTATGAGTTTGAATCTCCCACTGATCAATTTACCAATTTATCACTTGATATATCCTTATCAGTCGATAGGCCTTCTTCACCTCTTCCAGTTATTCCTTTCATTACTTTCTACTCGTGATCACCTATCTACCACTCTTGCTCTCATTCTCCTTCCTTGCTCATCATTTTACTTCATAGTCATCACCAACCATTTATTGATTCATTACTATCCTCTTTTGATTCTTTGCCACCATCATCTTTGACATTTACCATCTCCAACGTGTCTATCAACATGATCTCTTGAAGAACACAAGCTTATACTGAGAGGGGGCATGAACAGTATAAGACCACTTTTTACTTTTCTTTCCCAAACAGTATTATCCAATATAATCAATGGAAATATCAATAGCAATAACCAAAGCAATGCACAAATCATCACACACAATAGAGACACCAATTTAATGTGGTTCACCCAATGTGGGCTACTCCACGGAGAAAATATTTCACTAATATTTTCTCAATAAATCTCTTGGGAATCCTTTCCCTATTACAATTTTTATGGAATTTTTTCCAAAGGAGACACCAATCTTGTAATCAAGTTCATGGATATCTATTCACATGACACATCAATCTCCTTAGCTGGTTTTTGGATCTCTATCCATAGGATAAATCCTTTTTCCTCTACTTTGGATGGTGATATTCTAGCAGAACTAATTCCTCAACTACAGTGGCTAATGGATATCTATCCACTGAAGACTCCTATTCTCACTCAGAATACCTATCCTCACTACCCTGGCTAATGGACCTCTATCTACTAGATACTGTCATTCTCTATACTCTATCACCTCTGAAGCTTACTCTCAGCTCTATCTCAAATTTACACTAAACATAGTCCTTTGATCTAGCACAAATTTGCTCAATCTTTGTCTCTGTTTTGGCATAAATCTATCCTCAAATCTGCACAAAAATTTGTCCTCAAATTTGCACTAAACATAGTCCTTCTATCTAGCACAAATATATCCTCAATATTTATCCTCTAATATGCACTAAACATAGTCCTTCGGTCTAGCACAAATATGTGCTCAATCTCTATTCTCAAGCCTTAACACAAAGCTTGACTTAATCATAAAATCAACTCTACTAGATCTTTCCCAAACCTTAACTCAAGGTTTGAATAAATCAATCAATCAACTCTGCTCTCAAGTCTTCTCAAATACTTGTATCAAATATTCCTTGTCATCTTCCATAAAGGCTCACACTAATTTGTCCACAAGTCCTCTCTAGAACTTGTCCAAATCTGCTTAACAAGTCCTCACTAGAACTTGTCCAAATCTACTCAAAAAGTCTTCTCTAGAACTTATCAAATCTTCTCAACAAGTCCTCACTAAAACTTGTCCAATATGATCACAATCTTTGTCCTCAAACTATATTGTAAGCTTCCACAAAATCTCACACAAATCTATCCACAAGTCTTCTCTAAGACTTGTCTCAAATATTCTCAACAAGTCCTCACTAGAACTTGTCCAATCTCATAGAAACATAAAGAGAATTTTTAGAGACTCAATATGTTTCATATTCACCACAATGCTCAATCACTTTCAATCACTCTTTTTACCACAAAAATATATAGATAATTTATAGAGACTCAATAAGTTTCACACTCATCAACACTCAACCTCTTTCTCAAATCAATTCAGAATATAGAACAATTTGTTTTACAGAACTTGAACTATCACTTTAACACATCTACTTGACTAGGATCAACCAACTCTACTCAACCAATAAATCAATGAATTAATCCTTGCTCACAAACCCTAGTCCAAGCATATGAACACTCACTCAATTGTCTCCAAAAATGCTTATCAACCAATCTCACATAAGAATGATACTCATGATCTTTTTAAATCCTAGCTCAAGTTCTTCACTCAATTAATTACTTCAAAAATAATGCTTATCAAAAAATATCACATTACAATTATACTCATGATATTTCAAACCCTAGTTCAAGTTCTTTAATCACTTCAACAACAATGTTTATCAACCAATCATAACAATGATATTGCAAACCCTAGTTCAAGATATTTCACCACTTCTCATAACAATGATACTCATGATCTTGCAAACCCTAATCCAATTTTCAAACTCAGCAACAAGGGTTCTTAATCATACAAAAATGAAGCATGAATTCACTCTCTCAAAATCTCCAACAATGCTCATCAAACAAGATTTATTGCATTCACTTCCATTTCAGAAAACTCATCCACTCAAAAAGGAAAACTTAACTCCTTTTCACTCCAAGCTTGTTTTCATAAAACCTCAATCAATCACTTCAACCAAAGAAGAATATGCCCATACCTTTTATTTGATGTATAAGTAACCTTAGAAAACCTGTCTCAATCACAATTTTCTCTCTTACTAATTTCAATAGTTAGATGATAAAATATCACACTAACCTCTTCACAAAATACTTCTCAATTACAAAAATAATAAAACTTAATTACACCTTATTACTCCTTGTTTGAAATTAGTAATTTATCAAATCACACATGAAAATAATAATTCAATTGTTCCTTATAATATCCAATATCAATTAATCAACCTCCAAAAATCAACCTTTCAAAAACATTATTGCCTATCCTTTTATCTCCCTCAAATACTCAATATCCAATTTTAATTTAGGTAAAATAAACTTTAGAAAGCATAAAAATATTTTATTTTTCAAACTTTATCCCCTTTGAAATTAATCAAGCAACCAAGCATATGACTTCAGCACATACCTCTTCAATTTCCAAAAGGCCTTGGTGGGTTTCGACCTCAAAACCTCTCCTAGCTGAGTGCCCTATCAAGGTGCTAGCCCACCACGTGGGCTTGGTGATTCCATGGGGAAGGGAAGGTGCTAGCCTCCCTATATGTCCTCATTGTCACTGTTCAACAAAATGAAGACCTTCCTTGCTTGCAAAATGTGAACCCTACGAGATTCGAACCGCGTCCTTCCTACCAACAACATGTCTTAACACCTTTCGCCATCTCCAACTGCGCTACGTGGTGCTTGTGTAGGGTGAGAGGAGCCTTGCTCCTATTTCTTCATTCTTCTACCGTCGGAGACTTTTCAACACGAAAAACACTGCATCCTTTCTGTGCATGATTTAGAACTTAGGCATTCGAATAATTGCTTGGTGATTCTAAGGCAAAGGTTTTGCCTTTATTTATACATGATTTCTTATTGCCATAACATGTTAGTGCTCAAATAAAATTTTAAATTTGATTTATAAACTTAGCTTTATAACCCTTTTTAGGGTTTATTAAATTAATAAAATTTAATTTATAATTAAATTAATTAACTTGAGTAATTTGAAAGTTAATTAAATTAATTAATTAATTAATTTATAATAAAATTATATTAATTAATTTATAGTTAAATATAAATTTTCTTTTTAATATTATAATAATATATTATAATATTATTTTCCTGGGCCTCTTCTTAGCCCTTTGGACCTCATTTGACTGCCTGGAACCGGATTTGATCAACTGGAGGTGGATTCTCCTTTTGCACTAATTGAAGAACCTAAAACTGATGTTGCCCACTGAAACTACCACTTATTGGTGTTGAAAGCTTTACATCAATGATGACTCAAACTTGACATCAATGACAAATCATCTACTCAAAATGTCCAACAATCTCCCCCTTTGTCATTGATGGCAATCCAAATTCTTTTTACCAAAACTTGACCTTTTTCCTGTTCTACTCCCCCTAGGAAATTGCTCCCCCTAACTCAATGCTCTCTCCTTAAACAAAATCTCTCCCCCTTTGACATCAATGGCAAAGGGTCACCTTTGGGGCTGGGTACTAAGAATGAAGCTCTTAGCTTATCCCCTCCCCAACCTTCTTTTGAGGTGGTTAGTTTTGGGGTGGGAGTATCTCTACTCCCAACATGCAATGTTCCTTTCCTTTCTTAGCTTTCTTTTTCCATACCTTTGAGATCATACCTATTTGAACCTTTTGAGAATCCTCTTTCTTACCTGTCTTTGGAAGCTCTAAAATTTTTGTTTTACACCATCTTGCTATATACCCAACATTATTGCACTTATAACACTCAATGTTGTTATTCCTTGGAGGTGCAAATATCTTGGGATTTCTCCTAGTGAAGCCATATCCATTCTTGTTATTGTTGAGCAAGGTGCAGCAGGAGTATTGTCATTGTTGTCAACACAATCAGTTAGATCTAATGATGCAGTGGAAAGGCAGTTCAAAAGCCATTCAGGTGCAGAGGACAGGAGTTCTAAGGTTAGTCAGAGTATGGACAGTGAGTTTCCAAGAAGACCATAGTGGGCCTTCTGCAAAAAGATCAAGAAAAAGACAAGTAAGAAAACTGTCGCGATATCGCGACATGTTTTCTGTCACGATTTCGTGACATACTGGAGGAGAGAGAAATAACAGAGAAAACTGTCACGATTTCGTGACAAGTTGGCAAAGAAAAAGAGTAAGTTGGAAAAGTGTCGCGATTTCGTGACATGTCACATTTTCGCAACTTGACGAGGAGAAGGCAGAGAAGGAAAGTGTCACGATTTTGTGACATGTCGCATTTTCGCGACTTGACGAGAGCAGGAAGGCATAGAAGGAAAAGTGTCACGATTTTGTGACATATTGCAAGGAAGGTTGTACGGATGAAAAAGTGTCACGATTTCATGACATGTTGCAGGAGAAAGAGTCCGAAAGAAAAAGTGTCATGATTTTGCGACATGTTGTAGAACTCCAAGTGAGAACTGTCACGATTTCGTGACATGTAGTAAAGGAAAGTGTTCGAAATAAGAAGTGTCATGATTTCGTGATAGGATGAAGGGAAAGCGTACGGATGCAGAAAGTGTCATGATTTCGTGACAGGTAGAAAAGAAAGCAGATGGAAGGAAGTGTCATGATTTCATGATAGAAATAGAAAGCAGGTCTTCAATAGGAGAAGTGTCATGATTTCATGACAAAAGTAGAGAGGAAGGCTATGAAGATAGAAATGTTATGATTTCGTGACAAAAGCGAAGACGAAGTCTATGAAGGCAGAAGTGTCATGATATCATGATAGAAAGAAAGACAAAGGCTTCAAAGATAGAAGTGTCACGATATCATGATAGAAAGAAAGTCAGAGGCTACAAAGGGAGAAGTGTCATGATTTCATGACAAATGCATAATAGAAGACTTCGAAGATAGAAGTGTCACGATATCGTGACAAAAGCCAAAAGAAAGCGTACGGAGGCAAAAGTGTCATGATATCGCGACATGTTTTTTCGTGGCAAAAGCTATAGAAGAGTTATAGAGGCAGTGAAGCCGACAAAGTCAAATATTGGCCGACGAAGATTAGGGCTTGCAGCCAACGAAGTCTAGGGTTTTGCAGCCGACTAAGATTAGGGTTACAACCGACGAAGAATCAAGTTTTTGATCATGAAAATGTGATTATAAAAGGAAGGCTGGTTTGATGAGTTATGTGTGTTGTGAAGTGCGACGTTCGGTGATAGTACGCAGAGAGCAAAATTTGATTGGAGTGCGCAGAGTGAGCGAGTCATGTCAAAATCAAGCTAAGTGCGAAGTAAGAGCGCACAGAGAGCAGAGAGCGCAGAAGGCAGAGACGATCGTTTGGCTATTACGACGTAGACTATGCGAAGTGTGTATACAGAGAAAGAAGAGTGTGCAAGAGTGCGCAAAAGGCTAAGTCGATCATAGAACTCGGCTGCAGCAGTATAGCAGATGCGAGTGTCTTGCGAACTGTAAGTTCTAGACCAGTCAGGGTCTTGTGGAAGCAAAGGTATTTTTTTGTAACATTTATAGATTTAGAATTGCAGTCCAAGTTGCTGCTTGGCATCTGGAGTTGGTGCTCCTTTCTGTTGGTGCAGATAAATTAGGGGTTGGTGCTCCTTCCAGTTGGTGCTGGTAAATCAGGGGTTGGTGCTCCTTTCTGTTGGTGCAGATAAATCAGGAGTTGGTGCTCCTTCCAGTAGGTGCTGGTAAATTTGTTGTAAAATTGATTGCTTTGCTAAGGCTGGATTTGGATGGTAGTCCAAGCAGTCAATTTTTGAGGAGTAGCCACATTGGTGAACCTCGTTAAAATCTTGCGTTGTGTGATGCTCTCTTGTTATAATTGCTATATCTATTTTTAAGTTTGCATTACTTCAACATTAAGAATTATAGATTTAAGATTTTAATTAGCTACACTGATTCACCCCCCCTCTCAGTGCCATTGTAAGTTTAACAATTGGTATCAGAGCCAAGTACCTGTTCAAGCTTAACCGGCTAGGGTGATCTTGGATTTAACACAATGGCAGGTGGTGAAGGCTTCTCATCAAACAGAGCACCAGTGTTTGACGGATCTAATTACGCATACTGGAAAGTCAGGATGCAGGTTTATCTCTGTGCTTTGGGATACGACATCTGGGACTCAGTACGTAGTGGATACACAGATCCCATCACTGCTCCAAAAGAGGCTAAAGAAAAGAAACTATATGAAAATAACTCAAAAGCAAAGAATGCTATCATGAGTGGATTAGTAGACAGTGAACTGGCTAAAGTCATAAACTATAAAACGACAAAAGAAATCTGGGACAAACTAAAGAGCATTCATGAAGGAGACCATAAGATCAAGGAAGCCAAGTTACAAATACATCGAGCTCAGTTCGAAGCTTTAAGGATGAATGACAATGAGAACGTAGAGGGATACATGCTGAGAGTTAATGAAGTCACAAATGCAATGAGAGGACTCGATGATGACATAAGTGACTCTGCTATCGTGAAAAAGGTATTAAGATCTCTTCCTCACAGATTTGATTCTAAAGTCTCTACGATAGAAGAAGCAAAAAATCTAAATTTCTTTAGTATGGATGAGTTGCATGGTTCTTTGACTGCTTATGAGATGAGAATAGGAAGAGCTAAACCCACAGACCGAGAAGCGGCCTTCAAAGCCATTAAAAATAAAAATGCAAAACAAGAAACCGAGGAAGAAGAGACATCAGATGAAGAAGAAGCAAACTTCATAAGAAAACTAAAGAAAGGAAAAGGAAAATACAGAGGAAAGCTACCTTTTAAATGTTTCAACTGTGGAGGTGTCGGGCATTTTGTGACTAAATGTCCTCTGAATGAAAAGAACAAAAATGATGAAGGATCACACCAAGAGAGAAGTGATTGGAAGAAGAAAACAAACTTCAAAAAAGGCAACTTCAAAAAGAAAAGCTTCATCTCAAGGAATTCCAGTTCATCTGAAGACAGCTCGAGTGAGGATTCTGAAGAAGAAATAGGTGAAGCTCTTTTCATGGCTTTTGAAGAAGAAGAATCAGAAAAAGCAGGAGTAATCTATGAGGTTTGTGGTAAAAAATCTGAGGCTGAGGTTGATCTAGAAGGTGAGTTGACCTCTGCACTTGAAGAATGGAAAATAGAGAAGAAAAAGAATAAGAAACTTTCAAAGAGGCTTGAGGATGCAAACGACATCATAACTAGTTTGAAAGTACAGACAGAAGAATACAAGAAGATAACCGAAGAGCTTGAAATTCAGATTACCATGAAAATAGATGTCTACTGCAAACTAGAAGAAGAGAATGTTAGTTTTCATATGCAGATAGCAGAGTTGGAGCATAAAATTAGCTGTTATCACAAACGCGAAGAAAGCTCTATGAAATTGGATAAGATTTTAAATGACCAAAGACCTGCAGGCACCAAATTTGGTCTGGGCTTCGTCGAAGGAGAATCTTCAAATGGTTCTAAGGCCAAAAATGTAGAACCTGTAAAAATTGAAGATAAGAAACAGGTTGATAAAGGTAAAATGACTCATGACGTTAATGCCATGCACAAAAAGAATATTGATAATGATGGATTCACCAAGGTCACGCATCAAAGAAAGAGAAGATTCATGGCCCCTACGACAGCATGGCAAAGACCATCGCCCAGGTTCAATTATCCTTTTTCTGGTTTCTATTTTAAATGCAATGGTTATGGTCATAAGATTGCAGACTGCAAATATAATGTAGGTCCAAGAAAATTCACAAGTAGAAATGCTTTTTCACCTCTGATGAATTATACAGTAGAATGCTTTAACTGTCATAATTTTGGACACATTGCAAGAAATTGTCGAAGTGCTTTTACTTCAAATCATTTTTAGGAAAGAAAATTCCAATCAAATAGGATGAAACTAAATAGAAAACTTCCTGAAAAACATGCACGAGATACTGAAAAAGGAAAATCAAAATTAGAGCCCAATACGGTAATCAAAACAGAATGGAAACAGAAAGAGCAGCTTAAGGAATCTCTGATAGTGCAAACAACTTTCAAAGCACAGAATAAACATGTACCATGGATACTTGATAGTGGATGCTCAAGTCATATGACAGGTGATAAACAAAAATTTGAAAAGTTTTAGAAATATGAAGGTGGTTCAGTAAAATTCGGGAATAATGATGGAGCTCAGATAGTAGGGAAAGGTTCAGTTAAGATTATTAACGAAAAAATCAAGTTAGAAGAAGTGTTGTTCGTGGATGGTCTGAAACATAACCTGTTGAGTGTCAGTAAAATCTGTGACAAAGGACATGAAGTAGTTTTTAAGAAGCAGGGTTGTGAAGTTAGAAAAACAAGCAGTGGAAAACTGATAGCAACTAGGTCAAGGACTACTGGCAACCTGTACACGCTTTCAGAGAATTCAGAGGGAGCCTGTTTCATCGGTCAGGAAGAACAAAATTGGTTGTGGCACAAGAGGCTCGGTCATATCAGTTTTGATAATCTGGTGAAAATCAGCTCAAAAGGGGCAAGTGAGAGATATTCCCACTATCAAGAAACCTTCAAATAGCATTTGTGCCTCATGTCGAAGGGGAAGCAAACTAGAGTCACATTCAAAGCAAAAGAGTACAATACAAGCAAACCATTGGAACTAATACATACCGATTTATGTGGACCTATGAGAACGCAAAGCATAAATGGTGATAAATACTTTATGTTGTGTATTGATGACTATTCCGGAATGACATGGGTATACTTCTTGAAGCAGAAAATAGAAGCCTTTGAAATGTTCAAGTCTTTCAAACACCACGTTGAGAATGAAACAGGAAAGAGGATCAAAAACTTAAGATCAGATAGAGGAGGAGAATTCATTTCAGCTGAGTTTACAGAGTACTGTGATAAATATGGCATTAGGAGACAATTTTCAGCAGCTAGGACACCTCAACAAAATGGTGTGGTAGAAAGAAAAAATAGGACAGTATAGGAAATGGCCCGGACTATGTTGACTGAGAGCAGAGTAGCAGACAGATTTTGGAAAGAAGCAGTCCATACTGCTGTGTACATTCAAAATAGGTACATGCTGAGAACACATGAAAACAAAACTCCTTACGAGTTGTGGTTCTGTAGAAAGGCAACAACAAAACATCTCGTAGTCTTTGGTCTGTAAGTGTTTCATCAAAAGAACTGAAGATAATCTTGGTAAATTTGAAGATAGAGCAGATGAAGGTATTTTTGTTGGCTATTCACCATCAAGCAAAGCCTACAAATGCTACAACAAAAAGCTAAGGAAAATTGTGGATAGTGCCAGTGTTACATTTGATGAAGGTAGGGAAAGGGTAGTTAGCAATGAAGAAAACTACCCAATTTATGAAGAAGTGTTTGAAGGAGATGAGGAAGACAAAACTGAATAGAATCAAAAGAATGTCTCAGATGATTTAAATTATGATTCAGAAGAGGTAGAAAATAAGAAATTCAAAATAGGCAACTAGCATAAAAACCATCCTAGAGAGCAAATAATTGGAGACCCCACAACTGGTGTGCAAACAAGAAGAAAAGCAGTAAGTAATTACTCTCTTTTATCCAGTATTGAGCCCAAAAATATTGATGAAGCAAGCAAAGATGAAAGTTGGATGAAGGCTATAGATGAAGAATTAGATCAGATTGAGAAAAATAAAACTTGGGAGTTGGTACCTAGACCTGCAAACAAGAATGTAATCGGTACTAAATGGATTTTTCAAAACAAACCGAATGAAGACGGATAGGTAATCAGAAATAAAGCAAGATTGGTATGTAAAGGTTATGCTCAAGTAGAAGGTATTGATTTTGAGGAAACTTTTGCACCTGTAGCAAGACTTGAGGCAATTAGAATGTTTTTGGCCCTAGCAGTTTACAAGAACTTCAAAGTTTATTAGATGGATGTAAAATCAGCTTTTCTAAATGGGAAACTTGAAGAAGAGGTTTATATTGAGCAGCCAGATGGTTTTCAACTTGGTGATGATCCCAACTTGGTTTGCAAGTTGAAGAAAGCTTTATATGGATTAAAACAGGCACCCCGAGCATGGTATGCAAGACTAGACAACTATCTCACTCATCAAGGGTTTAAGAAAGGTATGGTGGACAACAATTTGTATGTCAAAATAGAAAATGGACATCTTATTGTTCTTGTTGTATATGTAGATGATATCATATTTGGCAGCAGCAAAGATGAGTCTTGCAGAGACTTAGCAGATAAGATGCAGAAAGAATTTGAAATGTCTATGATTGGTGAACTGTCTTACTTTCTTGGGTTACAAGTTAATCAGAATGAGAAGGGCATATTTATTTCCCAAATCAAATATGTGAAAGAGATGTTAAAAAGGTTCACAATGGAGGATTGTAAGCCAGTGAGCACTCCCATGACGACAGGCTGCAAGTTGAGCAAGGATGACAAATCTCCACTTGTTGATCAAACCACATACAGATCTATGATTGGGAGCTTACTGTACCTGATAGCTACCAGACCAGATATTTTGCAGGCAGTTTGCATGGTCGCTCATTTTTAGGCTAATCCCAAGGAGACTCACGTGACAACGGTAAAGAGGATTTTTTGGTACCTCAAGGGTACTATGGAGTATGGGTTATGGTATCCGAAAGGCAAGGACTTCACTCTCATTTCTTTTTCAGATGCAGATTGGGCAGGATGTGTCGATGACAGAAAGAGTACCAGTGGAGGTGCATTCTATCTTGGAGACAGGTTGGTCGCATGGCACAGTAAGAAACAAGAGTCAGTTTCTTTATCAACAATAGAGGCAGAATATATTGCAGCAACAACATGTTGTACACAGGTTTTGTGGATGAAACAAACTCTGAAAGATCTTGGTATTAACTTCAGTGAGCCAATATCAGTTAAGTGTGACAACACCAGCGCAATTAACATCTCTAAGAATCCAGTAATGCATTCACGGACAAAACACATTGCTATCAGATATCATTTTTTAAAAGAGAAAGTTGTTGAAGGTGAGGTTAAGCTAGATTTTGTTCCAACTACAGAACAAGTAGCAGATATTTTCACAAAACCATTGCCCAAGGAAGTGTTTGAGTATCTTCAAAACAAATTGGGAGTGGTCCCACTTCCCAAGAATTGACTAGCTACAGGGATCACTTTCTCAAGGGGAGCATTTGAGTATTTGATTATTCTGTTGCTCATAATCATAATTTGTGCTAAGTGCAACAAATTGTGCCCGAGAATGTTGTGCATGGACTCGTGGGGAGTCTGTAGTAGCCCTTTGGTATTATTGACAAAGGGGGAGAAGAATTACAGGAAATTACACATGTGTTGCCAACAATTCCAAAGGGGGAGATTGTTGAGCAAGGTGCAGCAGGAGTATTGTCATTGTTGTCAACACAGTCAGTTAGATCTAATGATGCAGTGGAAAGGCAGTTCAAAAGCCATTCAGGTGCAGAGGACAGGAGTTCTAAGGTTAGTCAGAGTATGGACAGTGAGTTTCCAAGAAGACCATAGTGGGCCTTTTGCAAAAAGATCAAGAAAAAGACAAGTAAGAAAACTGTCGCGATATCGCGACATGTTTTCTGTCACGATTTCGTGACATACTGGAGGAGAGAGAAACAACAGAGAAAACTATCATGATTTCGCGACAGGTTGGCAAAGAAAAAGAGTAAGTTGGAAAAGTGTCACGATTTCGTGACATGTCGCATTTTCACGACTCGAAAAGGCCAGGAAGGAAGAAAAAGAAAAAGTGTCACGATTTCGCGACATGTCGCATTTTCACGACTTGACGAGAGCAGGAAGGCATAGAAGGAAAAGTGTCACGATTTCGTGACATGTCACATTTTCGCGACTTGACGAGAGCAGGAAGGCATAGAAGGAAAAGTGTCACGATTTCGTGACATATTGCAAGGAAGGTTGTACGGACGAAAAAGTGTCACGATTTCGTGACATGTTGCAGGAGAAAGAGTCCAAAAGAAAAAGTGTCACGATTTCGCGACATGCTGCAGAACTCCAAGTGAGAACTGTCACGATTTCGTGACATGCAGTAAAGGAAAGTGTTCGAAATAAGAAGTGTCACGATTTCACGATAGGATGAAGGGAAAGCGTACGGATGCAGAAAGTGTCACGATTTCACGACAGGCAGAAAAGAAAGCAGACGAAAGCAGAAGTGTCACGATTTCGCGACAAAAACAGAAAGCAGGTCTTCAATAGGAGAAGTGTCATGATTTCATGACAAAAGTAGAGAGGAAGGCTATGAAGACAGAAATGTTGCGATTTCATGACAAAAGCGAAGACGAAGTCTATGAAGGCAGAAGTGTCACGATATCACGACAGAAAGAAAGACAAAGGCTTCAAAGACAGAAGTGTCACGATATCACGACAGAAAGAAAGTCAGAGGCTACAAAGGGAGAAGTGTCACGATTTCACGACAAATGCAGAATAGAAGACTTCGAAGATAGAAGTGTCACGATATCGCGACAAAAGCCAAAAGAAAGCGTACGGAGGCAAAAGTGTCACGATATCGCGACATGTTTTTTCATGGCAAAAGCTACAGAAGAGTTACAGAGGCAGTGAAGCCGACAAAGTCAAATATTGGCCGACGAAGATTAGGGCTTGCAGTCGACGAAGTCTAGGGTTTTGCAACCGACTAAGATTAGGGTTACAGCCGACGAAGAATCAAGTTTTTGATCATGAAAATGTGATTATAAAAGGAAGGCTGGTTTGATGAGTTATGTGTGTTGTGAAGTGCGACGTTCGGTGATAGTACGCAGAGAGCGAAATTTGATTGGAGTGCACAGAGTGAGCGAGTCATGTCAAAATCAAGCTAAGTGCGAAGTAAGAGCGCACAGAGAGCAGAGAGCGCAGAAGGCAGAGACGATCGTTCGGTTGTTACGGCGTAGACTATGCGAAGTGTGTATACAGAGAAAGAAGAGTGTGCAAGAGTGCACAAAAGGCTAAGTCGATCATAGAACTCGACTGTAGCAGTATAGCAGATGCGAGTGTCTTGCAAACTGTAAGTTCTAGACCAGTCAGGGTCTTGTGGAAGCAAAGGTATTTTTTTGTAACATTTATAGATTCAGAATTGCAGTCCAAGTTGTTGCTTGGCATCCGGAGTTGGTGCTCCTTTCTATTGGTGCAGATAAATTAGGGGTTGGTGCTCCTTCCAGTTGGTGCTGGTAAATCAGGGGTTGGTGCTCCTTTCTATTGGTGTAGATAAATCAGGAGTTGGTGCTCCTTCCAGTAGGTGCTGGTAAATTTGCTGTAAAATTGATTGCTTTGCTAAGGCTGGATTTGGATGGTAGTCCAAGCAATCAATTTTTGAGGAGTAGCCACATTGGTGAACCTCGTTAAAATCTTGCGTTGTGTGATGCTCTCTTGTTATAATTGCTATATCTATTTTTAAGTTTGCATTACTTCAGCATTAAGAATTACAGATTTAAGATTTTAATTAGCTACACTGATTCACCCCCCCTCTCAGTGCCATTGTAAGTTTAACAGTTATGAACCCTACAATTAATTACCTTGTGACTAAACTTATTACAAGAGTAGCAATACCCTTGAAAGAGATGCTTGTTTTTGAAATTTCCATATTCTTGTATTTCATGTGTCCTGCATTGTGTAGCCTTGTGCCCAAACTTATGATATGAGAAGCATCATCCATTGAAGAAACCTTGCCTTGACCCCATTGGTCTCTTATTCTCTTCTACCATGTCTTGTTTCGTGTTCCATTTGTTCCTTATTTGTGTATTGTCCTTTTCCTTGTTGAAATTTCTATTGTCCAACTTATCCTTAGAAGTCTCACTCTCTCTTTCACTTTCTTCTTTTGAAGCTTCTTCTTCTCTGGTGCTTGAGCTTGACTCTCCTTTTTTTGCTTCCTGTTTTCCTTGTTCATTTTCAAAACTAAGTCCTATTTTGATGACTGATGATCTTTGTGCACTGATAATCCTATCCAAGGTCTTTAAATTTTTCTCAAAATTATGTAGCTTGTCCTTAGAGCCTTTTACTTCTATCCTTAGTGAAACTATCTCATGTTATAATCTTTCACACTCTAGATCTTCTGTATTTAATTTTTTGGCCATACCTTCTTCAATTTTTCTTGCCTCTTCAACCTTAATTTTGAATTTGGTGAGTTCTTGTAGAAACTTTGCTTTTGTTTTCTCATATTCTTGAGCTTGACCCCTTAATCCTGAGTTCTCCCTTTTTAATTCTTCGATATCAACACTAAGTCTTTTACATTCTTGCTCTTTTACCTTTGACTATTCAACCATATTTTTTCAGCTCTCCTTGCCTTTTCAACCTTAACTTTCAAGTCAAAGATCTTGTAGAAGCTTTGTCTTACATTTCTCATCCTCTTGTATTTGAAACTTTAATTTTAATTTCTCCATTTTTAACTCAACAAGTTCCTTAAGAGTGACTTCCTCCTTTTCTCTTTTTGAATTTTTCTCTTTTCTTTGGTCTCCAGTTTCTTCTCTTGTCCATAGTAGAGTTTCTTCTTCATACTTGTTTTGATTGTCCCTATTATCCTTTTCTGAACCATCCTCTAGGACTTCAATTTTTAAAGTATCATCTTCATCTTCACCACTACTAAACCCATTGCAATAACCTACATCATGATCGAGTTGACCACAAACAAAACATTCTTCACCTTCTTATGAACAATAAGCTACAAGGTGACCTGTCTTCCTACATCTGGTACAAAATTTATTAATCTAGTCTTTTCTCCACTACTTGATTCATCACTTGAATCTATTTCCATTCTTTCTCTCAAAACAACATTTAATTCATATTCATTTTATTTCATAACCATGTGTGTTCTTTTCTTCTTGTGTCTCATGGTTCTACTTTTCCCTTTCTTTGCCATTTGTGTTCTTGTAAGATATTCCTTCAACCTGTTAAACCTTTTCCGAAGTAACCAACTCTAATACCAATTGAAGAACATAATCTTATACTAAGAGAGGGGTGAACAGTATAAGACCACTTTTTATTTTTCTTTACCAAATAGTATTATCCAATATAATCAATAGCAATAACCAAAGCAATGCACAAATCATCACACACAATAGAGACACCAATTTAATATGGTTCACCCAATGTGGGCTACTCCACCAAGAAAATATTTCACTAATATTTTATCAATAAATCTCTTGGGAATACTTTCACTATTACAATGTTTATGGACCTCTATCCAAAGGAGACACCAATCCCCTAATCAATTTCATGGACCTCTATCCATAGGAGACACCAATCTCCTTAGCTAGTTCATGGATATCTATCCATAGGAGAACTCATTTCTCCTCTACTCTAGCTAGCGATATTCTAGAAGAATTGCTACCTCCACTATACTGGCTAATGGATCTCTATCCACTGAAGACTTTTGTCCTCACTCAGAATACCTATCCTATATACCCTAGCTAATGGACCTCTATCCATTGGAGACTATCATCCTCTATACTGTGTCACCTCTAAAGCTTGTTCTCAGCTCTGTCTCAAATTTGCACTAAACACAGTCCTTCAGTATAGCACAAATCTTCTTAATCTCTATCTCTCGTCTGGAACAAATATTTCCTTAAATATGCACCAAAAACTATCCTCAAATCTACACTAAACATAGTCCTTCGGTTTAGCACAAATCTATCCTCAATATCTGTCCTTTGATATGCACTAAACACAATCCTTCGGTCTAGTACAAATCTGTCCTCAATCCCTATTCTCAAGCCTTAACACAAATCTTGACTTAACCACAAAACCAACTATGTTAGATCTATCACTCAAGGTTTGAATGAATCAATCAATCAACTCTGCTCTCAAGTCTTCTCAAATACTCACACTAATCTATCTACAAGTCCTCTCTAGAACTTGTCCAAATCTGCTTAACAAGTCCTCACTAGAACTTGTCCAAATTTTCTCAACAAGTCCTCACTAGAACTTGTCCAAATCTGCTCAACAAGTCCTCACTAGAACTTTTCCAATATGCTCAACAATATCTATCCTCAAACTGTATTGTAAGCTTCCACAAAAGCTCACACTAATCTATCCACAAGTCCTCTCTAGAACTTGTCCAAATCTGCTTAACAAGTCCTCACTAGAACTTGTCCAAATTTGCTCAACAAGTCCTCACTAGAACTTGTCCAAATTTGCTCAACAAGTCCTCATTAGAACTTGTCCAATATGCTCAAAAATATCTGTCCTCAAACAGTATTGTAAGCTTCCACAAAAGCTCACACAAATTTTTTTCCACAAGTCTTATCTAAGACTTGTCTCAAATCTACTCAACAAGTCCTCACTAGAACTTATCCAATCTCATAGAAACATAAAGAGAATTGTTAGAGACTCAATATGCTTCACATTCACCACAATGCTCAATCACTCTTTTTATCACATAAACATATAGAGAATTTTTAGAGACTCAATATGTTTCACATTCATAAACACTCAACCTCTTTCTCAAATCAATTCAGAATATAGAACAATTTGTTTCACATAATTTGAACTATCACTTTAACACATTCACTTGACTAGGCTCAACCAAATCTACTCAACCAATCAATCAATGAATTAATCCTTTCTCACAAACCCTATTCCAAGAATATGAACACTCACTCAACTGTTTCCAACAATGCTTATCAACCAATCTCACATAATAATGATACTCATGATATTTGCAAATCCTAGCTCAAGTTCTTCCCTCAATCAATCACTTCAAAAACAATGCTTATCAAACAATCTCACATTACAATGATACTCATGATATTTCAAACCCTAGTTCAAGTTCTTTACTCACTTCAACAACAATGCTTATCAACCAATCATAACAATGATCTTGCAACCCTAGTTTAAGATATTTCACCACTTCTCATAACAATGATACTCATGATCTTGCAAACCCTAATCTAATCTTCAAACTCAACAACAAGGATTCTCAATCATACAACAATGAAGCATGCATTCACTCACTCAAAATCTCCAACAATGCTCATCAAACAATATTTATTGCATTCACTTCCATTTCATAAAACTCATCCACTCAACAAGGAAAACTTAACAAAGTCCTTTTCACTCCAATCTTGTTTTCAGAAAACCTCAATCAATCACTTCACCCAAAGAAGAATATGCCCATACCTTTTATTTTATGTATAAGTGACCTTAGAAAACCTATCTCAATCACAGTTTTCTCTCTTGCCAATTTAAATAGTTAGATGATAAAATATCACACTAACATCTTCACAAAATACTTATATATATATATATATATATATATATATATATATATATATATATATATCTATATATATATATATACTTAATTACTCCTTGTTTGAAATTAGCAATTTATCAAATCACACATGAAAATAATAATTCAATTGTTCCTTATAATCTCCAATCTCAATTAATCAACCTTTCAAAAACATTATTGCCTATCCTTTTATCTCCCTCAAATACTCAATATTCAATTTTAATTTAGGTAAAATAAACTTTAGAAAGCATAAAAATATTTTATTTTTTAAACTTTAGCCCCTCCGAAATTAATCAAGCAACCAAGCATGTGACGTCAGTGCATACCTCTTCAATTGCCAAAATGCCTCGGTGGATTTCGACCTCGAAACCTCTCCTAGCCGAGTGCCCTATCAAGGTGCTAGCCCACCATGTGGGCTAGGCACTTCCATGGGGAGGGGAAGGCTCTAGCCTCCCTATATGTCTTCGTTGGCGTTGTTCAAAAAAATGAAAACCTTCCTTGCTTGTAAAATGTGAACTCTGCGGGATTCGAACTGTATCCTCCCTGCCAGCAACACGTCTTAACATCTTTCATTGTCGCCAACTGTGCTACGTGGTGCTTGTGTAGGGTGAGAGGAGCCTCACTCCTATTTCTTCGTTCTTCTACCATCAGAGACTTTTCAACGCGAAAAACATTGCATCCTTTCTGTGCACTATTTAGAACATAGGCATTCAAATAATTGCTTAGTGATTATAAGGCAAAGGTTTTACCTTTATTTATACATGATGCCTTATTGCCATAACACGTCGGTGCTCAAATAAAATTTTAAATTCGATTTATAAACTTAGATTTATAACCCTTTTTAGGGTTTATTAAATTAATAAAAATTAATTTATAATTAAATTAAAATTAAATTAAGTAACTTGAAATTTAATTAAATTAATTAATAAATTAATTTATAATAAAATTCTATTAATTAATTTATATTTAAATATAAATTTCCTTTTTAATATTATAATATTATTTGCCTGGGCCTCTTCTTTGCCCTTTGGACCTCATCTAACTACCTTTTGGATTTGATAAACTGGAGGTGGATTCTTCTTTTGCACTTATTGGAGAACCTGAAACTGATGTTGCCCACTGAAACTGCCACTCACTGGTGTTGAAAGCTTGACCTCAATGATGAATCAAAGTTGACATCAATGACAACTCATCTACTCAAAATGTCCAACATCTTTGTTGACTTATAAGCCTCACTTTGCTATCCAAATTATCCCAATTACATCCAATCACCTATTACCAATTTTTTTGATTTCAAAAATATTTGAACCACACCATCACCCTCTAAGTTCCTCCCATCGCCTCAATTACTACGGTTCGCTAATGCCCCTTTTCCTTGTATTCCACCCCATCTACCTTGGATTAACCATATAGATTTTTATCTAGATGATGAATTCCAACTACCTAATGTCATTGATGACCTTCATCTCATCCCAATGCCTGCTCAACTCCATGATGGTTCTCACATTCCTATCGAGGACACCATTGATGTCGACATCGATGATAATCCTGATCACCCCCACATCTTCCACCTTGCAACCACTCTTTCTACTGACGAATGTAGTCTTTTCACCGCTTTATTTTGGAAGTACATAAAGGTGTTTTCATGGTCCTACACAGATATGACTAGCCTTGATCCATCATTAGTGGTCCACAACTTGGTCTTGGATGATAACACCAAATCTGTCAAACAAAAGTTGCATCAAATGCATCCCACCATTGCTCTAATGGTTAAAGAGGAGTTACAAAAACTTCTCGATGTCGAGTTCATACAACCAATCAATTATCCTGAGTGGGTTTCAAACATGGTTCCCATCGAAAAACTCAAGGGGGTATCCGTATATGCACTGGTTTTAGGTATCTTAACAAATCTTTTCCCAAGGACAATTTTACACTCCTTAATATCGATACATTGGTCGATGCTGTGAAGATGAAAACATGATACTTAAACAATAAATAAATAAAATGACCCAAATAAACACAAGATTGCACAAAATAGATAGATTTATTCAATAAGCGGGGGGAGCCAATAAACTCATTTTGATACAATCTGTACTTAGCGAGTATTTGATACAAATATTTACAAAATGCTAGAGTTCTTCGAAACCCTAGATACAACAATGAAGTGTCTTTAGATTGTGTGTCCTCGCTTCCAACAGAATGAGTGGGCTTCAGGTATCCGATGTCGGACCACTCCAGCTTCACAGCCATTCAACGATATGTAGAATCTGTATATCTACATACACAAAAATAGATAAAGGGATTAATAACACTTGTGAGGGCTCCATAGTGTGAGACCCTCAGACATCAGTAAACCCTAACTAAAAATGGATCAAATGGCATGCAAAATCCACAAATTATGTAACATAATAAAACCAATAAATATATACCTTGCTTATGATGTTTTTTCTCTTTGTTTTTGTAGTTTGATAGTATATGGTGTGATGCAGTAGGCTCTGATTCGTATTTTGTAGTTGCAATAGGCTCGAACGTGCACTTAGCAGGCTCTAACGTGAGCTTTGTAGGCTCTGATATGCACCTATAAGATATAGTAGGCTTCAGAGAGCACTTACGGAATACAGCAGGCTTTGGTAAGCACTTCATAGGCTCTGCAATGAGCTTCACAAGCTCTAGAGGGCACATATAGGTTAAGGTAGAATCTACAGAAGCAAATCGAGGGGGTGGTGATGAATGCAGTGGATGGATGAGGGCTACGACAATGATGGAGGATGAATACGGGATGGTTGGAATAGCAAAAGTCTTGTTGGATTAGCTAGGGCTTTAGATCTTCAAACTTTATCTCTCTCTGCTTCACTAGAGCTTCAAAATTGACTCCTCCAAGGTGTAATTTCTAATCTCAAGGTTTTAGGGTTTGAGCATTTACAAATTCCCTTATTTATAATCCAACCTAGGGTTTTCTTAGGGTTTTAGCCTTACACTTTTAATCATGTGGCTAATATTAAATCAGATCCTAAGGTTGAGATTACTTTCTAGATGTGGCATGGATTAATGAATATGGATGGTGGAGATTAGATTGGATCAGATGGCTATGGTTAATTGGGTTTATAAATACATATTTTATAATAAATATATTATAATATAATATAAAATATTATATTAAATATAAAATAATATTAAAATAAGCCCAATTGGGTTAGGAAAGGGCTAAAATGGGCCTTTTGAAGGCGGTAAATATGTATGGTGGACAAGTGGATGGTGGGATGGTTAGGATGGAGGATTAGTGGCTGCAATTTTGTGTCTATAGATGCCCCTTTTTGTACCATGTTGTGTGAAACACAATATGGTACAAAAATACGAGACACTTGCTTGGGCTATGGGCACAGAAATGGATTCTCTCTGTTGTTGGATTTGAGCACTGATGTTGAAGACCAAAGAATAAAGAATTTTTGGAATTTTTGTAGCTTACCCCCTCAATTGATGAATGAGTTACGAATGTATCTCACAAGCCAATTGAAAAAAATGTGCAAATAATAATGATGTAGTGAATTTGTGCAATTGATGAATGAATGGTGTGAAATGCAATGTGATTGTGGACAATATGAATGATGTAAAATATGATATCATTTTTGCCCCAACGATGGAAAGGGGTTTGGTGTAAAATACCATGTGATTGTGGATGATATGAATGATGTAACATGTGATATAATTTTTACCCCAACAATTGAAAGGGGGTTTTTTCCAATGTCATGATCATGTAAGATGTTATCCCCTTATGGGAGGATAAAAATCAATATTGTGGTTGCCCCAGATTTTGGGATGCTTCGATATTGTTGAAGAAAATACTCTATAGGCATCATTGAGTATGCAAGGCATGAAAGATGCATGATGCCATGGGCAGAATAAGGAATCGGGTAGTGATTGTCTTGATAATTCCCACATGGAACCAATAAACCTATCGGGCTTTGCCTTATCTGATGACTATGGTCAAATGAATAAGTGATTGTGATTATAATTATCTGTGTTTTCCTTCCCCACAGAAAAGGACATCAGTGACTATTTTGAGAAAATTGTTCTTGGCAAGGTTGCACTCAAAATGTGAAGTGCCAAATGTGATTGATATTTCGATCAAGGAGATAAGTGAGGATGATCATGGTGAAGTGTCCTTATGGTGGTTTGTTCATATTACCAAATTACATGGATGCAAATCGCTGCAATAGCCAAGGAGATAGAATAGACCACTAGATACGAGGTTCGCTTGAATGAACTAGACAAATTGTGGATGAAATGATTGATGTATTTGATGGGTGATAACATGAAGATATGGTGATGAGAAATGTGTTGACGGATGCAATGTATGTGGATTCAATGATTGATTCTATTTTTTCCCCAAAAAATGAAGGGATTTTTTCCATTTGGAAATATAATGAAATGTATCTATTTTTGCCCTAACAAATGAAGGGGATTTTGAAATGTGAGCATGTGATGAATGTATCTATTTTTGCCCTAACAGATGAAGGGGTTTTTGAAATGAAATTATTTGTGTTTGTTCATTTTCCTTAATAGATAAAGGGGTTTTTTTATAATATAAGTGTCCTTATGGTGATCTATTCATCCTACCGAATTGCATGGATAACTTATCGCTACAACCATTGGTTTCTAGGATAAACCACTAAATACAAGGTTCACTTATGAATTTTGCATAATGATAAATGAATGGATGATGTTGAATGTGAATGTTATCTATTTTTGCCCAAACAGATGAAGGGATTTTTGCAATTTGTAATATGTGATGAGTGTATCTATTTTTGCCCTAATAGATCAAGGGTGTTTCGATGATGAAAATAAAATGATTTGTGTATGTTCTTTGTCCTTAATAGATAAAGGGGTTTTTTATGAGGTAAGTGTTCTTATGGTAATCTACCCATCCTACTAGATTGCATGGATAACCAGTCACTGCAACCGCAAAGTTTCTAGGATAAATCACTAAATACAAGGTTCACTTATGAATGTTGCATAATGATAAATGAATGGATGATGTTAAATGTAAGTGTGATCTATTTTTGTCCCAACAGATGAAGGAGTTTTTGATGGATGTATCTATTTTTGCCCTAACATATGAAGGGGTTTGTGATGATGTAAGTGTCCTTATGGTAATCTACCCATCCTACCAGATTGCATGGATAACCAGTCGTTGCATCCGCCAGGTTAAGTAGGATAAATCACTAGATACAAGGTTCATTTGTGAATGTTGCATAATGATAAATGAATGAATGATGAGTTATGATTTTATCCATGTTTCTAGCCCCACGAACAAGGACATTATGATTTTGGAATGAAAATGTTGATAAAAAATGTTGAATGAATCTCCGTGTTTTTGGTCGACGGGTAAGGCGAGAAAGCTCCATGTTTTTAGCCGACGGGTAAGGCTAGGTAAATGTGAAGATGTAATTGACTTGTTGATGATGTGATGTGATTGAATGATTGAATTGTTTATTGAATTGGTGGAGCAAGTGTGGAACCTTGAGAACCCTCCATTTGTGATCATGTTTGTTTGATTGGGGGAAAGGTGTGAAACCTTGAGCACCCCCCAAGTTGTGTTGATGTTTGTTTGATTGGGGGAAAGGTGTGAAACCTTGAGCACCCCCAAGTTGTGATGATGTTTTATTAGGGGAAAGGTGTGAAACCTTGAACACCCCCAAGTTGTGTTGATGCTTGATTAGGGGAAAGGTGTGAAACCTTGAACACCCCCAAGTTGTGTTGATGTTTTATTAGGGGAAAGGTGTGAAACCTTGAACACCCCCAAGTTGTGTTGATGTTTGTTTGATTGGGGGAAAGGTGTGAAACCTTGAGCACCCTCTAGTTGTGATGATGTTTTTTTGATTGGGGGAAAGGTGTGAAACCTTGAGCACCCCCCTAGTTGTGTTGATGTTTGGTTAGGGAAAAGGTGTGATACCTTGAACACCCCCCAAGTTGTGTTGATTTTTGTTTGATTGGGGGAAATGTGTGAAACCTTGAGCACCCCCAAGTTGTGTTGATGTTTGTTTGATTGGGGGAAAGGTGTGAAATCTTGAGCACCCCCTAGTTGTGTTGATGTTTGTTTGTTTATGGATATTAGGTTAGATCAGACGATTGTGGTTAATTGGATTTATAAATACATATTTTATAATAAATATATTATAATATAATATAAAATATTATATTAAATATAAAATAATATTAAAATAAGCCCAATTGGGTTATGAAATGGTGGGAAAGGGCTAAAGTGGTCCTTTTGAAGATGGAAAATGTGTATGGTGGACAAGTGGGTGGTGGGATGGTTAGGATGGAGGATTAGTGACTGCAATTTGGTATCTACAGATGCCACAATAGGGCACAAAATGCTATCACTCATGTATGGTTTTTTTGGTTACAATAAAATTTGTGTCAACCTGGATGATCAGCATAAAACATCTTTTATGACCCCCTAGGAAAATTTTGTTACAAGGTCATGCCCTTTGGTCTCAAAAATGTTGGGGTAACCTATCAATGTGCAATGACCTACATTTTTCATGATTTCATGCACAAAACTATCAAGGACTATGTTGATGATCTTATTGCTAAATCCAAAATGTGTGGTCAACATATCGAGGACCTTTGCCTAATCTTCAATTGCCTCCTAGAACATAATGTACGATTAAATCCAAAAAATGTGTCTTTGGTGTTACCTCAAGAAAAATCTTGGGTTTTATTGTCTCACAATGTGGCATCGAGGTTGATCCTCAAAAATTCAAGGCTATCATTGATATGCCTCCCCCTACGAATCTTAAACAACTATGAAGCTTGCAGGGAAAAATCCAATCCATTTGATGATTTATCACTTAACTCTCCGACAAGTGTCAACCGTTCAACCATCTCCTTTAAAATAGGGTCCCTTTTAAATAGGAGAATCAGTGTCAAACTGCCTTTGATGCAATCAAATCATACCTCACTTCTCCACTGGTTCTATCACCACCCCATATCGATCATACTTTTCATTTGTACATATCTGCTATAGATTTTGCATCGGGTACACTTCTCGCCTAGAATAATGAAATGAACCAGTAATGGGTCATCTACTATATCAGTCGCACATTGGTAAGTTACGAGACATGATATGCTTACATGGAAAAAATTTGTCTTGCCATCATCTTTACCACACAAAATTTGTAACATTACATGATCAATCACACTACCTATGTAGTTGCCCACAATAATACACTTTGCTACATGATGGGTAAGAGCTACCATAACAGTAGTACAGCAAAATGGATTATGCTTCTCATGGGTTTCGATCTCAAATTTATTTATGAAAATCCAAAAAAGGCTAGGTCATTGTTGATTAGTTGGCTGAAGGACCTTTACCGAGCGATGCACCACTACTAATTCAACTTCCTGACGATTCTATATTTCATACTACTAAAGTTGAGGAACCTATAGAACCTGATTCAACCACTAATTTAACCCTCTTTTTTGATGGATCTCATTGTGAGCATGGAGGAGGTGTAGGTATAGTCTTATTTACACCACAAGGGGAGACCCTCCCCTTTTCTTTTAAGTTAGGTTTTCCTTGCACCAATAATAATTCCAAATATGAAGCTCTTATCCTCGGCCTCAAGTAATCAATTTCAATGCACATTCGATGCCTTGATATATTTGGTGACTCCCTTATCATTGTGAATAAAATTAAGGGAGAATTACAATGGTGTTATCCTATTCTTCAACAGTATAAACAAGTCATCGAACACTTACTTGCTCAATTTGAGTGGTATGACATCACTGCTACTACACATTCTACCAATAATTTTGTAGACACTATGGCTTCTCTAGGTTCACTCATCCCGTAAAATCCCCATTCTAACACAACTCACGTGTCCATTCACACCCTCTTCCATTATGCCATTTATACCACCCCATCTTCTCATAATAATGGCATCAATATTGTCGAAGCTAAACCGCATGACCTATGGTTCTACCAGGTCAAAGATTATCTCATGCTCAATATCCTCCCACCAGATCTAAATCACACTCATAAACAATATTTTAAAAACCGTACAATTCAATACACATTATTAGGAGAAATTATCTACAAGCATAATTATGATGGTATTATACTGCACTATCTTGAACCATACAAGGCCCAACACATTATCCAAGAGGCTCATGATGGCACTTGTGATGGCTACTTTAGTGAAATAGCTATTATCAATCACATTCTATGAATGGGCTACTATTGGCCCACAATGGAGCATGACTGCTATGAATATGTCAAAAAGTGTGTCAAATGCCAACACCATACCAATCTTATGCATTGGCCTTCTCAGGATCTTCAACTTATTCAATCAATGTGGCTCTTTTCTCAATGGGGATTAGACCTTATTGGTAATATTACACCCACCTCATCTAGAAATCACAAATTCATTATTACCACCACAAAATATTTCATAAAATGGGTTGAAGCCATACCTCTAGTCCAAATGATAGGTCCCAAAATTATTGATTTCATCACTCAGCACATCATCTATCACTTTGGAATTCTATCCAAGATCATTTCTAATAATGGTACACCATTCAAGAACAAGAATGTTCACACATTATATGAGAAATTCAATATTCAACATAGCTTTTCCACTCCATAATACCCATAGGATAATGGTCAAGCTGAAGCTACAAAAAAACTATTTGTATCATTCTTTAAAAGACCATTGCAGAATCACATTGTGATTGGCACAATCAAAGGCCACTGGCCTTATGGGCTTATCATACAAGTATTCATACTCCAACTGGGGAAACTCCATTTTCTCTTATCTATGGAACTAAATCCATCATGCCTTTGGAGCTTGAAATCCCATCCTTACGGGTCTTTATGCAAGGAAATCATTGATGACGACATTGCTCGTCAAGCTAGATTAGACCAATTGAACCTTTTATATGAACATCGCATCCATGCCATTGAACATATGTGCATTTATCAATATTATCTCCGACATGCCTATAATTATAAGGTACAACAATGTGAATTTCAAGTTGGAGACTTGGTCCTTAAGGAGAACCAGATGATTACTAGCCAACCGTGCCATCTCCATGACAAATTTACACCCAATTGGCTAGGTCCTTACATTGTTACACATAAATTTGGTTCTGGGGCATATCACCTTGCCACGTTGGAAGGTATTGCTGACCTTGAGCCTATTAATATTATTCATATTTGAGCATCTTATACCTGAGTGTTGGCATTAAAGCTCATAATTCTTTGTAAATACCATCATGGTTACCAAACACATAAAAAAAACAAAAACAAAAACAACACACACATTATCGATATTCTATGGTGTTTCATTGAATTGCATTCAATAAAAATCTACTTTACATCATTTCCTTCTATTCTTCCCTTATTTCTTCTTTAATGAATGTTGTATGGTCAGGCTTCGAGCGACTACATACCTTTCATACCTTATTTTCTCTTTTTGTCTCCCCCTTCTTGTTATGTATCAATATTGTATGGTCACATTTCGAGCGGCTACATACCTTTGATATGTTTCATATATTTCTTCTCTTTATTTCCTCCTTATTATTACATATCAATGTTGTATGGTCATGCTTCAAGTAGCTACATACCTTTGATACGTTTCATATCTTTCTTCTCTTTCTTTCCCCCTTTCTTCTTGTTACTTCTCAATGTTGTATGGTCACGCTTCGAGCAGCTACATACCTTTGATTAGTTTCATTTTCTTATTTTCTCTCTCTTCTCTTATTCTTCTTCTTCTTTCTCTTCTCTCCCTCTCTTTTTTATCCTCATATCATCTACTTCTCATCCATATCATTGCCCCATTCCATCAGATATTATCATGGAGTAACCTTGTAGAAAATCTTACATACTCCATCCATTTCAACATCATCTTATTCGTTGCATCAATTACTACATATTCACACATTACACCATGTATAGTAATTCTATTCATGTGTACATCTATACATATTCATTATGCATACCATACTTGGAGAATTAAATACACATTTACTAGCATAATAGTTTTAGTGCCCAATCCATTTTCATGAGATAGGACTATTGAAATGCTTTGTGAGCTTCGCTCATTTACAATTATTTCAATCAACCACCATCTAAAGTTGGCAGTTTCTAAAAGCACTTCAAGGTTTCCATTGGTTGACTTGCTCTCTTTCATGGATCAAACTGCACATCTTACACATTAAGCAAATTTTGTGAATAGGATTGGCAACACTGTATGTATATTGGCTGCCTAGCGAAAGTCACCTTGCTCATCCTATCATTTGTGTGATTTGAATAAAACCTTGAGGATAGACAAAAGGACAAGCTACAAAAAAAAATGGGGGGCAAAAAACAAAAGCCAACACCCCAAGAAGAGCACTACAAATGGCACAAAATTCAAAAAATTACTATCATTCAAACAACTTGAATCCCTAATGTCCTTATGTCCATATTAAAAATCACAAGGTAGATATCCATTGGAGCTATAGATGCTTGACTAGAAATGGAGTATGCCTTACAAGTGGTGAAAATTCTATCACATTAGCGATCTTCTTTTGTACATACCACATTGTGCTTTTCTATAAGCTAGCTTACAGGCTAAGTTAACAATTAGTTGAAACCGTCCTCTTTCAAAATGGTCAAATGAACTTCATTTTACACACACTGCTCTATGTTTGAGGTCTTGTTTACCAAGATAGCTAATATTTATCCAAGAAACTTTGCTCAATTATTCAATGGATTTGATTGCTCCAACTGTTATGTTTGAATCTCTTCAATAAAAATTCATATCCGACATCTTTGAAATAATGGAACAGATTACACTATCTCTTTTTTTGCAACCATACAAATGCTTTCTCCAATAATGTTAGCCTTCACCTACATTCTCATGCATTGCATACTCATAACCAATGCATTAGAAATTTATTTCACATGTAATTATATCGCATTCATTCCACACCATCTACTTCTATCATATACACATGCTATCCCACTACAATCCACTCATCCATGTATATATACAATCAAAGCATAAACAAACACATAAATAAATGCAATCTCATATAACATCACAAAATATCATGTATATATATGTATCTCAAAAAATCCCTCAGGCTACAATAAAGTGTGTACCCTTGTGGGTACATCACCACATGTCCATATCATGTATATATCTCTCAAAAATACCATCTGACTACAATAAAGTGTGTACCCTTATGGGTATCTCACCACATGTATATGTATCCTGTATATACTCAATCATGGGTAGCCACTAAGCTACCACCCCACATCTACATAATACATGTTGCTCCATGGGAGTCTCCCCACTCCCCTCCTTCACTGTCACCTACTCTGCAACACCTAATGTTGGCTGCACATCACCAGTATCTTGTACTAGTGGTACCTCCATCCTCACCTCTAGCCCCACTCCCACTGCTTGTGATACCACTGGTGCCACCATCCTTTGGCTCCTCCCCACTATTGAGGGTGTACTCTGCTAGATCCAACGAGACTGAGTTTGTGACCTCAACACTAATCCCAAATAGGCTGGTATATCCAATATATGCATCATCAACTCACCCTCACACTGGGCTCTCTTTGCAACCTCCATGATGGTTGTTACCACTCTCATATTTATCTACTACAAACGGTCCACCTCAGCATGTAGGCTCTCTGCCTTTGCTCGTGACTGCTCTATAAATGGTAACATCACTCTCAATCCCTTAATATATGTAGCTATCTACCTTCCTGTAGCCTCCATATCGAGCACCTACCACCATAGCTCCTCTACTCTCATCTCATGACTGGCCTTCATGGCCTCCACCTTTGCCCTCATTGCATCCAATAATTGTTGCAGTCACTTAGCTAACTCGATCATCTCATCTTGCTCAACCCTTATAGCATCCTACTCACCAAGGAGTGCATCCTTATCACCAGCCAATTGTACCACCCATACTTTCAACTCATCTCTCTCCACCATCATTGCATCTCGCTCACCAATAAGTGCATCCTTCTCAAGGGCTACCTGATCCAAAATCACCTTCACCTCGTCTCACTCCCTCAAGAGTATCATGAGCTCCACCTCCAATCCATTCTCCTCCTTCACCTCTGAGAAATTTTTTGCCCAATCCAACATCGTATCTAATAACTTATCCTTCAGCTTCTTCACCTGCACTCATAGGTCCCTCATCTCCTCTTGTTTTGCTATCATATCTTACAACCTTATCATTAAATCAAACATAGGTAGTGCTAACATGGTTCTACCACTGCCTCACCCCTCTTCATTGTGGGTGCCTTATCCATCGATACTACACCCATAATATCCACCATCCCTCTATCAACCTCCATCACGGGTACATCATCCATTAATGTTATACCCTCAATCATCAACCCCTCACTATCCACCAGCTATCCCAAGCTGCTATCGCTCACCAATCTGTCATGTTCATATCACCGTGACTTCACCTACCTAATAAAATAATCTAGCTCCACCTCCTCCTCACTAGGCTTGAGTTATCCCTCATCCTGGGATGATCTTGCTACCTTAATTACTCTACCACATCCTAGTCATGTTGCTCTCACACATCCTAGTAGTGCCCCTACTGCCTCACTTCATCCATCGATCACTCCAACCATCAGCTCCCATCACTACCTCACCCACCACACATCATACTCTGTAGTGGTTCCCACATTGTCCACATCCGAGATGACAATTGACTCTACAAGATTCAATTCTAATGGTGGCACTATTGTCTCTGGCCCTATGTCACCTGCCACTTTGTAGATCATCACTGGCAGATCTAGATGTCCCTATTGTAATCCAAATTACCGCATCACCCGTGAGAATAGTAAATACTCTACTTGAATTAAATACTTCCCTACCATCCATTGAACTCACCTAATGCAGACGAGATGCACCACATCCTCATACCAATATGGTGCCCCATGCCATGGCCTCCATCTAATGTCATCCATCTGTAGGCCTCCTAACTTCTCTCAGTAGTACATCAAGTCACCCTCATGCTCCCTCTTGATCTTCTTCTCCATATCACTCCTTCATATTATCATGAAGGGCACATCGCGACCATCCAGTGTATGTGCATCATGCGATAGCAAGGATTATCACAATATCGTAATGTGATCCCATGCCCACACCTGTAGCAACAAACTAAAACTGATACCCATCTGCTCCATCCTCACCACTTCATGGATCTCTCTATAGACCTGTGCTAGTAATGTTGGTGCCCATGCATACACTATCTTCCTCTCCACCATATCGCATATCATCCCCATCGTATTCCAAGGTAATTTCACTCCAGAAGTATCTGGCAAGGCATGGCCCGCTATCATCAGTGTCACCATCGCATGTTAGTTGGACAGGATCTTTCCCAACCAACACTTTGCATAATCCACCCCACCCTTCAGCCTCACACTGGCCCACTTATCTCCACATATCCTTTGAATAATACCATCGCGTACATCCTCCTCTACAATCATCACAATAATCCCTTTTACTGGTAGTGGATAGATGTGGTATACATCCTCTAACATGATTGTCATCTCCCCTATCAGGAGATGGAAGGTGTTCCTATCAGGATCCCACATCTCACATAGTGTGTATATATATAAGCATGATTTGTGTGAACCTCACGCATCTCCCACACTACATACAGTCCCATAGCCTGCATCCACATCCTATCATCTATGCACCATACATATTGCAATTTCTTTTTGAGCTTTCATAGATGATACCGCATAAATATCTTCTTCACCTGCATCACATTTCCAAATCACATGTCAAATACTTCACCCATTCATTTTCACAATCACATGTACAAATACAAAAAAATAGTGTTCACACGACCCCGTACGAACTTACACTTTTGGGATTTTTTAATACCCATTTGGCCAATCGACATAGTGGTCCCACCCATTTCACTCCACATGTGCATATGACATTAAAACATGTAAATACATGCAATAAAAATGAGGTCATCAATCATAGGTCAAATGGGTCAACTGAACATAGATATGGATACCCATTTACCTCAACAACATCATTATCACAATCATTTTCATCATACTTACAAGCCAACAGCAAAAACATGCACATCATCTCATGCACACTTCACATAGTCCAAAAATAGTCACATAGAAAAATGAACGGTATCTTGGGATAACCATTTGGCCACTTTGTCACATAGTACACACATTTCAATCACATAGTCAATGCATCCATTCTAAACCATATTTTCACACAAACACATGCATTCCAACAAGCATTAAATATTCTTTTGCATTTAAATAAAATCTTGGCATGGTCTACTTACCTCCGGAACTCCACCACCCACACTCGTGCTTGTTGATGCACTTGCCATCTCACACTTGTCGTTCGACAATTCGACAACACTCCACTTCCAATTTTCTCTCTCACCACTCTCCTCTTCTACCACGCGACACAAAATAAAACCACACATGCCATTTTTAGCATTTAAACCTGTATTTTTGTAGGTTTGCACCCGCCCATGCGAACGAGAAAATTTTCACGCCCCCGTGTGAACCTTCCCATTCACACCCCGACGTGCGAACATCCGTTCACAAGTTTTTTTAATCATTTTCACCAATTACTCATTAATTTTAGCTCAATTCTTCATTTTCTTACATTTTTCCTCAATTTTATCCATTATTTCTCATCATTGTCAAGTGTTTCACCATAAATTTTCATCTCCTCCATCGTTGATTCATCGCTTGAGGGGGTAGTCATCCAAACACATTTAAAATTTATCTTGCACATGAACAAACAACCAAAAAAATTTTAATCACGGATAAAACAAATGCCTAAGAAAACTTATGTTGATGATTATCTCAAAGTCTTCACTCTAGCAGAATTTCTCTTCTCAATCAAAAATCCAATTCAAAACAAAGCAATATTTGATAGATCTTAAAATACCTCTGACTGTAGACATCTCATGGATTCCCTTCTTCATTGTGGCAATCATAAGACCACTCTCGAATGAAGCACTTGAAATTTCTACTCTACGGCTCCAATGGTTTGTCAAATATTATCAACAAGACTCATCAATCAATGAGAAGCAAAAATTAGCAAAGGCATTTTTCCATTCCAAAATTGGAACATCTCAAGTTGATCACAAATTAAAGCAATCTGACACATTTTCCCAAAACCAATCATCACAATGCTACAAAGTGTTGTATTCAAGCACAAATCATCTTTGTTTTCTTTTTTTTATCAATGCATCTCTGTCACAATCATCCACAATCATCAATCATAAATTCTTTATCTTCCAAATCATCCCATAAATTCACATAATCAGTTTTTATACTAAACCATCTCACACAATACAATACAAAAAGGTGCAAAATGTAGACACCCAAAAGTCATACATTATCCCTCTCCTCATCTTCATGGTCAATCAATTTGCAAAACCCTCAAAAATTACATAAATTGGCTTAAAATACTATTCATTTATTAAAATCACTATTCATCATCCTTATCCCCTTTGGGCTAGCTAAGCCCCTTCCTACGCTTAATCATGGATCCTCATGTGACCTCCCCCATAACTCAACTAAGGTTGAATTCTCCACCATGGTCAAAAAGTACTTTATGGGCAAAAAGTCAACAACTTTAGTCAAAATCTGCTTTATGGCTAATCCTATGGTTAATTAGGCTAATCATGCTTAATCTAAACAATTTCCACCTCATCTAGTCTACTTTGACTAGCCTAGCCTTCCACCTCACCTAGCCTATCCTTGCCACCTTTCACCCATATATTTCCTCAACCTCACACTCCACTAGGTAATAAATGAGAAATGGAGACTTTTGCACATAAAAAGTAATTTTAAATTAGAAGATATTTGTAAAAAGGTTTCAATAAATGCCATTTGGAGACTTTCCTCCAAGACATTATGACTTGTGGATGGGTGAGGGGTTATCTCACCTAATCTCATTTATGAACCAGGACATCTCAAGGGACACCTCTTAGGTGGACACCTCACCACATACACCTCATAGGGGACACCTCATCCCCTCCCCTAGCTTTGGCCAAGTCTATAAGTAGAAGGCCATTTTCACCATTTTAGGGAGAATCAACTGTAGCTTACAGAAACTCTGCAGAAATCACTCCAAAAACATAGCATCCATCACACCCATATAATTGTGATCTAGATAGGTTGTAGACATCAAAATATGAATAGTGAAGGTGACCCATCAAATCAGCAAAGGAGAAATCACATCAAAAAAGTCCAAAAACCATATTTTGCAAGTTTGGCCAAAAATAGATAGGTTTGCACACCCCCGTGTGAACTTCTAGGTGCAACCTGATTTGCACCCATACGTGCAAACCTCTGCTATAGCAAAATAGAGCTGACAAGATAGGTGAGTATGGCTTAGTTTAGGTTTTTGTACTATTTTCTTAGTTTTTATTATGTTTTAAGCTTATTTAAGGAGTCTTTTGTCTTCATAAAAATAGGGTTTGATTGAGGCGTACCCCTTAATTCTCTAATTTGATTTTGCAGGCCCAACAGGTAAAAGGAACACATCAAACCAACGGTGGCTCACGAGCAAGAAGCCCACCTACACTGAGGAACGTTCAAAAGAGAGATCTTGTTGTCTTTGGAACACATCTAAGAGGGTTTCCTTCAGGAAGACCCAATTGTAGCCTTTAGGGCAAGGATTGTAAAAGGGGATTTCAATATGTAACCTCTCTTTTCATTTCAATAACAAAGCAGTGGATCATTACAATTTTGAATGAAGGATTGTAGTATAATTGTCTCTTTTGCATGGTTTCAGTAGCACCCATTCCCCTAACACAACATCCTTTTGTACTTCATATATTTGTGTCACTATAGGGTCATTTAGATATTTTTTCCTTCACTTTATAACTATGCTCATCATGTATTACTTGTTATATATTCCTACATCCCTTCAAAATATCATAATCTATCATCTTTGGAGGAGACTTTTTGTTAACCACTTTACATATGTACAAGTAGTGTTATACCTAATATATAACAATGCTTATACATATGAAAATAATAGAAAATAGTTTGTATTTATATTTAAAAATTAGAATAAGGGAGTGGTTTTCACTCCCCAATAAGTTGGAGAAAGAGAAAATTCATTCATCCAACTAGCTATTCATGTTGTAATCAACCATCCAACTAGTTGTGTTGTAGTCAGCTAACCAATCGTATTGTAGTCAACTAGCTAGCCAACTAGTCATATTGTAGTCAGTTAGCATGCTAGCCAACTATGCTATATTATTTATAATCAACCATCATCAATAGTTGTGTTATAGTCAAACCATAGTTATAATATTAATAATGACATCATCAAATAGATACAACAATATTATTATTTAGGATTTGTCTCTTTTATTTTATATGGGGATTCTCTAGATGTTATAACAAATTTGTTGTAATTTGGAAATCCCACTTATGTAGAAGATTCTATAGGAAGAAGAGGGAAACAATTGTTGCTTTTAACCTCAATTAGTTGTGATTTATTTGGAAATTGTAACCATCTAATTATTAGATAATAAATAAGATGTTGATGGAATTTTATTCTATTCATATATTTTCCAAGCATTATAAAGATATTACACTCCAACTAACCAAGGGCATGTATTTAGAATTTTGATTTGAATAATAGTTTGATTTTTAGACCCCTATATTGTCTCAACTTGTGTGATAGAATAAGGATACAGTTACCTTGTCTTGTTATAGCCAAGGAAGGGCTCTCTTGTCTACATAGGAAGGATCCATAATCTATTAAAGTAGATGCATTTTTTTTCATGTTTTGTAGATAGACTAGATCCAAATCTCCCTTGTGAATGGGTGTTTATAGCACACACCTTACCATTGTTTTTATGATCTGGATTGACAATGTATGGAGGATCATACATTCAAGCAGTCAAAATGTTATAACAAGAAAGATCAAACTTGTATTGGGTTCATCCGTTGTAGTAGAAGAAATATTTTTCATTTTCCACTTCTTTTATGGGATTGAGACTTAGTCCAAAGCACTTGATGGATTAATTGTGTTCTCGACATACTTCATATGTGGTTTTGTATGTAGGTGATCTTCTATTTTTGTCTTAATTTTTATTGCATAAGAGGTATGATGTATTGCATGACATGAAGACTCATCTAGATATGATAATCCATATTAGTTCCTATCCAACCTAATTTGATCGATATGTTGGAAAGGGAAATCACGAGTCTTGAGACAATGGTAGATACAGGTTGACAAAAAATACACGAGTCTTCAGTTTGATCATAAAATTTTGTTATATTTTATATTGGAATAAATAAAGAAATAAATGACACAATGTATATAGTTTAATTATTCATGTTTTATTAATGGAGGGTATATTTTTGTTTTGAGTACAAGATATTGCAAAGGTATAATTATTAGCCTCTTCCATCCCTTCCTTTTATTGTTATTTGTGGTCTGATCAACATTGTATTTGGAACACACTATCACTGTATTTGATTGGAAGACAAATGAAACAACACTTAGGCCCTAATACATTTTGTTGTGGCTACTCCACAACGTACCCCAAAACTTGGGGACCCACCTTTTACTTTTAGTTTTGAGTGATTTTGGTTGTCTTTGAGCTAGCATGTTGATGAAGCCCTAATCATGGGCTCGTCATGGGGACTCCGAGGTTCCTCATTTTGTGAGGTCTTCTTGTTTTCTTGTAAAAGTTGACATTTGGTTTTTATTGAAAATCTTTGTTGGAGTGATAATTGTCATAAGGACCGCCTTCCTAAGAGCGTGGACTGCTAATGTGGCCTTTTAGTTTCTTTTGACTTTGTTGTTATTTTGAGTGGGAAAGCTTTGATTAATTTTAATAGTTTGGGTTAAATCAATTCAAATAATTAAAATTAGTTAAGCTTTTATAAAAATAAAAATAAAATAAAATAAGATATAACTTTTTGGAATAAAATTATAAAAACAAAAAATAATAAAAAGTATATATATATATATATATATATATATATATATATATATATATATATATATATATATATATATATATAATATGGTAGTTATTCACTCTATATTTGTTTTAAGTTTAGAGGTCTAGTTTTAACCTTAAAGTTCAAATTACTTTAGTTTAATTTAAGTCTTAATTACTTCAATTATCATTCAATCTCAATGTCAACGATTTTAAGTATGTAAACGGTGTTCTTCTGTCCGCAGGATGCAACGGCAGGTATGAGGTTCGGGGGCTTGTATGCGAACACAGCGACGTGGGACCAGACATGACAGCGCCAAGGTGGACCTACACAGTTCGAACGTGGACGCAGGAGACTAATTCACGGCAGTCAGTGGCAGCGATTTACGGACACCAACGCCGGTGAACAGGGCCAGTGTGGCGTATCGGACGACCGCGAGCGAACGTGAACCGAACGTGGCAGGGTAGTGTGAGTTGGATGGCGGGTTTGGAGGTGCAGCCAATCCGACGAGACAACGATAGATTGGACAGCTCCCCATACCGGATGAAAATGTCATTTCGACCAACGGGCTTTAGTTCGGTTTGCAGCTAACAGCGCGGACATGAAGACGCGTTGTGGGACCCGCACAATGCGTAGACGTAGAAACCGAAGGACGCGCTGATCAAACAACATGTGTTGAAGGTTAAAATCTACCGGCACAGTTTGATTATGAAGGTGATATCAATTTCACCGACGAAGATTGGAGCCTGATGACAGCAAGGGCAGTGACGCAGCATGGCGCTGGCAGGCGGCAGCCGACTGCACGGCAATTTCGGCATTTATTCTTCACCTCCTGAAAGTCGAAAGGGGGCTTGGCCATGTTATGTGATGTCTGACGAAGGCCACGCTGCAGAGGAGAGTCTTGCAGACCACAAAGACCGGACGCCAGGATTTTTGCCAGGCTGGTTACATTCGACGGTGACCAAAGACACCTGGAGAAGCTCCACTGCGCCGATCGTAGAGTTCCAGAACGAGTGAAGCGGCGGATGCAGGGCTGGAATTTCAAAAAAATAATTACCTGTCAACAAGAATTTTGTATGACGTTTAAAATTTTTTATTTTATTGACCTTCCGGTTGAAAATTTTATTTGCCAGCGGTTTCATATTTTTTTTATAAATAAGATGTAGTATTTAGTTTGTTTTAAAAGAATTATCTATTCATTAGGGAGTGAAAGGAGGTTGAACCAAAAATAATTATATCAATAAATATTTACCCGTTTTAATACTATATAACCAATTAACAAATATTATTTAAATAAAAGTATGTTGAAATAAAACAATCTAATGTACAAAACAAAGTTATGATTTGTGAGTCGTTTCCTCAAAATGCATTCTACCAAATATTAATACCAATTAAGTGCAGATTTAAGAAAAAAATCACCTTTAAAATTAAACTTGTATGCAGAGGCAATGTCGTAGCAAAGCTAATATTTTTTCTTTGGATGAACCAGATGAAATTGTAAATGAATGAAGGGTAAACATGCAAAAATGCAAAATCCCATAAATTTACAATTACCCATTATAAAATACATTGATACAATTATTATTTTACGGATCACCCAATACCTAACACTACCCCTTATTTTTTTGTAAGTTTTTTTCCTCTTTTCTCTCATCATAAACTTATTCCAACTGTAAAAACTAAATAATTTTCACATCCGTTACACAACACTCAAAATTTAATCAGTTGATATTCTCCTATAAATACCTCTAGTCACATTTACTTAACCCACCGCCTGTGTTATCCTCGCTGGCAATCTGCGTGAGTTTTTATTAATGTATCTGAAAAACAAAACAACCCAATAAATACACATCTTTCTCACACACAAGCATGCATACGTTACAAAAGTACCCCACATTGCCCTGTATGCTTCGATTATTATAAGGAGTTGGAAGATCTTCTGCCACAGCACCCCACTCACTCCTAATGCAACTCTAGAGGCGTGGAGAGCCCGACACTCCTAATGCAATTAAATTTAATGTGTTAAGAGTTAATGCATTGCTATATCCTCACTCCGTAACGCACTCCTAATACAACTGTAGAGGCGTGGAGAGCCCGACACTCCTAATGGAATTAAATTTAATATGTTAAGAGTTAATGCATTGCTATATCCTTACTCCGTAACATTTACTTTTTAGTCCGCATATTATAAGTAAGTTCATAAAAAAAATAGTAAGTAAAAATTTACGATCAATATAAAATTGAAACCATAAGGTTTCAAAACCAAAATAGGGTCATATGCATGTCAAATTCCAGGCTTGGGTGGATGTATCAAGCACCAAAGCATGAGGGAGTTCGTCCCATGAAAATGGACAGAATGCAGTGGACGTCAAGGCAATGCTGGCGGCCACGTCAACAGTGGCGGATGACCCTCGCGCGGTGGTGGACGTATGGGAAAATACAGGTGAAGACGTGGATAACAGGTAGTAGAATTTCGATATTTCGACAGCTCGACAATGGAATTTTGACAACCTAGAAGTAGTTATGATGTTTACTACAGTTGACGTTGGGAAGCGTTGTTTTCTGTGTAGGTCGTAAGGACGACGCAGCATCCGATGATGGAGACAAAGACAGCAGTGACAGCAAGGACAAGCGACATTAGCAACCATGGGGACAACATATCTACAGGTTGATGTGGACAGATTTGTAAAAGAGACCGCATACCCAGGTGTCGAACAATGGTGACGGCGGATTCATGGCGGTTATCAATGCCCACAGCAGCGTGAAAGAGACGCAGTAAAAGGATTATAAATCTCACTGAGGCTATTACAGTATACCCGATGCCTAGGCCACTTTGCCACGTAGTCATATGAAATAAGGTTGATATCTCCAATAAAGCGGGTGTTATAAACCAAGAGGAAAATACGAGAGTGCATTGCAGACAGTAACGCAGATGAAACGGTTTGCCATAACAGGAGGGAATAAAAAAAAGATATAATAAAAAATAAAAAGTAAATGGCCCTAAGCTATCATATGCACGACGGTTACGTGACCAAGGCATTAATTCCTCTCACATATCGGACGTAAATGCGACATGGGCAGGGTAAAGCCATGGTTTTTGTTTTGATTATGTAGAGGGAGAACATCAAGGATAAAGGGAATGGGTAATTAATCCTATAGAGGCGAAGATTCCATAATGATAAAAGAAAAAGGTAATAAGGTGCTTAATTGAACACGTACACAAAAATACAAAGAAAGGTATTAAGGAAAGGAATATGGTGAAACGTTTGAAGATGAAATGAACAGGGCGAAATAGAATGATTCACAAATAAGAAAAGTTTGAGGGAACCAAGCACGAAAGGAGACGAAAGTGAGAAACGAAGGGTCACAATGGATTCTTTCAAATACATAGGAAAACGTAGAACTAGAGGCTGGATCTTTTGGAGGATTTTTTCGGAGGAGAAAAGTACATTGTTGGACTGGGTTTCACCACTTTGATGTCAATTTTGGGCATTTTTTCCTGCATTGTAATCTTGCAGCAATTAATTGGATATGTCTCAAGTTTTATGCACTTTTTTATGGTTAATTTGACTATTTTCAGTTTATTGCACCCTTTTCCTTTGAAGCTTGCATCGTATTAGATGTTGATTACTTTAAAACGGGTCACCTTTTATGCAAAATAATAATGCTTGCAGGGTCTGTGGAGAAATTCGAAGTTGCAGTATTTCTGTTTTCATTTTTTATATTTTTCTTTTTTTTTTTTGCAATTTTTTTTCAGAGATTAAAATAAAAATTAAAAAAAATTCAAAATCCAAAAATAATTACATAGCTACATAGAATGAAATACAAAGTTTATTTTTGCACGTTTACGTTTTTGCTCCAAAGTCATTTCGAATCTATAAAAAATATTTAAATAAGTTGTTTTAATGAAGATTTTTATAATTTCGAAATTTCATTTTTTACATTTTGAAGCCAAATCAATTTTTTTTAGTTTTATATTTCATTTGCAAGCATAAAATGAACTTCCCTTTATGAAAATTTCAATTTTATAAAAGGGGGGTAAATTTTAATGGCATTTTATAAGCTATCATTTTCGGAGCAATAAATACACCCTTCAGATTTCATTGGAGAGAGGTAATTTATCATTACATCAAAGGCTAGAGTCTTAAAACATTTAATTATTTCTTCTTTATGATAATTGATTTCATTAAAGAGGGATAATTCTTAATGACATTATGAGGCCATTATTTTAAAGCAATAAATTGATGTCTATTTATGAAAATTAATTTCATCAAAGAGGGACAATTTATTAATCATATCAAAGACTATCTTTATCTTCATGATAGAAGCTACATTTAATGGATCTTTTCATCATTTTAAATTCACATTCATAGATAGATTTAATCTTCATTTTCATGCTTAAAGTAGGATTTAATGCAAGATAAAAACTTGTTTAAAATCTACTTAATCCAAAGGAAGATAAAATCAACCCTAAAACATCTAAGATAAAAGGAATTAAGGCTTACATCGTGGTCATATGAGGGCCAATTCACATTTGCTTTTTGTTAAGTTTTATGAACAATCATTAACATAGCATGGTAAAATGAACCAACACATGCCCCTTGTTAACAGTTACTTGCAATCACTAAGGTGTTCCTAGCATTTCATTGATATTTTATCGATATTACTAATACATGCTAATATAGCGGAGACCTTGGAGAAGTTGTCTTGTTTTAACTTCTTTGCAAGAGAGGGTTTTGGGATCAAAATCCTAAGGGAGAGTGTAATTTCACAATTGGGTAAAATTACCACTCAACACATCTATTGCCTATTTAGTTGTCTATTTTTGTTTTGTGAGATGTATTTTCCTTTGTATTATTTTGGTTGGCAATGCTTTCTTGAATATGATAAGGAGATAGATCAATATGAATTCATACTTAAAATGAACTGCTATCATATCAATATTGTAGCTGGTGATGCAAAGATGAAGCAAGATGACACTTAGAGCATTTCAGATCATGTAGAATAATAATAATGACTATACAATATGAAGGGACACATTCATGACACTCATGATGACATTATGTAACATAGGGATATTGGTTGCATACAAATATTTCTTGCAAACGTTTCTTGTAATATGATAAGGATGGTAGTTATTTTTAAATGAAAGGCAATCTCAAATCAATTTTGTAGGAGCATCCACTTATTATACCATTTTGCCATATTATATTTTGACTCTTTCTTGTAATATGATAAGGATGGTAGTTATTTTTAAATGAAAGGCAATCTCAAATCAAGTTTGTAGGAGCATCCACTTATTATACCATTTTGCCATATTATATTTTGACTCTTTATAGCATATGAATAGCTTGTTGACCTATACTTAGAGTTGTCAAACTTGAAAGGAATATTTTATCCTAGTAGATTTGGAGAGAGACTATCCAAGAGTGATTACCAAAAGTTTTGACGGTCAATTGATGACTTGAAGTGTTTTGTAATTATTAAATTTGCATGTCTAATTTAAAGGTTATAATTGTCATAATCTTACATATAAACCCGTTTCAAAGTGACAACATAACACATTATAATAAGGCAAAACATTCTAAATGAAATTATGAATTTTATGATGACATATAACCTTATACTAGATAAAAATTGATTTTTCATTATAGTCAATATCCATAAGAAGGGATCCATATTATATTAAAGTAGATACATTTTATTTCATGTTTTGTAGATAGACTAGATCCAAATATCCCTTGTGAATGGTTTTTATAGCACACACCTTACCATTATTTTTATGATCTAGATTGACAATTTATGGAGGATCACACATTCAAGCAGTCAAAGTGTTACAACAAGAAAGACCAAACCTAGATTGAGTTCATCTCTTATAGTAGAAGAAATATTTGTCATTCTCCATTTCTTTTATGGGATTGAGACTTTGTCCTGAGCACTTGATGGATGAATTGTGCTCCCGACATACTTCATATGTAGTTGTGTATGTAAGTGATCTTTCATTTTTGTCTTAATTTTTATTTCATGAGAGGTATGATGTATTGCATGACATGAAGACTCGTCTAGAGATTACAATCCACATTAGTTCCTACCCAACCTAATTTGATTGGTATGTTGGAAAGGGAAATCACAAGTCTTGATAAATGGTAGATATAGGTTGACACAAAAATCATGAGTTTTCAATTTGATCATAAAGTTTTGTTATGTTTTATATTGGAATATATAAAGAAATAAATGACACAATGTATATAGTTTAATTATTCATGTTTTGTTAATGGAAGGTATGTTTTTGTTTTGAGTACAAGATATTGCAAAGGTATAATTATTAGCCTCTGACATCCCTTCCTTTCATTGTTATTTGTGGTCTGATCAACATTGTATTGGGAGCACACTCTTAAATTGTCCTTATGGTGATAATTGTATTTGATTGGAAGACAATTGAAACAACACTTAGGCCCTAATACATCTATTACCTATTTACTTGTCTATTTTTGTTTTGTGAGATGTATTTTCCTTTGTACTGTTTTAGCTGGGAATACTTTCTTGAATATGGTAAGAAAGATATAGATCAAGATGAAGTCATACTTAAGATTAACCATTATCATATCAATATTGCAATTGATGATGCAAAGATGAAGCAAGATGACACTTAGAGCATTTCAGATAATGTAGAGTAATAATAATGATTATACAATATGAAGGGACACATTCATGCCACTCAAGGTGACATTATGTAACATAGGGGTGTTGTTGAATACAAATATTTCTTGCAAAATTTGTTTGTAATATGATAAGGATGGTAAATATCTTTGAGTGAAAGGCAATCTCAAATTGCGTTTATAGGAGGATCCACTTATTATACCATTTGGCCACCATATATTTTGATTTTTTATGACCTACGAATAGCTTGTTGACCTATACTTAGAGTTATCAAACTTTAAAGGAATATTTTGTCCTAGTAGATTTGGAGAGATAGAATTTCAAGTGACTATCCAATAGTGATTGTCAAAAAATTTCATGGTCAATTGATGACTTGAAGTGTTTTGTAACTATTAAATTTGCATGTCTAATTTAAAGGTTATAATTGTCATAATTTTACATATAAGTCCATTTCAAAGTGACAACATAACACATTATAATAAGGCAAAACATTCTAATGAAACTATGAATTTTATGATGACATATAACCTTACACATAGATAGAAATTGATTTTTTTCATTATAGTCAATATTCATAAGAATTGATGTCTCACTGTGTCATAATGTCTAAATAGATTTTATAAATCAAAATACCCTCAGGCATGTTTAAGGTCATCATAATCATCATATTTTAAAACTATAGTTGTACATTATTTCTTATACACCATTTTTATTAAAAGGTTAATTTTTTTTACAAAAGTTTAGTGAAGAACATATTTAGTGAATGTAGTGTCTTTTGATTAAATAAGTAATATGAATTGAGTGTAAAGTATCATATTCATAATTTTAGTAAAAAATTAAAAAGATGTATCTTCGAAAATTTCTACCTTGCATGCAAATGAGGTTAACAAAGGCTATTACTAATGACATCATCAATATGCAACTAAATTTTAGCCTAATCTATTTTTTTTCTTCTATATGGTTGTATGAGATTGAAACAAAGTTTGCTTATATCATATTCTGACTAAATTACCATAATATCTGAACAAATCACATAGTGATATTACAATAATCCATATTATTACAACATCCATGAGAGTTGATCCTTCATAGGATCTTTGTGAGCCAAGCATTCTCACCATTCAAACTTCATCTCCATGGGCAAAAATTGAAGTTATATAAGGTTAAAAGAGGTTGCAAATGTATTTTATCCATTCAAATGAACATGGTATATGACCCTACTCCTTTTGAATACAAAACTTAGACATCCAATATGACATGCCCAAGCCTTTACTATCAAGGCACTTGAGTTATACAATCCACCTTTCATTATTTTTTCAACTGTTTATATGGAATTGAAACGGGCCCCACGTTAGAAAGGCAAGAGATGTAATCTAATTTTCAACTAATTTAATTTATTAATATTTTTAATTAGAAAAAAAAAAAAAACCCACTCTTATTACATGATCACCATGTAGTGGTATTACAACAAATCTTGCATATTATCCATGTATCGCTTGGCAAGATTTAAACCCAGGTCTCCTCCTTAAATATTGAGGTTAAGCTAATGTCATTTCATAGTCCACCTTTCATTACTATTTAAATGTTATTTTTTATTATTTCAGTTGCCTCTTCTTGTTAAAATTATATGAAACATATATTTGATTTTAGTGATCTATTTAGATAAAATTAAAACTTCCACCCAACCTCATGATTTTTTAGTAATAAGAGAAAGTAAGTGAAGCTTGTTTACTAAGAAACAATATCCCTACCTATCATATTGAATTTAACCAAACAATTATAGAAGCCTTGGATATGGATATTATCTAGATATAAAAACCACATTATTAATCAGTTGCTTGGAGAAAATGACTTACATGTATAAGACGACTATATGTTGTAAGAAATATAAATTTACGAAGGATCTTATAAAAGTTCAAACAATTGTATACGGTTTTACATTGATGAATGTTGATTTAACTATTTACATGAAGCATATTGGTGAGCTAATTGTAACTTTAACTACAGTAGTTAGACCTCATACTCGACAAGCCCATTTTTTATTTAATCTCAAGCCATAATAAGTAAATAATATGTAAATTAATATATTTTACCCTTTATTTTGCATGTCACATCTAATCAAATGCGAAACACAAACAAATTTATTAATCTAAGCTAAAAAAATAGAAAAAATAAAGACTAAATATTAGTTTATAATGAATCCCATAATATGAATATACAAAACGAGGTTGAAAATACCTCTTCACCTCACTCAAGACCCTTCCCTTTATCTTTATCACTTGCTCTTTACCTCGCTCTTTGTATCCACTCTTCACCTTTTCGTGCACCTTTATATGTGTACTGTGAGTACTGCCTAATATATGCAATAATGTGTATGACTTCTGATATAGCACATACTCTAAACATTTTAAACCAAAACTTAAGTAAATTCAGATCACAACATTTACTAGCAATAAAAAGAATACCCATGTACCTCAAACACACAACTTTGGTATCATAGTGAGTGAAAGTTCAAAATGTATTGCAACTTGTTGGATACTGTGATGTTGATTTGGCAAGTAATATGGATAACTGTGGGTCATAATCAAGTTGCTATTCACATTGAGCACCAGTGTAATATCATTAACAAGCAGAGGCATTTAAGCAACAGTGTAATCTCATTGACCAGCAAGAGGTAACCACAAATATCTTCTTTGTAAGTGCAGAGACCAAATATGTTGCAGAAATACGATACAACTGGTGTGGTTGAGATTGTTGGGCAATCTTGATTTCATAGTTTTAAAATGCCAGAGACCAAAGACTCGGTTGCAATAACAAAGAATCTGAGGCTTAATGCAAGAATGAAGGATATTAAGTACCGTTTAATTAACAAGTCAAAGAAGACAATATGCAGGTGTGGTTTTCTAGCATAAAAATGGTTGTTAATGACTTCAACCAATTATTTCCAAGGGACAAATATCATTTTTAGGGGTTAGATTGTATTAATGCAATTTAAGCCAAGTTAGCACAATAAATGTTGGATAACTGTGTCCCTTTTACTCATTAAGGTTGCGAAATGTTCTTAAACATTTAAGCCCTGCCACTCTCAAAGAGCCTATGCAGTTTAACAGCCGATTGTATCCATGCAACCTTCTAGGCTGCATTTTCTCCATGTAATTTCCATGACTACAAATGGACGTAATTTCCTAACCATTGTGCATATGTGATTGCATTAATATGGAACGAAACACTTTCTGCATCTTGAAAAACAAAAAGACATTGCAAATTTATTTTCCTGTGTCCATTATATCTTTCCTTCCATCTAGGGCATATAGTTTATAATTCTGAATGCTTCAAAACGAAGAGTAAGGAACAAAATTACATTATTGCTTCTAATACTTAATATGGTAGAACACCAAACATACAGTTCCTCAAGTTTGACAAGTTTACAAAGATTATAGACATTCAATTATCAAAATCAAACGAAAAGAAACTCTACGAAGTGTTAAAATTTCATTTGATTAGTCTCAAGTTAAAGATCTGAAAATTTCCAACTAATTCTCCAAAAGAGATTTATCCAAATTTTGCATTCATCAATGTTTATATACCAGATTGGTACAAAACCCGAACAAAAGGGGGAAAAAAGAAAAGAAATGAACAAAACTCCATTTCCAAAGAATAATACGATACAATATCATGAGCCAATAGAAATATACATGTGGCTTATGCATGCAGGTTACAAATGTCATGTAATAATGCAAGACATTTTTATAATGTAGTGTAAAATTTCTCAAAAATAAGTCGTGTGTGGATAGATCAAAAGGATATTATGATGTTGATACAAGTAAATATCATTACACCAGTGTTTGTGATCCTCCTTAAAAAATCCAAAACTTGTATCTTGTTATGTGGCTCTCTAAGCTCTAAATTTAATGTGAAAAATACTCAACTAGTGCTTTGTGTCAATTTCTACTGGCAATTTTTAGTATAGTGTGTATGTCTTTATCCCCTCATTGGTTCATATCTCCAGGAATCACTTATCCCTTGCTTTCTCCAAGTCTGGAAGGTCTAAAGAGAGCACATTCATGGTGAAAATCAGCATGAGATGTTAAATCCTACAAGATCTACTAACATATAGTTTGACATCAAGCTTAAAATCATAAAATAAAAGCAAAAGCATTAGGCTAAGAAAGAGGAGATCAAATTACTCACAAAGCATTCCTTCATCATCACTTGTATCATCATCTGTCTCTTCAGATTTCTACATGAAAATAGAGACAAAATAATGAGTAATTACATGCACTTTAGAAGTAATAAAGAGGCCACAAGCATGTTACACAAACATGAGCAACTAGTATTTTTGTACATTAGTAAATAGTCATACCGAAATATCATCCATGCTGTCCAAGCTGAATGTGTCCACTGCAAAAGGAAAACCACATATAATCAACATCCATGCACACCCTCTTTAAGGAAAATATCCGAACCTCTTGAAAATGAATCTCTAATCTACTTTGACTCGAAAAAAAGAAGCAAAACAATTGTTCAAACAATGATGGCGTTTTTCATTTTGAAGATGTGGCAAACTTATCAGCAATTTTTAAAGTTTAAATCTACATATTCATAAAAGTACAAGTGATTAGATGATACCGTCATAGGCTTATATTTCTAACACATTCCTTTGTTTTATTATAAAAGTGCTCTTGTTTTATTTTATTTATTTCAGTTGGTTCATGGTAATGTTTGTTCTTTTTCTTCCAATAAAAAATAATCTTATCCTTTCCGGCTTTGTGTAAATTGGAATCATCTACCCACATTTAAATTCTTTTACAATGTAATAACAAATTTAAATGTCATTAATAATTTGTGAAAAAACATAAAAATACAAGTGATTAGATATTGACATGTTATAGAATTATTATTATTATTTAATAAATTGGTTATGTGCGATTGAAATGGGCCCCACCCATATTGCATCATGACCTTGTTATATTAGTGTTTCAACAAATCTCATTATTATAGCATTACAAAAAACTGTATTATTCAAGGAACCACATTTTATGATACTATAACAAATTGTATTATCACAAGCCACCTTATTGCAGAAGTGTAGTGCAACGCAAGGATTTGAGTTTGTTCTGCACTCACATAATTGCATCCAATTTACCTTTGTTCCACAGTGCCTTAGACTAAATGTTAGGGTAAACATTGGGGCAGAGCTCATAAAGAACATGAGGATGTGGTTGGATCCATAATATGAGTATACTTCACCCCTAGGTCTATGGAAACTCAACCCTAGGTCCATGCATTGCCATAAGTTTGACCCCTACCTTCAGGGGCATTCATGGCTCTACAAGGTGCTGACACATGGGACTGGAATCTTGGTTAATGGTGTAAAACTCCTCACTTGCCACTGCTTGCCCCAAACCCATTGGGCTTCATATCATAGGATTTTATTTTTCCCTAAAACATTTCTTAATTTTCTATAAATATGCTCGTGTTATTTTATTTATTACAATTGCATCATGGTGTTCTTTATTATTTTTATTTCCAATGAATAAAAAACCCTTTGGGTTTGAAGTGTAAACTGAAATCTTTTACCATCAAATAGCATTAGCTCAACCAGTTAGATTCCTCAACTTTCAAGAGGAGACCAAGATTCGAATCTTTGCCAAGCGATACATGCATAATTGTCAAGCTTGTTGTAGTACCAACATATGGTCATGATGTAATATGGGCAAGGCCCGTTTCAATCCCATATAACTGATTCAAAAGAAAAAAAAGTGAAATCTTTAACCCAGTTTTAAATTCTTTTACAATGTAATAATTAAGATAAATATCATTAGTGACGACTAAGAAAACATAAAAAATGTCAAATTCTAATAAAGGATTCATATCCATATCCATCTATCATATATAAGCATTGGTGAAGATAAATCATTGGAAAATATATAAATACAAGTCTCAATTTCTTCTACAATACAGATGATAAGCAATGTTTGGGGAAAGTAATCATAAATTAATCATATTTCAGTCTTGTACCCATTGCTTAATCTAAAAATCAAACAGTACACATGTTTATTTGCAAATGACAAGAATGAATACATACACAAAACAAATGTCTTAAATAAAAACAGGTATTACCAAGCATTAGAGTGGAACAAAATTCCATCATAGTAATATGCCACTAGAAACAGTTTGTAGAAGAAGAACATCACAATGAACCAATTCGAAAGCAAGGGGACCAAATGCCATGTTAATAGGAGTAAGGAATCCCACATAAGTGGGACCAAAGATTTGCACCTCTAATTTGCTACCCCATTGGCAAAGAGTTTGGCAAGTGGAATATTTTGGGTGATAACAGGGATAGCAACTGAGTGGATACACTGGCAAATAACAGCATTAAAGGAGAGAATGACCATGCCAATTTCCATATGTGGCCAAGTAATCAGTGAGGCAAAATATCACATTAACTCATTATAGGCCAAGGTCGAGGATAAAGCCATACAATCTAAGTACCAAGTCAACAAAAGAAATATAGAAGTACATTACAGTAGGAATGTTATCTTTATAACAGTTCTGAGACTTTCACTGTGCATACTTTCAAGAGGAATTTTGGGCATTTAAAAAAAAAAGTGTGATAGTTTTTGGCTAAATTTGCTTGATCTGATGTGGGCTTCAGAAGTACAAGCCAAAATACCATCCAAAAACTATCATGCTTGTTTTCCAAAATTCCTTCTGCATATTGTCTTTATGTTATGTGGAGGCACGTAACAAGACTATCAAATGTTATATAATACTTGACACATGTAAACCCCTTTTTACATCATTTATGAACATAAGTTCCCCATACCCTATAAAAATATATCATCTGGTAATAGTCAGCTACATGGATATAGCCTAGACAATTTTGGATGGCTATAGAGTAATAGCTCTCAAACAAGAAAAAGAATCTTTTGGCATCCTAGGTGCACTCTTTTATATTTTTCCATTTCAAGTAAAGACTTGCATCACTCGTTCAAAAATGTCAGAGAGAAGTATTTGGTATATGAAATTTAGACAGACCGCAGTGTAGAAACTATAGCTTGAGTTTTGAAAATTAAGAAGAGTGTAGAATATTGACTGTACAAAAATATATCAAGATAGCTTTATTAGTGTCTGATATATTACAGAGACAATATCAACAGTATGCAATTATATTGAAATGACATAAAACCATATCCCTATAATTCGGCATCCTTTGTTGGTCTATGTTTGAAATCCCTGAAGTTTGGCATTAATACCTGCAAGCTCATGAAAAAATTGCCTTAAAGTTGTAATATCATGTCTTAGATTTCTAATCCGGTCTTAAAGTTGCAATAAAATTTCTTAGATTTCTGTGTCATAGCTGATCTGGTTTGTGAGGTCTCTGCATACTACTGATTTATATCTTCCATAACAGAAAGGCAATCTGAGATGACCTTCATAGAAAGCACTCAAAACACATACTAAATCCTTCATTCTGTCCTTAACAGCAAGTAGGATGTCATTGGCTCTATATATGTTTTCTTGGCCCCTTGATGTGTGGGGACTCTCTAGTATTTGTACCAGAAATAGGGAGCCATTGTCTCAGGTAAGGATTGCACACATTCCTTCATGGGTAGGCACTCAAAACACATACTAAATCCCTCATTGTTTTTTCAACTGCAACGAGAAGGTTGGTGGCTATTGTATATATGTTTTCTTGGGCCCTTGATATGTCAGGACACTCTAGTATTTGTGCCAGCCTCTCTAATATTTTGGGAAACATGCTTTCAGGTAAGGGTTGCGCACACTACTTTAGCCTTCATGGTGGATAGCATTAATTGAATGACACCAATGGGACATGAATATCTGTTGTTCTGTCAATAGAAACTTCAAATTTAGGATGTCACCTTTGAATGAACAACTGGAACAAAGGAAAAAGTAGAAGCATCCTCAAAGAGATCCTCATAATGGAGGGGCCGTGATAAAATAAAAGACAAACAATCGTCATAACAGAAAATACCCTAGCCTCTTGCTGTTAATCCACCTCAAAGCCAATTATATGAATCAAAGAATCTTAAAACATTTGAAACATGTGGCAATTATTTGTACAATAAAGTAAAATTGTATGCAAACATGCATGATGCCATAATACTAGCATATTAGAAGACGATATAGCATGAGAGATGTCATATACATTGCCATAATATCTCTTCTCGCCAAGGGAAAGTGGTCAATGTCGGACCAAGGGAGGTCAGTGTCTGTCCTGTAAGGCAGTCCCCTCCAAAACTCAAACTGTTCACCTCAGAATGCAATGCAAATTTAATGCTATACAGGATGGCTTCAAGATCTATTAGATTTTAGTTATTGTGCCATAGATTGTAGCATACATCATAAGTTCAAACCATCTCATAGAACTAAGCACCATAGAAACTTGTAAACGGTTTTGGCAAAGACCCATAACTGTCTATGTCAGTAGTCAAAACGATTTGTTAAGTAGTCAGAGAAATAATTTTATGAGTCTTTGTAATCAGGCAGGTTTATAACGTTTATAATGGTCCAGAATTATATTTGAACTAGGTTCCACTTACAAAGTCAACAGAAGACTTATTCAGCCACACAGTCATCATTGTCTATTTATATATGGCTTTTCATCATAACAATCATTGAGGGTTATTATGAAATCCTGTTGTATGTCATATAGTGAGTTACAATGGTTGTCTTTCTGACAGTTAAGCTATCTGGAATTGTTTTTTACAATCTTCAGTATAATTGGGAAAAAACTTCGGAATTGATGGATTTGTGTTATGATTCAGTTTGGAATGATTATTTTTAGGTGTCAGAAGAAAGTGAAGTCCAAGACATAAATAATTAAATTTTGCTAAGAGAGCTAATAGAAGGCTGAGGTTGTATGTCATAGCCAGCTGAGGGGGAATGACTTGAACAGTGCTTCACCAGTTCTACTGGAATAAGAGTAGTCGCAGGTTCTTGTTAAGTGCACAATCTGATCCAGAGTTGGCAAAAGTAAATATATAAATCAGATAGTGAATCTATAACATCCATGATGGGATCTGTTGTCACATTTTGCACGGGGTGCAATGTTTTCAATTTTTGTAAGTAGTGCTGCTCTTCCCTTTCCCTCTTCCTCTCTTTCCCCTTTCTCTTCTCTCCCTTTCTCTCTCTTCCCTACATTCTTATTCTTCCCTCTTTCTCTTGAGCCCCTCAGTCAAAATCTCAAAATGACAGCAGTTGCCCTGAAAAATGGCTAAGTGTCAGGGCGCAATCCGACTTCGCAGCGAAGTCGGAGTGCGCCCTCCAGTTGGAGCGCAGCAGGAATGCAAACTGCGCAGTGTGACAGAATCAGCCAGAAATTCTAAGTGTTCAGGGCGCAATCCGACTTCGCAGCGAAGTCGGAGTGCGCCCTTCTTTCTGGCGCACTAGGTAACAGGCTGGCAGGAAAATGACTAAGTGCTGGGGCGCAACCCGACTTCGCAGCGAAGTCGGAGTGCGCCCCCTTTCCAGGGCGAAGTCCGTACGGCAGTGTAAATCAGCTTTCACCGGTGCGCAACCCGACTTCGCAGCGAAGTCGGAGTGCGCCCTTTGACCGGTGCGCAGTAGGGAGACAAACTCAGAATTTGACTAAGGCATGAAAGGCCTCCCCAACTGCGCTGTTTTCTGCTTGCGCAACCCGACGGCGCTCTGATCCTGGGCGAAGTTGGATAAACTGCCTTTCAAGGCAGACACGTGTCAAGCAGCATCATCCGACAAGTGTCCAACTTTGGGATCCGAGCCGAGACGTGCCAAGCACAAGGACAAGCATGGGATGCACTACTTATGCCAGTCGCCGCCTTTAAAGCTGATTGGAGGTTCTACCTGCTTCAGCTACCCGCATTCCTGCCGATGAGAAGTTCTACCTAACGCGCTGCCACGTATCTGTACAGCCTTCAGGGAGACCATGCTGCAAGTACAGTCCTGCCAGACAAAGGTCAGCATCAGCAGTTCCGCGGCTGTTTTTGTCAGCTAATGTTTGACCGGGACTTTGTGCCCATTAATGTAATCGGGGGGGTTCTCATGCTATAAATACCCACCACATTTTCATTGTAAGGTGGTGGAAGGGGAATGTCTGTTAGGGAACCATTGTAGCTGTGCTTCTGCTTCTTAATATAAAGTATATACCTGGCTCTGTTCTACTACTTTTATTTTTTATGCTGCCTCTCTTTTGTCATATTTCTTGTGTCATTGCTCGCTGTTGTGCTGAACTCTGAACTCCAGCATTTGATGGCCAAGTACTCCTGTACTTCATAGATCAGAGGATACATAGAATAAATTAGGTAGCAGTTCCTTCAGTCGTGTGTTATGTTTATGTTGCTGTCCGTAGTGGTGATTGATGCATTGCCGTGCTGTTAGTTCTCCTTGTAGGGAGAATGTTTGCTAGGGGACCATTGTAGCTGTGCGTACACTTCTCTCGCATAACACATATACTCGGATCCGACATTTCCCGGTTACCTTTTGTATTTATGTTGCTGTCCGTAGTGGTGATTGATGCATTGTCGTGTCGTTAGTTCTCCTTGTAGGGAGAATGTCTGCTAGGGGACCATTGTAGTTGTGCGTACACTTCTTTATATAGAAAGTATACTTAGATTTGGCGGTTTCTGGTTATGCTTTGTATTTATGTGGCAGTAAGTAGTGGTGATTGATGCGTTGCCGTACTGTTAGTTCCCCCCACCCAACTCCAATCACTTCTGTAAATTCTTTCCGCATTTTTATCTCTTTCCCGCACTCTCATCTTAAACCATAAAACCCCACAGGAAGCCGGCCTTCTCCGGAGATTGGCACGGAAGGCATTCCTTCCTTCCGGCCTTTCAATGTTGGTTTGCGGGTCCTAAGGGCGCAATAACGACAAATCCTTTCCTCATGGCAGATTCGTGACCAACAGCTTCGCACGCCCGGTGGGACAAGGAAGTTTCCCACCCCCAAACAGAATCGAAGCACCGGTGTTCGCTTCATTGCTGTTCAAAATCAGAACACCCGGCGACTCTGCACGAACATATCCTCTGAGTCCGAGAGACCGGTCCAAGCACCTTCATGCAAACACGAAGGTGGCGAGCAAGAGATCCGAGAAACCCGCCTGCCTTTTACGAACTAGACATCAACGCTCGAGGCGAAATTGCCAGGCTGGCTGATCCACAAGCTCGTGTCGACGAAGCCGAGGCTGAAATCCAAGAAGAAGCCGAAGCCGAGGTCGAAGGAGCTGAGAACGAAATAGAAGAGGCCGAGGAAGAAGAGGAATCTACATCCTCGGAAGGTACCGACACTGAGTACACAACCGACGGAGGAGAAGAAGAACCAATGGCTGCCCAGCAGCAGAATGATGATGATCTCTTCCCGGCGGTGGACTCTACAGGGCCCTTGGCCCTGGTCGGACAGCAAGCTGTGCCCCCTGCTGCTTTAAAATCCATCCCTACATACGACGGCTACGGCAAGACGGCGTACGAGCACATCCAGGACATCCTTGCCCTGGCCGCATTGCATTCCATTACTGACGAAAGTGTGAAGACCCGTCGCCGGCCCTTTCCCTAAGGGGAAAGCTTCTCTACCGGTGGAGATCGCTGCCGTAGGGATCTATCACCGGGTGGCCCCGCCGCCGTAAGGCTCGTGAAAGGATGCAACGAGTCCGCTGACCCCACTTCTTTGCTGCATCGGTTCCAAAGTATCCAGAGACACCCCCAAGAGGAGGTGTCTGACTTTAACATCAGGTTTGCGAGATCCTGGAAACGGGTACCTCGCGAACTTCGGCCTTCAGCCGGCATGGCTGCTCACTACTATCTGAGATCCTTCAACTCAGACATATGCCTGCTGCTGAAGATTGCCAGGATAGACTCGTTTCCTGCTCTGTACGAGGCTGCCCAGCAAGCTGAAGCGGATATCATTTCCATCGGCAGACTCCCGTCCAGAGTGCAGGAACCCATTCGTCCCGACTTTCCCAGATCCCAATATCCATCAGCTTCTGGTGATGCGCCGTCCACATCAGGACAGCAACCCCAGCAGCAATGGAATCCGGCGCCGGTCGTAACTCCTTACGGCCCGCCGCAAATGCATTATCCTCACCCGCCTCCTCCTGCTCCGCATTTTCCAGCACTCCTTGCTCCCCCGCAAGACGCACCTTATTCCAATCCCCTCCATTAGCCGCATTGCCTCCACCGGCACAGTTGCCGCCTCCTGACAATAACATTCAGAATACAATCCTCCAGGAGGTACGGGCTTTGGCCTCAGGTTATCATGCCATGTCCAACGACATGACCGCTTCGAAGAAGAAGCAGGCCCAGATGGACCTCGCTCCTAGGAGGCCATATCCGCCCCCGGCGCTAACAAAAGACAGGCCTCCAGAACAACAAGCAGAGGCGTCCGCCTCCGAGAAATGCTGCTATAGAAGACCAACCTGGTCCTTCTGATCAGGTTAACTGGTGCACTACGTGCAATGACCCGCATTCGGAGGAAGACTGCACACTGCACCAGCACTACATCCAGACTTTTGTCGGCAGCGCCATAGAGGACGATGAACTCTACATGATCCTGGACGGTGAAGCCAACTTTGCCCTCCCAGAGGAAAATCTAGTGCCGCCCGCCAAGGAAGAAAAGAAAACTGCAGATGCTGCGGAAAAGCCTCTGAAGGTATACACCAGAAGAGAAAAACCGCAGCCCGGCGGTCTGCCACCGTACAAGCGGCTGTGGCCCTACACAGCCCAGGAGAAGGCATCCAAAGACAAAGCTCCAGCCAAGCCTCCTCCGGTAAAGGCAGCCCCTATTCCAGCCAAGCCCCCTATAGCAAAAGTTCCAGTTCCGGCTAAAGCTCCCGTACCTCAGCCTCCAGCTGAAACCAAAGAACAAGCCCAGGAGAAGCTGAAGTACCCGTCTCTGACCAAGAGACAGAGAGTTGAAGCCACCCAGCAGTACCGGACGAAGTATGAGCCGGCAAAAGAAGCAGAAGGAGCTAGCACCTCGGGCTACAGCATAGTAGACGAGTTAAAAAGAACACCCGCTAGAATCAGCATGTACGATGCTCTTCTGCTCCCAGGCCAGGTGGATCTGCTGCAGGAATCTCTGAAAAACATGAAGAACGGCAAGCAGATGCAGCCCGCTGTCCTGGTTCAACCTCTGACAGTCTCAGCCACTGGGAAGAACAGACCGCCTCCCTTCTATCCGTCTTTACGGATGCAAGGGCACATAGTTCACAACTGCATGGTGGACTCTAGCGCTTCCACGACCGTCATGTCGAAAGCCGTCTGTGAAGAGATCGGGATGGAGTACACAAGGAGCAGCCAATGTGTGCTGCAACTAGACGGCATCCCTGTCAAGACAGTTGGTGTCATAAAAGACATCCCTATTCGGCTGCATAAGGCTCTCGACATCGTGGTCATCCAAGAGGTCGTGGTTGTTGACCTGGCTCCCTACTTCGGCATGTGTCTCTCCCGGGAGTTCACGGCGAAGCTGGGCGGGTACCTGTCTCTAGACTACTCACACATGGAAGTGCCCTTCAAAGGAAGAAGAGTGAGAATCTTTAATGAGAAGCCTTCCACCTTCCTAGTAGAGAAGATACCCGGAGAAGAGTTGGACTGCATGGTCCAGCTGTCAGAGGAAGAACTGGTGACGGTGGAGCTGACAGAGCAAGCCCTCGAAGTGCTACAGCTCGAAGATGAGTTCTCTTTGCGGGATTTCAATGCCGTAATTGAGACAGAGCAGGGTTGTTACACCGTTGTACAGCCCGAGAGGCTTGACAAGTCAGCTGAAAAGGAAGTGGGACCTGCACCTGAGAAGCTGTGGAAGCTTTTCTTTGACGGCGCGCGATGCAAGAATGGCGCCGGTGCAGGGGTGCTTCTGGTTTCTCCGACCGGGATCCAGAAGGACTATACCTACAGGTTGGCCTGGAGTTGCACTAACAACTCGGCGGAGTACGAAGCCCTGTGCTTGGGATTGCGAAAAGCGGAGAGGTCGGGGATTAAACACCTGCAGATCTTTGGAGATTCAGAGCTGGTGTGTCACCAGGTTACGAACAAGTGCGCCTCCAACAAGCACTATCTCAAGGCGTACCGCAACCGGGTGTGGGACCCGATGGAGTCGTTTGACTCGTTGAATGTCAAGGCGATATCGCGTGAGAAAAACAAACACGCCGACATTCTCGCGTCCGTTGGAGCCAGTGCACGTTCCGCCGACGACGTTGTCCGTAAACCGAAGCCGGTTCGCACTATTTACGTGCCTTCCGTGCTCGATAAGGACACCCACTGGCAGGTGTTCGATTGTGACGAGGAGATCGTCACATTTTTGGTAAACGAAGCATGTTCAATCGAGAGTAGAGACCCTGATGACGAGCAATATGAGGGGTTGATACAGTTGAAGAATAATCATGTCCCAAAAGGACTGATTACATTGGAGAGTCTATTTGATCATAATGACAGAGCTATATCTCATAGGATCAAAGTAGACCCGAAGCAGTATGCCGACCTGGAACTTGAACCTGGTAAAACCATCAAGGTCGGGACAGACTGCACTTCGGAGGAACTTGAGCAGATCAGATCACTGTGCCGAGAGTTCCCCGACATCGTGGCCTGGTGCTACGAGGACTTGAAGGGGTATGACAGAGATGTAATCCAGAGATACCATTGAGCTAGAGGATGGCGCCAAGCCGTTCCGACAGGCGTAGGGCCGTAAATCCGAAAATCGAGGCCATGATGAAAGCCGAGCTCCTGAAGATGCTCGGAGGCCAAAATCATCTACCCCATCAAGCATTCATCCTGGGTTGCGAATTTGGTGCCCGTGAGGAAAAAGAATGGCGACATCCGTCTCTGTGTCGATTTCAGAAACCTGAATCAAGCTTCCCTCAAGGACCATTATCCGCTTCCCCAAATTGATCAAATTCTACACATCGTTGTCGGAGCCCGCAGATTCTCACTTCTAGATGGATTTTCCGGCTACAACCAGATTTGGGTCGGGGATGAGGACCAAGCATAAAACGGCGTTCACCACCAAATGGGGGACGTTCGCCTATCACCGCATGCCTTTCGGCTTATCCAATGCCGGTGCCACATTCCAAAGGGCCATGGACCTCGGCCTTCCGAGAGCTCGCTCAATAAGATCATTGTCATCTACCTTGATGACATGACCGTTTTCTCTCACCAAAGAGGGGATCATGTTTCCCACCCGCGGCAAATATTTGAGAGGTGTCGAGAATTCGGCATTTCTATAAACCCGAAGAAGTCCGTCTTCGCGGTAAAAGAAGGTAAGTCGTTGGGACATGTCATCTCCGAGAAAGGCCTCGCCATTGACCCTGACAGAGCGGAAGCCCTCCTTCGCTTGCCAGCCCCAATTGATAAAAAAGGGCTGCAGTCCTTCTTCGGCCGAATTAACTTCGTGCGGAAGTTCATCCCGGACTTCGCACAGGTGATCAAGCCTATGGCCGAACTGCTGAAAAAAGATACAATTTACGAATGGACTGATGAGAGAGAGCAAGCCTTCGAGGAAATCAAGGCTCGAATTGCGCAAGCTCCGGTGTTGATTAACCCGGACTACTCCAAGGACTTCATCCTGTACGCGGTGGGAGAACCGGAAAGTTACGCCGCAGTCCTGACTCAAAAAGGAGACGATGGCGAGGAGCGCCCCATAGCGTTCCTGAGCCAAGTGATTCAGCCGCATGAAGAAAAGTACAACTTTATAGAGCGGCAGGTTCACGCTGTCATGAAATCGCTCCGGAAGTTCAGGCACTTTGTCTCCCAGAGCAAAACAACTGTCTTTGTGATTCACCCGGACGTTCGAAGCTTCATCATACAAGGAGAGCCGGGTCACAAGAGAGCAGGATGGATTGCAAAAATCCAGGAGTTCGACATCGAAGTGCGGCCCACCAAGCTTATCGGAGGCCGAGCCTTGTGCTCGGCGTTGGCCCGAAGCGCTGTAGCCGGCATCTCCGCCTCGCAAGTGGGAGGACACAAGCAACAAGCATCTACCTGGCCAACTCCTTATCGGAGGAGAGTGATTGGACAGATGAACTGGTGAGATATTTCTGCACCGGAAGATGTCCAGATCACCTGAACGCCTCACAACGAAGGAGATTTCGGCTAGGTGCACTCAAGTACACTCTTCGCCCCGAGGGGCTTTACTTCAAAAATATTGACGGCATCCTGTTGCGGTGCGTCATGAAATCTGACCAGCCCAGGGTCCTCGGAGATTTTCATTCCGGGATGCCTGGAGGTCATCATTCTGCAAGGCCTACGGCCTTAAAAATAATTAGAGTCGGGTACTATTGGCCCACTCTATTTACAGACGCTTATGCGGTCTGTTCCAAGTGTGATCAATGCCAGAGGTTTGCTGGCGTAAACCGAAAAGCACCCCTGCCCCTTCAACCGATTCAGGCCGAAACTCCGTTCCAACAATGGGGTCTAGACTTCATTGGGGTGATTTCGCCTAATTCCTCTGCCGGACACAAGTTTATTCTTACAGCCACCGATTACTTCACACGGTGGGCAGAGGCGATCCCAACCAAAAACGCGGACCAAGAAACGGTCATCGAGTTCCTTGAAAGCCTGATTACCCGCTTCGGGGTTCCAGAGTCAATTGTAACGGACAATGGTCCGGGGTTCGCAGGCGCTGTACTCACGGAGTACACTGGCAAACTTGGCATTTATCACAAAATGTCTTCTAATTACTACCCGCAGGGGAATGGCCTTGCTGAGTCTACTAACAAGAACCTCCTGAAGATCATCAGAAGGACCATTGAAAGGAACAAGCGGACTTGGCATTTACTCCTGAACCGGGCGCTGTGGGCGGACAGAGTTTCGTTCAAGACGTCCATTAAAACGTCCCCCTATGCGCTCGTCTATGGCAAAGAGGCTGTCATGCCATCTCACATTGAAATCCCCGCTCTCTGGATGTTGGACGAAGAGAGAAGCAGCGGAGATCCGGTGGATGACAGACTGTGCCAACTCCTGCAGTTGGAGGAAGACAGAGAAAAAGCATACCAGGCCTTCACCAAGCATGTTGAATCCACTCAAGGCTGGTTTGCGAAAGGCACCACCGCCCGAGTTTTTGAAATCGGGGACCTGGTGCTAAAGTGGGACTCATTAAAGGCGAAGCCGGGCAACCACGGAAAGTTCGATGCCCTCTGGGAGGGCCCTTATCAGATTGCCCGGGTGAACCAGTTCAACGCTTACATACTTCGGGATATGGAGGGTCAGCTCCTACCTATTCCCGTTAACGGGTTCCACTTAAAAATTTACCGCTGTTGAAGGTGCCCAATGGGCCCTTCCTTGTAAAAATTTCCCTTATGCATTTTACTTTTCAGCATGTACAGTTTTTCCAGCTTTCAGTTTTTCCATTTGTTAAGAGCCCAAGTCGGACAAAAGGGAGAAGGCACTGACTTCGCGCCGAAGTCTGGTGTCGCCCCTGAAAAGGAGCGAAGTTCGAAAATGGGAGCTGCCTGAGAAAGCAGTAAAAAATTGGCCAAGTCTGGGTGCGCAACCCGACTTCGCAGCGAAGTCGGGCTGCGCACCACCCAAAGGGCGCAGTTGGAGAAAGAGCACCAAGAGGGAGTTAACTGTTCGGACTGCGCTCACTTTCAAAGCGAAGTCTGACTTCGCGCGCGAAGTTTGGGCGAGCCCAAGTTTCGCGCGAAGTGTGAGATGCGCCCCGTTTTCCGGGCGCAGCTCGGGTGGTTCACCAAGGAAAAAAGCAAAGGCTGCAGAAGGGCTGGGTATAAGTTCGGACTGCGCCCGGTTTGCGGGCGAAGTTCGAGCTGCGCCCGTCCAAGGGGCGCAGCTGGGAAGCGAAGGCAGCAACGGAAACAAGCAAGTGTTGGTTCGGACTGCGCCCAATTTTGGGGCGAAGTCCGACTGCGTGGGCGAATTCGGACTGCGCCCGATCTTGGGGCGAAGTCCGATTGCGCCCTGCGTCCTGGGCGCAACTTGGATGGTTTAAAATAATTAAAAAATTAATACTCCAAGTGTGGGCCCAGGGCGCGCAACGGCTGTGAAAGATGGGTTTCCGAACCAAGAGGCTTTTGCCTTGAGCAGTGTGCCAAGATTGTAGCGGTGACGTCAGCCATGGCGCAGCGTTCAAAATCAAATTTAATGATTGCGCAACCTTCAAGGAAAACGCAATTAAGAAAGCAAGGCGCGGCGGCCAGGGTGCGTTTTTCAAAGGACATTCCTTGCACGGCCGCCGAAAAGCATAACGCTGCCACAAGCCAGCCGACCTACCCCCTCTTGCGCACCATTAATGACGCTGTCATTATCATTAAAAGGGGGTCTGGTGCGCCCAGACATGCCAAATCGTGCAAAATATTCCTGCGACTGCGAAATCTTCTGCAGACGTCCAGAAATCATAATTATTGCTTTTTCGAAGGAATGGACAAAGGAAAGTTGCCAGTGCAGGCTCAGTCCAGCGAGGAGCGCGAAAGTGGGGATTTCCCGCAGTCAGATGCTTTTAGGAGTGAGACGCCGCGGGATCAAAAGTCAAAATCCCGGACAAAGAAAGTACAGCGTGGGCAAGCCCCACCACCACCGGTTAATTACCTGTCCGGGTACAAGGACGGCTCGTTTTCCATGAGCCTGACTAAGCTGCGGATAAATGTGGAAAGTTGGGCGGATAAAGTTTCGCCCTCTCACCATTTCGGGCTGCGTACAAGTCGAACCTTCATCGGTTCTTGTGCCCTCCCGTCCACCAATGCTCGGAGCTGGTCGACATCATTGTCAGACATTACAAGCCAGCTACCCGGCAAATTTGCAACTGCAGCGGAAAACCCTTGTTCGCACTCCGCAGAGAGACCGTCCAGCCGGCCTTCGCCCCGGGGTTGCAATATGACCCCAGCGCGATTGTTAAAAGGATAAATCTTGGCGAGCAAGCGGGGCGCTTTACGCATACAAAAAAGATGAGGGATTTCCTCAACTCAGAGCTGAACGCCCCGCTCGCAGCTGGACAATGGCCAACCGGCCCCATACCCCTGGAGAGGTTTCAAAGCAAATATATATACACCATCCTGGCGTGGGTCCTCGGTTGCGACTCTGACGAGCTGGTACGGCCGTACCAGCTAGCGCTGGCAGAATGTCTCCTATGCGGAGAATCTTATGAACCAACAGTGCAAAAAAGTGGGAAGCGCCCAATATTCTTCGATCAGGCGGATCGGCTTGCATACGCCATTCACTCCACTCGGTGAAGCTACGTAGAAAGCAGTCAACTGAATTTCGATTCAGTTCCTTCTTGGCTTGGCTTTGTTTGTATCACTTGCACTCCCGTATGCCGATCCCTAACTTGAAGAAGGAAAATGAGAAGGGAGAGCCACGGCCCGTCTATGAATGGACGGATGACCTATACCGGAAAGGGTCTTATTACAAGTTCAACTTCAACTTTCTGGGCTTGGTCATGTCAGTCTTCAACGATGGTGAGATCCCTCGCCCCCCGCAGGAAATGACAAACTATTTGCCGAATCACAAGCTCGGGGACGTTTTTAGACTGACGCAGGGATCGTGGTTAGAATCTACGGATTCAAGGGCAAGCCTCATCTGCTGCCCTACTGGTGCACGGATCATCAGTTTGGGATGGAGGTTGCGCGGCAGATGGACTATGTTGAAGAGGAGTTCGGCCAGGGAAAGAAAAAGGGCCATATCTTTCAATATCCTCTTTCCTGGGCGAACGTTGAAATTTCAGAGATAGGACAGCACGTCTATCTCGAGCGGGAGCTCTTTGACATTGGCCTGATTCTGCTGCCGCAGCGCTGGAAGTACGACCCACACGGGATAAGGGGAAGATTTGCACATATCTGCCCCCGGGCGGATATAATCGAAGACAGGTGCGATGTGGTCCATGTTGACCTCGACTGGGAGATTGACTCGATGGAAGCATGGCCTCCTTGGCAGGAGTTTTACTGCGAGGAGGTAGCATATGACCCCGAGCGAAACCCGGACCACAAGTTCACTTCTCCGGGATTTAAGAAACTCATCACCAAGCTGGCAGGCCTTAATCGGCCAAAAGAAAAAGTTGTTGAATGTTGGAAGATGAGGTGCCGCACGCAGCACGATAAATCCATCAGGAGGAATCTGGCCGTTGATGATGAATTTTCAGCTCTATATGACCAGCACATTGGCAGCTGGCGGCCTTTCGCATTCCGAGATTACGTTCCCCGAGGTCCCTTCGAGGGTTATAAAGGAGGGTCTTCCTCCCAACAGTTGTACACTTTTACAACTGCCAGCGCGGGCCCAGAAGATATCCAAGTGGACCCAATGCAGCCTGTTGCTTCCATGGTGGTGCCCGAAAAGGCGCGAAAGCTAGCCAAGTCAGTGCCCGAGGTGACTCCTCAGGCACAAAAGGCGCCACCACCGCCAGCGACCGGACCGGCCGCGGCAGACCTTCTGCAAGTCAAACCCCGGTACAAGTTTACCGTGGGAACATCAGTGCCCGCTGCACCTACTTCATCTCCTTCTTCTAAACCAGCCATTGTTCCAGAAGAGAAGAAGAGGAAGAGAGTTGATAGGGTCAGGCGACCTAGCCTGACGGTGCAGCATTCAGTCGCAGAGCCGCAGCCGCGTCCAGCCGCTCCAGAGGTTGTTTCTCTGGATAGTCCTGAGCCAGCCGCCGGAACCAAAACCGCAGACATTCATCCAACATCGGCTCAGGCGGAGCCCGCAGGTACGTCCGCTGCCCCGCTCCCTCAGATCCCATCTGGCCCTACTCCGACTCCATCTCCCGCTCCATCCGAGCAAGCCGTGGCCGCATCTTCTTCCCCATCTCCACAGCCTTCTAGCGGCCACCATTCTTTCGACCAGTTTGCTCAGGACCCCAACGCTTCCCTATCCCTGAGTCAAACCCCAAACCCTTCACCCGTGGTTAGTGCTGAAGCCGCGCGTTCACCGTTACATCCATTGCCTCAGCCGCTCGAAACCCTTCCAGCATCAACCGCTCCGCTCTCCGCTCCCCGGTCGCCCTCAAAAGCGGCCGTTCCTTCCAAAGTCCTTCCGGTTGCCCCTACTTCCCTGTTCGCAGGAGAGCTGTCACAGCAGAACCCTAGGGTGGGGGAACCGGACTTCATGGATGATCTCCAGAACACGGACGATTTGCCTCTGGCAACAAGAGCCGTAGAATATCCTATCTCTTTCCTCCAAAACTTGAAGCGGAGGAGACCTGAGGAGATAGCCGCCCCGGTAAAGCGCACCAAGTTTGATTTCGAGAGGAGAGTGCTCACGACAGAAAAGATAACTCCAAAAGTGAAGAAGCCTCTCCGGGAAATGACCAGGGCGGACTACGAGCTTCAGAGAAAGGAGAAGAGCTTTGACGATATACACCCGCAATACGAGATTCATGGAATTCTTCGTAAAGCGGATAATCTCCTTGTCAAAAATCTGGAGGAACAGGAAGAGCTTTTCCGGTTGCAGGACAAAGCAAGACAGCTTGAAGAGGACCTGTCTAGGTCCACTGAGCAGCTGGAAGCGGCGCAACGAGAAATAGATGAATTAAAAGCCCAGCTGGCCGCTTCTCAACAAGAAGCCGCAACGGAAAAGCAGGCAGCCCTGGAGCAGATTTCTCAGCTCCAGGAGTCTTTGAAACAGGCACAGTCGCAATCTGCAGAGAAAGCATCTCAAGCGACGGTCTTTTCAAAGAGCAAAGTTAAGGAGATGCGGGCTGATCTGCTGCGGGGATGCAAGCCCTACATGAATAAAGCCATCTCGGTCCTGGATTTCGCATCCAGGATCCAAGAAGTTTCTGCCCAGGGAAAGCCTGTGGTAGAGGAGGCCGAACGCCAGGCGAAGCAATGGCTGGACCTGGCGATAAATCTTCAAGAACACGAGCGCGTTGGCCTCCAATTCTCCCCCATGTCCTCATTCGCTGCAGAATGGGCAGATGCAAGGGTAACCTTGCATAAATATTTTAAGAAAGCAGAAGAGGTGAGGGTTGCCAGACGAATGCTGGATGCATTCGAACATGAAAGAGATATTTGTATGGCTCCCCTTCACGCTCTTTCTGAACTAGGGTGCCCGAGCTATGTTGAGAATGGTGAGTTTCTCACCCATGAGCAGGTGAAAAAGAATTGGCTGTCCTTTGAGGCAGATACAGCTGAAATCGATAGCTGGACCGAGCCAATTCAAGAAAGTCAGGTCACCCAGATGGTGTCCAAGTGCTGCAAGATCAGCTCCTACTTCCAGGAGCTGGGAAAGAGATACCTCACCATCGACTTACACGCGGTCGCTGCATTCCACGCAGCATTAGAAGAAGTTGCCGACCGCCGACCCTTCGAAGCAGAAGCCTCGGGCCAAGCCCAGGCCGCATACAAGCGCATCTGCGAGGCAGAAGCCGCCGCTGGAGAGCATTCGGAATGCGAATCCGAGGAGGCACCGCCGGAAGTGGATTTGAAGAACAGTTGCCGCGAGGGGAACGGCCAGAGCAAGCGAAGGCAGGGGAAGTAAGTTCCTCTGCACCCAATGGATGAAGGCATGGATTCTTTGCGCCGAGGCGAGCTCGACACCCCGCGAGCCGCCAAGAATGTTGTCACATTTTGCACGGGGTGCAATGTTTTCAATTTTTGTAAGTAGTGCTGCTCTTCCCTTTCCCTCTTCCTCTCTTTCCCCTTTCTCTTCTCTCCCTTTCTCTCTCTTCCCTACATTCTTATTCTTCCCTCTTTCTCTTGAGCCCCTCAGTCAAAATCTCAAAATGACAGCAGTTGCCCTGAAAAATGGCTAAGTGTCAGGGCGCAATCCGACTTCGCAGCGAAGTCGGAGTGCGCCCTTCTTTCTGGGCGCACTAGGTAACAGGCTGGCAGGAAAAATGACTAAGTGCTGGGGCGCAACCCGACTTCGCAACGAAGTCGGAGTGCGCCCCCTTTCCAGGGCGAAGTCCGTACGGCAGTGTAAATCAGCTTTCACCGGTGCGCAACCCGACTTCGCAGCCGAAGTCGGAGTGCGCCCTTTGACCGGTGCGCAGTAGGGAGACAAACTCAGAATTTGACTAAGGCATGAAAGGCCTCCCCAACTGCGCTGTTTTCTGCCTGCGCAACCCGACGGCGCTCTGATCCTGGGCGAAGTTGGATAAACTGCCTTTCAAGGCGACACGTGTCAAGCAAGATCATCCGACAAGTGTCCAACTTTGGGATCCGAGCCGAGACGTGCCAAGCACAAGGACAAGCATGGGATGCACTACTTATGCCAGTCGCCGCCTTTAAAGCTGATTGGAGGTTCTACCTGCTTCAGCTACCCGCATTCCTGCCGATGAGAAGTTCTACCTAACGCGCTGCCACGTATCTGTACAGCCTTCAGGGAGACCATGCCGCAAGTACAGCTCCGCTGCACAAAGGTCAGCATCGGCAGCTCCGCGGCTGTTTTTGTCGCCTAATGTTTGATCGGGACTTTGTGCCCATTAATGTAATCGTGGGGGTTCTCATGCTATAAATACCCACCACATTTTCATTGTAAGGTGGTGGAAGGGGAATGTCTGTTAGGGAACCATTGTAGCTGTGCTTCTGCTTCTTAATATAAAGTATATACCCGGCTCTGTTCTACTACTTTTATTTTTTATGCTGCCTCTCTTTTGTCATATTTCTTGTGTCATTGCTCGCTGTTGTGCTGAACTCTGAACTCCAGCATTTGATGGCCAAGTACTCCTGTACTTCATAGATCAGAGGATACATAGAATAAATTAGGTAGCAGTTCCTTCAGTCGTGTGTTATGTTTATGTTGTTGTCCGTAGTGGTGATTGATGCATTGCCGTGCTGTTAGTTCTCCTTGTAGGGAGAATGTTTGCTAGGGGACCATTGTAGCTGTGCGTACACTTCTCTGCATAACACATATACTCGGATCTGACATTTCCTGGTTACCTTTTGTATTTATGTTGCTGTCCGTAGTGGTGATTGATGCATTGTCGTGCTGTTAGTTCTCCTTGTAGGGAGAATGTCTGCTAGGGGACCATTGTAGCTGTGCGTACACTTCTTTATATAGAAAGTATACTTAGATTTGGCAGTTTCTGGTTATGCTTTGTATTTATGTGGCAGTAAGTAGTGGTGATTGATGCGTTGTCGTACTGTTAGTTCCCCCCACCCAACTCCAATCACTTCTGTAAATTCTTTCCGCATTTTTATCTCTTTCCTGCACTCTCATCTTAAACCATAAAACCCCACAGGAAGCCGGCCTTCTCCGGAGATTGGCACGGAAGGCATTCCTTCCTTCCGGCCTTTCAATGTTGGTTTGCGGGTCCTAAGGGCGCAATAACGACAAATCCTTTCCTCATGGCAGATTCGTGACCAACAGGATCAAGGCAATGTTCATGGACTAGAAGATTAACTAGGAGCAAGGAAAGATGTAAAAAGAAAAATTGAATACTTATGGAAACATGATGCAATGCACTTCATAAAAAAATAATCATTATATTAAAACTGAAAGTTAGATGGATAGTTGATAATTAGCAACTGAACCTTGTCTTCTTTATGTATAATGAATTAGGAATGCCAAGCACTCACATGAAGATAAAAAGAAAGACATTATATTAATGTCTGTGAGTGACCAATGTAGGTCAATTAGACTCCAAAAGTACAAGGTCTCAATAATGTGGGGAAGCTAAAAGTGCTCCAAAATGATAAAATTACAAAATCACAAAAGTCCCGTCCGCTAAAAAGCTGAACCATGTCACCTATGTGCAACATAAAGTATCATGTGGTCCAAATACAGCACAAATATAGTACAGCTGAAGTTCGAACAGCCAGAATAGAGATTCACCGTAAAAAAGAGGTTGATAATTCTTGTGGAGACTCCAGATGCAAGTTGTTGGTGTCACCGATCCATGTCACCAAGGATCAACACTGGTGTCTCACTCTTTGGGGGCCACTGCAAAAACTGACAATATCCCAAAGAGAGTGGCCTCTAGTAAGAAGGATAGGCTGAATATTGGGAGGATGTCCCATTGATACCCTCCTGCAATTCAAGGCCATGCATCTTCCATGTCTATGCATCTTCCATGTCTAAAGAGGAATTCATAAATGCTACCTATCTTGACTCTCTGGACTATGTATGTGATGGTATATGTAGAAATGGAATACAACACACTGCAATACAATTCCATTACCACTTATGTCAACAAATTCCACAATGGGAATACTTACAAATACAGATGGACACATTGCGCACACAGCATGTATCTTGCACAACAACTATCTACAATACACCATACTCAACAAACAATCTACCAACAATACACTTCAACTAACAACAAGCACACACAGCTCCCGCATCTCTCACATAGATGCATCCTTATAGACATACACCCGTTTACATTAAACATTAAAAAATACCCCATTACTTTACATTATTATAAACACTTTGCCATGTGCACATTATTACAAACACCTTGCACGCGCACATTATCAAAAACACTTTGCCATGTACACACACAACACTACATGACAACTTATTACAAGCACTTTATGCGCACATACATACATACACTCAAAACATTCATTCATTCATTCATGAAGATGTGTCAATTCGTCTACCTATAATATAGAATTTCCTCTACACCAAGGGATGTTAGGTCTACCCCCAGTAATTTGTGAAGGACATCACTTTGTAGTTGCTCTATGACGAAGGCACTGGTTCATAATTCTAACAAGACTAGTTTAGCAATCCATGTCATCCAACAAGCATCTGGGGCTTACAACTATAAGAAAAGAATGGAAGGAGGTAATCCACTTGGTAGTTTACGAAGTCTATGGAGGCCCTTCCAAAGCCTATCGTCTAAGATGGATCACTTCCTAGAGGTAGAAATCCAAACACCTATCTAGTTGAAGGAGCAAAAGAATGCAAAAAGTAACCTCCCTTGGTCTATATATAAGGAACAATAATTCTCTTTGATCACATTATAAATAGGGCACCTAAAGATAAAATTTTCCATCTCTACAACCTCATCTCCCCTTGAAATATGGCAGTTTGCATTGATTCATTGCAGGTGGAAGCATAGTTTCATTGATTGAGGGAAATCCCCAAGCCATGGGACTGTTGCCACATTTTGCACGGGGTGCAATGTTTTCAGTTTTGTAAGAGTGCTGCTCTTCCTTTTCCCTCTTCCTCTCTCTCCCTTTCTCCTTCTCTCCCTTTCTCTCTCTTCCCTGCATTCTCATTCTTTCCCCCCTTTCTTTTGAGCCCCTCAGTCTGATCTCAAATTTGACAGCAGTTGCCCTGAAAAATGGCTAAGTGTTAGGGCGAAGTCCGACTTCGCGCGAAGTCGGAGTGCGCCCTCCAGATGGAGCGCAGCAGGAGCACAAAGTACGAAGTTCGTACTTCTCCCAGTTTTGGTGCGAAGTTCGTACTTCTCCCAGTTTTGGTGCGAAGTTCGTACTTCTCCCAGTTTTGGTGCGAAGTTCGTACTTCTCCCAGTTTTTGTGCGAAGTTCATACTTCTCCCAACTTTCTGAGCGCACCTTGTGGCAGGCTGGCAGGCTGGCAGAAAATGACTAAGTGCTGGGGCGAAGTTCGTACTTCGCGCGAAGTTCGAACTGCTCCCCCTTTCCAGGGCGAAGTCCGTTCGGCAGCAGAAATCAGCTTTCACCTGTGCGCAACCCGACTTCGCAGCGAAGTCGGAGTGCGCCCTTTGACAGGTGCGCAGTAGGGAAACAAACTCAGAATTTGCCCAAGGCATGAAGGCCTTCCCGACTGCGCTGTCTTCTGCCTTCGCAACCCAATGACGCTCCTATCCCAAGAGAAGTTGGATAAACTGCCTTTCAAGGCAGACACATGTCAAACAGCATCATCCGACAAGTGTCCAGCTTCGGGATCTGAGCCAAGACGTGCCGAGCAAAAGGACAAGCATGGGCTGCACTACTTATGCCAGCTGCCTCATTTAAAGCTAATTAGAGGTTCTACCTGCTCCAGCTGCCCGCATTCTTGCCAATGTGAAGATCTACCCAACGCGCTGCCGCGTAGCTGTTCGGCCTTCAGGGGAACCATGCTGTAGGTACAGTCCGGTCCGACAAAGGTCAGCATTAGAAGCTCCGTCGCCGCTTTTGTCAGCTAGTGTTTGACTGGGACTTTGTGCCCATTAATGTAACGGGAGGGACTCAAAGCTATAAATACCCACCGCATTTTCATTGTAACGCGGTGGAAGGGGAATGTTTGTTAGGGAACCATTGTAACCGTGCTTCTGCTTATAAATATAAAGTATATGCCTGGCTCTGTTCTACTGCTTCTATTTTTTATGCTGCCTCTCCTTTACATTTTTGCTTTACGTTTTCCTGTGTCACGGCTCGTTGATTCGTTTCAGCATTTGGTGGTCAGGGACACCTGAGGCATTGCTTGTGTCATGGCTTGTTGATTCATTTCAGCATTTGGTGGCTGAGTACTCTTGAACTTGATTAGAGGATACATAGAATAAATGTGGTAGCAGTTCCTTCAGTTTGTGTGTTATGTTTATGTTGCTGTATGTAGTGGTGATTGATGCATTGCCGTGCTGTTAGTTCTCCTTGTAGGGAGAATGTTTGCTAGGGGACCATTGTAGCTGTGCGTACAAATTCTCTGCACAACACACATACTTGGATCTGACATCTCTTGGTTGCTTTCTGTCTCTGTCCGTAGTGGTGATTGATGCGCTGTCGTGCTGTTAGTTCTCCTTGTAGGGAGAATGTTTGCTAGGGAGCCATTGTAGCTGTGCGTAACCTGCTTTATACAGAAAGTACACTTAGACTTTGCAGCTCCTGGTTTTGCTTTGTATTCATAATGCAGTAAGTAGCGGTGATTGATGTGTTGCTGTACTGTTAGTTCCCCCCACCCAACTCCAACCTCATTTGTAAATCCTTTCCGCATTTTTATCTCTTTCCTGCACCCTCATCTCAAACCATAAAACCCACAGGAGCCGGCCTTCTCCGGAGATTGGCACGGAAGGCATTTCTTCCTTCCGGCCTTTCAAGCTGGTGGGCGAATCTGGGCACATTAACACAAAATCCTTTCCTCATGGCAGATTCGTAACCAACAGGGACCAATGTCATTAAATATATTCAAGAGAAGTGATGGTACCATAAACAATCAATAGTGGTTCTAAACAATGAAAGCTAGCTTAGGGCTACCAGGTTGTGGACAAGATATCTGAGCGACCTAAGCGTATTGCTGATAAATATCTTCCCTTACTGCTTTCTTGATCACCCTTTTTTGGGAAAGATATGAGAAGGCATCCTATGAGAGTACCCAAAATAGGGGAGGCCAATCTATGGAAATTTTGATAAAATGAAAAACCAAGCTATAGTCTACAAGTAACAAGCTTGTATCCAATCTAAACGATGCATAAAGCGACTCTCTCTACACAACAAGGGCAACATACAAATCTCTCTCAAGTCAATGCATGATCCCCCATGCTCCTAAGCTTACAAAAGTGGAATTGAATCTGAAGGGACACTTGAGACAAGCAGGTGGGTTGTGAACTCGACTTGGACAATACATTGACGCACTATTCACTTATAGTAGATCATATTCTAATGCAAAGGTAGTTTGAACCCTCTCAATGCTTTCCCAATTGATAAGCCCATTCTTGGCCCCCAAACCTTAAACCCACAAAGAACTATGGGTTTAATGATACACTCTTAAAGACAAATCTTTGAGAGGATATCCTAAAAATGTATCTAAAAATACTACCATTCCAAAGACAAAACAAGAGAGATACTCAGTAAAAAGTCTCAAGGAGAGAGCTTGATATTAAGGGATAAACTAATAAATTGAACAATAGAGAGGTAGAGGATGTTTTCATATCAATAGGGTCACCATTGTAAGAAAAATTAACTTGGATAAGTAATTTTTGGAGGTATTAAAATTCATGACCTTAGTCTTACTAAGGTTGATCCTAACCTATCTGATATCACAAACACTCTACCAAACCTTGAGAGAGTGAACAAAGCGTGAAGCAAGCTAGAGTGGAGTAAGCCATAGATCTGTTTAACAGAGAGCGGAGCAAACCAAAGCAAAGCAAGCTACAAATTTGTTTAATAATAGAGTGGAGCAAGCCACAAATTTATTTAATAGAGAGCAGAGCAAGCCATAGATTTGTTTAACAAAGAGCATAGCAAGCCAGAGTGAAGCAAGCCACAAATCTGTTTAACAGAGAACGAGCAAGCCACAAATTTGTTTAACAAAGAGCAGAGCAAGCCACAAATTTGTTTAACAGAGAGCAGAGCAAGCCATTTTGATTAGGTAGCTTGAACAGAGTTGTTGAGGAGACAATGGTTGCCTAGGGTAACTTCCTACATACTCTTTCACCCGCAAATGGAAGAAGAGGCAGCAAAGAGAGGGATCGTGGCAAGCTATAGTCCTATACATTCTAGTTCCAGGCATGTATAATTCAAATATGTTATACAATTCGTAAATTTTTTACTCAGGATCATCTAGGGTTTGATTCCATCGAAGGAAATTTTGTGTTGTGCTTGAGAAAAGAGTTTTTGGGGGTTGATGTTGATTTTGGTGTAAGGTTCACCCAAAAAGTTCAATTTCTATGCTAGATGTATTATTGGTCTTCAAAGATTGGCCTGTTAGGAAATTAAAAGCAAGCAAGCTAAACAACAATAAACAGTACACGAGATTTTACGTGGAACACCCTGCAGTGTGCAAGGAAAAACCACAGGGCAAAAAGCAGCTTTTCTCTTTTCTTATTCTCAGCTAGCTTTCATACATTCGCACTGTCATAATGCAAGGGGCATTCCCCTTTTTATAGAAATACAAAGCAAGATTCCAAAAAAGTCGTGGCACATTCCAAATAAAAGCGCTTTATTAAAAAAGTTGCTTTATTAACTGCGTTTAAAAAAAAAACTCGCTTTAAAAGCAAAAGCAGCTTTAAAAATCAAAAGCAGCTTTAAAAGCAAACGCAACTTTAAAAGTAGAAGCAACTTTAAAAGCAAAACCAGCTTTAAAAGCAAAAGCACCTTAAAAGTTGCACCATCATGCACCACTCTGCTGAAGAACATCAAAGATCTCGATATTGACTTCATCTCCTAACATTCTCCCACTTGAAGTCAATATACAAGAATTCTTTGCCTTTGTTTTCCATCCAAGTGCCAATTGCCCAATGTTGCCCTTATCACGTTTTCAGCAAGCCCGGAGAAATTTTGCACCACTCAAACTTCTCTCTCTTGACCGGCTTTGTAAGCATATCTGCAAGATTCACTTCAGTATCAATCTTCTCTAACAGGATCCTACCTTCTTCCACCACATTTCTTATAAAATGGTATTGAACATCAATGTGTTTGGTGCGATCATGGAATGTTGGGTTCTTCACTAACTGAATAGCACTTTGACTATCGCAATGCAATGCAATCTTCCCCTACATTATTTTGAAGTCACCCAACAATCGCTCTAGCCAAATTGCCTCTTTGCTAGCATGAGTCGCTGCAATATATTCTGCTTCAATGGTTGATAAAGTCACCACAGACTACAACTTAGAAGTTCAACTCACAACTCCACCAGCAAGAGTGAAAGTATATCCTGTAGTGGACTTTCGCCCATCTCTATCTCCTCCATAATAAGAATCCACAAAACCTTTAACTTGCAAAGTTGCTAATCCAAAGTAAATGGCAACATCTAAAGTGCCTCTTAAATATCTAAATATCCACTTCATCGCATTCCAATGCTCCTTACCAGGATTCGCCATGTACCGGTTGACTACTCCCACTGCTTGGGCAATATCCGGTGTGGTGCTCAGCATGGCGTACATGAGCCTTCCTACTGCTGATGAATACAGTACACGAGATATGCTTGTCTTCTCTGCTTCTGTTCTAAGACACTGTTTGGAAGACAATTTGAAGTGTGGAGGAAGTGGGGTACTGACTGGTTTTGCATTCTGCATATTGAAGTGCTGCAAAATATTTTCTATATATGTTTTTTGACATAACCAGATCTTCCTTCCTGTTCTGTCCCTGTGTATCTTCATCCCTTAAATTTGGTTTGTTGTTGCTAAATCCTTCATATCAAACGTCCTAGCCATATGAGCCTTAAGATCACTGAATTTTTTCATGCTAGGGCTTGCAACTAGCATATCATCAACATACAACAGCAAGATAATAAAACTGCCATCACCAAACCTCTTATAGTATGCACAATGGTCAGCTTCACTCCTACTGTAACCTCAGCTCTTCATGAAGGTGTCGAATTTTTTGTACCACATCCTTGGCACCTGTTTTAATCCATACAGATATTTCTTGAGTCTGCAAACCAAATGTTCTTTGCCTCTTTCTTCGTAGCCCTCAGGCTGATCCATATAAATCTCCTCCTCAAGATCACCATGCAGGAAAGCAGTTTTTACATCAAGCTGCTCCAACTCTAAATATTATGCTACCACAAGTGCAAGTAAAACTCTAACAGTAGTAAACTTCATAATTAGAGAGAAGATTTCATTAAATTCTATACCTGACTTCTGCACATAACCCTTTTCCACCAAACGAGCTTTATACCCTTCCAACAGCCCATCACTGTTCTTCTTTACTTAGTAAACCCACTTGCTACCAACAACCTTTCTTCTAGGTGGGAGATCCACAAGTTCCCACATTTCATTCTTCCATAGTTATTCCATCTCCTAGTCCATGGCTTTTCTCCACTTATCTGCATTCTCAAATTCTCCAACTTCCTGAAACGAGCTAGGCTCCCCATCATCAGTTAACAAAGCAAAAGAGGATTGAAAATCAGGAGAATACCTGTCCAGATGTTTTTGTGGACGTGTAGATCTTCTAAACCAATGTTTTGCTATTTGTGGCTCTTGGTCTTGTGACTGTTCAGGCTGCTGAAATTGTTGATCTACATACTGATCAAAAACTTCAACATCCTTATCTTCATTTTCAGCTTTGTTCATGTCTACTTCAACAGGTACAACTTCAGGCATTTGTTGTACCTCCTTCCTTTGCATGGATAATTCATTAAAAATAACATCCCGGCTAATAATTACCTTGTGGGCAGTAGGATCCCACAGTCTATACCCCTTCACTGTATCTCCATAGCCGAGAAAAACACATTTCCTTGACTTTGGGTCAAGTTTGGACCTATTTTCTTTTGGCACATGGGCAAAAGCATCACAACCAAATGTACAAAAATGAGAGTAATTAACAAGCTTACCATACCAAACCTCCTCCGGAATTTGTCCATCCAACGCAGTTGTAGGTGACATGTTAATAAGGTAAGCAACTGTATTAACAATCTCTGCCTAGAACCTTTTCTCCAACCCAGATGTGTTGAGCATGCTTCTTGCACATTCCATGATTGTGCTATTCATCCGCTTAGCCACATCATTTTGCTATGGAGTATATGGCATAGTCTTCTAGTGCTTAATCCCTTCCTGCGTACAAAATTGATCAAACTCCTTGGAGCAATATTCTCCCCCCTTATCTGACCTGAGGCATAAAATAGGTTTGCCCAAACTTTTCTCTACTCTTGCCTTGAACTCTTTGAATTTTTCCAAAGCTTCCGACTTCTTTGTCAGAAAATTAACCCACACTCCTCTAGAATAATCATCTATAAATGTCAAGAAATATCTAGTACCTTTTAAGGACTGAGTGGGGACCGGTCCAAATATATCATAATGTATAAGCTGCAAAAAATCAAAACTCTTAACAGGACTTGCAGTAAATCGAACCCTCTTTTGTTTGCCAAAAATACAGTGCTCACACAAATCTAAATTGCAAGACTTAATCCCAGACAACATACCTTGGTCATACAAAATTTTCAATCCTTTTTCACTCATATGCCCTAGGCATTGATGCCATAGCATTACTCCATCCTGAGCATTGCCTGAAGTTGTTGTTGCATGGTTTGTCACCGTATCACCACACAAACGATATAGGGTCCCATAAGGTTCTCCTTTTGCTACTACTAGGGATCCTCTAGTAATTTTGCAATAATTGTTAACAAAAGTAGTACAAAACCCAAGCTTGTCCATCATCTTGATTGAGAGCAAATTCTTCCGCAAAGCAGACACATGTCGTACATCACATAACATCCTTTCTCTACCCTCGTCCAGCCTGATCCTTATTTCCCCTCTTCCCACAATTTCTAAAGGATGATCATCACCCAAATAGACTAATATTTGACAAACTAGTCTCTATGTGGAGACGTGGAAAAATGCACCTGAGTCCAAAACCCAGGTATATAAAATAGATCTCCTACTACTGGTACAAAAGGCCTCACATGTTGCCATTTCTACTGCATCTCCAGTATTGGCCTCAGCTGATGGTTGATTTTGCTTTTCACCATTTTTCTCCTTTTTCAGATGCCAACAATCCTTCTTCAAGTGCCCTAGCTTCCCACAATGCCAACACCTTCCTTTCAGCTTGTGTCCTTTTGACTTAGATCTAGGCTATGATCTACCTTGTTGACCTCTTTCGTTAGATCGACCTCTCACAACTAGGGCTTCATTGGTTAAGGGTTCCAGAGACGATTTTCACCTCAACTCTTCTGCCAACAAAGCGGCTATGACATCATCAACTCTTAGAGCTCCAGATGATGCATTGTTGATGGTCATCACCAAATGATCCCCGGTGTCCGGAAGGGAACAAAGTAGGGTGATTGCTTTATCTTCATCCTCCATATTCACCTTAACAAAGACCAACTTACTGATTAGAGTATTAAACTCATTCAGATGATCTGCCATAGATGAACCCTCCTTCATCCTTAGGCTATAAAGTTGCTTTTTCAAGAAGACCTTATTTGTTGTTGATTTAGTCTCATATAACTTCTCAAGATTTTTCTAGAGGGCTTCCGCGGTCTTTTGTTCAGCAACATTGAACAAGACAAAGTCTACTAGGCAGAGACGAATTGTAGACATCACCTTCCTATCCAGCTTTATCCACTCTGCATCTGTCATGCTGTTAGGTTTACCCGCAAGCCCTTCCAAGGCTAGGGCTTGGTCATTCTGAACCAACAAATCCTCCACCTTCATTTTCCATAGGGCGAAGTTCTTACCATTAAACTTCTCAATCTCGAATTTGGTTACACCTGTCATTGTTGCAGCTCCCACTCACACAATACCCTGACCAACTAGTTTTCAAAGAACCTCTCTCTGATACCAAATGTTAGGTAATTAAAAGCAAGCAAGCTAAACAACAATAAACAGTACACGAGATTTTACGTGGAAAACCCTGCAATGTGCAGGGAAAAACCACGAGGCAAAAGGCAGTTTTTCTCTTTTATTATTCTCAGCTAGCTTTCATACATTTGCACTGTCATAATGCAAGGGGCATTCCCCTTTTATAGAAATAGAAAGCAAGATTCCAAAAAAGTTGTGGCACATTCCAAATAAAAGTGCTTTATTAAAGAAGCTGCTTTATTAACTGCGTTTAAAAAAAAACTTTAAAAGCAAAAACAGCTTTAAAAGCAAAAGCAACCTTAAAAGCAAAAGCACCTTTAAAAGCAAAAACACTTTAAAAGCTGCACCATCAAGCACCACTCTGTTGAAGAACATCGGAGATCTGGATATTGATTTCAGCTCCTAACATGGCTATCTGCTTCGAGGTTGTGTATACACAGAAATGAAATGAAATGAAATATTATTAATGTCCACGATGGGCCAAAATAAGACCCAAGGGACTATAAGGACAATAATGACTGCCACCTAGCAGGCTAAAAAGCCCAACAAAGAAAAGAACTACGATAAATACAAGATGAAACCCGACAACCGGGCCAAAGAGAAAGGGAAAAGAAAAGGGAGAGCAGAGGGGGGACGGCTGCAGTCCAAAACAGAGGAGTGCACGCCAAGAAGAACGAAGAGAGAAGGGGGAGGGAGCAGCCCAGGAGGGGTAACCTCCAAGAACCTCCCAGAAACTAATCTCTCCTAACAGTTGAGGCCGAAGTACAGGATTTGAATAAGTCCATGATATGTCTCTGCCCATTGCTAGTTCGTAATCCTGACAAATTGTGGGGTCCGTTGTCTAGTGACCTTGCTTCCGTCCGAACTGGATGATGTGGGGCGTTTCCGTCCGAAGTCACCTGGTCTGTCAAAGCTGGTGATGTATGTTGTGATGAGCCAATGTTGAGGAGGGTGAGATCCATTTGGAGAACTTTTATGTCGTCGAAGTTGAGTTATCTCCCTAAGAAAGAGTGCGAGACACCGCTAGTTCGGGTATCTAAAGAAGGTAGAAACAAATCGATAGTTGTCCCTGAAAAGGCAATGGAATCTACCCTAGATCTCATAATAAATGGGACAAAAATAAATAAACTGATGAAGGGTTTCAACTTCACCCAAGGAGCAAAACAAGAAAATTCGCTCCTCCGTTGGAAGATGATGATCTGACTCAATCTGAAGTTGGTGAGAACACACCCTGAGTTGTCCAATAGTGATACGAAGACTATGCATTGTGTGTTGCTGCAGCAAATTGTGGAGGAACTATTCAACCCTCCTATATCTGTAAGAAGTTCTCATGGTAGAAAGACAGCTTGGGGGAAAGAGGGGCAACAGGAGATATCCATGTGCATCTAGTGTACTGGAGCATCTAGTGTACTGGAGACTAACATCCTTCCAGATCACTAAGTCGAGAGGGGGGAGAACCCCCAAAGAATAAGGGAGGAGCCTGTCTATCTGTATCTGCATGCTGGCCAGGAGGGCAGAAAACCTAAAAACACCAGCTCCTTTGGCCTTCTCGAGAACTCAAAGAGAGTTCCATCGAGAAGCGAAGGGCAAGGTAAGGGTATGCCTACAACCCACAAGGGTATTTCCTAAAGTGCGGATCCTGTGAAGATAACCGATAATCAAGAACATAATCTCAAGCTGGAGAGGAGAAACCCCAAACTCTGCCAGAATAATAGGACAGGGGACTGTGCCCTTGCAACGAATGATTCGTCGAAGAAAGACTGTTTGGACTCGTTCAACCCGTGACCACTCAGTCAGGCCAAGACTAGGATCCCAAACCACTGACCCATAAGTAATAGTTGGCTTGACCAAGGAATCAAAGATCCTCATCTTCACAGGTATATCCTGAAAATGTGCTTTGAAGCAATTCCTCTCTAGCAAAGACACAGTTGCATACCCCTTACACACCCGGGCCTAGGCAGCGGGTTTCATACCAAAAGTGGGACCAGTGAAAAGAACCCCCAAGTACACATAAGAGGTGGTGATCTCGACCTACTGATCCTGGAAAAGGAAGTGGAGATGGGATAAAGCCTCTTTGGTAGTATTGAATACCATAACCTTGGTCTTAGAAAGATTCACCGTCAACTATCTTGAGTCACAAAAAGCGGCAAGAGTGTTCAAATGACGCTAAATCCCCTCAAGGGATGAGGCTAAAAGAGCAACATCATCAACAAAGAGAGAATAGAAATCAGCATATAGTGAAGGAGGCAACCATCCTCTAGGTGAGCGTTCTCCCTAATAAAAGTCTCAAGCTTGTCGATAAACATCCCAAAAAGTGTCGGGGAAAGGAAGCATCCCTGTTTCACTCCTATGGTGCTAAGAATACTAGTTGAAAGCCCTTGAGGGGAGCGAAACCAACCTTTCACAATCTCATATAAACCTGTAACCCCTGTCAAAAGCTGCCCACAGATGCCAACTGACCGAAGCCTCTCAAGAAGTAAATGCTGAGGCACCGTGTCAAAAGCTTTCTTGAAGTCTAAAAAGCAACAATAAACCTTCGAGGACCTGGAACGCGCCTCCTCAATAATAGCTTTGAGGACTAGAATGTGATTTGTGGTCTATTGATCTTGTCGAAAACCAGCTTGTAGACAACAGTTCTAAGCAAAACAGATCATAAGAACTGACTGATGATAATGTCCTACAATTTTGATTGTATATAACAATTTTGGAATGTTATTTTGCTATGTTGATGTTGTAAAATCAGCCAATCAATGAATATGGCTTGATTACGTAGAAAATGCACTAGAAGACAAAACAGTCGTCATGTTGTTAAGAGGCTGATTAGTCAGACGTCTGGATTAGACGTCTGGTTAGTTAGACGTCTAACAGGCTGTAATTAGACGTCTAAAGCAAGTAGTTAAGGGGAAAACAGTTGGACGGTTGGAGCAAGTAGTTGCAATAACTACTTTGCCCTCCTATATATACCCCCCATTCATTTTGTATGGATATCTATATCTACTTGTTCATAATGCAAAACTGTTGTGCGAAGTACTTGTTCTGCGTGTGATTTGGTGAAGATTTCAGACGTGTTGCAGATTGTATTGCAGGATTATCTTGACGAGTGTGTTGCAAGAATGTTTTGACAGATTGTGTTGCAGGTTGTGATCATCATTGGAAGACGAGACGTGTTATTTTCGTGATTGCAGGTGCAGAAGACTGGAGGACGAAACCCTTAGACGTCTAGCCTTGTCGTCTGACCTACCCGTCATCCGACAAGTCTATCCGTCTAGCCGACGAACCAACTACCGAGACGTCTAGATCTTAGACCAGACGTCTGACCCCTAAAGCCCTGCACCCCAGACGTCTAACTTCTGGAGCATGACGTCTGACCTGACGTCTAACCTAGCCGACTGACGTGTGGATTAAGCTGACCCTAGACGTCTACCCTGAATCTTCCTTGACGTCTAAGTCCCAGACGTGTAAACCAGACGTCTAGCCCTTGACGTCTAGTCCTTGCACTCAGACGTCCGATCTTTCTGACGTCTAGACTCAGTATATTGTAGAGTGAATTGCATATGCTTAACTATTAGTCCTTCCGGATCATCATCATTCCCTCATCTCGGGAATGTACTCACCCTTGTCTACATTTGGCGTCGTTGCCTAAATCGAACTTTGAGTCAAGAGGCACAAGTGATAAGGCTAAGAGGTGAATGACTGATTCCAGGTTGCAAGGAAGGAGTCAAATACCAGTAAGAAGAAGTGCACGACTGGCGAACTTAAGAACACAAGAGTCAACAGAAGTCTCTCATCCGGAAGTGGAGAGAGTATGGAATCCTGAAGAAGAAGATAATCCAAGTATTGAAACATTGTTGGTGACTGCAGAAAACGATGAGCAAATAGTTGAGGAAGATCCCATAATTGAAGAGTGGACGGTGACACCAGAACCAGCGAGAAGGAGTTGGCCAGACGATACGGAAGGAGGAAGTCCTGTATCATGGCAACCATGCGTAGGTTCGTGGGGAGGAAGACCGGAACCACATCTTGTTTATACGCGAAGGAGGTCGCGAAGTAGAGATCAATTGGAGTTGGGAAGAAGGCTATTTGGATTTAATTTTGCACCATCAACAGCGGATAGGCAACCAAATCGAACTCCGCAACCACCAACATCGGGTAGTCCACCCAACAGAACAAACACAATGGCAAATCCTGTCAATAGAACAAACAAAAATGCCCACCTTTCACAGGTGAAGGAAAGGAGGATCCGTCACGACATGTGGGAACTTGTATAACCATATGGGGAGCAAATGGGGTCACACAAGACACAGAATGGTTACAATTATTCCCAACCACATTGCGAGGCATGGCCATAGACTGGTACTTGAAACGACAAAGTACACAGGCCTTTACACAATGGAATGATTTGAAGAATGCATTTATAGAAGAATTCTGACCACTAAGAGATGATACTGAAATCATCACAAAAATTTGTGTAACTAAACAAAGACCAGACGAGGATGTCAAGAATTATAACAGAAGATTAAAGCAATTGACAGATAAGATGGAGATGACACCTGCCGATGGCATGGTAAAGCGTTGGTTTTTGGATGGATTACTACCCAAATATAAGAAAAAGATGAAGGTAGTACCATCCTCCACGTATGCAGAAGCTCTTGAGAAGGCAAAGAACTTTGAAAGCGAAAGCAAACAAACAACTGCAGGTATTGGAGGATACCTAAAGCATAATGAGGACTCAGACAACGATACGGAAGATAAAGTCCAGAGCACAATTCACTCCTTTAAAAAGGAATTTGATAAAATTATAAAGGAAGTGAAAGGAGATACTCGTAAAGACCGAAAAGATATTTGGTGCTCAGACTGTAAGACAAAAGGACATTCAAATGTCAATTGCCCAAAGAATGCATACTGTAATATATGTGAGATAGCAGGACATCCTGTAGCAGACTGTCCATTCAATCTGAAGAGCAAAAGGCATCAGACTCTTACCATACAACAGGAGGAGCAGCCAAATACATCAAGGAATGGACAAGGAGCCACAAGCGGAGGATATAGGAATAATCACCGAGGAGGAAGGCAAGGAGGACAGAGTCGACTACAGTACGACTCTGATGGTCGACCGATTATTCAATGTCGAAATTGTCAAGAATGGGGCCATTTTGCGAAAAACTGCTCCAAACCCCAAAATACAGGTAACAATAGTGGTAATAATGCCACTCAAATGTGTAGATGGTGTGGTCCAGGAAACCACAAAGAAGCCAATTGCCCAAATAAGGCAAGCTCGAGCGAAACTCAAAATGTCAACTTGATTGGCATTGGAGAAGTGAGTTCAGTGACGGAAGTAGAGAATGAAGTCTTAGCTGTGACAAGAGCACAGACTAAGAAGACAGAACAATACCCAAATCCTGCCAAAGAGAAAGAGCGATGGTAGGAAGCCCAAGAATTAATCAAAATAGAACTAGCAAAGGAAAAGCAGGACCGACTAGTTCTGGAGAAAGTATCGAAAAGATCGGAGATCAGTAAAAAGGCATCGGTAGAAGGCTTGGTAACACAGGTACTAAATACGACGGTGGAAGTAAAAGTCGCAAACCTGTTTAATATAGTACCTGAGTTGTATGCTACAATCGGAGAAGTCATTAAGAAGAAAGATGAAACTCGACAGGTAGCAACTATCAAGCAAGGGCAATTCATTGATCCTACAATCCTGATGATTGAAGCTGGAAGGAGGCCAACTATAGTTCATATGGAGATTTTGGACCATAGATTGAATCAGGTGATTGTGGATGGTGGATCAAGTGTAAACGTAATGCCAGAGAAGACATGGCGGATTATGGGGCAACCCGCCTTAAGATCTCCAAATTTCAAATTGTATGGCGCTGATCAATATGGCATTGAAACAATAGGCGTCTTAATGAGTCAAAAAGTACGCATAGCAGAACAGGATTTCATCCTGGATTTTGTTGTCATTGCTATGCAGAAACCCGCATATGATGCATTGTTAGGACGAGGATGGTTGAGAACTGCAAAAGTCAACCATAATTGGGAGAAAGAACGCTTATCTTTTAAGCAGGGACAGCACAAATATATAATCAATCTGAAAAATCAAACAGTGAGTCAGGATATAGCAACTTCAGATGATTCAGAATCTTCTTCATCAGATGGCGAAACAGGATATGAACCAGATGAGGAAGGTGTGTTGCACCTAGAAGACTGCACGGAAGATGAGTATGACCAAGACAAAGGTCTACTTCATTGGCAGTTGGAGGATTATGAGATATTTTCTCCCCAATGTTTTTGCATTGATGCGGAAAATGAGATTCAAAAGGATGAGAAACAAGAACCCGAAAAGGAAGCTAGCAATAAAAGACAGACAACAGCAGAAAAAGATAAGGAGAGGGAGAAATGGACATTTCCCAAGAACTTTGCAGAATATACGATGGGAGACGCAGTTATTGAAGATAAGCCAACTCACCCCATCGATGTGCTAAAAGCAGTAAATGATCCTGAATCTATCAAATATGAAGGTCCAAAAATGATTCAGGTAAACTTGGGAGAAAAGGATGAAGAAAAGATGATTAAATGTGGAGATGATTGGGATCCAGTCCTGAAAGCGGCAGCATTCAAAATATTTTTAGAATATAAGGATGTTTTTGCTTGGACATATAAAGATTTGAAGGGAGTTCCACCAGAACTCTGCGTACATAAGATTCCTCTGATTGAAGGTGCGCAACCGGTAAGAAGGCGACCATACAGAATGAATCCCAAGTATGCAGCACGGGTGAATGCTGAAATCGAAAAAATGTTGGATGCAGGCATTATCTTCAAGGTTACGACAAGCGAATGGGTGTCACCTATTGTGATTACCTTAAAGAGAGAAGTAGATAAAATCCGAATCTGTGTTGATTTCAGAAGTTTAAATGTCGTAACCATAAAGGATCCCTTCCCGATCCCTTTCACAGACTCCATATTGGAAGAAGTAGCAGGCCACGAGATATATTCATTTTTGGATGGATTCTCAGGATACAACCAGATCAGCATAGCGGAGGAAGATAAGTTGAAGACCACCTTTGTAGTGGAAAATGGGATATATGCTTATAACCGCATGCCATTTGGATTGTGTAATGCACCAGCTACTTTCCAAAGGATCATCTTATACATCTTTGACAAGATGTCCACAGGGAACTTCAAAGCCTTCTTAGATGATTGGTCACTGTATGGCAGGACACAGGAGCATTTAAAGGCATTGGAAGAATGCATGGGATTGTGCAGGAAAGCTCGAATATCTTTGAATCCAAATAAATGCGTCTTGTTGGTGCCATACGGGAAGCTGTTGGGGCATATTGTATGCCAAGAGGGTTTGAAACCCGACCCGGATAAGATTCGGGTAATATTGCTAATGGAGGAGCCACATGATGTGAGCTCGGTAAAAACCTTTTTGGGGACAGTCGGATATTATAGAAGATTTATCCGAAACTATGCACTTACTTCTCATCCACTAGACGCTCTCACACGTAAGGGTGTTCCGTTTAAATGGACAGAGGAGCACCAGGGAGCTTTTGAGGGATTAAAAGGGCACTTGGTAAAGGCACCTATCCTGGTTTACCCTGACTGGGAGAAGGAATTCCATGTGCATGTCGATGCCTCAAACTTTGCCATTGGATGTGCATTGGCTCAGGAAGGCCAATTTGGGCTAGATCAGCCCATATACTTTGCAAGTCGGCTACTGTCATGAGCCGAGAAAAACTACAGCACAACAGAGCGAGAAGCATTGGGAATGGTGTATGCAGTACAAAAATACAGGCACTATTTATTGGCTAACCCTTTTGCTTTTTATGTGGATCATCAGGCTCTGTTGTATCTGATCAACAAACCAACGATCTACGGACGAGTGAGTCGATGGCTCGTCACCTTGCAGGATTTCGTGTTTAGGGTGGTAGTAAGACCAGGAAAGAAACACGTGATAGCGGATCAGCTGTCAAGGATTCGCTCAGGAGAACCTGCAGAGGGAGGAATACCAGATGAATTCCCCGATGCCCAGTTGTTCATGATCAATGCAATACCAGGATGGTACAAGCACATAGGGGAATACCTGTCGACAGGAGAGCTGCCAAAGGAGATGACGACAGCCGAACAAAGGAAGGTGATTACGAAATCAGCACCCTTCACCTTGATTGCAGGATTGCTATACAAGATGGGGGAGGACCACATTTTGAGAAGATGCGTAATGGAAGATGAAGTACAACAGACCCTGAAAGAGACACACGAGGGATTGGCAGGAGGACACATGGGACCGGATGCGACAGCTAGAAAAGTGTTGTTGGCAGGTCTATGGTGGCCCACCCTCTTTCACGATGCGAAGAACTTTGTTACAACATGTGATACGTGTCAAAGAACGGGAAAGCCATTGAAACGAGACTTCATGCCACTGCATCCATCACAACCTCAAGAACTCTTTGAGAGATGGGGGTTGGATTTTGTAGGTCCATTGAAAACAAGTCGGAAGAGAAAGTGCCGATATATCGTAGTTGCCACGGAGTATCTCACGAAATGGGTAGAAGCAAGAGCCTTACCTGACAACTCTGCAAGAAGCACGACTCGCTTTTTGTATGAGCAAGTGATTACAAGGTTTAGGAATAACTCTTACAATTGAATGATGAGGATAGCATCAAAGAACGACTGACAACATTGGTGCAATTGGATGAAAAAAGGATAATGGCACAATGGGCAACGAAGATCGCACAGAAGAGAAGGAAATTTTGGCATGACAAGCATCTCCGGAAGATGGATCTCAAAGCTGGTGAACTAGTTCTCAAGTACAATGGCAAGAGAGAACTCAAGCCAGGGAAATTGAAAACTCTATGGCTTGGACCCTTCCAGGTGGAGGAAGTACTCGAGAACGGGGTGGTGAAACTAAGGAAGTTGGATGGAACACTATGCCCCGAGGTAATAAATGGTTCTAAGTTGAAAGTGTACAAGCCACATGTTCAGGTAAACATGATCAACTTGGAGCAATCAGGAGGAACTTCCGGAACAAGGATAGAAGAATCAAGTCCAGGTATACAATCCCGTGAGAATGACGAGCAGAGTAGTGTTGTTCGAGAGGATGAAACCCATAACCTGGATTGGCTATTTGGAACCGAAGGAGAGCCGATAATTGAACAAAGAGAGTCAGAACCTCAGGAAGGGGAGCAACGACGGTTGCAATTACATGTTCAATTTCCAAATAACGATGAAGAAGACCGACTCCGGGCTCTGACGGAGGTCGCTCTACAAGAAATACCGGAAGAAGAGTATGAAGGGCAAGGAGCTAGAATTCTGCAGCAAATGCAGTTGGAGACACAGAGGTTGCAAGAGGAATATGAAACCTTGAGGCGGTATAATACCCAACTGCGAGAACAGGTGATTCAGGAATTGGATACAACAATGCAACGAATAAACGAACGACATGAAGCACGCCAAGCTGAATGGGCTGAGCTAGATCAAGGAGAACTAAGAGGGAGTGCAACAGGTAATTCTTCGGAAAGCAGTTTATTTTCCTTAGCAAATGAAGGGCAGAGAGACCTGGGAACAGAAAGCCAAGCAGAAGACATAAGGGGAAAGGAAATAGCAACTGATGCACACTCTGAGAATTCATCATCAGCCACGTTAAGGATCATGCTTAATTCGGAAGATTCCTCAAGCTCGGATTCAGCACCAGTTGCGAACCCTCAAGAAACAAGGGAATCACCAGAAAGGCCTAGGGTATGGGAAGCAGGACAAAGTTCGACTGCCAATCATCAAATGAGCAGAGAAGAAATGGCAGCAATCATATGGAGGGATGTTCGAACAACACCAGAGAAACCAAAAATAGGAGGTTGGCTGGACAAATCAAGCAGCGATGAAAATCAACCATTCAATCCTAACATACCTCAAGCAAGCCCTAGGAGAAGACCACAAAACCAGGCTAGCAATCAGTAGCCAAGGGTTCGATTCGAGGAAGCAGTCCAAATAATGGGTAACAAGGATTCCTCAGAAGAAGAGATTCTGAGAGGGAATAATTCTGAGACAAGTACAGATGAAGCATTAGGACTGTCAGTGCCACGTCGGTACAGAACCCCATATGAGATAGCTATGCAACATCCAAATGAACGCCAAGCAGCAACAATGTATCGGTTGGCAACAATAGACCTTAGACGGCATAGGAGAGAAGTTAGAAGACTGGAACGAAGGGTTCACGAAACCTCAAATTGGCCCATGACTCCAGCAGGGGAAGGAAATGATTCTAGTACAGATTCAGCCTTCTCGGATCGGTACCAAGAAGCCTTAACCCAATGCGCACCTCAACGACGCTTTGAGGAGGCAAGATGGCGACGGAGGATAATAAGAGCTGACAGAAGATTGCGAATCCTACATCAACTGACACCTGAAAACCAGAGACAAGCAGAATGGAACTCTCAAGCAGAACTCATAGATCAAGCCTGAAATAGAGGTATTTTGCGGAATCTCGGTGGTTCATCAGAACTACTAGGTGACCAAAATTTACCCGACCAAGGGAGGAGTGTGGTTAACCTCCATCCCGGTAGCCAGAGAGGGAGAAATTCACCTCTGGGTACCTCTAGGTCGACTAGTCCACTGGCTGAGCCGCAAGGCCCATCCGTGGATATAGTCTCAGTTAACCCATCACTACGTGCTCCGGAGGATAGACCGATAGGTCTGCCTCAGCGAGCTCGTAGGAACCGAAGACGTCGTCAGGAACGACTGAGGGACCGATCGAATCTCGAGCAGCTAGGAGTAAGGCAACCCAACACTAGGGAGATTCGATCGAAAAGAGGTCGAGGATGCAGTAACCAGGTTCGCGGGAGAAGAGGAACCTGGAATAGAAATTTTAATCCAGAACAAAGGGATCAAGAAAGGGCAGTTGCACGGAATGATGGAGCCCGAGGAAGAGGCCAAAGAGCAGGACGACCCTACCGAAATAGGGGACAATGAAGGCAACAACAACCCAATCATAATATACTTGATCAACCGAGACATGAAGGGGAGATGTTTCACTACTTAGATGACTGCATAATCATCCGATGATATGACGGAAGTACGGAACGAATTCCATGGGAGGAAGAGCCTACCCGTCCAGAGGATGAAGATACACGTCTGAACCTTGCCGAAGATGCTTAGAGGATGTAGTTGAACGTCTGGATCAAAATAATGATAGCCTAGAAGAGAGGGAAATCCGCCTGGTAGAGGATTGGATGGAACAAACATGTCTGGCAACTGAGAGAAGCCAGCAGGATGCTAACAGTAGCAGACGACGAACAGATAATCACCGGACTTGTGGGCTAGGAACCCAACATCAGCCGAAAGAAGAACGGCCAGATTGGCGTATTGTGCCAAGAAGCACCACAAGACGTCCACAGCAGTCACAACCAGAAACTCCCTAGAGACGAAATAATCGTCGAAGACGTCAAGAGACAGAAGAAACAGAAATCGACGATGATGACGACTTTAGCAACTTTGGAAGTCGTAGCCGTCATCGGAATGATAACACGTCGGATATCTTAGAAATACGTATTGGCTTGGCCATGCGTTTTACCCGACGACGTTGAGAAAGATAGCACGGTGCGCGATAAATTTTTGAAAAAAAATAATAAAATAAAAATAAAAAGAAAAAAAAAGAAGAAAAGTCAAAATAAGAAAAAGACAAAATAAACCCTAGACGTCTCATCTGAACGACGTGGCGCACATGCAAACGAGCGGTTGCTAGGTGGCGGTTGGAAAACGGTTCCATGGGCGGCAGAGCAACTATAAATTGAGCTCAAGGGAGCAAGCATTGTACAATTGCTTTCGACATTGAGCAGGCGATAGGGAGAAGCGATAGAGAAGCGTAGACCAGCCGGAGAGGAGCACGGTTCATCGCGCACCAAGAGTTTTTCTACCAGACGAAGCGCAAACATTGAACCTGGCAGTCAACAAATTCGTAAGAAAAGCAATCAGATTTTCTGTGTAAGTGCAGGACCTAACCTCCATCAACGGTGACAGAAAATTGCTAGGGCATCCACTTTGTTGCAACCCGCCACATGAGATAACAGACGTCTAGGCGGAAGTAGACGTCCAGGAGGAAGTAGACGTCTACCACGCAACCGATGTCTAGCAGGAGACAGACGTCTAGCAGGAGGCAAGCGTCTAGCAGGAGACAAAAGTCTACGGGCAGCAGATGTCTACCAGAAGTTGACGTCTAGAAGGAGAAATCAACCGTCTAGTGGGCAGACGGCGTCTGCAATCAGAAATACAAAGACAGAGAAGTTGTGAGGAAATAATGAGTTATCAAAAATCTGGCAAAGTTCCAATCCGATCAGAACCCGAACCTGAGTCGATAGTAGCTAAAATATTGTGGCATCAATAGGAGCATGGGATGCATAGACAAATGGAAAGTCCAGAGAAAGGACAGGCTCGGAGTCGACGAGAGGCAGCTGAGATTGCCACTCGAAAAAATAGGGAAGCCCAACAAAGTAGCAAAGCACCAATTTCAGTTGACGAAATTACCTGGACATGCCCGACAGGTGATTATTGTCATCAATGGTGGGCAGAGACACCAGCAGACAATCCAACTAGAGCAAAAATCAAAGAAGCAGGAGTGCACTTCATTTTGCAAGTTCCTAACTTTGAGAAGGAATTTTTCAAAGAGTATTTGTTGCAGATGTTGGAAACATATGATGAAGCGAAGAACATCAGCCTAGTGCAAATGGGGGATTACACTTTGGTTGTTGATTTCTCTCCCGCAACGTTTCAACGCACATTTGGACTTCCCAGGAAGGGCAAACCAATGGTCAATGAAAGAGTGGATCCAAAGAAAATGCCAGAATTAATCATGAGTGTCACAAATCTGAAGAAGGAAGAGGTGGATACTATGTTAAATACTCATGGCGGAAGAGGAATCAAACAGACGCAGTTGCGGAACAACGGATTGGAAGTTATAATGAATGTTATCATGGCCAGATTGTCAGGGGAGCAACGCAGTTCAGATCTCCCTATTTGGCTAATTCCATACTTGCAAGGGATAGAGCAGGGAATAGCCTATGACTGGGCAACACACTTGTCGCTTCGTATTCAAAATTTTCTGATGCGAACAACGAAGAACTTCTCTATGGCATTTCACGCCATCGGTCTGCTTTTGGATTCAGCCACTAGGGCAGGAGTACAGATCCCAGACTTCGATCCTCCGAAGAAGTTACCGGATTTAGCACCATCCATCTGTCGGTGGAAGGATGCTCAACCAGTAAAGAAGCTGACACCAGTCAAGAAGGCTCGGGTGAAGCAGATATCTCATAAGCCGCACCAAGAGAAACTGGTGGCTGCTTTAGAAGGGGAGGATACTACACTAGCACAAGTCAAGGAAAAGGAGTTCAAAAAACAGAAGGTTGCCCAATCACCAGAAGAGCCCAAACGGAAGAAAAAGAAAGGGCGATTTGATGAACCACCCCCAACATTCTCTCAGGAAGCATTGCAAAAAATAGCACAGAACTTGGAGGCAGCTCACGCTCTGGAGCGGCAACCGACAATACACAAGGAGGATTTTTTTCCCCCCCCCCCCCCCCCCCCCCCCCCCCCGCCCCGCCGGCGCGTGTATGCAGCCGCCGCACTGTTGTCGGGGGGGGATTTTTTTTTGGGGGGGCCCCCCCCCCCCCAAAGTGGGTTTTTTTGGGGCCCCCCCCCCCCCGCGCGCCAAAGTTGCATTTTCACTTGAAGAGATGTTAGCCGCAAACGGAGTTCAGGGATCAACCGACACAGGTAATCCAGGAGTGATTACCACCCCGTGGTAGAGGAGGGCATACCACCCCCGGATATGGGAAATCCGACACCTGAGGCAGAAAAGCCCATCATTGTAGAGGATGTAGAGGTCTCGAGGGAAACTGAGACCAACGCAGGTGAAGGGGAACAACCCCCACAAATAACCGATTCTCAGCATTTGGTGGAGCAGGAAGGCCAGAGCAGCCAGGCTCCAATGCAGTCTGTAGTAACCAAAGGGAAGGCAGAAAAGAAGACTATCGACCTCTCAGAAAAGGGGAAGGAGGTAGAACAGGAGGAGAAACAAAGGGACACATGGTCCAAAGATTTTCTTGTACGAGTGCCCAACTTTATGGATCCATCAGATTCTATGGATCAGCAAGCAGTAACTTGTTTTTCACGATTGGGGGAAATCATGGATAGCTTACGCTTGCAGTTTGACATTGCATGTATGGGCCAATGGAAGAAGTGGCAAGGAATGATAGAGGAAGAACTGGACCGATTGGTCAAGTGGGCGGCACAAGGTCCTTGGCGTAAAGATATTTCCAGCATATACCTGGCTCAGCCTTGGTCACTGCCCACTACCAATTTGACAACTATGGAGGGCATTGAGCGCTTGCCTGAAAAGACGCCCAACCTCTATCTGGAGACAGCGCAGGTGTATGTCTGCGGCCACAACATTAATCCTCCTCAGCACCCTGTGGAGCAAGGCTCACAAGTGGAGTTAGTGCCAGAATTACTGCCGATATATACTCAACTGAACTTCCTTGCACATTTGTTGGGTTGGCTTGGAGAAGGGATTAAATGTTTGCATTCAGCAAAGCAGGCAGTTGAAAGTGAATTGCAAACTGTCAATGAAGCCTTGGAAGGAAAGGATCAACTCTTGGAGGAAGGAATGGCATGGATGGATGAAGTTCAGCAGCATATTCGAGGACTAACACAGAATTTACAGAACCTGACCACCCAACTGGAGGAAAAGGACCAGCAAATTTCTCAGTTGGAAGCTGACGTCTCACAACTTAAAAGTGCTAAGGAACTATTAATTAAACAAACAGAAACATTGGCAGCTCAAAAGAGTCAACAGGAGCTCGCTTGGCAACAGGAAAAGGAGAGTTGGCAACAAGAACAGGCAGCCTTGAGGGAAGAACTGCAACAGGCACAACAACGGGAGGCAACCCTGCAACAACAGTTAGCACAGAAAGCTACTCCCTCTTCATCAGTGTCAGAACAACGCATGAAAGAGATTTTCCTAAGAAGGGAGGCTGACCTGTTATCCAGTCTCAAGCAAACTGAAGACCGTGCTAACGCCTTGGGAGTGGAATGGGCCAAATATTTCAACTATTCCAAGAGGCTCAAGGAGGAACGCGAGAGCATGCAGGCTCAGCTACAGGAATACGAGAAAGTGTTTCAAGCTGCCAATCCACAAACTCCAGTGCCCACCGATGCTGAAACTCCTCAAACTGAGCGGAGAAAGTCGTTGAGGACATCGACTTCTTCAAAGGGGAGGATAGATGTAGACAACAGTTCTAAGCAAAACAAATCATAAGAACTAACTGATGATAATGTCCTACAATTTTGATTGTATATAACAATTTTGGGAATGTAATTTTGTTATGTGATGAAGGTTTAATGATGTAAAATCAGCCAATCAATGAATATGGCTTGATTACGTACAAACTGCACTAGAAGACAAAACAACCGTCATGTTGTTAAGAGGTTGATTAGTTAGACATCTGATTAGACGTCTAGTTAGTTAGACGTCTAACAGGCTGTAATTAGACGTCTAAAGCAAGTAGTTAAGGGGAAAACAGTTGGACGGTTGGAGCAAGTAGTTGCAATAACTACTTTGCCCTCCTATATATACCCCCCATTCATTTTGTATGGATATCTGTATCTACTTGTTCATAATGCAAAAACTGTTGTGCGAAGTACTTGTTCTGCATGTGATTTGGTGAAGATTTCAGACGTATTGCAGATTGTATTGCAGGATTATCTTGACGAGTGCGTTGCAGGAATGTTTTGACAGATCGTGTTGCAGGTTGTGATCATCATTGGAAGACGAGGCGTGTTATTTTCGTGATTGCAGGTGCTGAAGACTGGAGGACGAAGCTCTTAGACGTCTAGCCTTGTCGTCTGACCTACCCGTCATCCGACAAGTCTATCCGTCTAGCCAACGAACCAACTACCGACACCTTCCCCACTATTTGCATCACAAGAAATGAATCAAAGTGCAAGTGCGCGTAAGGCTTGCGCACCGTCCCAAGTGCGCCATGGTGTTGCGCACGGTCTCAGGTGCGCCCAAACGTTGCGCTCCAATTTCGAGCGCCAAGTTGTTGCGCTTGGGCCTCAGTGCGCAAGACGAGGATGGGACCAAGGAAGGCACATCATGAGGAGGCCGTTACACTTCGGTTTGAGGGCACAGCCCAGTTTCCAAATTTCTATGCACCGGGAACTTTTCCCTAAATATCTCGGACGCGCTGTCCCAAGCGAGACATATCAGGAAATAAATGCAACAAGTGCAGCGTGTCACGTCCTCCAAGAAATATTGTGCCCCACTTTGTTAGTTAGCATTGGGATGTGCACTCCACCATTGTTTGCCGCGTAGGAGATCTTCCACAGCGCCCCCAAATCGCTCCAAGCATTTACTCCGCTCAAGCGACATTAATGCAGGTGGGTGTATACCAGAGCTATAAGAAGACGCACTGCGCACCAAATATGCCTAGTAAAATCCTTAAGCTGTTGCGCCATCCACTATTGCTGAGTTTCAGAGAACGATTGTTGCGGTTAAGAGCGGAGAGCATCTGTGGAGCGCTATGTTGTTCTAGCACAAACAAATTATTGCTGAGACGCAATCTGGGCGATCTGCACTTAAGAGCTATCATCCCTAGTACGCTTAACCAGTGGAGATGGGGAAGAAAGGAGAACCAAAGCAGAAAAAGGAGAAGGTCCCATAGTCTACGGAGGGTGAGCCCAAGCAGAAGAAAGAAAAGAGGGAAAAACCCTCGCCGCCTTCGCCTGAAGACAAGTTGATTAAAGTTAGGGACTGTCTCCTCACTAGGACGAGCATAGAGAAGATCCACGAGGATATTGACCAAATGGTAGCTAAGGTATCTGAAGTGAGTAATCGGGCAGTCGCCTACCACTCTTTCCTGTACTGGTACCTGTGCACACTTGTGCACCCTTGTTCGAAGTTGGTTTACGCAATTGCCCAATGCTGACCCCAAGATTAGGTCGATCAAGGACGCAAATGGAAACAGGCTATTCTCCATCTCTGCTGACAAAATCTGCGCAGCCTTCGCCTGTGGGCGAGAACCTTCTGGTCAAGTTATTGTCAGGAAAATTAACAACAAGGAGTAGAGCGAGAGGTACACCAATACGGCGCCAATGAAGCGATTCATGGAGGCCCATTTCACAAACGGTTACACCCAGGACCTTGCCGCAACTCCCCATGCCCTTGAGGAGATTCAAAAACTCCAAGCTCTTCTCCATGCTGGCGTGGATTACTGGTCTCGCCTTAGACGCCCAAGTGAATGCCTGGCAGGCGGCAATTGCCGAGTGCGTGTCCCACGGGGAATTCTATGCTTCCGATGCTGCGTCGCGGGGAATAAAGCCTATCTTTTTCCACTGGGCAGATTGGGTGTCGCGACAACTACACCTCCAGCTATGCGGTACGCAGGACGGAAACATGGCGTTCCAAAGCTGCTCATTCCTGGTGTGGTATTTCTTCTACCACCTGCATTCGCACCGTCGTTTCGCCTTTATTGCCAAGAGTTGCACGGACGAGAAGGGCAAGGCACTCTCGGTGTACCAATGGACTTCGAGCCTGTCTAGGCGCGAGTCCTACTATAATTTTAACCGAGAAAACGGACGAGAAGGGCAAGGCACTCTCGGTGTACCAATGGACTTCGAGCCTGTCTAGGCGCGAGTCCTACTATAATTTTAACCGAGTTTTTCTCGGTCCAGCGTTGGAGATCATTTATGGTGTCTGTGAGTGAGTGCCAAGGGCCATGAGGTACTATGTGATACAGTAACAACTTGGAGATGTTTTTCAGTTGATACAAGGGCTTGTGGTACGAATCTTCGGATTTTCTGGCAAACCCTTCCTGTTGTCGTACTACACGACCGAGTACTTGTTTGCCCTCGAAGTCGCCCACTAGTGTGACTTCGCAGATGATATGTACGACAAGGGCCGGAAAAGGCAGCATACCTACCCCTGGCCTATCGAGCTCAGCACCATCAAGGTGACAGAAAACAAGCAAAACACCTACTTGGCAGTTACTCTGTACGAATTTGGTCTTATTGACTTGCCCCAATGGTGGAAATATGACCCAGAGAACGTCTTTAGGGACAAAATCGCTGCGACCAAATTCCACCGTTGTCCTTGTCCCAGTAACCCTTTCGGGTTGGATCTCAAATGGCACATTGAAAGGATGGTCTCCTTCCTCCCGGGGCATGACTTTTACATCATGGAGGCCGAGTACAATCCTAAGCTGTATCCGAAGCAAAGCCCCGACAACCAAGTGTTCCAGACAATAAAGGATAAAGTACCAGACTGGTCAGAGGAGAAGATCGCGAACTGGTGGATCATGAGGGTCCACCACAGAAAAGGAGCATCTGACCCAATGTTGCAGATAGATCAGAAATTCTCCGAGCTGTTCGACAAATACTTCGACTCCTACCAGCCTGTTTTCTTCGGCAACATTGTGCCCAAAAGTACAGAGAGTCCCAGCAGAGTTGAAGACACATCGGTAGTTAAAGAGCAGCAGCCTAGTCAGGCGCCACCTGTCAAGGGCAAGGGTAAGCAACCCCTCCTAAAAGAAGAGGCCACTCCAAAGAAGAGGAGCGCCCCAACTGCACCTGTGCCCCAATATGTAACCAAGAGGCCTCGTACTATCACAATCCGCCTCCCTGGCGCAGGCCCTCCGGTAGCATCAGCAGTCATAGAAGGGAGCGCTTCAGGAGTTTCCATTCCAGCACAGCGGGCGCAGCATACCCAGCAAGCGCAACATGCACAGCAGGCACAGCAGGCGTAGCTCAAAGTCCCATACATCAATATGGAGGATGATGCAGCAGACGGAGAGAGAGAAGCCAATCCGATAACGTAGCAGTTCACCACGTCGGCTCTGGAGATGCCTGAGCCCGTAGGTGCGTCTTCTGTTCCTCTCTTTCTCTCATCCGCCCCTCTAGAAACCCCACTTCTTGGCGCCGAAACCCCAGTGTTTGCCCACATTCCATTCGACGCCCCTGCTAAAGTCATTCCGAACCCTCTTTTTTAGGCACAGTTTCATCCTTCCCTGCCCGTGGTTTTTCAATCATTGAAACTTTTGCGAAAGTCTCCAACGCCTTCACCTTCCTGGTGACTTCCGCTCCTGTCCCCCAGGGTTCAGTATTTTCAGTTGCACCTGAGCCTCCACCATATTTTGTAGGTGTGCATTTAATATTTCAAGCGGCAGAATTCGCTATATAAGCCTGCTCTTTTATTGTAAAATGATGGATGTTTGCTAGAAGCTTGATGTAACCCGAAATTCTGCTATCAATATAGTTGATGTCTGGCTCTAACTCTGGACTTCTATTTTGTGTGTATGTCTTCTATTGCTTGTCTTCTATTAAGTTCTCTAATTTATCTGTAGGCTTGAATTCTAATATCTAGATTTAGCTTTTGATAAAATGTGAACCTCTGGAGTAGCCCTGGAGATTATGCATGTTAGATGTTTAGTTTTAATTTATGTTAGTTGTCTGTATTTGAGGGCTATTTGATTTGGAGTGCAGTAGAGTTATCGTGTTGTTAGTCCATCACCTCTGTTCTATCTGGCCTGTGGCCATATTTCCCATCCATTTCAGTCATTTCCCATCTCTTTCCAGTTCCTTAATCTCAAATCCACCCAATTAGAATAGCAAGGGAACCAGCCCCTCTCTGGAGATTGGCACGGGAGGCATTTCTTCCTCTCGGCCTTTCAATGTTGGCCGGGTCTAAGGCGCATAAATAAACAAATCCTTACCTTAGGCAGATCTTTGACCAACAAGTCCCCATTTGTTCAAAAATGCAACTTCAAATTCTTCCCATGTGTATGTACATTTATGGGCATCCACAAAGTCTAAAAACCAAGAAGAAGCTTTCTCTTGCATAGAAGAATAAAGGTCCAATTTCCTTAAAAACTCAGAAAAATCTAAAGTAGATTCCTTAAACTTCTGCAACCATTCCCTGGCATTACTATCATCTCTTCCAGTGAATTTTGGCAACTCCATGTTTTTTTTTAAATGACCGAAATTTCTCAAAAATAAAAATTTTGAGATCTCATCTATTTCTCTCTTCAAACAAGTAAATTTGCAGATTTTCTTCAAAACAAAACAAATGGCAACTGATTTGCTTACCCGGATTGAAAGTTATGAATTTTTTCCCTTTTTTGTCGGCAACCCCAAAAACAGCACCAAATGCCCAACTTGCAACAACTATAACTCCCTCAATACTTATCAAAATTTAGCAAGTAAGTAGCCATTTTTGTAGTAATCAAAATAACCTGCATGCTGATGCAAAAATATTCTGAAAATGACTGCTAAAAAATTTAATACGAATTTTTTCTTTTTGAAAAAAAATCGTGCAGCCAAAAAACAGCTTGAACAACCCAACTTCAAACAACTGTAACTCTCTCAAAACTTATCAGAAATCCACAAATGAGCAGTCATTTTTATAGTACTCAAAATAATATATATGCTGGTGCCAAAATCTTCTGCAAATGACTGCTAAAAAATTTAATACAATTTTTTTTTTTTTTTTTGAAAAAAAAATCGCGTGGCCAAAAAACAGCAAAAATAACTCAACTTCAAACAGCCATAACTTTCTCAATACATATCAGAATTTAACAAATGAGCAGTTGTTTTTGTAGTACTCAAAAATATCTACACAATGGATCAAAAACCTTCTAAAAATGACTGCTGAAATAAAAAATATGGCCTCCACAAAATGTGACTTTTTTCTAAAAAGACGTGCCCTAGCTCTGCAAAAAACAAACCCCCCAAATCGCTGCTTTGATACCAAATGTAATAAAATTCTCCTCTTATTCCATATATCTTTCAACAATATATCAAAATATTCAACATGCATCCACAAATAAATTAATTGCACAATAAATTACTCAATAAAATAGAGATTGATTATACCCTTGAGGTAGGGGAACACCATACAATGCTCCTTTTGGAAGGAAGCCACTCCACAAGATCTCTAGCTCCACGAGCCAAGGCTTCTCCAAGAATACATCATAGATTGACCCCTTTCACAATGGGGGTGCATCTCTCTTTATACAAGAGTGTGATGGTTCACCTTCCATGAGTTACAAAATCACACATGTGGAGGTTCATCTTCAATGAGTTACAAAGTGCATAATAATATGATAATATTCCTTGCGGTTACATATGACAATATTCCCCCAATGGTTACAAATATGATTCTATGACATACCTATTTCTATTTTGACATGTGGCCTTCCTTAATAATTAATTTATGGCTCATACCATTATACAATACAATATTAAATTATTCAATATTAAGTACCTATCTTGGTACCTAATAGGTTGCCATGGCCTGGCTTTGTCTTTGTTTGAGTTTTTTTATCCTCATAGTCTAATAGGATGGAATGGCATTTTCTCTGAACATCAGTCAACACCTTTGGGCATTCCTTGACATCTTTCCCTTTTTGCCTTTCCAAGTGGTATTTGAGGTGGTTTATGCCTCCACGAATACAAGACACAAAAATTGCAAAAAAACTCCCCTTTCTTATCCCCTTCCCTTGCATACTTTCATGTTGGATCTCTTTTCACTGAGATTTTCTTGTGGTTGCACATGAAAACATGTAACAATAAACATTATAAACTTACATATATATATATATATATATATATATATATATGCCCTAGGGCTTAAACCCTAGTTTAACTTTAAACATTGACAGCTGAAAAAATTGGCTTGCATACATGGTTATCGGGCAGCATTACTTAAAAAGAAAAAAAAAAAAAAAACAAGGCAGCTAAAAGAGAAAAATAAAGCTCAAATGCAACAATTGGGTGGTTGCTGCATTTGGTTTAAATCTTTACAAAACAACAAAAAACATGCTTGAAACTGAAAAAGAAAAAAAAAACAGTTGAAAAGAGTTTTTCTTACCTTAGATGAATCAGTTGGGCGGCTGTTGGTGGCTGCTAGATTCCTTCAAACTGCAAAAAATCTCCTCTTAGGATGCACTTTTGTGTTTGCTTTGGTCTGGTAGCAGGTAGGCAATGCTCTCTCTCCAATTTGCAACAAGAGAAATGAGGCAAAATGAAAAAAAAAGGTTTTATTGCATTTCCTCAACTCATGCTTTGCCGGCAAAGTTTTTGCTTAGGACTCGACAAGTTTTTCAAAAACTTGCAAGTCCCAATTAGTCGATGAGTTTTTGAAAAACTCGGCCTGTTGGCTTTTTAAGCCTTACTACCACAAAATATCACATGTCCCAATATAAAATAGCCACAATATTAAAGGTCAAAATAATAATATAAGAAAGATTTCAACTATAGAAAATATACAAATCTCATATAGATCAACAATATTGAGAATACTGCCAACGAGTCCTTGGTTCAACAGTTGGGACAAATAGTTGATGTAGTCCACATCAAGGTTCAAATCTCGACGGCATCAAATAGCTCAATGTGACTAAATCGATGTAAAAGGGAAAGGGAAACCCTTTCAAAACCCTATTAAAAAATAAAATAAAATAAAAAAACAATATTGAAAATACTTACAATATTATTCATAAATCTGAAATACAATCTTGAGATAGTTTCTCACTTCATACAAATTATGGAGCTTTGTTTCCATAATATAGTTACACAAGATAACCTACAAGCATGTGCAAAGAAGAAAGTTGCACAAACTCATGGTCACCAAGAGATGGGTACTTGTTGTCACATTTTGCACGGGGTGCAATGTCTTCGGTATTGTAACAGTGCTGCTCTTCTTTTCCCTCTTCCTCTATTTTCCTCCCTTCTTCTCTCCCTTTCCTTTTCTTTCCCACATTCTTTTTCTTCCCCCCTTTTTCTCGGAGTTCCCCAGTTGATTTTTCAACTTTCCAGAAGGTTACCTGAAAAATGGCTAAGTGTGAGTGCGAAGTTCGCACTTCGCCCATTCTGGGTGCGAAGTTCGCACTTCGCCCAGTTTTGGTGCGAAGTCTGACTTCGCCCCAGTTTCTGGGCGCACCTTGCAACTGGCAGACTGGCGAGGTGACAGAAAATGACAAAGTGCCGGAGCAAAGTCCGTACGGCGGCAGACACCAGTTTCCACCTGTGCGCAGCCCGACTTCGCGGCGAAGTCGGAGTGCGCCCTTGACGAGTGCTGCGGTGGGAAACAAACTCGGGAAAAACATCTAAGGCATGAAGGCCTTCCCGGTTGCCTCTGCGTTATGCCCGCGCATCCCGAGGCGCTCCGATCCCAAGCGAAGATGGACAGACTGCCCTCCAAGGCAGACACGTGTCAAACAGCATCACCCATCATCTGACAAGTGTCCAGCTTCGGGATTTGAGCCGAGACGTGCCGAGCAAAAGGACGAGCATGGGCTGCACTGCCTGTGCCAGTAGCCTCATTCAAAGCTGATCTGAGGTTCTACCTGCTCCAGCTACCCGCATCACTGCCAGATTGAAGTTATGCCCAACACACCGCCACGTAGCCGTCCAGCTTCCAGAGAGACCATGCTGCGGGTACAGTCCGGTCCGACAAAAGGTCAGCATTTGCAGCTCTTTCGCCGCTTTTGTCAGCTTATGTTTGATCGGGACCTTGTGCCCATTAATGTAACGGGAGGGACTCGGGCTATAAAAGCCCACCATGAATTCATTGTAAAGGGTGGATGGGGAATGTACGTTAGGGAACCAATGTAACCGTGCTTACGCTTATAAATATAATTTGTATGCCTGGTTGCGTTCTCGTCACTTCGTTTTTTATCTTGCCTTTCTTTATATTCATGCCTTAGGCTAACTTTGTCACGGCTCGTTGATTCATTTCAGCATTTGGTGATCGGGTGCCTCTAGCATTGCTTGTTTAAAGCACCCTCACGTACTTCATTAATTAAAAGGATACATAGAATAGATGTAGTAGCAGTTTCATCGGTTGTGTGTTAAGTTCTTTGGTCCGTATCACGGTGATTGGTGCTTGCTGCCGTCTTTGTTAGTTCCTTGTAGGGAATGTACGTTAGGGAGCCATTGAAGTCTGTGCGGTTAAATTCTCTACACGACACATATACACGGCTCCGATATCTCTATGATTGCTTTCTACCCATGTTAGTGTCCGTAGGTGGTGATTGACGTGTTGCCGTCCTTGTTAGTTCCTTGTAGGGAATGTCCGTTAGGGAGCCGTTGTAGCCGTGCGTACCTTTGCTTAGGTATCGGAAGTATACGTTAGATTTTGCGGTTCTCGGTCGTGCTTTATATTTATAATGCGGTGAGTATTGGTGATTGCTTGGTTGCCGTCTTGTTAGTTCCCCCCACCAACCTCCAAGTATATTTGTATATTCTTTACGTACATTTATCTCTTTCTGCACTCTTAGCTTAAATCGGAAAACCCCCCAAAAGGAGCCGGCCTTCTCCGGAGATTGGCTCGGAAGGCATCTCTTCCTTCCGGCCTTTCATGCTGGTGGGCGAATCTGGGCGCATTAACCCGAAATCCTTTCCTCATGGCAGATTCGTAACCAACAGTTTCTCTGGCACGCCCGGTGGGACCCTGGTCCCACGTTTGAAGAAGATTTTCTGATCAGTCTCCACCTGGCGCTGACAGTGGTTCTTGAGCACCTGGTGAGACAAGGAAGTTTCTCACCCCCGACAGAATTGAAGCACCGGTGTTCGCTTCATTGCTGTTCCAAATCCGAACACTGGCGACTCTGCACGAACAAATCCTCTGAGTCCGAAAGACCGGTCCCAGCCCCTTCATGCACACAAGAAGGTGGCAAGCAAGGGATCCAAGAAGCCCGCCTGAGTTCTACGAACTGGATATCAACGCTCGAGGCGAGATTCCCAGGCTGGCTGACCCGCGAGCTCGTGTCGACGAAGCCGAGGCTGAGATACAAGAAGAAGCCGAAGCTGAAATCGGCGGAGCTGAGTACGAAATAGAAGAGGCCGAGGAAGAAGAAGATCCTGCATCCTCGGAAAGTACCGACACTGAGTACACAACCGACGGCGGAGAAGAAGAAGAAGAAGAAGAAATGGCTGCTCAACAGCCGAATGACGATGATCTCTTCCCGGCGGTGGACTCTACGGGGCCCTTGGCCCTGGTCGGACGACAAGCTGTGCCCCTGCTGCTTTAAAGTCTATTCCCACATATGACGGCTACGGTAAGACGATGTACGAGCATATCCAGGACATCCTTGCCCTGGTCGCACTGCATACTATCATCGATGAAAGTGTGAAGACCCGTCTGTCGGCCCTTTCCCCGAGGGGAAAGCTTCTCTCTTGGTGGAGATCGGCGCCGGAGGGATCCATCACGGGGTGGCCCGGCTTGCCGGAAGGCTCGTAAAAGGATGCAACGAGTCCGCTGACCCTACTTCTCTCTTGCATCGGTTCCAAGCTATCCGAGAGACATCCTCAAGAGGAGGTGTCTGATTTTAACATCAGGTTTGCGAGATCCTGGAAACGGGTACCTCGCGAACTTCGGCCTTCAGCCGGCATGGCTGCTCACTACTATCTGAGATCCTTCAACTCAGACATATGCCTGTTGCTGAAGATCGCCAGAATTGACGAGTTTCTGCTGGCTGTACGAAGCTGCCCAGCAAGCTGAAGCTGACATTATCTCCATCGGCAGGCTTCCGTCCAGGTGCGGGAACCCATTCATCCCGACTTCCCCGGATCACGGTATCCTTCGCCACGGTGGTGCGCCGTCCACATCGGGACGGCAAACCCGGCGGACAGTGGAATCCGGCGCCGGTCGTAACTCCTTACGGCCCGCCTCAGTTGCATTACCCTCATCCGCCTCCTCCCGCCCCGCATTTTCCAGCACTTCCTGCTCCCCCACAGTACGCATCTTATTCTAACCCTCCTCCATTGGCCGCATTGCCTCCACCGGCACAATTGCCGCCACCTGACAGCAGCATCCAGAACACGATTCTACAGGAGGTGCGGGCTTTGGCCTCCGGATACCATGCCATGTCCAATGACATGACCGCTATGAAGAAGAAGCAGGCCCAGATGGACCTTGCTCCTAGGAGGCCGTATGCGCCACCCGCGGCGACAAAAGACAAAGCCCCGGAACATCGGCCGCGAGAGGCGTCCGCCTCCGAGAAATCCTTGCTATAGAAGACCCGCCTGGTCCTCCCGACCGGGTCAGCCGAGTGCACTACGTGCAACGACCCGCATTCGGAGGAAGACTGCACTCTGCACCAGCACTACATCCAGACATTGGCCGGCAGCGCTATAGAAGACGATGAGCTGTACATGATCTTGGACGGCGAGGCCAACTTTGCCCTCCCCGAAGAGAATCTAGCGTCACCTGCCAAGGAAGAAAAGAAAGCCGCGGATGCGGCCAAGCCTTTGCAAGTCTACGCAAGAAGAGAAAAACCGCAGCCCGGTGGGCTGCCGCCATACAAGCGGGCGTGGCCTTACACAGCCCAGGAGAAGGCATCCAAAGATAAAGCTCCAGCCAAGCCTTCTCCGGCAAAGGCTGCCGTTGTTCCAGCCAAACCTCCAGCAAAGGCCCCAACTCCGGCTAAGGCTCCCGTACCTCAGCCTCCAGCTGAAACCAAAGAACAAGCCCAGGAGAAGGCTGAAGTACCCGTCTCGACCAAGAGACGGCGAGTTGAGGCCACCCAACGATGCCGGACGAAGTATGAGCCGGCAAAACAAGCAGAAGGAGCTAGTACCTCGGGCTACAGTATTGTAGACGAGTTGAAAAGAACGCCTGCTAGAATCAGCATGTATGATGCCCTTCTGCTCCCAGGCCAGGTGGATCTGCTGCAAGAATCACTGAAGAACATGAAGAGCGGCAGACAGATACAGCCCGCTGTCCTGGTTCAACCTTTGACAGTCTCCGCCACTGGGAAGAACAGACCGCCACCCTTTTATCTGTCTTTACGGATGCAAGGGCACATAGTTCTCAAGCTTGCATGGTGGATTACGGTGCTTCCTCGACTGTGATGCCGAAGGCCGTCTGCGATGAGATCGGGATGGAATACACACGGAGCAGCCAAGGCGTGCTACAATTAGACGGCACCCCTGTTAAGACAGTTGGTGTCATAAAGGACATCCCTATCCGACTGCACAAAGCTCTCGACATCGTAGTCATCCAAGAGGTCGTGATTGTTGACCTGGAGCCTTACTTCGGCATGTGTCTCTCTCGGGAGTTCATCTGCGAAGTTGGGCGGGTACTGTCTCTAGACTACTCACACATGGAAGTGCCCTTCAAAGGAAGGAGACCGAAAATTTTTAATGAGAAGCCTTCCCCCTTCCTAGTAGACAAGATACCGGAGGAGAGTTGGACTGCATGGTCCAGTTGTCGGAGGAAGAAGCTGGTGACAGTGGAGCTGACCGAGCAAGCCTTCGAAGTGCTACAGCTTGAAGATGAGTTCTCATTGCGGGACTTCAATGCCGTAATCGGGACAGAGCAGGGCTGTTACTCCATTGTACAGCCCGAGAGGCTTGACGTGTCAGCTGCGAAAAAAGTGGGACCCGCACCCGAAGAGCTGTGGAAGCTTTTCTTTGACGGCGCGCGATGCAAGAATGGCGCCGGTGCAGGGGTACTTCTGGTTTCTCCAACTGGAATCCAGAAGGACTATGCCTACAGGCTGGCCTGGAGCTGCACTAACAACTCGGCGGAATACGAAGCCCCTGTGCTTGGGTTTGCGAAAGGCGGAGAGGCTCGGGATCAAACACCTGCAGATCTTCGGAGATTCAGAGCTGGTGTGTCACCAAGTTACGGAGAAATGCGCATCCAAACAGCATTTTCTTAGAGCGTACCGTAACCGAGTGTGGGACCTGATGGAGTCATTCGACTCGTTGAATGTCAAAGCAATATCGCGTGAGAAAAACAAGCACGCCGATATTACGGCGTCTGTTGGAGCAGTACGTTCCGGTGAAGACGTTGTCCGAGAGACCGAAGCCGGTTCGTACTATCTACGAGCCTTACGTGCACGATAAGGACACCAACTGGCGGGTGTTCAGTTGTGACGAGGAGATCGTCACATTCTTGGTTAACGAAGTGTGTGTAATCGAAGGTAGAGACCCTGATGACGAGCAATATGAGGGGTTGATACAATTACGGAATAATCATGTCCCAAAAGGACTGATTACATTAGAGAGTCTCTTTGATCAGAATGACGAGCAATATCTCACAGAATCAAAGTAGACCCGAGGCAGTATGCTGACCCGGAACTTGAACACAGGTAAAACTATCAAGGTCGGAACAGGTCGCACGTCGGAGGAACTTGGGCAGATCGGATCAACGTGCCGGGGAGTTCCCCGACATCGTGGCCTGGTGCTACGAGGATTTGAGGGGTATGACGAAGCTGTCATCCGGACATACCATTGAGCTAGAGGATGGCGCCAAGCCGTTCCGACGAAGCGAGAGGGCCGTGAATCCAAAGATTGAGGCCATGATGAAGACCGAGCTCTTGAAGATCTTTGGAGGCCAAGATCATCTACCCCATCAAACATTCATCTTGGGTCGCGAATTTGGTGCCCGTGAGGAAAAAGAATGGCGACATTCGTCTCCGTGTCGACTTCAGAAACCTAAATCGAGGCTTCCCTCACGGGACCACTATCCGCTTCCCCAAATCGACCGGATTCTACATATCGTTCTTTGGAGCCCGAGAGATTTTCACTTTTAGATGGATTTTCCGGCTACAACCAGATTTGGGTCAAAGACGAAGACCGGCATAAGACGGCGTTTACCACGAAGTGGGGGACGTTCGCCTATCAGCGCATGCCGTTTGGCTTATCCAATGCTGGTGCCACGTTCCAAAGGGCCATGGACTTGGCCTTCCGAGAGCTGCTCAATAAGATTATTGTCATCTACCTTGATGACATGACTGTTTTCTCTCATCAACGAGGAGATCATGTTTCGCACCTACGACAAATATTTGAGAGTTGTCGAGAATTCGGCATTTCTATAAACCCGAAGAAGTCTGTCTTCGCAGTAAAGGAAGGAAAGCTGTTGGGACATGTCATCTCCGAGGAAGGCCTCGCCATTGACCACGACGGAGCGAAGCCCTCGTTCGCTTGCCGGCCCCCATTGATAAAAAAGGGCTGCGGTCCTTCTTCGGTCGGATTAACTCGTGCGGAAGTTCATTCCCGACTTCGCACGAGTGATCAAGCCTATGGCCGAGCTGCGAAGAAAGATACACCTTACGAATGGAGTGATGAGAGAGAGCAAGCCTTCGAGGAAATCAAGGCTCGAATTGCGCAAGCTCCGGTGTTGACAAACCCGGACTACTCCAAGGACTTCATCCTGTATGCAGTGGGAGAACCCGAAAGTTACGCTGCAGTCCTGACTCAGAAGGGAGACGATGGTGAGGAGCGCCCCATAGCGTTCCTGAGCCAAGTGATTCTGCCGCATGAAGAAAAGTACAATTTTATAGAGCGGCAGGGTTCATGCTTGTCATGAAGTCCCTTCGAAAGTTCGGGCATTTTGTCTCCCGGAGCAAGACCACTTGTCTTTGTGATTCACCGGACGTTCGAAGCTTCATCTTACAAGGAGAACCGGGTCACAAGAGAGCGGGATGGATTGCCAAGATCCAGGAGTTTGACATTGAAGTGCGGCCCACCAAGCTTATCGGAGGCCGAGCCTTGTGTCGGGAATTGGCCCGAAGCGCCGTAGCCGGCATCTCCGCTTGTAAGTGGGAGGACACGGCGACACGCATCTACCTAGCCGACTCCTTATCGGAGGGGAGTGATTGGACGGATGAGCTGGTGAGATTCTTACGCACCGGAAGATGTCCCGATCACCTGAACGCCTCACAACGAAGGAGATTTCGGCTAGGTGCACTTAGGTACACTCTTCGCCCCGAGGGGCTTTACTTCAAAAACATCGACGGCATCCTGTTGCGGTGCGTCAGAAAATCAGACCAGCCTAGGGTCCTCGGAGATTTTCATTCCGGGATGCCTGGGGGTCACCATTCTTCAAGGCCAACGGCCTTAAAAATAATAAGGGCTGGGTACTATTGGCCCACTCTGTTTACAGACGCGCATGCGGTCTGCTCAAAATGTGATCAATGCCAGAGGTTTGCTGGCCGAAACAGAAAAGCACCCCTGCCCCTTCAACCGATTCAGGCCGAGACTCCGTTCCAGCAATGGGGTCTAGACTTCATTGGGGTGATTTCTCCTAACTCCTCCGCCGGACACAAGTTTATTCTCACGACTCACGACTATTTTACACGGTGGACGGAGGCAATCCCGACCAAGAACGCGAGACCAAGAGACGGTCATCGGGTTCATTGAGAGCACGATTACCCGCTTCGGGGTTCCAGAGTCGATTGTGACCGACAACGGTCCGGGATTTGTAGGCGCTGTACTCACGGAGTACATCGGCAGACTTGGCATCTATCACAAGATGTCTTCTAATTACTACCCGCAGGGGAATGGCCTTGCCGAGTCTACTAACAAGAACCTCCTGAAGATCATCCGGAGGACCATTGAAAGAAACAAGCGGACTTGGCACTTGCTCCTGAACCGGGCACTGTGGGCGGACAGAGTTGCATTTAAGAAATCCCTCAGAACGTCCCCCTATGCGCTCGTCTATGGTAAAGAGGCTGTCATGCCATCACACATTGAGATCCCTGCCCTGTGGATGTTGGACGAAGACAGGAGCAGCGGAGACCCGGTGGACGACAGACTATGCCAACTCCTGCAGTTGGAAGAAGACAGAGAAAGTGCATACCAGGCCTTCACTGATCATATTGCCGCAACCCAAGGCTGGTTTGCAAAAGGCACTACTGCCCGAGTTTTCGAAATCGGGGACCTAGTGCTGAAGTGGGACTCATATAAAGCAAAGCCAGGTAATCACGGGAAGTTTGATGCTCTCTGGGAGGGCCCTTATCAGATTGCCCGGGTGAACCAGTTCAATGCCTACGTCTTTGCGGGATATGGAGGGTCGGCTCCTACCTATCCTCGTCAACGGGTTCCACTTAAAGATTTACCGTCTTTGAAGGTGCCCAAGTGGCCCTTCCTTGTAAAAAATTTCCCTTATGCTTTTTCATTTCCCAGCATGTACAGTTTCCTGTTTTCAGCTTTTAATTTTATTTTTTATTATTTGAGCTTAACTGCGGCACGGGAGAGAAAGACGGACTTCGCAGCGAAGTCCGTCGGCGCCCCTCAGGATGGGCGAAGTTCGGCTGTACAAAAGAAGAAGCAAACAAAGAAAGAAGAAAAAGGGAAAAAGGAAAAAAATTTGGCTAAGTGTTGGCCGAAGTCCAACTTCGCAGCGAAGTCGGGCTTCGGGCCAGCCAAGTGCGAAGCTTGTTCAAGGAAAAGACTGCAAAGCAAAGGAGGACGGACTGCGCCCAACCTTGGGCGAAGTCCGACTTCGCACGCGAAGTCCGACTTCGGCCGGCTAGCGTGCGAAGTCCGAACTGCGCACGACCTCCGCGCGAAGTGCAAACTTCGCGCGAAGTTCGCACTTCGCCCGAACTTCGGGCGAAGTCCGACTCACTTCAATGTGCAAGTTGCGCAGTTCGGACAGTCAAAGGAAACAGAGCAGTTCAACGCGCACTTCGCGCGAAGTTCGAACTTCGCCGCGGAAGTCGGGCGAAGTCCGACTCGCCGGCGAAGTCGGGTCGCGCCCAACTTTGGGCGAAGCCCGACGGCGCCTCGTTTTCTGGGCCAATTTGGGCAAATGTTAAAAAATGAATAAAATATTCAAAAAAGGTCCCAAGTTGGGCCCAAGGCGCGTTGCGACCGTTTCAAAGTGGGTTTCCGCACCAATGCTTCTTTCTTGAGCAGTGTGCCCTGATTTCGGCCGTGACGTCAGCCATGGCGCAGCGTCCAAGACAGTTAATGATTGCACGTTCCTCAACGAAAGTGCAAGCAAAAGAACATGGCACGTCTGCCGGAGTGCACTTTTTCCAAACATTCTCCTGCGCAGCCATCTAAGAACCTTAACTCAGCCGACCTACCCCCTCCTGCGCGGCATTTATGGCGTTGTCTTTATCTAGAAAAGGGGGTCAGATGTTTTCAAACATTCCAGACTACACAGATTATTCCTCGGACGGTGCTAATTATTCCTGTGACAGCGAAATCTGCTGCAGACGACCTGAACCTGTAATTATTGCTGATTCGAAGAGATGGACCGAGGAAAGATGCCAGTGTCAGCGCAGTCCAGTGGAAGTGGCGAACCAAAGGATTTACCGCGGCCGGGCGTTTTCAGAAGCGAAACCCCGCCAGAAAGAAAGTCAAAGTCCCGGACGAAAAAGGTACAGCGTGGGCAAGCCCCACCACCTCCGTTAAATTACTTAGCGGGATACAAGGACGGCTCATTTTCTATGAGCTTGACGAAGCTGCGGGCAAATGTGGAGAGCTGGGCAGACAAAGTTTCGCCCTCCCACCATTTCGGAGCGGCGTACAAATCCAATCTGTTCAAATTCTTGTGCCCTCCTGTCCACCAATGCCCGAGCCGGTAGACCTAATTGTCGGACACTACGGACCGGTTACCGGCAAATTTGCAGCTCCAGCGGTAAACCCTTGTTCACACTGCGCAGGGAGACTGTCCAGCCAGCTTTCGCCCCAGGGTTGGAGTATGACTCCAGCACCATCCTCAGAAAGATAAATTTGGGCGAGCAGGCGGGACGCTTCGCGAATACCAAACGGATGAGGGATTTCCTCAATTCAGAGCTGAACGCCCCGCTTGCAGCCGGACAGTGGCCAGCGGCCCCATGCCCTTGGCACAATTTCAGAGCAAGTACTTGTATACCATTTTGGCATCAATTCTTGGCTGCGACTCTGATGAGCTAGTACAGCCGTACCAACTAGCGTTGGCAGAATGTCTCCTATGCGGAGAATCCTACGAACCGGCAGCACAGAGAAGCGGAAAACGTCCCATCTTTTTCGACTGGGCAGACCGGTGGCATACGCCATCCACTCCGGCCTGGTCAAAATTCAGAAGAAGCAGTCCACCGATTTTCGGTTTAGTTTTGTTCTAGCCTGGCTTTGTTTGTACCATTTGCACCCCCGAATGCCGATCCCAAACACGAAGAAGGTCAACGAGAAGGGAGAGCCACGGCCCGTCTATAGCCGGACGGATGACTTATACCGGAAAGGGTCCTACTACAAGTTCAACTTCAACTTTCTGGGATTCGTCATGTCAGTCTTCAGCGAAAGCGAAATCCCCCCGTCCCCCGAGAGAAATGACAAGCGCTTTGATGAATCAGAAGCTCGGGGACGTTTCGGAGCGACGCAAGGGATTGTGGTCTAGAATCTACGGATTCAAGGGCAAACCCCATTTGCTGCCCTACTGGTGCTCGGAGCATTTGTTCGGGATGGAGGTTGCCCGACAGATGGACTATGTTGAAGAGGAGTTCGGCCTAGGAAAGAAGAGAGGACAGATTTTTCAATACCCTCTTTCCTGGGCAAACGTTGAGATTTTTGAGGTAGGACAGCATGTCTACCTTGAGCAAGAATTTTCCCGGATTGGCCTGGTTTTGTTGCTGCAACGCTGGAAGTATGACCCGTATGGGATAAGGGGAAAGTTCACACATCTACGCCCCGGGCGAGATATAGCCGAAGATAAGTGCGATGTGGTCCATGTGGACCTTGGTAGGGAAATCGAATTGATGGAAGCTTCTCCTCCCTGGCGGGATTTTTTCGCGAGGAGGTGACATATGACCCCAAGCGAAACCCGGACCACCGGTTCTCATCTCCGGGGTTCAAAAAATTTCTATCCAAGATAGCGAGGCCTTAAGCTGGTCTAAAGAAAAGATCCTCGAATCTTTGGAAGATGAGATGCCGCACGCGACACGACAAGTCCACGAGAAGAAATACGGCCGTAGATGACGACTTTTCGGTTCTCTATGACCGGCATCATGACGGTGGCGGCCGTTCGCATATCAAGGTTACGTTCCCCGAGGCCCCTTTGAGGACTATAAAGGAGGGTCTTCCTCCCAACAGTTGTACACTTCGGCAACTGCCAGCGTGGGCCCAGCAGACGTCCAGGTCGATCCGATGCAGCCCGTGGCTTCCAAGACGGCGCACGAGAAGGCGAAAGAATTAGTCAAGGCAACGCCCGAGGCAATCCCTCAGGCACGAAAAGCGCCAGCGCCGTCAGAGGGCAGACCGGTTGCGGCAGACCTTCTGCAAGTCAAACCCCGGTACAAGTTTACCGTGGGAGCATCAGCGCCTGCTTGCACTCGCTTCATCTCCTTCCCCCGATCCATTGTTATTCCGGAGGAGAAGAAACGGAAGAGAGTTGAGAAAATCGGGCGACCCTAGCACGATGGTGCGGCGACCGGTCGCGAGCCGCGGCCGCGTTCTGCCGCCGCGAGAGACGGTTTCTGCGGGCGGTCCCAAGCCGGCCGCCGAAATCGGGAGCACGGGACATCCATCCGGCATCGGCTCGAGGCGGAGCCCGCAGGTACGTTTGCTGCCCCTGTCTCTTTGGTCTCACCCAGTCCTACTCCCACTCCGTCTCCCGCTCAATCCGAGCAAGTTATGACCGCATCCCCCTCTCCGTCTCCGCGCCCTTCTAGCGGCCCCCATTCTTTTGATCAGTTTGCTCAGAACCCTAACGTCTCTCTTTCTCTGAGCACAACTCCAAACCCTTCGCCTGAAGTTAGTGCTGAGACCGTCCGTTCACCGTCACATCCACCTTCTCAGCCGCTTCAAACCCTCACAGTATCAGCCGCTCCCATCTCCATTTCCCGGTCGCCCCCACAAGCGGCCGATTCTTCCAAGGTCTGTCCGGTTCCTCCTGATCCCATTCCCGCAGGAGAGACGTCTCAGCAGAACCCTAGGCTGGGGGAACCAGATTTCATGGACGACCTCCAGAATACAGACGACTTGCCCCTGGCAGCGAGAGCTGTAGAGTATTCTGTCTCTTTCCTCCAGAACCTGAAGCGGAGGAGACCTGAAGAGATAGCCGCCCCGGTAAAACGCGCAAAGTACAATTTCGAGAGGAGAGTGATTACAACGAGAGAAAATAATCCCAAAAGTGAAGAAGCCTCTCCGGGAAATGACCAGGGCGGACTACGAGCTCCAGACAAAGGAGAAGAGCTTTGACGACATTAACAAGCAATATCAGATTCAGTCAATTATGCGCAAAGCTGACGGTCTCTTTGTCAAAAGTACGGAGGAGCGGGGAAGAACTTTTCGGGTTGCGAGGATAAAACAAGGCAGCTTGAAGAGGACTGTCTAGGTCCACGGAGCAGGCTGGAAGCGGCGCGGCAAGAAATAGATGAACTCAAAGCCCGGCTGGCCGCTTCTCGGCAACAAGCCGCAACCGAAAAGCAAGCGGCCTCGGAGCAGATTTCTCGGCTCCAAGAGTCTTTGAAGCGAGCGCGATCGCAACTTGCGAGAGAGAGCATCTCAAGCGACGGTCTTTTCAAAGACAAAGGTTAAGGAGATGCGGGCTGGTTTCTTTGCGGGAATGCAAGCCCCACACCTATAAGGCGATGGCGGTTACGGATTTCGCATCCGGAATTCAAGAAGTTTACGCCCGGGAAAGCTTGTGGTAGAGGAGGCCGAGCGTCGGGCGAAGCAATGGCTGGACACGGCGGTAAATCTTCGGGAGCGCGAGCGCAACGGCCTCCAATTTTCTCCCGTGTCCTCATTCGGCTGCAGAATGGGCGGGTGCAAGGGTGACCTTGCACAAATATTTCAAAAAAGTTGAAGAGGTGAGGGTTGCCAGACGAATGCTTGATGCATTCGGACATGAAAGGGATATCTGTCTGGCCCCCTTTCACGCTCTTTCTGAACTAGGGTGCCCAGGTTTTGTTGAGAATGGCGAGCTTCTCACCCTAGATCGGGTGAAAAGGAATTGGCAGTCCTTTGAAGCAGATACAGCTGAAATTGATAGCTGGACTGAGCCAATTCAAGACAATCAGGTCACTCGGATGGTGTCCAAATATTCCAAGATCAGCTCCTACTTCCAGGAGTTAGAAAAAAGATACCTCACCATCGACCTGCACGCGGTCGCTGCTTTCCACGCAGCATTAGAAGATGTAGCTGACCGCCGGCCATTTGAGGCAGAAGCTTGGCGCCCAGCCCAGGCCGCATACACTCGCATTTGCGAGGCAGAAGCAAGAGATGGAGAGCTTTCGGAAGGTAACTCTGAGGAGGCAACTGACAAAGATGAATCTGAAGAACAGTTGCCGCAAGGAGAACAGCTAGAGCAGCAAAAGGCAGGGGAGGCAAGTTCCTCTGCACCCAAAGGATGAAGGCATGGATTCTTTGCGCCGAGGCGAGCTCGACACCCCGCGAGCCGCCAGAAATGTTGTCACATTTTGCACGGGGTGCAATGTCTTCAATATTGTAACAGTGCTGCTCTTCTTTTCCCTCTTCCTCTATTTTCCTCCCTTCTTCTCTCCCTTTCCTTTTCTTTCCCACATTCTTTTTCTTCCCCCCTTTTTCTCGGAGTTCCCCAGTTGATTTTTCAACTTTCCAGAAGGTTACCTGAAAAATGGCTAAGTGTGAATGCGAAGTTCGCACTTCGCCCAGTCTGGGTGCGAAGTTCGCACTTCGCCCAGTTTTGGTGCGAAGTGCGCACTTCGCCCAGTCTGGGTGCGAAGTCTGACTTCGCCCGATTTGGGTGCGAAGTCGCACTCGCCCGACGGCAGCGACTTCGCCCGATTCAGGCGCACCTTGCAGCAGCGGCGGCGACGAGAAAATGACAAAGTGCCGGAGCAAAGTCCGTACGGCGGCGGACACCGATTTCCACGTGCGCGGCCCGACTTCGCGGCGAAGTCGGAGTGCGCCCTTGACGAGTGCGCGATGGGAAACAAACTCGAGAAAAACATCTAAGGCATGAAGGCCTTCCCGGTTGCCGCTGCGTTACTGCCCGCGCATCCCGAGGCGCTCCGATCCCAAGCGAAGATGGATAGGCGCCCTCCAAGGCGGACACGTGTCAAACGAGCATCACCCATCTTCGACAAGTGTCCGGCTCGGGATTTGAGCCGAGACGTGCCGAGCAAAAGGACGAGCATGGGCTGCACTGCCTGTGCCAGTAGCCTCATTCAAAGCTGATCTGAGGTTCTACCTGCTCCAACTACCCGCATCCCTGCCGAGTTGAAGTTCTGCCCAACACACCGCCACGTAGCCGTCCGGCTTCCGGGAAGACCATGCTGCGGGTACGGTCCGGTCCGACAAAAGGTCGGCATTTGCGGCTCTTTCGCCGCTTTTGTCGGCTTATGTTTGGTCGGGACCTTGTGCCCATTAATGTAACGGGAGGGACTCGGGCTATAAAAGCCCACCATGAATTCATTGTAAGGGGTGGATGGGGAATGTACGTTAGGGAACCAATGTAACCGTGCTTACGCTTATAAATATAATTTGTATGCCTGGTTACTATTCTGCTTATACATTTTTTATCCTGCCTTTCTTTATATTCATGCCTTAGGCTAACTTTGTCACGGCTCGTTGATTCATTTCAGCATTTGGTGAGCAAGTGCCTCTAGCATTGCTTGTTTAAAGCACCCTACGTACTTCATTAATTAAAAGGATACATAGAATAGATGTAGTAGCAGTTTCATCGGTTGTGTGTTAAGTTCCTTGGTCCGTATCCGGTGATTGGTGCGCTGCCGTCTTGTTAGTTCCTTGTAGGGAATGTACGTTAGGGAGCCATTGAAGGCTGTGCGGTTAAATTCTCTACACGACACATATACACAGCTCCGATATCTCTATGATTGCTTTCTACCCATGTTAGTGTCCGTAGGTGGTGATTGACGTGTTGCCGTCTTGTTAGTTCCTTGTAGGGAATGTCCGTTAGGGAGCCGTTGTAGCCGTGCGTACCTTTGCTTAGGTATCGGAAGTATACGTTAGATTTTGCGGTTCTCGGTCGTGCTTTATATTTATAATGCGGTAAGTATTGGTGATTGTTGGTTGCCGTACTGTTAGTTCCCCCCCACCAACCTCCAAGTATATTTGTATATTCTTTCTGTACATTTATCTCTTTCCTGTACTCTTAGCTTAAATCAGAAAACCCCCCCAAAAGGAGCCGGCCTTCTCCGGAGATTGGCTCGGAAGGCATCTCTTCCTTCCGGCCTTTCATGCTGGTGGGCGAATCTGGGCGCATTAACCCAAAATCCTTTCCTCATGGCAGATTCGTAACCAACAGGTACTAGTGCAGGTACAGGAGATGAGGACAGGGAGGGGTACATCAATTTTCATAAAAGGGATACTCAAGTACTTGGAAACACCAAATTTAATAAATAAATAAAAATATAATATTTAAATTTTTAAAACTAAAAACATACCAAATACACAAACGATAAATAACATTAAAAATTAATCAAAGATACGAAATGCATAAAAATTTAAGTAATCTAAATGAGTAAAAAGTAAACTTATAATTTAAGGTCTTATTAGAGATTCATAAGCCCTCCTATTGATCCCTTTTAATAAATAACCAAGAAATCCTCAAATATATATATATATATATATAAACTTAATATATATATATAGATATATATGCCCTAGGGCTTAAACCCTAGTTTAACTTTAAACATTGACAGCTGAAAAAATGGGCTTGCATACATGGTTATAAGGCAGCATTACTTAAAAAGAGAGAAACAAATGGCAGCTAAAAGTGAAAAAAAAAAAACTCAAATGCAACAATTGGGTGGTTGTTGCATTTGGTTTAAATCTTTAAAAAACAACAAAAACATGCTTGAAACTGAAAAAGAAAAAACAAAAAACAGTTGAAAAGACTTTTACTTACTCGTTGCCACATTTTGCACGGGGTGCCATGTCTTCATTTTTCTTGTAAGGATGCTGCTCTCCCTTCCCTCCTCCTCCCTTCCCTTTCTCCACTATCCCCTTTCTCCCCTTCCATCAGTTTCATTCCCTTCATCTCCCCCTTTTTTCTCTTTTACTTTCTTCTGTCATTTTCCCCAAAAAGAGCAAAAGGCCCCTAAAAATTCTAAGTACAAGAGCGCAACCCGACTTCGCAGCGAAGTCGGGGTGCGATCTCATTTCTGTGTGCACCTGGGAAGCAGTGGACCCCTGAAAATTCTAAGTGTTGAGTGCGCAACCCGACTTCGCAGCGAAGTTGGGGTGCGCTCTCATCTTCATGCGCAGTCGGAGCAGAATGAGAAAAATTGGCTAAATGTTGGGTGTGCAACCCAACTTCGCAGCGAAGTCGGGCTGCGCCCGCTTACTCGTGCGCACTCGGGCAGGATGTTGAAGGCAGCCCGAAAATTGTCTAAGGCACGGAGGCCTCCCCAACTGCGCTACTTCCCCCTTGCGCTGTCTAAATGCGCTCAAATTCCGAGCGAAGTTGGGCATGAAAGAGAGACGATATTCCAAGGCAGATTCGTCCCTTATCAGATTTTGATAGGTGTCCAGCCTCGGGATTTGAGTTAGAGATGTGACGGGTGGTGTGCAAGCGTGAACCGAATTATTGTACCATAGCTACCCTCATTCAAGCTGACTCGAAGTTTCATCTACCGCAGCTACCTGTTGTCACATTTTGCACGGGGTGCAATGTTTTCAAGTTTGTAACAGTGCTGCTCTTCTTTTTCCCTCTTCCTCTATTTTCCTTTCTTCTGCTCTCCCCTCCTCTTTCTTTCCCGCATTCTCTTTCTTTCCCCCCTTTCTCGGAGCCCCTCAGTTGATTTTCAAACTTTCCAGCAAGTTACCTGAAAAATGGCTAAGTGTGGGTGCGAAGTTCGCACTTCGCCCAGTTTTGGTGCGAAGTTCGCACTTCGCCCAATTTTGGTGCGAAGTCGCCTCGCCGATTGGTGCGAGTCGACTTCGCCCTCTTTCTGGCGCACCTTGCAAGCGCGAGGCTGACGGAAGAATGATAAGTCTTTGGAGCAAGTCCGTACGGCGGCGGACACCGGTTTTCACTGTGCGCGATCCGACTTCGCGAGCGAAGTCGGAGTGCGCCCTTGACAGTGCGCGGTGGGGAGACAAACCCGAGAATTTGACCAAGGCATGAAGGCCTTCCCGACTGCGTTGTTCTCTGCCCGCGCAACCCGAGACGCTACGATCCCAAGCGAAGTTGGACGAGCGCCTTCCAAGGCGGACACGTGTCCATGACATCATCCATCACCGACAAGTGTCCGGCTCCGGGATTTGGGCCGAAACGTGCCGAGCAAAAGGACGAGCATGGGCTGCACTGCCTATGCCAGTGACCTCATTTAAAGCCGATTGGAGGTTCTACCTACTCCAGCTACCTGCATCACTGCCAGAGTAAAGTTCAGACCAACACACCGCCACGAAGCTGTCCAGCTTCCAGGAAGACCATGTTGCGGGTACGGTCCGGTCCGACAAAAGGTCGGCATTTGCGGCTCCTTCGCCGCTTTTGTCAGCTTATGTTTGACTGGGACCTTGTGCCCATTAATGTAACGGGAGGGACTCGGGCTATAAAAACCCACCATGAATTCATTGTAAAGGGTGGAAGGGGAATGTCTGTTAGGGAACCACTGTGCCTATTGTAACCGTGCTTCCCTTATAAATATAATTGTATGCATGGTTACATTACTGCTTTCTCTATTTTTTATCTTGCCTTTCTTTATATTCATGCCTAAGGCTAACTTTGTGTCACGGCTCGTTGATTCATTTCAGCATTTGGTGATCGGGTGCCTTTAGCATCGCTTGTACGAGCATTTTACGTACTTAATAGTTTAAAGGATACATAGAATAGATGTGGTAGCGGTTCCATCAGTTATGTGTTACGTTGCTGGTCCGTATCTGGTGATTGATGCGCTCCCGTACTGTTAGTTCCTTGTAGGGAATGTCTGTTAGGGAGCCATTGAAGCTGTGCGGTTAAATTCTCTACGTCACACATATACTTGCTCTGATATCTCTAGGTTTGCTTTCTACCCATGTTAGTGTATGTATCTGGTGATTGATGCATTGCCGTGCTGTTAGTTCCTTGTAGGGAATGTTTGCTAGGGGATCATTGAAGCTGTGCATACATTGCTTAGGTATCGGAAGTACACATAGATTTTGCAGTTCTTAGTCATGCTTTGTGTTTATAATGCAGTAAGTAGCGGTAATTGGTGTGTTCCCGTACTGTTAGTTCCCCCCACCAACCTCCACGTATATTTGTAAATTCCTTTCTGTTCATTTATCTCTTTCCTGTACTCTTAGCTTAAATCAGAAAACCCCCAAAAGGAGCCGGCCTTCTCCGGAGATTGGCTCGGAAGGCATCTCTTCCTTCCGGCCTTTCATCTTTGGTGGGCGAATGCGGGCGCATTAACCCAAAATCCTTTCCTCATGGCGGATTCGTAACCAACGGTTTCTGCGCACGCCGGTGGGACCACGGGTCCCACGTTTGAAGAGATTTTCTGATCGGTCTCCACAGGCGGCGACGGTGGATCTCGAGCTCTCGGTGAGACAAGGAAGTTTCTCACCCCCGACGGAATTGAAGCACCGGTGTTCGCTTCATTGCTGTTCCAAATCCGAACACTGGCGACTACTGCACGAACAAATCCTCTGAGTCCAACAGACCGGTCCCAGCACCTTCATGCACACAAGAAGGTGGCGAGCAAGGGATCCGAGAAGCCCGCCTGAGTTCTACGAACTGGACATCAACGCTCGAGGCGAAGTTCCCGGGCGGTGATCCGCGAGCTCGTTTCGACGAAGCCGAGGCTGAAATCCAAGAAGAGGCCGAAGCCGAAGTCGGAGGAGTCGAGTACGAAATAGAAGAGGCCGAGGAAGAAGAAGATCCTGCATCCTCGGAAAGTACCGACGGCGGAGAAGAAGAGGAAGAAATGGCTGCCCAACAGCCGAATGACGATGATCTCTTCCCGGCGGTGGACTCTACGGGGCCCTTGGCCCTGGTCGGACGACAAGCTGTGCCCCCTGCTGCTTTAAAGTCTATTCCCACATACGACGGCTACGGCAAGACGGCGTACGAGCACATCCAGGACATCCTTGCCCTGGCCGCACTGCATACTATTACCGATGAGAGTGTGAAGACCCGTCTGCTGGCCCTTTCCCTGAGGGGAAAGCTTCTCTACTGGTGGAGATCGCTGCCAGAGGGATCCATCACAGGGTGGCCCCAGCTTGCCAGGAGGCTCGTAAAAGGATGCAACGAGTCTGCTGACCCTACTTCTCTCTTGCATCAGTTCCAAGCTATCCAGAGACATCCTCAAGAGGAGGTGTCGATTTTAACATCGGGTTTGCGAGATCCTGGAAACGGGTACCTCGCGAACTTCGGCCTTCGGCCGGCATGGCTGCTCACTACTATACGAGATCCTTCAACTCGGACATATGCCTTGCTTGAAGATCGCCGGAGTTGACGAGTTTCTGCGGCTGTACGAGGCTGCCCGGCAAGCTGAAGGCGACATTATCTCCATCGGCGGACTCCCGTCCGAGGTGCGGGAACCCATTCATCCCGACTTCCCCAGATCCCGGTATCCTCCTGCTACGGCGGTGCGCCGTCCACATCAGGACAGCAGCCCCAGCAGCAGTGGAATCCAGCGCCGGTCGTAACTCCTTACGGCCCGCCTCAGTTGCATTATCCTCACCCGCCTCCTCCCGCTCCGCACTTTCCAGCACTTCCTGCTCCCCCGCGATCGCCCCTTATTCTAACCCTCCTCCATTAGCCGCATTGCCTCCACCGGCACAGTTGCCGCCACCTGACAGCAGCATCCAGAACACGATTCTACAGGAAGTGCGGGCTTTGGCCTCCGGATACCATGCCATGTCCAACGACATGACCGCTATGAAGAAAAAGCAGGCCCAGATGGACCTTGCTCCTAGGAGGCCATATGCGCCCCCGGCGCTAACGAAAGACAAAGCCCCGGAACACCAGCCCGCGAGGCGTCCGCCTCCAAGAAATCTTTGCTATAGAAGACCCGCTTGGTCCTCCCGACCGGGTTAGCCGGTGCACTACGTGCAATGACCCGCGTTCGGAGGAAGGCGCACTTTGCACCGGCACTACATCCGGACCTTGGCCGGCGGCGCTATAGAGGATGATGAGCTGCACATGATCTTGGACGGCGAAGCCAACCCGCCCTCCCGGAAGAGAATCTAGTGCCGCTGCCAAGGAAGAAAAGAAAGCTGCGGATGCGGCCAAGCCTTTGCAAGTCTACGCAAGAAGAGAGAAACCGCGGCCGGCGGGCTGCCACCATCCTAGCGGGCGTGGCCCTACACGGCCCGGAGAAGGCATCCAAAGATAAAGCTCCGGTCAAGCCTTCTCCGGCCAAAGGCTGCCCTGTTCCGGCCAAACCTCCGGCCAAGGGCCCCAACTCCGGCTAAAGCTCCTGTACCTCGGCCTCCGGCTGAAACCAAAGAACAAGCCCGGGGAGAAGGCGAGGTACCCGTCTCGACCAAGAGACGGCGAGTTGAGGCCACCCGGCGGTGCCGGACGAAGTATGAGCCGGCTAAACAAGCGAGAGGGAGCTAGTACCTCGGGCTACGACATTGTAGACGAGTTGAAAAGAACGCCCGCGAGAATCGGCATGTATGATGCTCTTACGCTCCCGGGCCGGGTGGATCTGCTTGCAAGAATCAGCGAAGAACATGAAGAGCGGCGAGCGGTTCGGCCCGCTGTCTGGTTCCAACCTTTGAGAGTCTCCGCCATTGGGAAGAGCAGGACCGCCACCCTTTTATCCGTCTTTGCGGATGCAAGGGCACATAGTTCACAGCTTGCATGGTGGATTACGGTGCTTCCTCGGTTGTGATGCCGAAGGCCGTGCTGCGATGAGATCGGGATGGAATACACACGGAGCAGCCAAGGCGTGCTGCAATTAGACGGCACCCCTGTCAAGACAGTTGGTGTCATAAAGGACATCCCTATCCGGCTGCACAAGGCTCTCGACATCGTGGTCATCCAAGAGGTCGTGGTTGTTGACTTGGAACCTTACTTCGGCATGTGTCTCTCTCGGGAGTTCACTGCCGAAGTTGGGCGAGTACTGTCTCTAGACTACTCACACATGGAAGTGCCCTTCAAAGGAAGGAGACTGAAAATTTTTAATGAGAAGCCTTCCCCCTTCCTAGTAGACAAGATACCCGGAGGAGAGCTGGACTGCATGGTCCAGTTGTCAAAGGAAGAGCTGGTGACAGTGGAGCTGACTGAGCAAGCCCTCGAAGTGCTACAGCTCGAAGACGAGTTCTCGTTGCGGGACTTCAATGCCGTAATCGGGACAGAGCAAGGCTGTTACTCCATTGTACAGCCCGAGAGGCTTGACATGTCAGCTGCGAAGGAGGTAGGACCTGCACCCGATGAGCTGTGGAAGCTTTTCTTTGACGGCGCGCGATGCAAGAATGGCGCCGGTGCAGGGGTACTTCTGGTTTCTCCAACCGGAATCCAGAAGGACTATACCTACAGGTTGGCCTGGAGCTGCACTAACAACTCGGCGGAATACGAAGCCCTGTGCTTGGGTTTGCGAAAGGCGGAGAGGCTCGGAATCAAACACTGCAGATTTTTGGAGATTCAGAGGTGGTGTGTCACCAAGTTACGGAGAAGTGCGCATCCAAACAGCACTATCTTAGAGCGTACCGCAATCGGGTGTGGGAACTGATGGAGTCATTCGACTCATTGAATGTTAAGGCAATATCGCGTGAGAAAAACAAGCACGGCGATATTACGGCGTCTGTTGGAGCCAGGTACGTTCCGGCTGAAGACGTTGTCCAGAAACCGAAGCCGGTTCGTACTATCTACAGGCCTTACGTGCCTGATAAGGACACCAATGGCGGGTGTTCGGTTGTGACGAGGAGATCGTCACATTCCTGGTTAACGAAGTGTGTGTAATCGAAGGTAGAGACCACGATGACGAGCAATATGAGGGGTTGATACGATTCACGGAATAATCACGTCCCAAAAGGATGATTACATTAGAAAGTCTCTTTGATCGGAATGACGAGCAATATCCCACGAGGAATCAAAGTAGACCCGAGGCGGTATGCTGACCCGGAACTTGAACCTGGTAAAACTATCAAGGTCGGAACAGACTGCACGTCGGAGGAACTGGAGCAGATCAGATCACTATGCCAAGAGTTCCCCGACATCGTGGCCTGGTGCTACGAGGATTTGAGGGGTATGACAGAACTGTCATCCAGCATACTATTGAGCTAGAGGATGGCGCCAAGCCATTCCGACAGAAGCAGAGGGCCGTGAATCCGAAGATTGAGGCCATGATGAAGACCGAGCTCTTGAAGATCCTGGAGGCCAAGATCATCTACCCCATCAAACATTCATCTTGGGTCGCGAATTTGGTGCCCGTGAGGAAAAAGAATGGCGACATTCGTCTTTGTGTCGACTTCAGAAACCTAAACCAGGCTTCCCTCCGGGACCACTATCCGCTTCCCCAAATCGACCAGATCCTACATATCGTTCTTTGGAGCCCAGAGATTTTCACTTTTAGATGGATTTTCCGGCTACAACCAGATTTGGGTCAAAAATGAGGACCGGCATAAGACGGCGTTTACCACCAAGTGGGGGACGTTCGCCTATCAGCGCATGCCGTTTGGCTTATCTAATGCTGGTGCCACATTCCAAAGGGCCATGGACCTGGCCTTCGGAAGGCTGCTCAATAAGATTATTGTCATCTACCTTGATGACATGGTATTTCTCTCACCAACGAGGAGATCATGTTTCGCACCTACGGCAAATATTTGAGAGTTGTCGAGAATTCGGCATTTCTATAAACCCGAAGAAGTCTGTCTTCGCGGTGAAGGAAGGAAAGTTGTTGGGACATGTTATCTCCGAGGAAGGCCTCGCCATTGACCACGACGGAGCGAAGCCCTCGTTCGCTTGCCGGCCCCCATCGACAAAAAGGGCTGCGGTCCTTCTTCGGTCGGATTAACTTTGTGCGGAAGTTCATCCCGGACTTCGCACGGGTGATCAAGCCTATGGCCGAGCTGCTTAAGAAAGATACACGTTACGAATGGGTGATGAGAGAGAGCAAGCCTTCGAGGAGATCAAGGCCCGAATTGCACAAGCTCCGGTGTTGACAAACCCGGACTACTCCAAGGACTTCATCCTATGCAGTGGGAGAGCCCGAAAGCTACGCTGCGGTCCTAACTCAGAAGGGAAGCGATGGCGAGGAGCGCCCCATAGCGTTCCTGAGCCAAGTGATTACCGCATGAAGAAAAGTACAATTTTATAGAGCGGCAGGTTCACGCTGTTATGAAATCCCTTCGAAATTTCAGGCACTTTGTCTCCCAGAGCAAGACTAATGTCTTTGTGATTCACCCGGATGTTCGTAGCTTCATCTTACAAGGAGAACCGGGTCACAAGAGAGCGGGATGGATTGCAAAAATCCAGGAGTTCGACATCGAAGTGCGGCCCACCAAGCTTATCAGAGGCCGAGCCTTGTGTCAGGAATTGGCCCGAAGCGCTGTAGCCGGCATCTCCGCTGTAAGTGGGAGGACACGGCGACACGCATCTACCTAGCCAACTCCTTATCGGAGGGGAGTGATTGGACGGATGAGCGGTGAGATACTTCGCCCGGAAGATGTCCCGATCACTGAACGCCTCTCAACGAAGGAGATTTCGGCTAGGTGCACTCAAGTACACTCTTCGCCCCGAGGGCTTTACTTCAAAAACATCGACGGCATCTGTTGCGGTGCGTCATTAAATCGACCAGCCTAGGGTCCTCGGAGAATTTCATTCCGGGATGCCTGGGGTCACCATTCTTCAAGGCCAACGGCCTTAAAAATAATAAGAGCTGGGTACTATTGGCCCACTCTGTTCGCAGACGCTCATGCAGTCTGCTCTAAATGTGATCAATGCCAGAGGTTTTCTGGCCGAAACAGAAAAGCACCCCTGCCCCTTCAGCCGATTCAAGCCGAGACTCCGTTCCAGCAATGGGGTCTAGACTTCATTGGGGTGATTTCTCCTAACTCCTCTGCCGGCCACAAGTTTATTCTTACAGCTACTGACTATTTTACACGGTGGGCAGAGGCGATCCCGACCAAGAACGCGGACCAAGAAACGGTCATCAGGTTCATTGAGAGCCCGATTACCCGCTCGGGGTTCCGAAGTCAATTGTGACGGACAACGGTCCGGGATTCGCAGGCGCTGTACTCACGGAGTACACCGGCGACTTGGCATCTATCACAAGATGTCTTCTAATTACTACCCGCGAGGGAATGGCCTTGCCGAGTCTACTAACAAGAACCTCCTGAAAATCATCCGGAGGACCATTGACAGAAACAAGCGGACTTGGCACTTGCTCCTGAACCGGGCGCTGTGGGCGGACAGAGTTGCGTTCAAGAAATCCCTCAGAACGTCCCCCTATGCGCTCGTCTATGGTAAAGAGGCTGTCATGCCATCACACATCGAGATCCCTGCCCTGTGGATGTTGGACGAAGACGGGAGCGGCGGAGACCCGGTGGACGACAGCTGTGCCAACTCCTGCCGGTTGGAAGAAGACGAGAGAAAGTGCATACCGGGCCTTCACTGATCACATTGCGGCCACTCAAGGCTGGTTTGCCAAAGGCACCTTTGCCCGAGTTTTCGAAATCGGGGACCCAGTGCTTGAAGTGGGACTCATATAAAGCAAAGCCAGGTAATCACGGGAAGTTTGATGCTCTCTGGGAGGGCCCTTATCAGATTGCCCGGGTGAACCAGTTTAATGCCTACGTACTTCGGGATATGGAGGGTCAGCTCCTGCCTATCCCTGTCAACGGGTTCCATTTAAAAATTTACCGCTGCTGAAGGTGCCCGAGTGGCCCTTCCTTGTAAAAAATTTCCCTTATGCATTTTCATTTCCCAGCATGTATAGTTTCCAGCTTTCAGCTTTTAAATTGTTATTTTTCATTCTTTTTGAGCTTAACTGTGACATGGGAGAGAAAGACAGACTTCGCAGCGAAGTAGTCGTCGCCCTCGGGAGGGCGAAGTTCGGGCGTGCAAAAGGAAGAAGCAAAGAAAGAAAAAGGAAAAAAGGCTAAAAAATGACTAAGTGTTGGCCGAAGCCCGACTTCGCAGCGAAGTCGGACTCGGAGCCAGCCAAAGTGCGAAGCTTGAACGAAGGAAGACCGCCAAAAGGCACACAAAGGACAGGGCTCCGCTCAGCTTTTGGAGCGCGGGAAGTCCGACTTGGCGGCTTCCGGCGAAGTACGCTGCGACAACTTTCGCGAAGTGCGAACTTGCGCGAAGTTCGTCTTCGCCGAACTTGGGCGAAGTCCGAACCCGCCTCAACGTTCGCAGCTGCGACGGCTCATCCGATTCGAGGGAGCAAAAATGTTAAGTGTTGGCCAAAGTCCGAAGGTTGCAAAGGAACCAGACTGCGCTCAATCCTTGAGCGCGGCAAGAAAAGAAGAAGGAACAGTTCAACGCGCACTTCGCGCGAAGTTCGAACTCGCCGAAATTCGGGCGAAGTCCGACTTCGCCGACGAAGTCGGACCGCGCCCAACTTTGGGCGAAGTCCGACTACGCCTCGCTTTCTGGGCCAGTTTGGGCAAAAGTTCAAAAAATGAATAAAATATTCAAAAGGTTCTAAGCTGGGCCCAAGGCGCGTTGCGACCGTTTCAAGGTGGGTTTCCGCACCAAAGGTTCTTTCTTGAGCAGTGTGCCCGGATTGCGGCAGTGACGTCAGCCATGGCGCAGCGTCCAAGACAAAATTAATGATTGCACGTTCCTCAACGAAAAGTGCAAGCAAAAGAACATGGCACGTCTGCCGGGGCACCTTTTTCCAAACATTCTCCTGCGACCACCCAAGAAGCATAACTCGGCCGACCTACCCCCTCCTGCGCGGCATTAATGGCGCTGTCTTTATCTAGAAAAGGGGGTCGAGATGCATTCAAACATTCCAGTTGCACAGATTATTCCTTAAAAGGTGCAAATTATTCTGTGACGGCGAAATCTGCTGTAGACGCCCTGAACTTGTAATTATTGCTGATTCGGAGAGATGGACAGAGGAAAGATGCCAGTGTCAGCGCAGTCCAGCGAAAGTGGCGAACCCAAGGATTTACCGCGGCCGGGCGTTTTCAGAAGTGAAACACCGCCGGAGCGAAAGTCAAAATCCCGGCCTAAAAAAGTACAGCGTGGGCAAGCCCCACCACCTCCGGTAAATTACTTGGCGGGATACGTGGACGGCTCTTTTTCTATGAGCTTGACGAAGCTGCGGTCAAATGTGGAGAGCTGGGCTGACAAAGTTTCGCCCTCCCACCATTTCGGAGCGGCGTACAAGTCCAACCTCTTCAGATTCTTGTGCCCTCCTGTCCACCAATGCCCGGAACTGGTAGACCTAATTGTCAGACACTACAGACCAGTTACCCGGCAAATTTGCAGCTCCAGCGGTAAACCCTTGTTCACACTGCGCAGGGAGACTGTCCAGCCAGCTTTCGCCCCAGGGTTGGAGTACGACTCCAGCACAATCCTCAAAAAGATAAATTTGGGCGAGCAAGCGGGACGCTTCGCGAATACCAAACGGATGAGGGATTTCCTCAATTCAGAGCTGAACGCCCCGCTTGCAGCTGGACAGTGGCCAACCGGCCCCATGCCTTTGGCGAAATTTCAGAGCAAGTATCTATATACCATACTGGCATGGATTCTCGGTGCGACTCCGATGGTGAGTACGGCCGTACCGACTAGCGTAGCGAGAATGCCTCTGTGTGGAGAATCTTACGAACCGGCGGCGCGAGAGAAGTGGAAAGCGCCCCATCTTTTTTGGTAGGCGGATCGGGTGGCTTACGCCATTCATTCCAGCCTGGTGAAGATCCAGAAGAGGCAGTCTCCCGATTTTCGTTTCAGTTCTGTTCTAGCATGGCTTTGTTTGTACCATTTGCACCCCCTGATGCCGATCCTGAACCTAAAGAAGGTCAACGAGAGGGGAGAGCCACAGCCCGTCTACAACTGGACGGATGACTTATACCGGAAAGGGTCCTACTACAAGTTCAACTTCAACTTTCTGGGATTCGTCATGTCAGTCTTCAGTGAAAGCGAAATTCCCCGTCCCCCGAGAGAAATGACGAGCGCTTTGCTAAATCAGAAGCTCGGGGACGTTTTGAGCGACGCGAGGGAATTGTGGTCGGAATCTACGGATTCAAGGGCAAACCCCATTTGCTGCCCTATTGGTGCTCCGAGCATCTGTTCGGGATGGAGGTTGCCCGGCAGATGGATTATGTTGAGGAGTTTGGTCTAGGAAAGAAGAGAGGACAGATTTTTCAATATCCTCTTTCCTGGGCAAACGTTGAGATTTTCGAGGTAGGACAGCATGTCTACCTTGAGCGAGGGAGTTTTCCCGGATTGGCACAGGTTCTGTTGCCGCGGCGTTGGAAGTATGACCCATATGGGATAAGGGGAAAGTTCACACATCTACGCCCCGGGCGGGATATAACCGAGGATAAGTGCGATGTGGTCCATGTGGACCTTGGTGGGAAATTGAATTGATGGAAGCTTCTCCTCCCTGGCGGGATTTTTCTTTGCGAGGAGGTGACATATGACCCCAAGCGAAACCCGGACCACCGGTTCACATCTCCGGGGTTTAAAAATTTCTATCCAAGATAGCGAGGCCTTAAGCTGGTCTAAAGAAAAGATTACTTGAATCTTTGGAAGATGAGATGCCGCACGCGGCACGACAAATCCACAAGAAGGAATACGGCCGTAGATGACGACTTTTCGGTTCTCTATGACCGGCATCATGACGGTGGCGGCCGTTCGCATATCAAGGTTACGTTCCCAGAGGCCCCTTTGAGGACTATAAAGGAGGGTCTCCTTCCCAACGAGTTGTACACTTCGGCAGCTGCCGGCGTGGGCCCGACGGACATCCGAGTCGAACCAATGCGGCCCGTGGCTTCCAAGGCGGCGCCTGAGAGGGCGAAAGAATTAGTCAAGGCAACGCCCGAGGCAATCCCTCAGGCACAAAAGGCGCCAGCGCCGCCACAGAGCAGACCGGTTGCGGCAGACCCTCTGCAAGTCAAACCCCGGTACAAGTTTACCGTGGGAGCATCAGCACCTGCTTCATCTCCTTCCCCGGATCCAACCATTGTTCCAGAGGAAAAGAAAAGGAAGAGAGTTGAAAAAATCAGGCGACCTAGCACGATAGTGCGGCGACCGATCGCGAGCCGCGGCCGCGTCCTGCCGCCGCGGGGACGGTTTCTCTAGGCGGTCCCAAGCCCGCCGCCGGAACCAAAGCGCGAGACATCCCCCGGCATCGGCTCAGGGCGGAGCCCGCAGGTACGTTTGCTGCCCCCGTCTCTTTGGTCTCATCCAGTCCTACCCCCACTCCGTCTCCCGCTCAATCCGAGCAAGCTATGGCCGCATCATCCTCCCCGTCTCCACGTCCTTCTAGCGGCCCCCATTCTTTTGATCAGTTGCTCGAGAACCCTAACGTTTCCCTATCTCTGAGCACAACTCCAAACCCTTCGCCCGAAGTTAGCGCTGAGGCCGTCCATTCACTGTCACATCCTCCATCTCAGCCGCTTCAAACCCTTGCAGTATCAGCCGCCCCCATCTCCATTTCCCGGTCGCCCCCAGAAGCGGCCGAACCTTCCAGTGTCCATCCGGTTCCTCCTGATCCCATTCCCGCAGGAGAGACGTCTCAGCAGAACCCTAGGCTGGGGGAACCAGATTTTATGGACGACCTCCAGAATACAGACGACTTGCCCTTGGCAACGAGAGCTGTAGAATATTCTGTCTCTTTCCTCCAGAACACAGAAACGGAGGAGACTGAAGAGATAGCCGCCCCGGTAAAGCGCGCCAAGTACAATTTCGAGAGGAGAGTGCTTACAACGGAGAAGATAATCCCAAAAGTGAAGAAGCCTCTCCGGGAAATGACCGGGGGCGGACTACGAGCTCCAGGACAAAGGAGAAGAGCTTTGACGACATCAACAAGCAATACGAGATTCGATCGATCATGCGCAAAGGCGATAATCTCTTTGTCAAAAGTACGGAGGAGCGGGAAGAGCTTTTCGGGTTGCAAGACAAAACAAGACAGCTTGAAGAGGACTGTCCGGGTCCAGCGAGCGGCTGGAAGCGGCGCGGCAAGAAATAGATGAACTCAAAGCCCGGCTGGCCGCTTCCCGACAACAGGCCGCAACCGAAAAGCAAGCGGCCTTGGAGCAGATTTCTCGGCTCCAAGAGTCTTTGAAGACGAGCGCGATCGCAACTTGCGAGAGAGAACATCTCAAGCGACGGTCTTTTCAAAGAAGAAAGTTAAGGAGATGCGGGCTGGTTTTCTGCGGGAATGCAAGCCCCACACCTATAAGGCGATGGCGGTTACGGATTTCGCATCCGGAATCCAAGAAGTTTACGCCAGGGAAAGCTTGTGGTAGAGGAGGCCGAACGTCAGGCGAAGCAATGGCTGGACCTAGCGGTAAATCTTCACGAGCGCGAGCGCAACGGCCTCCAATTTTCTCCCGTGTCCTCATTCGCTGCAGAATGGGCAGGTGCAAGGGTGACCTTGCACAAATATTTCAAAAAATTTGAAGAGGTGAGAGTGGCCAGACGAATGCTAGACGCATTCGTACATGAAAGAGACATTTGTTTGGCCCCCTTTCGCGCTCTTTCTGAACTAGGGTGCCCAGGTTTTGTTGAGAATGGCGAGCTTCTCACCCTAGATCAGGTGAAAAGGAATTGGCAGTCCTTCGAAGCAGATACAGCTGAAATTGATAGCTGGACTGAGCCAATTCAAGACAATCAAGTCACTCAGATGGTGTCCAAATATTGCAAGATCAGCTCCTACTTCCAGGAGTTAGAGAAAAGATACCTCACCATCGACCTGCACGCGGTCGCTGCTTTCCACGCAGCATTAGAAGATGTAGCTGACCGCCGGCCATTCGAGGCGAAGCCTGGCGCCAAGCCCAGGCCGCATACACTCGCATCTGCGAGGCAGAAGCAAGAGATGGAGAGCTTTCAGAAGGTGATTCTGAGGAGGCAACTGACAAAGATGAATCTGAAGAACAGTTGCCGCAAGGAGAACAACTAGAGCAGCAAAAGGCGGGGGAGGCAAGTTCCTCTGCACCCAAAGGATGAAGGCATGGATTCTTTGCGCCGAGGCGAGCTCGACACCCCGCGAGCCGCCAGAAATGTTGTCACATTTTGCACGGGGTGCAATGTTTTCAAGTTTGTAACAGTGCTGCTCTTCTTTTTCCCTCTTCCTCTATTTTCCTTTCTTCTGCTCTCCCTTCCTCTTTCTTTCCCGCATTCTCTTTCTTTCCCCCTTTCTCGGAGCCCCTCAGTTGATTTTCAAACTTTCCGGCCAAGTTACCTGAAAAATGGCTAAGTGTGGGTGCGAAGTTCGCACTTCGCCCAGTTTTGGTGCGAAGTCGCACTTCGCCCGGTTTGGTGCGAAGTCGACTTCGCCCTCTTTTCAGGCGCACCTTGCAAGCGCGGGCGACGAGAAGAATGATAAGTCTTGGAGCAAGTCCGTACGGCGGCGGACACCGATTTTCACTGTGCGCGATCCGACTTCGCGGCGAAGTCGGAGTGCGCCCTTGACGAGTGCGCGGTGGGGAGACAAACTCGAGAATTTGACCAAGGCATGAAGGCCTTCCCGGCCTGCTTGTTCTCCGCCCGCGCAACCCGAGACGCTACGATCCCAAGCGAAGTTGGACGAACCGCCTTCCAAGGCAGACACGTGTCACACAGCATCATCCATCACACGACAAGTGTCCAGCTCCGGGATTTGGGCCGAAACGTGCCGAGCAAAAGGACGAGCATGGGCTGCACTGCCTATGCCAGTGACCTCATTTAAAGCCGATTGGAGGTTCTACTTGCTCCAGCTACCCGCATCACTTGCCGAAGTAAAGTTCAGACCAACACACCGCCACGAAGCTGTCCAGCTTCCAGGAAGACCATGTTGCGGGTACGGTCCGGTCCGACAAAAGGTCGGCATTTGCGGCTCTTTCGCCGCTTTTGTCGGCTTATGTTTGGTAGGGACCTTGTGCCCATTAATGTAACGGGAGGGACTCGGGCTATAAAAACCCACCATGAATTCATTGTAAAGGGTGGAAGGGGAATGTACGTTAGGGAACCACTTGTGCCTATTGTAACCGTGCTACGCTTATAAATATAATCTGTATGCTTGGTTACATTCTGCTGTCTCTATTTTTTATGCTGCCTTTCTTTATATTCATGCCTAAGGCTAACCTGTGTCACGGCTCGTTGATTCATTTCAGCATTTGGTGATCAGGTGCCTTTAGCATCGCTTGTACGAGCATTTTACGTACTTAATAGTTTAAAGGATACATAGAATAGATGTGGTAGCGGTTCCATCGGTTATGTGTTACGTTGCTTGGTCCGTATCACGGTGATTGATGCGCTCCCGTCTTGTTAGTTCCTTGTAGGGAATGTACGTTAGGGAGCCATTGAAGGCTGTGCGGTTAAATTCTCTACGTCACACATATGCACAGCTCCGATATCTCTAGGTTTGCTTTCTACCCATGTTAGTGTATGTATCTGGTGATTGATGCATTGCCGTGCTTTGTTAGTTCCTTGTAGGGAATGTTTGCTAGGGGATCATTGAAGTTGTGCATACACTGCTTAGGTATCGGAAGTACACATAGATTTTGCAGTTCTTAGTCATGCTTTGTGTTTATAATGCAGTAAGTAGCGGTAATTGGTGTGTTCCCGTACTGTTAGTTCCCCCCACCAACCTCCACGTATATTTGTAAATTCCTTTCTGTTCATTTATCTCTTTCCTGTACTCTTAGCTTAAATCAGAAAACCCCCAAAAGGAGCCGGCCTTCTCCGGAGATTGGCTCGGAAGGCATCTCTTCCTTCCGGCCTTTCATGCTGGTGGGCGAATCTGGGCGCATTAACCCAAAATCCTTTCCTCATGGCAGATTCGTAACCAACACTACCCTCATTCAAGCTAACTCGAAGTTTCATCTACTGCAACTACCCTCATTCAAGCTGACTCGAAGTTTCATCTACTGCATTGCCACGTAGCTGCCAAGTTTTCAGGAGGAACTTGCTGCAAGTACAGTCCATATCTGCAAAGGTCAACATCAACCGCTTTTTTGCCGCTTCTGTCAGCTTTGTCAGCTATTGTCAGGTCTGGGATCCTGTGCCCGAAGTTGTAATTGGGGGGAAATTGAGCTATACATAGCTGCGCCATATCATTGTAAAAGGTGGAAGGGGGATATACTGCTAGGGAACCATTGTAGCTGTGCATTTGCTTCTAAATACAAAATACACTTGGCTCTATTGACTGTTCTTGTTCTTTATGCTGCCTCTATTTAGCATTTCTGCCTCATGTTGCTTATGTTATTGCTTACTGTTATTCTGCTATCTGGATATCGGTATTTGATAGTTAAGTATTCCTGGAATGCATAGTTAGAGGATACATAGAATGAATGACATCAGTAGTTTCTGTAATGTATTATGTGTTTAGTTGCTGTTAGTAGTGGTGATTGATAGTTGTGCTGCTTATCCTCCCCACCCAATGCAAATACATTTATATTTCTTTCTGCATTTATAATTTCTTTCCTGTACTCTGATCTGATAGACAACCGAGAAAACATAGGAAACTGGCCTCCTTCGGAGATTGGCACGGAAGGCATTCCTTCCTTCCGGCCTTTCAATCTGCTGGGCGAATCTAGGGCGCATTACACTAAATCCTATCTTAGTGGAAGATTCGTAACCACAGTTTCTCTGGCACGCCCGGTGGGACACGAAAGTTTCCCACCCAAAACAGAATCGAAGCATTAGTGTTCGCTTCATTGCTGTTAAATCAAAACACCTGGCGACTCTGCAAGTTCCTGAATATCCTCTGAGTCCGTGAGACCGGTCCAAGCGCCTTCATGCATACAAGAAGGTGGAGAGCAAGGAATTCGAGAAACCAGCCTAATCTCTACGAAATTGAGATCAACGCTCCTGGAGAGCGCGTAAGGCTGGCTGACTACCAAGATCGCATAGACAAATCCACAGCGAACCGCGGCTAAAGGACACAAAAACGGCTAAGGCATCAAACCTTCGAGTTCGCTCCGGCTGCCCAGCGACTCCCAGCCTCGCAGCAGTTCCTGGCGATTCCCAACTTCGCCCCATTGTCAAAGCGACCGTCGGCTTCTCCTCATCCCCAGCGATCGCCAACAGGTTCGGATGTATGAAAACTACTAAGGCAAGGAAGGGGCTCCCAGGTTCGCTCCAGCACCAAGCAATTCCCGTCATCACTCCTAATCGCCAACGAACCCCAGCATCGGCATTTTTCCGAGAGAGAAGGTGCCAAGACTAAACGCCCCAATTTCGCTCCACTCCTGAGCGACTCCCAAGATCGTTCCTGCCCCTATGCGACCCCCGAGTTTACTCCTTCATCGAGCGATTGTCGTCATCGCCCCGCCATTCCAGCGAACCTTGGCTATAGAATTCCCAAGACATGAGGCTCCCCCAGGTTCGCTCAAAGTAAAGTTTCTCAGGTTCGCGCAAACGCTAAGCGATTCTCAGCATCGCTCTCCTGTAGCGGCGATTCTCAGCATCGCTCTCCTGTAGCGGCGATTCTCAGCATCGCTCTCCTGTAGCGGCGATTCTCAGCTTCGGCCTAGGCATGGGCGACTCTAGGCGGGGACAACAGAATTTCAAGCGGACTCAGGAAGAGGGATAGGTGGTGGCTTAAAGGGCATTGATGGCACACAAATCCAGGTTTCGGCCCATGTCAGGTCCCTTAAGCACTCCAAGGGGTAAACCGCACCTGCTGCATTGATGAGACATGCCTCCTCAACTGCAAGGATAGTCCGGAGCCATTCTAGACACGGGTGAGCCGTACTCCAGGTACGCTGACAGCTGATAGAGGTTAAATCCCAACTGCTCTGGCAGTTTTGGGGATCCGAGCATCAATGTAATGGGGGGAAAGCTCTCCTATAAAAGGGAGTTCATTTCAATGTAAAAGGGGGGAACATATTGCTAGAGAGCTGTTGTATTCAAACTTTTGCATCAATACTAAGAATCCTTGGCTCCGACTCTGTATCTTCTTTGTATGCTGCCTTCTGTGATTATTTCTGCTATTGTCATTTATTTTTCTGATTGCTGTAATTCTGCTATCTGGATTTAGGCATTGGAAATTAAGTGAACCTGGAATTCTCACTAAGGATACATAGGGAAGTAAGCGCAGTGTTGGTTTCTGTTTCATTCTTTGTGTTGATAGCTGCTGGTTTGTGTAGAGATTGGTGATTGTGCTGCTTGTTCTTCCCCACTGTTACTGCTATGCAATTTACATTTCTTTCTGCAATTTTTAAATCTCTTTCCAGTTCCCTTATCTAAAACCCCAGTTAGAATAGAATAGGAGCCGGCCTTCTCCGGATATTGGCACGGAAGGCATCTCTTCCTTCCGACCTTTCAAGGTTGGTCCGGGTCTAGGGCGCATACGCAAATCAAACCCTTTCCTGGGGCGGATTCGCTGACCAACAGGTACCAATACCCGATACAAGTACCTAGTGAGGGGACATGAGTCTCCAGGTAACTGCACAAAATATATGCTTGTGCAAAATGAGCAACTGGTTGAAAGACAGAGTTGTTGCACCCTCCTCTAGGGGAGAAATAAGTAATAGATTGGCAGATTTGTTGAGCAGCTCCAAATGCAAATGGATTTGTTAAAGAAGTCTAGGGAAAAAAAGAAGGAAACTTAACAAGAGAAAAAAGAAGGAAACTCCAAAGTGCCATAGTGGAGTCCACAATCACAGACAGGATCAAAAGGAATATATTTTAGTTGAGTGATGGAAATACCATGCAGACTGCAATGACCAACAATACATTGAGTGAAGTGTGAATTGATGATGATGTGATCCAGGAGACCATTCATCAATTTGCAAAGTTTCACTCATAGACTTCTGATTCAACTATTAGTATGTGATGTCCCATGTATGAGCATGACAAGAAAGACATCTAAGAACCATGTGAAGACTTGAAGAGGTCTTCACCCTCTAAGGAGGGGTTTTGACAACATTTTAAGAGCAAAAGTTCAAAGTTGACAATGCAAACAAAGAACCAGAGGAACTAGAAGATAATTCAAGTCAGAAAAACTATCCTGTATTAATGAGCATATAATCACACTGGAGTCTTTCACACAAATGGAAGTGGAAGATTACTCCAAAATACAACCCTAAACTCTTCTTTAAATAATGTGGGAAACGTTCACCTATGTTCACCTATTTCTATATCTATGCTCTTTAAATTAGAAAACACTGTCATGAGAAATGACACATCTCAAAGGAGTTACAAGAGTGAGCAGATAATAATATAAAAATAGGTTATCCTTATAACATGCTATGACAAGAATATGTGCAAAGCATACTAGCTATGGCGTTAAATAAGAAATACATAGAGTGAAGACACGTGACAGACGAGTCATAAAAGGGAGAGAAATGAAATGAAATGAAATATTATTAATGTCCGCGGTGGGCCAAAATAAGACCCAAGGGACTATAAGAAGTACAATAATGACTGCCAGCTAGCAGGCTAAAAAGCCCAACAAAGAAAAGAACTAAGAAAAATACAAGATCAAACCCGACAAACGGGCCAAAGAGAAAGGGAAAAGAAAAGAAAAGGGAGAGCGAGAGGGAGAGGGCTGCGGTCCAACAGAGAGAAGTGCATGCCAAGAAGAACGGAGAGAGAGAAGGAGGGGGAGGGAGCAGCCCAGGAGGGGCAAGCTCCGAGAATCCCCCAAAAACTAATCTCTCCTAACGATCGAGGCCGAAGTACCGGAGCTGAAGAAGTCCATGATATGTCTCTGCCCATTGCTAGTTCGGAACCCTGACAAACTGTTGGTGCGCTGTCTAGTGACCCTGGTTCTGTTCAAACTGGATGGTGTGGGGCGTTTCCGGTCGAAGTCACCTGGTCCGTCGGAGTTGGTGAAGTATGTTGTGATGAGCCGATGTTGAGGAGGGTGAGATCCATTTGGAGAACTTTTATGTCGTCGAAGCTGAGTTATCTCCCTAAGAAAGAGTGCGAGACAACGCTGGTCCGGGTATATGAAGAAGGTAGAAACACATCGAGAGTTGTCCCTGAAAAGGCAATGGAACCTACCCCGGATCTCATAATAAATGGGACAACAAAAAATGAAGTGATGCGGGGTCTCAACTTCACCCAAGGAGCAAAACAAGCAAATCCGCTCCTCCATCGGAAGATGGTGATCTGACTCAATCCGGAGTTGGTGAGAACACACCCTGAGTTGCCCAATAGTGATCCGAAGACTATGCATTGTGTGTTGCTGGAAGGTATTGTGGAGGAACTATTCTGCCCTCCTGTATCCGTAAGAAGTGCTCATGATAGAAAGACGGCTTGGGGGAAAGAGGGGCAACATGAGAGATCCATGTGCATACGGTGTACTGGAGACTAACATCCTTCCGAATCTCGTGGAGCATCTTCTCCTTAGTAAGCCGAGAGGGGGGAGAACCCCCAAAGAATAAGGGGGCAGCCTGTCTATTTGTATCTGAATGCTGGCCAGGAGAGTAGAAACCTGAAAATACCAGCTCCTCCGGCCTCCCCGAGAACTCGGAGAGAGTTCCATCGAGGAGCGAAGGGCGAGGTAAGGGTACCGCTTGCAACCCTCAGGGGTATCTCCGAAAGTACGGATCCTGTGAAGATAACCGATAATCAGGAAGATAATCTCAGGCTGGAGAGGAGAAGCCCCAAACTCCGCCAGAATAATAGAACGAGGGATTGTTCCCTTGCAACGAATGAATCGTCGAAGAAAGAGTGTACGCACTCGTTCAACCCGTGACCACTCAGTCGGGCCAAGACTAGGGCCCCAAACCATTGACCCATAAGTAATAGTTGGCTTGACCAAAGCGTCAAAGATCCTCATCTTCACAGGTATATCCTGAAAATGTGCTTTGAAGCAATTCCTCTCTAGCAAAGACAGAGTTGCATACCCCTTACACACCCGGACCTAGGCGGCGGGTTTCATACCAAAAGTGGGACCAGTGAAAAGAACCCCCAAATACACATAAGAGGTGGTGATTTCGACCTCCTGGCCCTGGAAAAGGAAGTGGAGATGGGATAGAGCCTCTTTGGTAGTATTGAATACCATAACCTTGGTCTTAGAAAGATTCACCGTCAACTGTCTCGAGTCACAAAAAGCGGCAAGTGTGTCCAGATGACGTTGAAGCCCCTCAGGGGATGAGGCCAAAAGAACAACATCATCAACAAAGAGGAGAATAGAAATCAACACATGGTGAAGAAGGCAACCATCCTACGGGTGAGCGTTCTCCACGATAAAAGTCTCAAGCTCGTCGATAAAGATCCCAAAAAGTGTCGGCGAAAGGGGGCATCCCTGTTTCACTCCTATGGTGCTAAGAATATTGGCTGAAAGCCCTTGAGGGGAGCGAAACCGACCTTTCACAGTCTCATATAACCGTGTAACCGCTGTCAAAAGCTGCCCGAGAGATGCCAATTGATCGAAGCCTCTCAAGAAGTAAATGTCGAGGCACCGTGTCGAAAGCTTTCTTGAATTCTACAAAGCAACAATAAACCTTCGAGGAACTGGAACGCGCCTCCTCAATAATAGCTCCGAGGACTAGAATGTGATATGTGGTCTGATGATCTTGCCGAAAACCAGCTTGGCCAAGAGCACTGAAACCCCCCTCCTCCAACCTTCGAGAGAGAAGCACATCCAATGTTGTGGCATAGAGCTTGGCAAAGATATGCCCAATCATGATAGTCCTGTAGTTATTGGGTTCATGGGGATCACCTGCCTTATGAATGGGGTGAATGATATGCTTGAGTCCAGGACTCAGGAAACCCAGAAGCAAGACAACAAGATTAAAGAGATCAGCAAGGGGCCCAACAAGAGGGTCAATACCATGCTTCAAAAATTCCGCTTGTAACCCATCCAAATCTGCTGCTTTGCTTGTACAGAGTTTCCAGATAGCCTGCCTGACAAGACCAGTAGAAAAGAGGTGGCACGAAGAGGGGGGAGGGAACAGAAATACGAGGCTGATTTGGGATGGTATAAAGGGAAGAGGCATGGATGGTCCAAGAGGAAAGATCGATCCCATGAGTAATCCGATCACGGGGGAGGATAAGGCGCCAGAAGGATTTAGGAGATTGCTGAAGGGAGTGGATAAGATCAAGTCGATGTCGAGAGAGGAAGAGACGCTTCTTCTTTCGAAGAAGCATCCTATAGTCTTTGTGAGAAATGGCATGGGGCTGGGAAGGATTTCGAATGGCATATTTCAACCTTCGGTGGGCAGACTTACATTCCTCATCATACCAGATGTTCATGGGGCAATGACCAGGGGGACGAGGACGAGGGGGAGGACGAATAGTGTGGGGGTATGATTCCAAAGCAGCCTTCCAAATAGTTTGGACCAAGCAAGCAGAACGATCGGAAACATCGGAAAGAGAAGACACCTTGGGGAGAACATGACGCAACCGGTCCATGTAGGTAAAGGAATAATAATAGTCAAAGTCTATAGTGACTCGAGGGACTGAAGGGGAGGGAGGAGGGGGAGGAGTAACAGTGGATAACGTAAGAGAAAGAACTGAATGATCGGTAAGGGGAGGAGGGTGATCAGAGACGTTGAATCGGGAAATGAATGGAATGAGGGTGGTAGAGGAAATAGCATAGTCGACGACACTGGCTCCACCACTATGAGGAAAGCAAGTAAACCCACTAGAATCTGGAAAACAAGATATACCATTGAGAAGAACTAGCCTGTTGGATTCACCCAACTCAATAAGATGCTTACCATAAGCAGTCACCTGTGTGTCGTTGGAGGTTCGAGCAAAACCAAGGTCCTCAAGATCCAATTCCTGAGTCTGCATCTCATCGGTTGTGAGGTCATGAAGAGAAACCTGCATAGGTCCGGTCCGAGCATTGAAATCTCCCAACAAAAGTATCTCCCCTGAAGCCGAGTATCTAGTAATGTCCTCATAGAGATCCTGGAAAGGGTCCCCGTCCGTGTGAATAACAAAATTGGACGTGGTGGGGGGAAAGTAACAAGTGGCAATGTAGATATCCCAAAGAGGTGGGTGACGAAGGATTTTAATCCATAAAAACCTGGAGTGGGGGTCAGTCGAAACCAAGGAAACCGAACCCTGGAGAGAGAAATAAAAATATGGTTCTTGTTCTAAAGTACATACCCTCATGACCCAAAATCAAATAATAAGCCTTGCCACTAACTTAGAGCATAAAAGATAACAACTCTAAACATAGAAATACAACATTGTTTCTAACAGGAATGTGGAAATCATATTGGGATGCCCTTCATACATAATAGTTAATATACCATTATCATATATTTTATCAAAAATAAATTATAAAATTGTGTTCTCTTCCAATTGCATGTTTTTTCCCAATCATCAACTAAAGCATGATTTGTATAGAATCAGCTAATTTCATTTGTGATACTTGTCAAAATTTGTTTCTCAATCAGTTTCTCTGTCTATAGACAGAAATTCCTCTGTTCCTGGTGTATTTTTCACTAAAAGCAAAATTGCAACCAAGGCAAAGACCAAATTTGTGGGACAACATAGAGTGCAAATAAAGCATTAAGCTTTTGAACAAAAACATATTGAATTTCAAATTTATAAAGTAACAAAGCACGAAAGCACTCAATGGAGTCTGTAAACAAAAAAAAAGGCCAATCATGGTTTGACACAAATCATTTTCTGAGAGTAATCATACTTGAAGACAACCACCAACCTAGCAAAACAAAATATACTGGCTTAACCATATCCTGTACTTTTTTTTTGACATTGGTAAATTTGGAGCTTGAAACCCTTCATAGATGGTATCTTCATGGATTAGTAGTTATTGAGATAGTTATTGAGATACATACATAGTTGATTCTTAGGCTGCTCCAACAGAAAAATAACTCTTTCAATGACACAGTAGCTAAGCTTTGAGATCATTATTTCCAAAGCTTTTACATTTACCAATATAAATCTCTCTCTACAATGTTAATAATGGCCCACATAACTTAAAACAATACCACATCAGACAATTACCATCACAAAGTGGAAAAATTACAAAATATGTTAAGACTTAAAACTATTTTAAGAGCTTACACTTGGATGATTCTTCTTCATCTTCATCGCACCATTTGTTCCAATCAACCTTGATATATGGAGCTGGTTTTTCATCAGATTTCAGTAGCCTCTTCCACCATCCCTTTTCTTCTTTGGGCAACGTACAAAATATGTTCCTAAGTCCAATGTTTACCTTGCTGTCCTGCACAGTAAAAAAAATGCCGAGAGAGGTCCACACCACATTTTAGCAGAATGTATAGTTAGGAAATCTTTATTATGTCCTCCAAGTGCCATAGTCAAACCCAAACAAGTCAAGATAAAATAAGAACAAAAATTTGTTGAGACGTAAGAAATTAATTAGGAAATCTCCTATCAATCATCCTATTCAGTGGACATAATAATAACTGCTGCATTAGCAATAGGCAGAAAGTTTGAGACAAAACTAAAGGACTCTGATGACACAGAGGAAAAATCATTAATAGATGTCACTGAATAACATAAATTGTGTCCAAAATGAATGCACTGAAACCATAATGAAGTATATTTGTGCAATCAGAAAAGGCAGAAGATTTGAAGGTCATCATTCTTAAAGGAAAGCTTTACCTGAGGATTTATTTTCCCAAAAAGCTCCAGTTCAAAATCAAATGGTTCACCATGAATGCCCGTTGCAGAAAAGCTGAACTTGCCATCCGGTTCAGGCTTGAGATTAACATTTTTAGCATCAGGCAAACATATTGTCAGGTAAATTCTGTCAGACCGTTGTGCCCAAAGAACTTCAGGGTGGCGACTGCACAAAAGGAAACATAAAGTCATGTTTTTCTCCTACAATTTAAAAATCAGCCATTATCTTCCTCAAGTTTTGCAATGAGAAAGCTGCACTATATGTAAACCCAGTTGATGACAATAAACAGGTGAATTCTACACTAACAAATCAATGGAACAAAACATCTTTAACATTACATCAAAGAAGCATATTAAAATAATATATCCATAAGACAACATTTACCAACCTTCCACCAAGTTTGAAGGACTATGACAGACATGGATCACAGAATGAGTTTCAAGGACAGTTAGAGAAACCCCCAATTTTCAGAAGGCGGCATAGGGGATGTGTTGGTCAAAAATCTGCCTTAGGTATGAATGATCTATTCATGCGCCCTAGACCCGGCCAACATTGAAAGGCTGAGAGGAAGAAATGCCTCCCGTGCCAATCTCCAGAGATGGGCTGGTTCCCTTGCTATTCTAACTGGGGGGATTTGAGGATAGAGAACAGGAAAGAGATTAAATGACTGAAAGGAATGGGAAATATGGCCACAGGCCAGATAGAACAGGGGTGATGAACTAACAACACGATAACTTAACTGTACGTCGAATCAAATAGCACTCAATACAGAAAACTAACAGAAATTAAAACTAGGCATCTAACATGCATAATCTCCAGGGCTATTCCAGGGTTCACGATTTATCAGAAGCTAAATCCAGATATTAGAATTCAAGCCTACAGACAAATCAGAGAATTTAATAGAAAATAAGCAATAGAAGACATACACACAAATAGAAGTCCAGAGTTAGAGCCAGACATTCTCTGTATTGATAGCAGAATTCAAGTTACAGCAAGCTTCTAGCAAACGTCCATCGTTTTACAATAAAAGAGCAGGCTTATATAGGGAATTCTGCCGCTTGAAACATTAAAAGCACACCCATAATACATCGTGGTGGCAAAGAAGATAAGAATTGAGGGATAAACACTCATCAAACAGTAACCAGGCATGGGCCGAAATTGATGACTCCCCAAAATGCAGCTGCACCCCTTCAATGCGCTGACAATTTTAGCTTGCTGGCGCTGCCTCCTTACTTGCTGGAACCGCCTCCGTGAAAGATAGGATCCTGAAATCCTAGAAGCATTGAGTCTGGAAGGTTCCCGAACCAACTGCGTTTAATCAGATAAGGATGCGTCGTGTCTGCTGTTGAGGAGCATTTATGAGGGAGTTCTGACCGAAGTGGGGAGAGCTGGACCGAAACGGGCATGCTAGATGCAAGTCCTATCCATGTTTCGTTGTTTTCTGGCCCGAAACGGGCTTGCGCTCCTCAGCTGCAGTGAAACAACTTGCCATTTTGGGGGGCAATGCAGGCATTGAAAGGTCAAAGGCTAAAGCGCTGCCAGTTACTCCCGAAACTGCCTTGCGCTTGAAAGATGGAGCGAAAGCACCATGCTGCATTGGGAGGGACGCCAGAGTTGAATGGTCAAAGGTTAAATCGCCACAACCTGGAGTGAAAGTGCCTTGCGCTTGAGAATTTGAGCGAAGCTGCCCGGAGCTTTGGGAGGTGTGCTGGCGTTGAAAGTCAACGGGGGAAGCGCTCCTTTCAAGTCTGAATTTGCCTTGCGCTTGGGGACGAGAGAAACACCTTGGCGCTCATCTTCATTCTTTCCTTGGGAGTTGCGCTGCGCTTTGAAAAGTCAAAGGACGAAGCGCACATTTTAGGCCTGAAATGGCCTTGCGCTCCTCAACTGGAGCGAAACAGCCTTGCGCTATACTTAGTCGTTTTTTCATTGAAACTTGATGCTGCACTTTGACTAGTCAACATGCGCTGCGCTCTTGAGGAAGGGCGCAAAGGCATAGCGCTTACTTGGCATTGCGCTCACTTTGCAGCGTGCAAAGCATTGCGCTCACCAGGAATTTTTCCTTGAAGCTGAGCTTCATTGCTTTCTGGCCCGAAATGAGCCTGCGCTCTTCTTCTTCTTCAAAACCAACTTGTACCCAGGGGCATGGCGCGAATCACCCTCGCTCTAAACAGAGAAAGCCCTGCACAATAAGTAAACAGAAACAGCTGCACATTGCTTTAGGCGTTGCCAAAAGACTTCGACAGTAAAACGCAGGAGAGAGAAAAATGCATTTTGAATAATGAAAACAGAGTTTCTGAGAAGCAGAAATTACTGGACATCAAAATGCACAATGTTGCAGAAATGTCAACAGGATGGTAAGGTTGAACATTATAAGAAAACATATACACAGTTATCAAAAATAAAATATTAGATCTTTTACAGATTTACAACAATTCATAAACCATTGAAACAAAATGTAACATCCAATTCACAAAACTGGGTTTTTTAAACGAGTTTTGCACAACCTTTTAAAAACTCAAAAATGTTGTAATTGGTCTTTAAGTATGTTCTTCATATTTTATTATTGAATGAACTATGTTCCATAACGTTTCTAGGACAGGGATGTTGCAAGACACTGGAACATGTTTCCTAGACAATGGGGCACATTTCTGGGATGGCGTCAAGCTGGCAAGACATATTCTTGAGATGGCAGGACACATATCCAAGGCAAATGTTGAAGCCTGGGATACATCCCCTTGGAATATAGGAATGAATGAAATATCTTTAATTTCATCCATAGGAGGCCCTATAGGATCTATTAAATGGAAAAGAAAAAAGGAAAATATATTACATAAGATAAAATAATTTTATTAATGTCTGTGCATGGAAAAAGTAGGCCAATCGGACTTGCTGAAAAGAGTGTACTACGAAAATAAACTAAACTAGAATAAATAATCTAGTGTAAAGTACACTAAAGTGGAACAACTATATGGAATAAAATTACAGCCTCAAGGGTTACCCAAACTGGATAAATCCTAACATGCTAAAGTGATGACGAAGAAAGAGCCAACAATTGAGGTAAAAGAGAGAGAAAGGAGCTTCAATGGATCCAAGCGCCAACAATAATTTGTAGTGGGATGTAAAGTGGAAGCATAGTTGTCATCATCACCATCTCAAAAGGGCTAATGCGGCCAAGAGTATTGGGACCTAGTTGGATAATACTAGGACACATAGTTTGACCCCTCAAGTCTCTTCTAGCATCCATGGCAATAGAAGAAGATAGGAAACTGGTAAGTTGGCAACTCCTTAGTATGTAAGGCATGACTGAAACCCGATGCCAAAGAATTATAGTCCTATCTTATTGCATGTAAGAAAAAGAAAGAACCCAATCCCTAGGAGCCACTTTTGTATGCAAACAAGGGCACACAAATCTGTCATTTAACACTATGGAGATTTGTAGTTTCAAATGAACACTTAATACTCTTGATTGCAAAGATAAAATTAAGAGAATGAGGTGATTAATCAAGTAGTTGACAATCCCCCTTATAATAACTAACGTCGAAAAGTGATAGCTTGCTTAAGGTATATAGCCAAGAAGTGGCAAGAAATCCACCTGAGTCTCTATACAAGGAATAGTACCTCCCTTGAATATCATAATAAACAAGACACCTAAAGATGAAATGTTCTTTAGTCTCCACCTCCTGAAAAGAGCAAAGAGGACATATCTTATCCTCTTGAGGAATATGGTGATCTGTATCCACTCACTACTGACATGAGCTCATTTTGAGTTGACTAGGAGGACTTCTAAAGTTGTGTCTAGTGTTGCTAGATATAATCAAGACGAGTAATAATGTCATTCTCAATCCTCATGAAATGTTTAATGTAGAAGGCCAACTTAGGACTAAGAGGCTGAGATGGAGCAACCCAAGTGATTTAAATATATTGTCGATAAAAAGTATCTCTGATTGCTTGATTAATCACCCTCTTATCAAGAAGAAAGTAGTGGGGAGGAGCATTCAAAGAGTAATTGAATGGAAGTAGTCAATCTATGGTGATGCCAACTAACTAAATAAGAGAAATAACTTACAAGTACCATTCACGATGATGATGAAATATGCTCCTATAGGTAAGCCATTTTGAGAAGCAAAGCACCTAATATAGGCATCTCTCTCGACTTGAGGTACAATCACTCATGGATCAAAGCATAGTTACAAAAATCCCAATTTAATCCCGATCCGATCCAATTTTTTGCAATTCAGGAAGGTTGCTGATTGAATCAACATTGGAAATCAGCGATTTTTCCCCATTATTTCCAAAAGATCGGGACTACGACGAAAAATCAACTGAGATTGCATAGGTAGAGGAAATGTTATAAATTTGTTTTTTTTTTTCATTTTTACCTATTCCAACCGGAGAGAGGGGTCTACCTGCTACCACACCAAACAAAACACGCTAGTGCATCCTAACAGCTGATTTTTTGCAGTTTGAAGGAATCCGGCAGCCACCAACAACAATGCTATACATTATTAACTAATGAAATTCTCCATAAAAAGATGTTGAACTATTAGTCCAAACTTATTGCTCAATTTTTGTTATCCTAGAAAGAAAATATCGGTGTTGCAAACATTGGAACTAATGGGCATAGTGAAACTAATTGTTACACAAAGCCTAAAACACCTTGTGAAAGACAAATTTGAAAGCCTAATATCAAAAACACCATTTAAGTTAAAACCAATCGCAATCATCATTTAAATTAATTTGTTGGTGTTTTATTCAGCCTATGAGTTGTTGAAGTCCCAAATTAGTAATTATAGCATCCTTTCTGCACCAAAATGCAAACAAGGAGAAAAATTCAGTTCAAACAGTGAAGGTATTAATGGTTTTGTCATTGAGGTTTTGAGTCCCTGCCACGAACCCCGTGGAGACGTTGCCCATAGACCCTGCCCTGGATCGCGATAGGGTACACGCGAAGGGTGATGCCCCTCGACCTCGCAAGGAGCATTGTCCCTGACCCTGCAAGGGGGCTCCCACCCCCTTGACCCCAGACACAAGTGGCGACAGGCCTTAGCAACCAAGGCATAAGAAGAGTCACAGGCACTGCGACAAAGAGATACTAAAGCTTCTACTAGGGCAAAGGGCAAAGTCATTCAAAGATCTTGAGGCATTGTGGTTGTTAAGACTCATGACACATTTTGTAGTTTGTACCTTTTTTATACAATAAGCAATACAAGAATATTTGAATATTGGACCCATTAAAATTTCTTTATTTAAAATGTGTTTCATAGATAGCGATGAGAATTCCCCATGATGAGGGAATGATAGTTAGTGGAAGGAGAAATGGCAATGTTTCATAGACTACATTTGTGACGGCATCACTCCAATGACAACAGCACGGCTTAGATGACAACGATCCGATGGTGATCAATATGACGATCAAGCTTCAAACGACATCTTCATGACGGCATCCAACAAGACGACACTCAACATGATTGCATCTGACATGATGGCATGGCAGTTCGTCCTAATGTCAACAGCTAGGTTGATGGCGTCGATCTTGTACGTCGACAATCCAATGTCGACGTTGAATACTATATGACGACGTTGGCTGCTAGAGGTTTGCAACTTCTGCTCGCTCGCTTGAAGGTTCCTTGAATCCGGTCTTTGTCTAAGCGGTTATACCTGCAACACTTACAACATGGAAACACGAATCTAACATAACACCAACATCATGCAAAGACACAATTTGGCAACAAGTGAATGATCTTGCATTATCAATGGCATGTTGTACAATTATAGTTTGTGACTGTAACAATGCTACGCCCAACCTTATGCTATGATAGTCTAGCATCTTTCTCTCATACATAGACTTGCTTATGAATGGAATGCCTAGATTGAATTGTAAGGGGTCTATTTATACCTTAGCCCTTGTAGTTATCAAAACCACTTCAAGGTGACGTGACAAAAATACCAGAACTTCCTATCCTAAACAGCCTTAATCAAAATAATAATTAACATAATTGTTAATCTTTTACAATGATGATTGTATTTGCATTTCGTCTGAATTTCCTTTACATTTCATTTAGACCACATTTCCATTACATTTCATTTTATTGCAAAATGTGTAGACCTTTTTACAAACACTTTCACTTTTTCTTAGTGTTGTTGTCTACATCTATCCTCCCCTTTACATTAGTCGATGTCCTCAGCGACTTCCTACATTGTTCCGCTGGAGTTTTTGCCTCTTTTAATTCTGACGCGTGCAGACTTCCTAATTCTTGAACACGAATCTTGTAGGCTTCTCGTTCATCTCGTAGTTTCTTGGCATAGCTATAGTACTTGGCCCATTCCACACCATAGGCATTGGCTCTATCCTCCATTACTTGCAATTGCTACAAGATTTCTTCTTCTCGTTTGGCAAAAATTTCTTTCATTTTGTGTTGCGTCAAAGTTGAGAAAGTCTGTTTCTTTTACTCCAACTCATTCTGCAATGTTGCTTCTTGTTGTTGTGTCTAAGCCAATTCCTTTAGCAACGCTACCTCTACTTTGTCTGTTCAAGCTCCTTCAGCAAAGCTTCTTCGCGTTGATTGTTTTGGGCCACTAGTTCTTCTTACTATTGTTGCGATAAAATATTTGTCGATTGTCGTTGCAGCAGTTTGGCTTCCATCTCCACAATGATATTTTCCCTTTCCTTGATTTGCTCATTAAGATTATTCAGTTCTTTTTGAGTTGCCTAAATCTGCTTCATGGTTTCAGTCAACTGAGCAATGTCGTCATTCACCTGTTGTTCAGCTTTCTGCAACTTTTCCTCTGATTCATGCAATTTGCCTTCAGTCTCTTGCAACTTCTGCACAAGGTTCTATTTCACCAAGTGTAGTTGCTTAATCCCTTCAGCTAGCCAGTATATTAAATGTGCCACAAAATTCATATGGCCATACATCGGGAATAACTTCGGTACCAGTTCTACCTGTTGCCTTCTTCCCTCAATGCTTGTAGAAGATGCATGATTCCCATGACCCAATATGTAAATTTGAGTGGGCTCTAGGTATAGTGTCGGTGTGCCTTGTGGCAGTTTTTCTACCCCTTCCATGGTCTTAATGCTTTCCATTGGTAATTCCCATGGTTGTTCTTGATAAATGCTGGAAATATCGGACCACCATTTCCCTTTTCCAGCCCACTGCACCAATTTGTCAAGCTCTTCCTCTGCCATCAACTACCACTATTTCCATTGTCCGACACAACCTACTTCAAATTCTAGTCGTATCCTATCCATGACTTGGGTCAGCTTAGTAAAACAAGCGACAACTTGTTGATTGATGCGTGCCCCAAGTTCTGGTGGATCTTGAAAGTTAGGAACTTCAATCATCACATGCTCATTCAAGCCATCATCTTCCTCATCAATTCCTTCCTCGTATGAAATTGTTTCCTTCCCTTTGCTTGACAGATCAATTTGTTTCTTTGTTGCTTTGCCTTCCATGATTGCCTACTCTATCAGTGGCTAATGTGACTGGCTACTTTATCTTATAGCTTATTCAAACTGTCCAAAAGGCCGTTGTGGACCACCTTCCTGCTTGGCTAGTAATTATCGTTGTTCGGAGTTGTGCCCTTCATCCACCAAGCTTAGGTAATAGGATGACAGCCAAAGAAGAGCATTATCATCCACCAACAAAGATTTAAGAAACATAAATGCTCCATTTCCATGGATGTACCACCATCTCATTACTAAGGTGGATGGAGTACAAAGGGTTCAATAATGAAAAGGGGAAAAGATGAGTAACCTCCATCACCATATCCAATAAAATTTTGCACTAGAAAATAAATAAATAAGCTTACTTCCTCAAGACAAGCAAGTTAAAGCTTGAGCTAACAGCTGGCAGAGGAAAGAGAAGGGGTACTTCCCTTTGAAAACATTTATGAAGCTAGGCTCAAAGCAGGGAAATCAGCTCAGAGTAGGGGAGGCATTTGAAAGGACAGTCTTCTAGAAAGAAAGTTGGGAGATTCTAGTGTGAGGGGAGTTTTCCCCAAGGAGAAAGGGAAAGAATATTGAGCTTAAGGAGAGTTTTTCTCTAATTGAAGAGAAAGGAAAGTGAGGCTCAGAGAGAATTAAATATGATATTTGTGCCCATGTAAAGCTTGAGACAAGAATGCTCATTCTCGGTTGTTTCTTATGTGTGTGATTGATGTTTACTGTTACAAGCCTAAGATATTCTACGAGTACTATTGACTAAATAGTGATAAGATATTTTATTGCATTGAAAGCCCAGACAGTGTGTTGAGGTTGATACTTGTTGTTAGCTTGATCTATGTAGTTAGCTTGAATAAAGTGATGATCTTGGGCAACACTGCAAATTTGAATAGTTTAGTGTCCTTTGTAATAAGGGCAGAAAGACACATCCTTTAGCTCAAATGTTTGCTTGAGTCTGTGTTATTTTGGTTGGAATGATGATCTGCCTATCAAAGCTTGTCCTTTTTTTTTCATCTTTCTAGCAAGTGTGTAAACCCATATACACATAAGAGAAAATAAAAATATGTATATGCAAATGTGAGGAGGTGACCCCCCAAAAAAAACAATAAAGCTAGAGGAAAAGAATTGTACTTGAACTATGGCCTGGATATTCATCCTAGCTGCAATAATTCTTATTCCACCCCATGGATCCATGCATTTGCTCAAGGTTTGCTGGAAGGAGAGCGTGTTGGGCCTCTATGCTTTGGTATGGCTGAAACTAGCTTGAAATCAAAAGCATATTATGGTGCACATGTTCCTAATCTTCTTCGTTTTTATTAATTGAAGAGAATATGATTAGTAATAGCTTGTGTTTCATTCATGAAAATTGGTAGTAGTTTTGGCATGATTAATTTATTTGCCTCGAACTTATTTCGTGTTATGAAGAATGAGTTGGATTATTTTGTAATGATTTTACTTGTTTCATTAAAACGGTAGCCATAAATTCTGGTATGTAAATATTTTACAATGCTTTGTTAGCTTTCCTGCTTTACTTCCAATATAGCTTTAGTTGGTTTCCTCCTTACTTTTTAGCTTTTAGGTCATCTTGTCAAATATGCTTGTTCTTGGTAGTGACTTTTGAAACCACAACTTAATTATCTTTAGTACTTAATCCTTTAAATTAAAGATATCAGAATGATTTTGAGTCCACAACCGACCATGACTGGTCTTATGCTTTTAGGTGTAGATATACGTATAATTCAAGCTGAGACCATTAAGCTTCCCAAACTTTCCAACTTACCCGCCCCTCCTAGAGAGAAATTTTCGGCTAGTGAACAGACTTCATGGAAGATTTCTAGCTTTTCTGAATGTGTTACAGATGGAGGAGATTTATAACAACAGAAAATTAGCTAACAGGATATTGGACTTAGTAGAAGTTCCTTAAGCTTATTGACATCATTTCTATGGCTAAGCTTTCCCTTAAGCTTGTTAACATCACTTGTGACAGTCTTGCATGTTATTTATTACAAGTTAGAACTTAGATCTTTGAGCAAGAACTTAAAGAATAGCTTAATTTCCAGTGTCTTATCTTATAAAAGGTTGATTGTGAGCTTCAGGGTTTGAGCACATTAGAAGTCTATTGTTAGCACAAGGCTCATCGCTTGAGAAGCGAATCAATCTCATTTGAAGGCTGCAATGCAACATGAGTTCAGAGATCACCTTAGCTTTAATCAAAGGACCAAGCTTGAGCTTATGAGCTTACTTAATCTTATTCAGATAAAGCTGTAGCTGCATCACACCATTGGATCCAGGCTTAACAAACGACTGGAACATAAGCTAATGACCACTTTTCGAGACTTTTCACTCACTTTTATTTGGTGCAATGTAGCATCTATTGTTGGATTGGGAGCAATAAACAGGGTACAATTTAAATTCATCACTTAGAATTTCCTTTTCCCATATGTGCTAAAGGCACTAGCTAGTTTTGAACTGACAATTGAGCTCAAGCAAATCCCAAAGCTTCACTATGTCTTCAACTAGCTAAAGCTTTTAACAAGCTTAGATATAAATATAAGTTTAAAAGGTCAAAGCTCATTTTCCACTTGAGGAAACTAATGTTGATTTAAGGGAAGCTCCCTTATAGCTTGCTTGTCCTTCAATCTAGATATGATCAATGACCATGTTGACTCTCTAGAACTTTCTTTAAGCACACAAGTAGAATATCTAGTGAGATAGCTTGATCATCATCCACTTGGTTAAGTGCATAGGTTAAGCTAACTTTAGCTTGTGAGCGCAAGCTAAAGATCTTCCGACCAAGCTTTATTTTTATTCAGCTTTAAAAAGCCTTAGCTTCATCTCATCTTGAAGCATAACTGTTTGATTTTCTAGCATTGAACAACGTTCATTTTCCAACTTAAAACCATTTGAACATGTGTGCATCATTTGTAAAGCTAGATCATATTCATAGCTATCAAGCTTGTCATATGGTAAAAGCTATCCCCACACTAGCCTAGCAGCTAGAGATAATGCCGAAGCATGATGACTTCTTCTAGTCTAATGTTATGCTTGTCCAGATTTTAATAAAAGCTTAAAGCTTATTTTTGGATGCTTAAAGGGAGAAAACTTAAATTAGACCTTAAGCTTAATGGAACTGTTGCCACATTTTGCACGGGGTGCCATGTCTTCTTTTTTATTCTAAGTATGTTGCTCTCCCTTCCCTTCTCCTCCTTTCCCTTTCTCCACTATCCCCTTTCTCCCCTTCTGTCAGTTTCATTCCTGTCATTTCGCCTTTTTTCTTTCCTCTTGTACTTTTTTCAGTCAATTTCCCAAAAAAGAGCAAAAGGTCCCTAAAATTTCTAAGTCTAGGAGCGCAAGCCGACTTCGCAGCCAAGTCGACTTTGCAGCGAAGTCGGGGTGCGCCCTTAAGTGTGAGCACACTCGGGGATGCGAAGTGCGGAAAATGACCGAAATTCAGCTAAGTGCAAGAGCGCAACCCAACTTCGCAGCAAAGTCGGGGTGCGCTCTCATTTCTGTGCGCACTTGGGAAGCAGCAGATCCTGAAATTTGGCTAAGTACTGTTGGTTACGAATCTGCCATGAGGAAAGGATTTTTTGTTATTGCGCCCAGATTCGCCCACCAGATTGAAAGGCCGGAAGGAAGGAATGCCTTCCGTGCCAATCTCCGGAGAAGGCCGGCTTCCTGTGGGGGGGTGAGTTAAGATAAGAGTACAGGAAAGGGATAAAAATGCAGAAAGAGATAAGAGTGCAGGAAAGAGATAAAAGTGCAGAAAGGGATTCCAAATGTGATTGGAGTTGGGTGGGGGGAATAAGCAGCACGACAACGAATCAATCACCACTACTAACAGCATTCATCTACAAACACACATCGAAACTGCAGCTATCAGCGAACCCATGTATCCTCTATCTATGCATTCCAAGAATACCTGGCCATCAAATGCTGGAGTCCAGAGTTCAGTACAACAACAAGCAATGACACAAGAAACATGAGGCAAAAATGACAAGGAGAGGCAGCATGCAAGATAAAAGACAAGAAGCGAGAGCCAAGTGTATGTTTATATTTGAGGCAAACGCACAGCTACAATTGTCCCCTAGCAGTATATTCCCCTTCCACCACCTTACAATGAAAATGTGGTGGGTATTTATAGCCCAAAATTCCCCCCGATTACATTCATGGGCACGGAGTCCTAGACAAGACAGTAGCTGACACGAGCGGCTGAGGAGCTGCTGATGCTGACTTCCGTCGGGCCGGACTGTCCTTGCAGCATGGTGTCCCTGAAGGCGGTACAGCTATGTGGCAGCACGTTGGGTCGAGTCTTCGGTCAACAGGAACGCATGTAGGTGCGGCAGATGGCACTTCACATCGGCTTAAATGGTGACAGTTGGCGCCGGTAGTGTAGCCCATGCTTTGTCCTTGCGTGGTCAAGTCTTGGCTCGAATCCCGAAGGTGGATACTTGTCGGATGCTGAGGTATGACATGTGTCTGCCTTGAAAGGCAGCTTATCCAACTTTGCCAAGAGTTCGGGCGGTATCGGGTTGCACAGGAGGAAAACAGCGCAGTTGGAAAGCCTTCCTGCCTTAGCAAATTTCTGAGTTGACTTCACCCAACTGCGCACTGGTCGAAGGGCACACTCCGACTTCGCTGCGAAGTCGGGTTGCGCACCGGTGCTTGGATGTCTTCATCTGCTGTTCGGACTGCGCACTGAAAAAGGGGCGCACTGCGACTTCGCTACGAAGTCGGGTGTCGCCCCAGCACTTAGCCGTTTTTCTGATGAACGATTCCCCTAGTGCGCCCAGGAAGAAGGGCGCACCCCGACTTCGCTGCGAAGTCGGGTGTCGCCCTTTGACACTTAGTCAAATTTCCAACTATTTCCTGTCCTGGTGTGCATTTCGGGTTCCCTACTGCGCTCCACTTGAGGGGCGCACTCCGACTTCGCTGCGAAGTCGGGTGTCGCCCCTACACTTAGAAACTTTTCAAGGTACACCTGCTGAAGTTTTACTGGGGGAAGAAAGGGGGAAAGAAGAAGAGGGAATGAAGCTGTGAGGAAGAGGAAGGAAGGGAGAGAAGAAGAAAGGGAAAATGAGCAGCTCACTTGCAGAAACCAAAAACATGGCACCCCCGTGCAAAATGTGGCAACAAGTACCAGAGCGCAACCCGACTTCGCAACGAAGTCGGGGTGCGCTCTCATTTTTGAGCACAGTCGGAGCAGTAAGAAAAACTAGCTAAGTGTGGAGTGCGCAAAACTAGCTAAGTGTGGAGTGCGCAACCCGACTTCGCAGCGAAGTCGAGCTGCGCCCTCTTGCTTGTGCACACTTGGGCAGGATGTTGCAAGCAGCCCAAAAACTGTCTAAGGCACGGAGGCCTCCGCAACTGCGCTGATTCCCCCTTCGCTGTTTAATTGTGCTCCAATTCCGGGCGAAGTCGGACATGGAAGAGAGACTGCCTTTCAAGGCAGATTCATCCCTTATCAGATTGTGACAAGTGTCCAGCCTCGGGATTCAAGCCGAAGATGTGACGGGTGGAGTGCAAGCGTGAACCAAATAATTGTACTGCAGCTACCCTCATTCAAGCCAATTCAAAGTTTCATCTACCGCAGCTACCCTCATTCAAGCTGACTTAGAGTTTCATCTACCACACTGCCACATAGCAGCCAAGATTTCAGGTGGACTTTGCTGCAAGTACAGTCCCTATCTGCAGAGGTCAACATCAGCAGCTCTTTTGCCGCTTTTGTCAGCTTTGTCGCCTATTGTCAGGTCTGGGATCCTGTGCCCGAAGTTGTAATTGGGGGGAAATTGCGCTATAAATAGCTGCGCCATATCATTGTAAAAGGGTGGAAGGGGGATATACTGCTAGGGAACCATTGTAGCTGTACGTTTGCTTCTGAATACAAGATACACTTGGCTCTATTGACTGTTCTTGTTCTTTATGCTGCCTTTATTTAGCATTTCTGCCTCATGTTGCTTATGTTATTGCTTACTGTTATTCTGCTATTTGGATACCGGTATTTGATGATTAAGTATTCCTGGAATGCATAGTTAGAGGATACATAAAATGAATGACATTGGTAGTTTCTGTAATGTATTTTGTATTCAGTTGCTGTTAGTAGTGGTGATTGATAGTTGTCGTGCTGCTTATCCTCCCCACCCAACACAAATCACATTTATATTTCTTTCTGCATTTCTAATTTCTTTCCTGCACTCTGAGATTAAAACCACTTGAGAAAACATATAGGAAGCCGGCCTTCTCCGGAGATTGGCACGGAAGGCATTCCTTCCTTCCGGCCTTTCAATATGCTAGGCGAATCTAGGGCGCATTGCACTAAATCCTATCCTAGTGGCAGATTCGTAACCAACCGGAACCAAGCTCAATTAAAATTTGGATTAAATTATGTTAAAATAAAATACAATCTTATAACAGCTCCAGTTTTTCCATTGTTTGATTCAATATGATTGACAAATTTGCATGAGGCTCAACTCACTTGAGTTTTCCTAAAAGCACATGCTTTTAAGCATACAAATCAACTTTTGGGCCATCCATTTGGCAAGATTGTAAACATAAAATTATTCTCATCTCTTACAAGCTCAAGCTGATAAAATATCTTGTTTAACCTTCATTTTAGTTTGGTTTCTGCCTAAGCATCCTCTTTTGGAATGAAGCAAGCTCTCGCCTACTTAGGCACTAAAGCCTTAGCTTTACTTCAACCATGGCTTAATAGCCTTTAGCTTCTCCTAGCATGCCAGGCTGAATGGGGCCACTAGGTGGACCTGTAGAAAGGGTTTTTACATATCCCAACAGTTCCCTTTCCACGTAAGTAATCTACAGATCTGCCAACATTGTAGTATAGCAATAATAATACGCAGAAATTCTGCAACAGCAATAATGGCAGAAAATACAGCAATAACAATTAACAGTAATTACAGCAGTTTGTATTAATAATGTTAGGTGTGATACAGCATTACAGTTTCATCAATACAATCTACAGTCAGCATAACCATGGCTGTACACAGGACTGGACTGCACTTTTCCATCAATCTGCATGAATGCCCTGCAATATCTCCTCTAGGTATCCACCATTCAACCCTAGGCTGAACATCCTTCATGGCTGCATATCATGCTAGACTGCATTCTGCCCATAGACTTCAATCCTCACACATACCAATCTGGAGCAACTCTAATGAATGAGGGGGGTTTATTTATACACCCACCAAGTAGTTACTTTCTCCAACTACCTTGCAACTACCCTCAAATTACATTTTATGTGCATTTGCTTTGCATTTACATTTCATTTGCACTACAGGACGAAATAGCTTATTTAACCGACTTACATGATTTAATATGACTTTACATGACTTTATTCTTTACGTACAATATTAAATTGCACTTTACAACATCAAAATATATGCACGGGCGTTTCGTCAAACACTTTGCGTGCATTTACAATCAAACACATAATATCAAGACTGGTTCTGCAATTAAGGATATCTCAATATGCCTGTCTACAGAACCTATTTCTATTCAACTTTAGGGAGCCTTAATCTTAGCTTGAAGCATGCACCATTCGTTTTCCAGCACCAAATGGTGCTCGCTTTCCAATTTAAGGCCATCTAAGTATATGTGCATTATGTGCAAAGCTAGATCATAGTGATAGCTACAGAGCTTGTAAGATGGTCAAGAATGCCCTCGTACTAGCTTGGATTCTAGAGCTGAAGCCCAAGCATGATGACTTCTTCTAGATTAAGCTTGTATAGCATTTAATAAAATCTTGAAGCTTAGAGCTCAAGAAAAGCTTGACTTTAAAGGCTTAAGGGGGAAAAGCTCAGATTAGACGTTCAATTTAATGGAACCAAGCTCAATTAAAATCTTAGATTAAAGCACAAGCACAATCAAATCATAAGTTCAAAATAGAAGACAGCTTTAACAATGACTTTTAACATTTCTATCAATTGATTCAATGTGATTGATGGCTTTACTTTAGCTTTGGCTCACTTGAACTTTCCTAAAATGCACATGCTTTTAAGCATATGGACCAGCATGAGAGCCATCTATTTGATGAGATCCTAAGCTTTTTCATGTTCAAGATTATAAAATATCTTTTTAGTCATCGTTTCAGTTCAACATCTATCCGAGCTTCCAACTTTGAAACGAAACAAGCTCTTATATGTTTAGGTGCTTGAGCCTTAGCTTTACTTCAGTTGTGGCTTAATAGCCTTCGTCCTGTTCTAATGTGCGACGCTGTCAATGAAGCCACTATGTAACCTGGCTCAAGCTACAAAGCTTTGACAACCCTTAGCTTCAGCTATAGCATACTTTGGCTTCAATAGCCTTAAGCTCATAATGGATACAATATGTAGGCAGGAAAACTGCTTCCCAAAATAGGAAAAAGTGAAAAATGTAGAAAGTATTGTTAAAACTTTTTGTAAAACAAAATTTATATGAAATACACATGAAATTAATGTAAATGGCATAAAATGAAATGTAAAGTGAAATTACATGAAATGAGGACGAAATTAGAATGAAAGGCAATTTAATAAATTGCACTTAGGACTTTAGGGAAAAGTTGATAATTTCATGAACGTTCGGTTCAGGGTGGTAGTTGTAATTGATGCGCTGTCCTGGGAACCGCTTGGAACGGCCCAAGCAGGCATTAAAAGGCCCCCCTCCATTTTGCAGCATAGCATATGGAATAGATGGCATAAGTGTGTATGGTTGTATGGAGAGATACCTACATGAGAAATAGATGCATAAGGGAATAGCAGGTTATTGTTGATGCAAGAGGCTGTTGATGTTATTGTGCAGGCTGGTTGTATAAGTCTGCCATTGTAATTGCCATTGTTACTGCTGTTTACAGCAGTCATTGATTACCCAATATAATTCTGCCATTTACAGTGATTGCAGGTTATTATCATTGCTTGTGAATGGGATTGTTATGATATTGCATGTATTGTTTCCTTCTATTTGTAGATTGCATTGTTATTCTCTTAATTGCAGATTTGTTAGTCTTTTGTATGGCAGCAGTGTTGTAGGAATTGCAGGTTGCAATATGCAAGAAGATTGTGCTGAAGTTGCAGTGATTAAGTAAGTTACAAGCCATACGATGTAGACCCTACGAGGGCCAAACTGTACAAAGGCAAACACATAGGTGTGTTGCCAAATTAGGATTAAACTGTTATTTGTTGGGAATGTGATCTTGTACATGTGGTACCGTCCAAGTCACTCGCGTTCAATAGAACTAAGGAATTGCCAGGAGGAGTCTCGTATTGCGTTGTACAAGAGACTGCTCCGTACAAGGGACTTGAGTTGTACGAAAGATTGTGTTGTACAACAGCCTATGATGTACAACGGTGAAACCATACAAACCGTACAAGGATTGATCCATGCAACAAACTGTGCCGTACAGTTGAGACCGTACTGTCTTAAATCATGATGTTGTACGACTATGATAACAGTATTATGACTGTAGTCTTGATTAGTTTCTTAGCCTATCATTCCACCATTCCATTGTTGGGAATCTCACCACTCGTGCTATATTTGACATCGTTGTTGTTGTTGAAGAATATTACATTATTTGATACATGCCAATGTACCACCTTGGTACATTATTGTAAATATTAGAATAGGGTTGTGTCTTAGATTAGTGAGTGAGTAAATATTTTATGTAATGTAATAATGTGCAGGAAATGCACAAGTGTCATGTAAATATGTGTGCAAGTGTTATGAGTGTAAATGTGCACAAGTGTCTAATATGTAAGTGTGCACATGTTTCCTTAGAATAGAAAAGTGAAGAGTTGTAAAGAAGAGTGAAGGTCAAAAGTGCAGCATATGAGGAGTCACATACAATTATATATTTGTGACAAAGCATTGTAATTATAATCGAAAGTGCATAGCTTTATGCTTGCACTAGTAGACCTTTATTCAATAGCATTTTCAGTATTTTATGTGCAATATTGTGAGCATGTCTATATGATTATTCTATGAGTATTCTTATGAGTTATTCTATTTTGATATTATATTCTGAGTTATTATTTGATTCATTATATTAGATCCTGTGATTATTTTCTTGTGAGTTTTACATTAGTATTAAAGCTTCAAAAGCTAACAGTGGTATCAGAGCCACAACAAGGTTGCTTGCACGGGATTTGTAAAGTTGCAAAAATCAAAAAGGCTAGAGTCTTTCCACAGTTGCAAGAACAGATATTGAAGACTAGGACTTAGCTTGAATATTTTCCCACTAGGTTGAAGAATAACCAGTGAAGAATATAGAATCTTTCCACTAGGTTGAAGAATAACCAATGAAGAATAGGATTCATATTTTGGAAAACCAACTCAAAAAGAAAGTTGGTCATTCATGGAAATAGCTAACCCTATTATTAATTTGAAGATTGAGGTAGAACCAACTCAGGAAAAAGTTGGGTCATTCAGGATATTGCCATCCTGACTCAAATATTGGATTCTTAGGCAGGGTAATGTTAGAAAACGATATCTAAGATATTACTGCAGTGAAGATTGATCTTCAGAAGTGAGAAGCTTCCTACAACAGATAGAGAATACTTTCATCTTCGAATGCTAGAAGGTAGAAAGCTTTCCTCAGGCAAGGATTGATTCAAGTTGCAGTCAAGTATATTTTCAGGTCTCAAAGATAGACCTTGATAAAAGATTCAGGTCATTAAGAAATAGACCTTGACAAAATAGATTGAGTTTACCTATTCCAAGAAATCTATTCGGAATAGAAGGCAGTCTATAAGATTGATTCAGGTCTTGAAGACAGACCTTGATATTAATATTTTTGGATTCAGGTCTTAAGGAAAAGACCGTGATAAAACTTTCAGTGATTCAAGTCCTATAGACCTTGACAAGTTGGTCCATGAGAAGAGACCAATATTAAAAGATATAGTTCAGAAAACCAAAGAAAGGAGAAAGGAGACTCGCTAGAAGAGCTCCAGCAAGAGTACTTACACCAGATTTGGGACAATTGTCGCCATTCGACGATAAGCCCAGAAGATAGAGATTAAAGAGACCCATTGAAAGAGGTCCTAGAGGAATGAGACCCATTTGAAAGAGGTCCATCATAAGAGTTTATTGGTCCTTAGTAAGAGAAGAGACCATTAATCTAGCTTGTTCTACAAAGATAGAAAGCAAGCAAGAAGACTTGAAGGCAACAAGAAGACTTCAAGACAGTAAGAAGACTTCAAGATAACAAGAAGACTTGAAGACAACAAGAAGGCTTGGGGGCCGCCAATTTAAAGTGAAAGAGAGAAGGCAGCATATTCGGTCGAGGAAAAAGACTGATGCAAAGCATCATAGAAGTCTAGATGGACAGCAAGATTAGAAAGAGAGTTTTTTTTAAAGGCAAGATATCATTGAAGACAAGAAAGACTGCAAGTTTGAAGAACGCAAGACTGCAAGTTTGAAGAGTGCAGGACAACAAGTTTAAAGAGTTGCAGGGCAGAATACAGTGAAAGGATAGACAGCAAGGAAGATATGTTATTGTGCTATTCTTTAGTGCAATAGTCAAGGAGCTATATTTGCATAAACTAGTGCCACGAATGTCACCTGCATCTACATAGAAGAAAGCAGAAGATTGGTAAATCAGCAAGCTATAAAACAAAAAGGATATTTGGCCAGCGTTCATAGCATTTTCCATAAGCAAAGCAGCACAATAGCAAGGCAGCGCCATAGAAGCGCCATAGCAAGGAAGCACCATAGAAGTGCCATGGCAAGCCAGCGCCAAAGTAGTGCCATGACAAATTAGTGCCATAGCATTGGCAGTCTATAACACAGTCAGCAATATCGAGCAAGGAGCAAGCTGGAAAGGAAAACCAGTGTCAAGAAAGAGAAGTCAGCGTCTTAGCAACGTCAAGAAAGCTAAGCCAGAGTCATAAGCAAAGCAAAGACTCGGCAGCGAAGCCAGAGCCATATCAAAGGGAAGACTCGGTAGCAAAGCTAGAGCCATAAGCAAAGGAAAGACTCAGTAGCAAAGCCAAAGCCATAGCAAAGGGAAGACTCAGCAACAAAACTAGTGCCATAGCACCTTCCAAAGTGGAGAACAAATCTAGACAGCAAAGCGTCATCCAAGAATTTGTCTGGATAGTGAAACACCATCTGAGCAAGCGCCTAGACAGCGAAGCGTCATCCAAAGAGGTGATAGCATTCAGAGAGTGAAGCGCCAATATATCCAAAGTAGTTGAAAGGACAAAGTAAATTCATTTCAATCGGCATTTACAAGTCTAAAGTCGCTCGAAACAAAGCGGCATTCTAATTAGCACCACCTGAGAATAACTCCACCGCAGCTCGGAAGTGCAAACGCCATTGAATGCCATGTTATGGGAGAATAAAACGTTGATAGGTGAACGTTGATGGGAGATTGTAACGTTGATAGGTGAACGTTGATGGGAGATTGTAACGTTGATAGGCGAACATTTCATAGCACCCTAAATTGGACAATCTCTAGACAGTGAAGCGCCATAGTGTTCAAAGCATTTGGAAGGGAAAACCTAGCACCGTTCGGAAATGAAAGGCCATCAAAAGTAACTCCAGCGCCGTTTGGATTTGAAACAAAAGCTCCAAGATGTTGATGATTATAGAGTGCCACATTGTGGAAGATAGAAACAACGGAGTTGAACATTGAATGAAGAGCAAACGCAAGTTGTAGAATATCCAAAAAGGGAAGCGCCATGTTGGGAGCAAAATGTCTTTGAGTCAGGCGAAATGATTCATCTGGCAGAAGTGGAATGTTATTTCAAGGAGACCAAGGAATAACTCTTGCATGGACAACAATTCATTCACCTCCAATTCCAAGGTCATAAACGCTTTTGATCAGAGAAGTGAGTGCCAAGTGCAAAATCGCCCAAGACGTCAATGCATAGGCAGCAAGGTATATTCTAGGGTTTTGAAAGCTTATTAATTTGAAAATTGATTTTTGATTAAGGTTATATGGAGAGATAAGGATTAATTGCTTTTTATAAGGTTTGATTATTAATTAATTATTTTATAAGGTTCATTATTAAGATTAATTAGGAGTGATAAGGTTTATTATTAGATTAATTGAGTTTTTTATTATTCTTAAAGCTTTTGGAGAGATAAGTGTGCTAATAGTATAATTAAGTTTTTAATTAAGTTGTTAAGTTTTTGGAGTGATAAGTAGTATTAGTAATTAAGTTATTTGAAGTTTTCTATTTAAAAGCTTTATTATTTTATTCATTTTTTGAAATTCAAAGACATAATTTTTGCAAATTATTTAATTATGGAGAAATAAGGAAGTGTACTTCAAATTTAGGAATATTAAATTTGCAAAATTCTTATTTGTCTAATTTCTAATTAATTAAGGAGGTGTTGGCAATTTTGCCACATTAAATTTTTTGATAAACTTTGGCCTCAGTATGGAGCTTTAAAGCGGCAAAGAGCATGCGAAGGTGTTCGGGTTTTTACGGGCCATAAACGAGGGCGATAAAATGGATGAAATGAGCTTTGGATATTTTATCATTGCAGATCTTCTCGCTAGCTTTCCAACGATATATTATAATAGGTGATCGGGTCAACGGATCAAAAGTTATGGCCCCGAGAAGCAGGACCAGGAAGCTCAATTTCGGGCCAGAAAATTGACTAAGTGTCGTGCCCCCCCGACTGCGCTCATCCTCCCGACTGCACTCATACAAAGCCCAAAATTTTCAAAGTGTTAGTGTTGCCGCAACCCGACTTCGCAGCGAAGTTGGGCTGCGCCCTTAATTTTGTGCGCACTTGGGGAGCTGACGTGCAGAGAGTTGAGCCCAAAATTTGACTAAGTATTGAGCGCAACCCGACTTCGCTGCATTTTGTGCGCACTTGGGGAGCTGACGTGCAGAGAGTTGAGCCCAAAATTTGACTAAGTATTGAGCGAACCACGACTTCGCTGCGAAGTCGGGTTGCGCTCTCAGTTTTGTGCGCACCTGGGCATTGTCAGTGTTGGGTGCGCAACCCGACTTCGCAGCGAAGTCGGGTTGCACCCTCAAATTCGTGCACAGTTGGGCAGCTCACTTGAAGAAAACGGCTAAGTGCTGGGACTGCCCAACTTCGCAGCGAAGTCGGGCTTTGCCCTGGAAGAAGGGCGCAGTTGGGCAGCCCGCAGCGAAGTCGGGTTGCGCACCCAAATTCGTGCGCAGTTGGGCAGTTCACTTGAAGAAAATGGCTAAGTGTTGGGACCGCCCGACTTCGCAGCGAAGTCGGGCTTCGCCCTGGAAGAAGGGCGCAGTTGGGCAGCCCGTCATGGTATCTCTAGAAAAACGACCAAGTGTTGAGCTGCCCGACTTCGCAACGAAGTCGGGCTTCGCTCACTGACCTGTGCACACTCGGGCAAAGAACGTTGAAACCTGCCCAGAAATTTTCTAAGGCACGGAGGCCTTCCCAACTGCGTTACTTCCCCCCTGCGCTGCCCGGTTGCGCTCCAATTTTGGGCGAAGTCGGGCAAGAGATAAAGTGTGAGCTCCTAAGGCAGATTTTTCCCCTTATCAGATTCCGACAGGTGTCCAGCCTCGAGATTCGAGTCAAAGATGTGACAGAAGGTGTGCCGCCAGGGTACCGGACAGATGAGCGTGAACTGACAGATTGTACCGCATCTGCCCCCATTCAAACTGACTCAACTCCCCACCTACCGGATTTCCACGGAGCTGCCACGTTTTCAAGAGGACCTTGCTGCAAGTACATTCTTTACCCGCAGAGGTCAACATCAGCCGCTTTTGTCAGCTTTTGCAGTTTTTGTCAGGTCTGGGATTCTGTGCCCAAAATGTAATCGAGGGGAAAATGTGCGCTATAAATAGCAGCCTCATTTCATTGTACAAGGGTGGAGGGGGAACATATTGCTAGAGGACTCTGCTATGACGGATCACCTTCTAATTAATTCAAAGCATCCTTGGCTCTGCTTCTTGTCTCTGTCTTTTTATGCTGCCTTCTACTAGTATTTCTGCTTCATGTCCATTTATATTTCTGTCTGTTTGAATTCTGAATCCTGGATTTGAGCATTGGTGATTATTTGGATCTGGAATACAAAACAGAAGGATACATAGGATAGAATCGCAGTTGCAATTTCTATTACATGCTTTGATTTAATTGTTTTGGTTCGGATGCAAATTTGCGATCGTGTTGCTTGTTCTCCCCCCACCCGAAACGCATGATATTTACATCTCTTTCCTGTTCCCTTATCTTTTTCAATCTCTTTCCAGTTCCTTTACCCCACTTTTTTAATCTCTTTCCTGCACTCTTATCTAAAAAGCCCCAAGTAGGTTAGGAAAGGAGCCGGCCTTCTCCGGAGATCGGCACGAGGGGCATCCCTTCCTCCCGTCCTTTCAATGTTGGTCTGTGGGTCTAGGGCGCATTGACACACCAAGTCCTTCCCAGGTGGCGGATCCGTGGCCAACAGGAGGCATAAGGAATTCAACTTCATAAAATTTGAAAATTATTATTCTAAAACCTGGGGAGTCAAAAGGATGTCTACAAAAGAATCGTTGAATTCATTAGATATAGAGTTTATGATACAAAGAAAAGTAACTGTCATAAAACATGGAATCAAGAATTTGCTTGAAAAATCTGAAGGAAAGTTAGATCTAGTTTCAAAATTGATCTATAGTGAAGCCATGAATGAAAACTTTGAAACATTTGAATACTATCTACATGAAAGGATTGTTAAAGCAATTGATAATGGAAAGGATAGTATTATGATACCTTTAGATATTGGTAACATAATGTATATGGCATTATTTTCACTCAAGTTTCACAAAGAAGAGAACATAAAACAAAAGGAGTTGATTGAATCTCTTAAGAAGAAAGCAAGAGTAGACGAATCTTTCTTGGAGAAGTTATTTCCTTCTTCATACAGTGTTGATATTCCAAATTCATCTAACTCAAAATCTTATCATGAAGTGTTAAGTGTATGTTCAAAAGACTTTATACAGGAAAAGAAAGAAACACATGATAATAAAGAGAAGATTCTTATACAAGAATTTGATGACAATGAGAAAATTCAAGAAAGTACAAAGACTGAAGAACATGAAACTGAAATCAAAGATGAAGACAAGCAAGGAGGAGAACAAGACAAAGATCAAATTCACATGAAGGACGAAGATCATATTGAAGACTAAAGTCTTCAATAACCAAATAATGTAATACAAGGGGTGTTGGAGAATATTACATTATTTGGTACATGCCAATGTACCACCTTGGTACATTATTGTAAATATTAGAATAGGGTTGTATCTTAGATTAGTGAGTGAGTAAATATTTTATGTAATGTAATAATGTGCAGGAAATGCACAAGTGTCATGTAAATATGTGTGCAAGTGTTATGAGTGTAAATGTGCACAAGTATCTAATATGTAAGTGTGCACATGTGTCCTTAGAATAGGAAAGTGAAGAGTTGTAAATAAGAGTGAAGGTCAAGAGTGCAGCATATGAAGAGTCACATACAATTATATATTTGTGACAAAGCATTGTAATTATAATTGAAAGTGCAAAGCTTTATGCTTGCACTAGTAGACCTTTATTCAATAGCATTTTCAGTATTTTATGTGCAATATTGTGAGCATGTCTATGTGAGTATTCTTATGAGTTATTCTAATTTGATATCATATTCTGAGATATTATTCAGTTCATTATATTGCAACTTCATTATATTAGATCCTGTGATTATTTTCCTGTGAGTTTTACATTAGTATTAAAGCTTCAAAAGCTAACATTTGCCAAAGCGAGGAGGGTCAAGTAAAGATCAGTAGGTGTGAAGAAAGGAAGGTGGATGATAGATACATTACCGTGAGGACATGGAAGATGAGGTCATGCAAAGGATCAAGTGCCCGTATAAAGAAGCACAAGGATCGCTCAAAAGAGGACGGCTAATCAAGCACTACAATTAAGGGAAACAGAAGAACCAATACTCGAACAAGTTTGGAGTCCACAAGAGGAGGACAACGAAAGGTGGCAAATGTTGTTGTTAACAACGGAGGACAAAGTACCTCAAATAGATCAAATTTGCATATTGTAATATATGTGAGGTACTAGGACATGCAATCAGCGAGTGTCCATTCAATTTAAGAGGTGCAAGGCACCAAATGATGGTGGTGCAAGGCAAAGAAGAAGAAAAACCAAATACCTCTAGGAATGGGCAAGGCGCGACCAATGGTGGTTACAGGAATAATCGTAGAGGAGGTAGGAAGACTAACCATTTAGTGCCGAAATTGGTAGGAATGGGGACATTTTGCGAAAAATTGTCCCACTCCTCAGGCAAGAGGAGCAACAAGAAATAATGTGCCACAAATGTGTCGATGGTGTGGTCCAAGCAATCATAAGGAGGTGAATTGTCCGAAGAAGGCGAGTACAAGCAACTCGCAGAATGTCAATTTTCTTGACATTGGGGAGCCTCCTATGGAGAAGAAACAAATAGAGGAGGATGTACTTGTTGTCACAAGGGGACAAGCAAAGAAGGATCAATACCTCGATCCTGCCATAGAAAAAGGAAGATGGTAGGAAGCACAAAAAGCAATAGAAGAAGAGATAGAGAAGGCTAAGCAAGAGAGGCTAGTAGAACAAAAGAAGTTGAAGAAGCCATTAGGCTTAGAGGAAAAGGCGTCAACTCACGAATTGGCAGCACAAGTTTTGAATACAATAATAGAAGTAAAGGTGGCAAGTTTGTTTAGCACCATACCAACGCTACATGCAATTATAGGAGAAGAATTGCAGCCACAAAGAGTGATGGAATTGCAAAGCCAGTCAAAAGAAGTGAAGAGGAAGGATCAGTTTATTGATCCAACTATATTAATGATTGATGTTGGGAAAAATCCAGCATTAATTCATATTGAAATATTGGATCATAAATTGACACAGGTCATTGTAGATGGAGGTTCAAGTGTGAATATGCTCCCAGAGAAGACATGGAAGGAGATTGGGGCTCCATTTTTGTGGTCGGCAAATTTCAAGTTATACGGTGCAGACCAGTATGGTATTGAGATGAAGGGAGTATTAACGACGAAAGGTGAAAATTGTGGATCAAGAGTTCATCATGGATTTTGTTGTGATAACAATGCAAAAACCAGCATATGATGCATTGTTGGGAAGAGGATGGCTAAGAATGGCCAAAGTTAATCACAACTGGGAAAAGGATCAACTTACATTCAAGAAAGGACAACACAGATATATGATAAATATGAAAAATCAGACTAAGAGCAAAGATCTTACGACAACTGATAAGTCGGGCAATTCTTCCAATGAAGATAGTACACATGAGCCGAATGAGGAAGGAATATTGTACCTGGAGGAATGTAGTGAAGACAAAACTGATCGAATAGTGGGCTCCTTCATTGGCAAATGGAGGAGTATGAGATATTTCTGCCCACCTACCTTTGTATACAGACAAAGGAGACCAAAAAAATTTATGATGAAAGTAATGAAAGTAATAAGAAGGCTGAGCCTAAGGAAGAAGAAGAAGAAAAATGGATGTTCCCCAAAAATTTTGCAGAATATACAGTTGGTGATGTTGAGATAGATGAAAAACCAGCACACCCGATAGATGTGGTAAAAGCAACGAACGAGCCAGAAAGTATCAAATATGAAGGACCAAAGATGGTTGACGTAAATTTGGGAAGTAAAGAAGAGCCAAGGATAATTCATTGCGGAGATGAATGGGACCCAGTTTTGAAAGCAGCAACTTTCAAAATTTTCCTGCAATATAAGGAAGTCTTCGCATGGACATATAAATATTTGAAAGGGATACCTCCAGAGTTGTGTGTACCTCGGATCCAGTTGATCCCAAGAGCCTTACCGGTGAGAAGAAGGCCATTTAGATTGAAACCAAAACACGCAACTTTGGTTAATGTGGAGATTGAAAAGATGTTGGATGCTAGCATAATCTTCAAAGTTACAATGAGTGAGTGGGTATCACCAATTGTAATTACTTTGAAGAAGGAAGTGAATAGAATCCACATGTGTAGACTTCAAAAGTCTAAATGTTGTTACAATAAAGGATCCCTTCCCAATCCCCTTTACTGATTCTATTTTGGAAGAAGTAGTTGGACACGAAATTTACTCATTCTTGGATGGGTTTTTCGGCTACAATCAAATAAGCATCGTGGAGGAAGATAAGTTAAAGACAACGTTCATTGTGGAGAATGGTATTTATGCATACAATAGGATGCCATTTGGGCTATGTAATGCCCCTGCCACATTTCAAAGGATTATTCTATATATATATATATATATATATATATATATATATATATATATTTGAACAGATGTCGACAGGGAAGTTTAAAGCTTTCCTAGATGATTGGTCGATATATGGAAGGAAGGATGACCACTTGCAAGCATAGTTGAGAAAATCGGCGGAATCCCGATTTTTTTAAATGCTGATGCAATCGGCAAACTATCGGTGTGCAAAGATTTTTTGCCGATTTTTTCAAAAAATCGGCAAAAAATTGGCAAAAGATTGGCCGCAACCACATGCGTAGAGGCTGCGGCAAAAAATTGGCCGCAACCGCATGCGTAGAGGTTGCGGCCTATATAAACAAAAAGTTATTTTTTTCCTTTCATTTTTCATCTGAGCTCTTCTAAACTACGACTACCTGCTACCACCCCAACCAAGACATGCTAGGGCATCATAGGAGCAAGCAAATGCGGTGTGAAGAAATCCGGTAGCCAGCATTAGCAACAACCGCCTAGACGATTCATCCAAGGTAAGAAATTCTTTGAAAACTCTTTTTTTTTCCTCCAACTTATAACAAGGTTTAATTTATTTTTTTATTTACATGGTGGATCCAGGCACGCTGCCACGATAATCCGGGCACGCTGCCCGCCTCTATGGCCGCCATGGTATTTTGCATTGTCCGCCTCGAAAGCTGCCACACAGTACTTCGCGCACTCTGCCCCTATAACCGCCATGTTGCATTCATTTTAAACATTTTACACCGTTGAAAGCAGCAGGAAAGGAACAAGCATTCACTTCAGTGAGGCCCGAGATTTGAACCCTGGGCATCCGTCCCCCTTACGGGGTTTTGCCACACCAATTGGTCTACACCTCGGACCTAAAACAAGGTTTAATAAAATTAGATTAGGGTTGTTTGCACATAATTTTGTGATTAGGGTTGTTTGCCAATTTCTCAAATTTAAAACCCGAAACCCTTGTCTAGGGTTTTGGGTTTTGTTGGTTACGAATCTGCTATGAGGAAAGGATTTGGTTAAATGCGCCCCAGATTCGCCCACTAGATTGAAAGGTCGGAAGGAAGGAATGCCTTACGTGCCAATCTCCGAAGAAGGCCGGCTTCCTATGGGTTTTTTTAGTGTTTAAGCTAAGAGTACAGGAAAGAGATAAAAATGCGAAAAGAGATTGAAATAGGATTGGTGTTGGGTGGGGGGGATGAGCAGCACGGCAACGATCAATCACCACTACTAACAGCAATCCAAAACAGAACACACAATAGAAACTACCGCTGTCATATATCCTATGTATCCTCTATCTATGCATTCCAAGATTACTTAATCACCAAATACCGGAATCCAGAATTCAGAATAACAGTAAGCAATGAAATAAGAAACATGAGGCAGAAATGACAAGTACAGGCAGCATAAAAGAATGACAACAACAAAATAGAGCCAAGTGTGTGTCTTGCATTCAAAGGCAAACGTATAGCTACAATGGTTCCCTAGCAGGATATCCCCCTTCCACCACCTTACAATGAAATGGTGTGGCTATTTATAGCCCAAGTTCCCCCCGATTACAATTACGGGCACAAAGTCCCAGACCGGACAATAGCTGACAAAAGCGGCAGAAGAGTTGCCGATGCCGACTCCTGTCGGCGAGGACTGTACTTGCAGCAAGGTCTCCCTGAAAGTTGTACAGCTACGTGGCAGTGCGTCGGGTGAAACTTCTAGTCAGCAGGAATGCGGGTAGCTATGGTAGATGGAACTTTGCATCAGCTTAAATGGAGGCAGCTGGCATAGGTAGTTCGGCCCATGCTTGTCCTTTTTCCCGTCACATCTCGGCTCGAATCCCGAGGCTAGACACTTGTAGAATTCTGATGAGTGACACATGTCTGCCTTGAAAGGCAGTTTGTCCAACTTCGCCTGGGATCAGAGCGCCATCGGGTAGCGCAGGTGGGGAACAACGCAGTTGGGGAGGCCTCCGTGCCTTAGCCAATTTCTGGGCTGCTTGATGGATCTTGCCCAACTGCGCACCGGTCAGAGGGCGCAGCCCGACTTCGCTGCGAAGTCGGGTTGCGCACTTCAGCACTTGGTTGTTTCGGCCGCTGTTCGGACTGCGCACAAAAGGGGGAGCGCACCCCGACTTCGCTGCGAAGTCGGGTTGCGCTCCGGCACTTAGCTGAATTTTGCAAACACTGTTTCCCAAGTGCGCACAGGAAGAAGAGCGCACCCCGACTTCGCTGCGAAGTCGGGTTGCGCTCTGACACTTAGCCAAATTCTGCTGCTTTTCAGCCTGTTTCCGCACCTCGCATTCCCTAGTGCGCTCCAACTTGCTGCGAAGTCGGGGTGCGCTCTGACACTTAGCCAAATTCTGCTCCTTTTCAGCCTGTTTCCGCACTTCGCATTCCCTAGTGCGCTCCAACTTGAGGGCGCACCCCGACTTCGCTGCGAAGTCGGGTTGCGCCCTGACACTTAGAATTTTTCAGGGAATGCTTGCTCTGTTCTGGGGTTTTGACTGGGGGAAGTACAAGGGGAAAAGGGAGGAATGAAACTGAAGGAAAGGGAAGAAGGGAAAAGTGGAGAAAGGGAAGAAGGATGGAAGGAAGGGAGAGCAACATACTTACAAAATTTGAAAACATGGTACCCCGTGCAAAATGTGGCAACAGGTTTAGGTTTTTTTTCCCTCCTTTTAAGTAGATACTAAATTGATATATGCAAGCCAAATTATTAGCTATCAATATTTGTTAAACATTAAACCCAAAACCCTAGTCTAGGGTTCTGGGTTTTTTTTTTCTCCCTTCAAGTAAAAAACTAAATATTGCTTAAAGCTACTTGATAACTATGTATGCAAGCCCAATTTTCAGCTATTAATATTTGAACTTCGAAGTTTAAAATTTTAAACCCAAAACCCTAGTCTAGGGTTTCAGGTTTAGGGTTTTTTTTCTTCTCTTTTTAAGTAAATATTGCTGCCTGATAACTATGTATGCAAGCCCATTTTTCAGCTATTAATGTTTGAAACTTTGAAGTTTAAACTTTAAACCCTAGGCCCTAGGGTTTTTTTTCCTCCTCTTTTTAAGTAAATATTGTTGCTTGGTAATTATGTATGCAAGCCCATTTTTCAGTTGTTAATGTTTGAATTTAAAACTTTGAATTTTGAACTTGAACTTTAAACCCTAAACCCTAGCCTAGGCGCTAGGGTTTTGGGTTTAGGTTTTTTTTCCTCTTTTTCAGTAAATATTGCTACCTAATAACTATGTATGCAAGCCCATTTTTCAGCTTTCAATGTTTCAATTTTAAACCCTAAACCGTAGCCTTTTGGTTTAGGGTATAGGTTTTTTTTCCTTTATTTCAAGTGATCATAAATTTGTGACTTTGTTGTTCCTAACTTGTTTCCATGTGCAGGCATATAAAAATAAAACCATTGGATCCAGCATGGGCGTATGCAACGCCATGGCCAAGAAAAGGGGATTTTAAATGCAATTTTTGTGGCTATGAATATACTGGAGGCGTTTATCGCCTCAAATTCCATTGGCAAAGATACCTAACAAAAATGTCAAGGTATGCGATAAGGTGCCAGAAGAAATTAAAAATAAAGTAAACGCCATGATCGTTTCGGCAGATGAAAAAACTAGTCTCAAAAGAAGTCATAGCAATGCCATCTCATACCCCCCCCTCCCGACTTCCTCGTACTAGCGCCAGCTTTAGCCGGTTTAAACAAAGAAGTTCGAGTCCTTCAAGTGCACAAGCAGCTAGTGGGACAGGAGAGTCTTATTTTGTAGATCGTTTCATGCCAAGGGCACAATCCACACTTGAGGGTATGGTCGTGTGGAACGAAGAGAAGCACAATGCAGCAAGGACAGCCATTGTCACTTTTTGGTATTATTCTGGCATTCCCTTCAATGTGGCAAAGTCTCCATACTGGCGACAATGATAGATGTCATTGCAAGTTGCAGCGTAGGATTTAAGGCGGCGACTTATGATGACCTTAGGGGCCCTCTCCTTCAACAATCTGTGGATAAAATTCAGGTTGTGGCATTGTGCTTGACTAAATTTATATATATATATATATATGGTATGACTAAATTTTTTATATATATTAATATGATAATATCAATATGCAATGTACATGACTAAATTTTTTTTTAATACTTCAGGTTGTGCTTGACAACCAGCGTAGGGTGTGGAGGAGCAAGGGTTGCACTATAATATCTGATGGTTGGACGGATGGGAGGGGAAGAACCCTGATTATTTTTTTGGTTGCATCTGCAGGAGGAACTGGATTCCTCAAGTTAGTAGATGCATCGACACATGTTAAGAGTGTCGAAATGCTTGCAGGGTTGTTGGAGGAGGTTGGGGAGGAGAATGTTGTCCAAATCATCACGGACAACGCAGCAGCATATAAGGCACCCGGGAGGATTTTGGACGAGAGATTCCCGACCATTTTTTGGACCCCATGTGTAGCCCATTGTCTCAATTTGCTCCTCGAGGACATTGGGAAATTATCTTGGGTGGCAAAGGTTCTAAGCAAGGCTAAAGGCATCACAAAATTCATTTACAACCATACATGGGTCCTTAGCCTCCTGAGGCGATTTACTAATGGAAGGAAGCTAGTGTGGCCTAGCATTACACGCTTCGCCACAAACTTTGTGACATTGCAAAGCATTTATAATGCAAGAGAGTCACTGAAGCAAATATCTGTGAGTGATGATTGGAATTCCGAACGTCACCTGAGGGGCATAATGTCTATACTTATTTGTTTGAGGAGGACTTTTGGATGGCCATGGATAAGGCCATCAAGGTACAAGACTATGATTATTAATTTATTGTATTTTATTTATGTTGTAAAATATTTTTCTTTAAATTATTTTTTCTTTTTTTTTAAAGTCTCAGAGCTTTTGGTGAAGGTTCTTCGTCTTGTTGATGGAGAACAATTTCCAATGGGATTTGTATATGAGGCTATGGACAAGGCAAAAGAGGCCATTTCTACATTTTATGGATATATGATGCCATTTGGACTATCATTGATAACCGATGGACATCACAAATCCATAGCTCTCTTCATGTAAGGGGTTACTATTTGAACCCCAAACTTTTTTATGATGCTACATTTCATGTTGATTATGAGGTGAAGGTTGGCCTTCAAGATTGCATTGACCGCATGTTCTCAACTAGTAAACAATTGCGCGATAAAACGTGTGTTGATATACAAGATTATAAAGAACACCATGGCCGCCTATTCCCATCTGAGCAAATGCATAAATGCTATTGAGACATTGGGGCAAGGTAACCCTCATCAAATTATTATTTATTGTCTTTTGAGTTTGTTTTAAACTTGTAAGTTGTTACATTCGAAATATTAATTTTTTTTTTGTTTTGTTGTTTCTAGATTTATGGTGGGACGACTTTGGTGATTTTACGCCCAATTTGCAACACATGGTCATTAGAATCTTATCTCAACCATGCAGCTTTCCAGGTTGTGAGCGCAATTGGAGTATGTTTGAGCACATACACTCCAAGAAGTGCAACAAACTTACACAAGAAAAGTTAAATGATTTTGTGTTTGTACATTACAACCTTCATCTCCACCAAAAAAATTTTGAAAAAACAAATACTGAGCCTATTGACCTAAGTAAGATTGATCCATCATTTGAATGGATCATAGCTGCAGCACAGGAGCAGCAAGAGCCTCTATTCACCATGGAAGATTTACAAAACTATGAGAACCTAGTGGAGGAGATAGCAGCAAGGGACCAACAAGAGGCATTAGCACAAGAAACAGCGTTGGCAACTACAAGCACACATCAACAAAGAGAGACTAGGGCTTATGCTAGGACAAAGGGCAAAGGAATTGCAAGACATTAGTGTGTGGGCCTATTGAGGCATTTTGACACATTTTGTAATTTGTACCTTTTCATATTATAAGCAATACAAGATGTGTTTTGTCACTTTCATGTGTACTTAAAGCTTGAGCCTTGTATGATGTCTTGACATGAATTGTTGCTTTTATTGCAATATTTGATTTGCATAATGTTAATTCATTGTAATATGCATGAAAAAAACTTTTTTCAATGAAAATTTTCGTTTTCTTTGGTTTTTTTTTTGTCGATTCTTTCCCCAATTTTTTGCCGATTTTTAAAAATGTTGATTCCTTGCCAATTCCAAATTTCTCAACTATGCTTGCAAGCACTTGAAGAATGCATAAAGCTATGTATGAATGCTCGTTTAGCTTTAAATCCAATAAAATGTAATCTGATGGTGCCATATGGCAAATTATTGGGACACATAGTTTGCAAGGAAGGGTTGAAGACAAATCCTAATAAGATTTGTGTCATTGTGAATATGGAAGAACCACATGACGTGAGTTCATTAAAGACTTTTCTGGGATCTATAGGATACTACAGAAGGTTTATTAGGAATTTTGCCCATATATCCTACCCATTAGATTCTTTGACCAAAAAGAATGTTCCTTTTAGGTAGGTAGAGGAGCATTAACGAGCCTTCAAGGAGTTGAAGGCAAAGCTGGTATGTACACCCATTCTGGTATTTCCAGATTGGGACAAGGAATTTCATGTCCATGTTGATGCATCCAATTTTGCAATTGGATGAGCATTGGCTCAAGAGGGGCAATTTAGGCTTGACCAGCCTATCTATTTTGCAAGTCGGTTGCTATCAAGAGCAAAGAAAGATTATACCACAACCGAAAGGGAAGCACTAGGGATGGTGTATGTTGTCTAAAAATTCAAACACTATTTGCTAGCTAATCCTTTTGCCTTTTATGTTGATCACCAGCATTGTTGTATTTGATTAATAAACCGACTATACACGGACAAGTTAGCAGGTGGCTCATCACGTCACAAGAGTTTGTATTTCGGGTGGGGGTCAGACCTGGAAAGAAGCATTTTATAGCGGATCAATTATCAAGGATTCGCTCATGAGAACTATTGGTCAGAGATCTGCCTTAGGTAAGGATTTGGTATTTTAGTGCGCCTTAGACCCGGCCAACATTAAAAAGCCGAGAGGAAGAAATGCCTCCCGTGCCGATCTCCAGAGAGGGGTTGGTTCCCTTGCTATTCTAACTAGGGAGAAATAACTGAAAGGGATGGGAAATATGGCCACAGGCCAGATAGAACAGGGGTGATGGACTAACAGCACGATAACTCTATTGCATTCTGAACCAAATCGCCCTCAAATACAAATAACTTGTTAGAATATATTTCAATATTTCTTTCATTAGTTAATTCAATCCTAACGATCTTATATTGTTAGAATTGATTAATTTAGGCTAGTTGTTATTTTGTTACAACTGCGCCTATAGTGGTCTCGGATGGTTCCACAACCTCCGGACTAATCCTGGCCCTAATGTATTATTTATACTTCATCAATTAATTGAATTGTCGTTCCGCTTCTCACATGGTATCAGAGCTTACCACCACTCTCTCTCCGCCACTCTCATTTTTTAAATGATCTTGTAGTAGCGTGAGAAAGAAGCAGCTGAGGAAGAGTTTTTTTTTTTTTATTGGAGGCGATTTTTCGAGGCTGAGCTTTTTGGTAGCGAAGCTGAGAAAACTTGGTTTTATTTTCCGAGGCAATTATTTCAATTTTTGGAATTCAAAGAAGCACGGTCGACGGATCAAAGAAGCACGGTCAAAGGTCAAACGAGGCAAAGAAGGGTCGAATATCGAAGCGGAGTTCGAAGGCTCGCAACGAAGCTCGGCGGCCAACACCAAGGCCGCTTAGCCAAGCGCGAGAGGAGAGCTCGCGACCTCTCGGGTGGGAATCCCCGAGAGGAGATACTCCTCTATGGAGGAGAAACCCTCTTAAACTCCTAACGGAGTCACTGCGCCCTCGATGTGGGACATTGAGTCCTAAAATACAAATGCTCAAATCTGTGAATACGTCGTCACCTGCATCAACTGCATAAACCAAGACGTATTTTTCCTTACTTTTGAGGCCGGTAGATCAAACATCTGCAAATTTTCTTGGAGAATGAGGTAAAATCCGAGTCATTTCGCTAGATTGAAATTTCATTTTAGCTCTCGGATCTTTCCTCAATGCATTTTTTTCCTCCCGGACGGCGTCAATGGATAAATTAGACACATTTTTTGAGTAGTTTTCTCCACTTGGTTTGGTTGCAAACTGTTCTATTCTTCCTCTGTGATCTCTATGCATCATTTTGATACATCTGTGGCAAGTTTTTGGTTGAAAAAAACGATTTTGTTTGCCCGCCACCCTGCTGCCACCGGTGCTCCGCTCCCGAGCTACACCGGCTACCACTCCTCTTCACCGCCCGAGCTCCGCTCGAGGTGGCAGAGCAGCCGCGCGTTCTTCAAAAGGCGCGTCGAAGCTGTTTAAGGAGGAGGGCGCCGAGAATAGTTCTCGGATCATCCCACTGGCTCACCGGTTGTGAGCCGAGTGGTAAGGGCTCCGAGAGCCCTCAGGTCAGGGGTCCGAGTCCCGTCGACCCCCCCTCGCCTCAAAGGTATAATTTTTTTTTTTTTTTATTAAAGTTTTTTTTTAATATTCTCTAATCAAAGTTAAATTAAATATAATTTTAATTTATTTTATCATAGTTTAAAGGTTATTTTTTTTTAAATAATTTTTTTTACTATGTAGAATAAAGTTATTTTTTTTTAACTTTGATTATAAAAGAATGTTTTAAAATGCTTTATAAAGGAAAATTTTAAAGGGGGGAGTGCTTTTTTTTTGAAAAATAAAGGGGGGATTGAGAGTAATTTTTTGAAAAAGCAAAGTTTGGCATTATTGTAAAGGTGCATTTTCGGTTGCGCCCGACACCTAGTGGGTTATTTCTGTGGGCACTTTTATGTTGTATGTTGCATTTTTTCCTTCTTTTGCACTACATCATTTAAGTTAAAATCAAACACTCCCTAAGTCCCCGGAATAATTAAAACCCATCCGTGCAATTTATTGCACTGCAGCGTTCGGTATTTGTGATACCTCTGGCCAGCACTTACAGGTAAAGTTGTTGTGATTGCGCTACTGTATCCACCACCTAATATAGCTGCCACAACGACGTCTGAGCTTGTTCTCTATTAATCGTCGGGGAGAGATAAGTTTGCCATTTTGCTATTTTTTACTCCATCCACTACCCCAATCACTCTCGTGTTTAGGCTTAAATCCAAACGAAAGTTCGGATATCCAAAGTGTTTAGGGGACGCCCCACACATGAGGATTGAAGGCTTTCTAAGGTCGGTTCCATCAACAAGGTGATTCCCTTTCAGTACCGCTTAAGTGCCACGTATCGTATAATCATTAGAATTACCTACAGTCTCCCTCACGTAAGGGCGGGTAATTTTTCTGGTTTTTCAAAATACCTATAGTCTCCCTCACGTAAGGGCAGGTATTTTGTACGGTATAACGGCCTGGCATTAAGGTATATCGAAGGGGCGACCATTTGGTGTTATAAGGAACCTTCACAATGTCTCAAAAACTAATGACTGATGCTCATCAGTTATTGAAAGGTCCAAATTATACACCATGGAAAAACAAAATGAAGGCAATCCTAGAGATGGATGATCTTTGGGAAATTGTGTCTAGAACAACAGTAAGACCTTCATCTTCAGCTAGAGCCACAACTCCATCTGCTGATTAGAAAGACTGACAAGAAAGATAGCAAAGCAAAGGTGCTCATTTTGCTGCTTGTTTTTGATGAAGTTCAACCTCATATTACTGACTGTCCAAATAGTAAAGCAGCATGGGATGCCCTTAAAACTATATATGAAGGGAAGAATTACTCCACCATTCTATTTCTTCGGTCTCAATTACACAATCTAAGCATGAAACAAGGAGAGATGGTTGAAAACTTTCTTTGCAGAGTGTCCGAGTTGAAAGGAAAATTGAATTCCTTAGCAGCACCAGTTGATGATAAGCTCCTTACCTCAGTGGTAATGAGAGCTCTTCCGGATTCTTTTAGAGTGTTGATTACCTCACTCCATGTATCACAAAGACAAGTTACCTATGTTGAGTTGGTAAATATGCTTCAAGAAGAGAAGGCACGCCAACTACAGCGAGATGATTCTTCTAACACTGCCCTATACACCAATAGGAAGGGGCAAAACAAGAAGGGTAATTTTCAGAAGGGAGGTAGTTCTCAAAAGGATTCAAAAGGGAAACAAACTCAACCTCAACAGAAAACGAGATATTGCAAGATTTGTGACAAAGAAGGTCATGATACAAACAGATGTTGGCATAAGAATAAACAATCAAAACAGAAGGCCAGAACAAACCACAAAATAACAAACAACAAGGAAGTGAATGTTGTTGTTGAGGAATCCGACACGGATTCTCGAAAGAGCACACAAAGTGCTCATGACTACCACCGTATCCAAGCAGACGGATCCTATTTGGTATGTCAATTCTAGAGCCAGTAAACACATGACTGGTGACAAATCGTGGTTTGAGTCTTTTGAGGCCAAAGAGGGCAAACCTGTCACTATTGCCGATGATAAAACCTACAAGGTTCAGGGAGAAGGAACAGTTTCTATTACTCTTCCCGATGGCAAGTGCCGGATTGAGAAGGTTCTCTATGTTCCAGGATTGGCGAACAACTTGTTGTCAGTCACACAAATTCTGGACAAAAATATGGTTGTAAACTTTAGTGTTGAGGGGGGCAAGAAGTGTTGTTCTATCACCAGGAGGGGTAATAACATTGCAACCGCTTCATATAAGCATGGCTTATTTGCCCTAGATACTATCTCTTCTCCAGATGTAGCCATGATTGTCTCTACAAAGGAGGCAACTTCCCTATGGCACAAGAGATATGGACATATGAGTTCTGGTTACTTACTTGAGTTAAGTAAGTATGAAATGGTAAAGGGTCTTCCTTCCCTTTCTACCACATTGCTAGTTTGCTTTGACTGCTTGGCAAGAAAGCAACATAGAGTGCATTTTGAAAGGAGCTCTACAAGAGCAAAGAAACCTCTGGAGTTGGTTCACACCGATCTGTGCGGTCCTTTAACTCCCAACAGTTGTGGGGGTAAGAGATATTTTCAGTTATTCGTGGATGATTACTCACGAAAGATGTGGGTATTCTTTCTTCAACTAAAATTTGAAGCATTTGGCTTCTTTCAACAATTCAAGAAATCTGTTGAAAAGGAGTCTAGGACTTCTATAAAGACCCTCCGCTCAGATCGAGGGGGGGAGTTCACCTCTAAGGAATTTTTTGAGTTCTTAACTGAAAATGGGATCACACGTCAGTTGACTACTGCTTATACTCCTCAGCAAAATGGAGTTGTTGAAAGGAGAAACCGTTCCATCATGGAAATGGTTCGTTGCATGCTCATAAGTGCTAGAATTGGGCAACAATATTGGGCAGAAGTCGTCACCACAGCAAGATATCTGTTGAATAGGGCACCCACTAAGGCCCTATAAGGAATGACTCCACAGGAAGCATGGAGTGGCAGGAAACCCTCCATCTCTCATCTACGCATTTTTGGTTGTAAAGCATTCATGCACATACCGAAAGAAAATAGGAAGAAGCTAGATGAGAAAACATTGAAGTGCATTCTTCTTGGGTATGATGAGCACTCCAAGGGTTATCAATTGATTGATCCTTTAACCAAGAAGATACACATCAATAGAGATGTAGTTTTTGATGAGGCTTTCACATCAAAAACACATCAGATGTATACCTAGACCTTGTGGAAACTAAGGTTGAGAAGTCTCCTTCATCCAAGGTTGGAGGTCCTTCTTCATCTTCTTCATCACCACATAAGAAGAATCCAAAGTGGTATACAAGTAAAATTAGAGACTCTAAGCTATCCACTCCACCGGACTTGACATTGGATAGGCCTCGTACTCGCAACATGGCTCGATAGGAGAAAGCTGCAACAGAGATTACTGGGGTTGATGATCTGTGTCAATATTTTGAGGAACTTTATGTAGATCCAGAGAGAGATACAGAAGATATGGATATTGATGATGACAGGGTGTTTATGTCCTCAATAGACAAACTTGAACCTGCATCAATGCAAGATGCTCTTGGTGAGCCTCAGTGGAAGGCCGCTATGGATGCGGAGTATAAGTTTCTGATGAAAAACAAAACTTGGAAGCTTGTCGATCTGCCATGCGAAAAGAAGCCCATAGGCTGCAAATGGGTGTATAAAGTCAAGTACAAGGCAGATGGGACAATAGATAAGCATAAGGCCCGACTTGTCGCAAAGGGCTATGCTCAAAGAGAAGGCATTGACTACGAGGAAACTTTTGCACCTACTGCTCGGATGACAACCATTCGAGTTCTTTGTGCTATGGCAGCAATATGGGTGGAAAGTGCATCAAATGGATGTCAAGAGTGCCTTTCTAAATGGTGATCTCCAAGAGGAAGTCTACATGACTCAACCGGAAGGATTTGAAGTGGAAGGCCAACAGCAGAAAGTTTGCAAATTGGTCAAATCCTTATATGGTTTGAAACAGGCCCCTCGGGCTTGGTACATAAAAATGGATAATCACCTACTCGCAAGCATGGATTTAAGAGATGTCCGTCGGATGCAAACCTCTATTTCAAGAAGCAAGGCTTCGAAATAGTGTTGCTTGTACTCTATGTTGATGATCTCGCTCATAACAGGAGTTCGAAATAATGATCTCTTCTGTCAAATAGGATTTGAGCGAATCTTTTGAAATGATAGATCTCAGACTTCTCCATTACTCGTCTTGGTCCGGAAGTGAACCGTAAGGAGCACTACATCAAAGTGTCCCAAAAAAAATATGCCAAGACACTACTAGAAAAATATCACATGATCGAATGCAAGCCGATGGCAAGACCAATGGAAACAGGACTTCAGCTTATCGTGATATGACAAATCACCTCGGGTAGATGCCACTCTCTATCGTCGCCTGATTGGGAGTCTCATATATCTGACCAACACAAGGCCAGATATCGTATTTGCTGTCAACTATCTTTCGAGGTTCATGCAGGAACCTAAGACTACACACTGGAAAACAACAAAGCGAGTTCTTCACTATGTCCGTGGCACAATGGAATATGGCCTAGAATACAAGAAGAACAACAAATTCTTCTTACAAGGATACACGGACTCCGACTATGCAGGATCATATGATGATCGTAAATCAACTTCGGGATATTTGTTTCATCTTGGATCCGGTCCTGTCTCTTGGCACAGCAAGAAGCAACAGGTGGTTGCTATCTCATCAACAGAGGCAAAATATCGCGCTGCACGTGAAGCTGTGTGCAAAGTGATATGGTTGCGTCGCATCCTGACAAGTATGGATCTTCCATCAAGATCTCCAATACACTTGTTCTGCGACAACATGGGTGTTTTGAATCTTGTTAAGAATCCAGTGCATCATGAGAAAACGAAGCACATTGATACACAATGCCACTTCATTCGAGACGAAGTACCAAAGCACCGAATCCAGCTTCAAGACATCTCCACCAATGCTCAAGTTGCGGACATATTCACTAAGGCACTTGCACGTGTCAAATTTGAATTGTTTCGCAGCTCTCTATGTATTTCAAAATAATGGGGGGATGATAGTATAGCTAGTAATTATATGTTTCCTAAAATATTGTAATATGGGGGGATGTTAGAATATATTTCAATATTTCTTTCATTAGTTAATTCAATCCTAACGATCTTATATTATTAGAATTGATTAATTTAGGCTAGTTGTTATTTTGTTACAACTGCGCCTATATTGGTCTCAGGTGGTTCCACAACCTCCGGACTAATCCTGGCCTTAATGTATTATTTATACTTCATCAATTAATTGAATTGTCGTTCCGCTTCTCACATAACTAATAGAATTTAAACCAGAACAACTAGCATGCATAATCTCCAGGGCTACTCCGAAGTCCCTACCTTATCAGAAACTAAATCCAGTAATAGAATTCAAGTTTACAGTTAAAGCATGGAATAATTGAAGATAAGCAATAGAAGACATACACATGAAAATAGAAGTCCAGGTTTAGAGCCAAACATCAGCTGTATTGATAGCAGAATTCAGGTTTTAATTTAGCCTCTAGTAAACATCCATCCATTTTACAATAAAAGAGCAGGCATATATAGAGAATTTTGCCGCTTTAGCAATAAATGTTGATTAACAAAATATGGCGATGGAAGCCAAGATAAGGAGTACAAGGAAGTACAGTCACAATGCATTAACCAGGCATGGCAGAGACTGGTGACTCCTCAGGAATGCCGTTGAACCCCTTCAATGCCCTGACAGACTCAACTCGCTGGCGCCGCCTCCTGACTTGCGAGGACGGCTTCCGTGGAAGATATGCTTGAAATCCCGAAACGTCCAGTCTGGAAGCTTCTCAGAAAGGCTGCACCTAATCGGATAAGGATGCCCTTCAGATTGCCGGTGTGGGGTGCCTTCCAAAGATGCCGACATGACGGTCAAAAGAGTCAACGGGCATTGTGCGCCCGACCTGGGCGCATTCTGTCTTGTGCACCCGACCTGAGCGCACTCCCTGTGTGCACCCAGCCTTGGGCGCATTCTTGAGGTGCGCACGGCCTGGGTGCGCCCAGCCTTGGGCGCATTCTTGAGGTGCGCCCAGCCTTGGGCACATTCTTGAGGTGCGCCCGACCTTGGGTGCACGGCCTAGGTGCGCCCAGCCTTGGGCGCATTCTTGTTCCAATATGCCGGAGCGAAGTGTCGGGCTCCTCCTTGGTCTCTGAGGCTGAAACGCGTCAGGGCACCTGATACAAAACTCCATGGCCGCTTGGGGGAAGATTTCCCTGGAAAGTCAGTACACAAAACAACTGCACACTGCTTTAGCACTGTAGAAGGGTTTTGACAGTAAACTTAGGAAAATGAGAAAAACATTTGAGTACTGAGAAAAGGGTTTCCAGGGAACATAAATTACTGGAAGGCTAATTATACACCGTGTTGCAGAAATGGCAACATCTCTGGCGGCTCGCAGGGAAATTGAGCTCGCCTCAATGTCAACGTCCCAGGCCTTATCCACTGGGCTCAGAGACTCTTCTTCGGACTCTTCTCCCTCATGAGTTCCACTGTGCTACTCTTCATCCTGGCCTGGCACCTCATCTAGTGGCTCATCCTCCTCATTTTAAGGGTCCTAGCCTACGTCTTGTTCAGGGTTTTCATTCTAGCCACCTTCTTGAGTGTCAACCGAAAGGGATTTCATGTCCATGTTGATGCATCCAATTTTGCAATTGGATGGGCATTGGCCCAAGAGGGGCAATTTAGGCTTAACCAGCTTATCTATTTTTCAAGTCTGTTGCTATCAAGAGCAAAGAAAAATTATACCACAACCGAAAGGGAAACACTAGGGATGGTGTATGTTGTCCAAAAATTCAAACACTATTTGCTAGCTTATCCTTTCGCCTTTTATGTTGATCACCAGGCATTGTTGTATTTGATTAATAAACCGACTATACATGGACAAGTTAGCAGGTGGCTCATCACATTACAAGAGTTTGTATTTCAGGTGGGGGTCAGACCCAGAAAGAAGCATGTTATAGCGGATCAATTATCAAGGATTCGCTCATGAGAACCTATAGGAGTGTTAGATGAATCCCCTGATGCTCAGTTGTTCACAATTAGCGCTATACCATCATGACATAAGATGATAGGGGAATATCTATCCACAAGGGAGCTGCCAAGGGAGATACCAGTAGCAGAGAGAAGAAAAATTATTATAAAGTCAACACCTTTTCAGTTGATAGCGGGATTACTATATAAGATGGGACCTGATGGAGTACTGAGAAGATGTGTAATGGAGGAGGAAGTTAAGGTAACATTGAAAGAAGCTCATGAAGGACTAGTCGGAGGGCATATGGGACCAGATGCAACCGCAAGGAAGGTGCTTCTAGCAGGGCTATGGTGACCCACCCTCTATCATGATGCAAAGGAGTTTGTGCAAGCATGTGATACATGCCAACAAGCTGGGAAGTCGTTACATAGAGACTTCATGCCATTGCATCCATCTCGACCACAGGAGTTATGCGAAAGATCTTTGTGGGTCCTTTACAGATGAGTCAGAAGAGAAAATGTCAATATATAGTAGTGGCAACTAAATACCTAACGAAATGAGTAAAGGCAAGGGCACTATCGGAGAATTCGGCAAAGAGGACAGCCCAGTTTCTCTATGAACAAGTAATAACAATATTTGGGATTCCACTTCAATTGACAAGTGACAAGGGAGGTCACTTTGTGAATGAAGTAATTAAGAAGTTGACGACTGAGTTCAAGATTTTGCATTCACTATAAGTCTCTATGAACAAATGGGCATGCGGAGGCAACGAACAAAATCTTAGTATCAATAATGTATAAGACCTGTGGGATAGAAGGAGCAAATTGGGAGGAGAAGTTGCCATCAGTCCTATGGGCATACAGGACAACCTTTAAGCCAACAACAAATCATACCCCATTCCAGCAAATGTATGGGCTACAGGCAGTAGAGCCAATAGAGTTCCTGGTACCCAGTTTGAGGGTAGCGGTAGAAAACTATTTAGGAGACCAGAAAATTCTAGGGAAGAGGCTTACGATACGACATTGATTCAAATAGAAGAGAATAGGGTTACGACACGGTGGCCGATAGAAGTGGCCCAATGGAGGAGAAAATTGTGGCATGACAAGCACCTAAGAAAGATGGAGTTGAAACCAGGTGACTTGGTTCTAAGGTATAATGGCAAAAGAGAAATCAAGCCAAGAAAGTTAAAGACATTATGGCTTGGACCCTTCCAAGTAATAGAGATGATGGAAAATAGCGTGGTAAAGCTGCAGAAACTGGACAGGACAGTAATTCTCAAAACAGTGAATGGGTCATGATTGAAGCCTTATAGAGTGAAAGAACAATATCTGTTTGTTTCCCTAGAAGTGGTAAAAAGAATAAGACAACAAAGAATGCTCCGCGGATGAGGGGAGCCAAGACAAACGGACAAGTGTAGATAGGCAAATTGATACGTCCTTATTTGTTGGATCAGTTTTGCTATTATGTGTTATTTTGTAAATGTACGCAAAGTGTTTGACGAAATGTGCGTGCATATATTTAATAATGTTGTAAAGTGCAATTTAATATTGTACGTAAGAATAAAGTCATGTAAAGTCATATTAAGTCATTTATGTCGGCTAAATAAGCTATTTCGTCTTGTAGTGCAAATGTCATGTAATGCAAGAGCAAATGCACATGAAATGTAATTTGAGGGAAGTTATTAGGTAGTTGGAGAATATAACTACTTTTGGGTGTATAAATAAACCCCCCCTCATTCATTCAAGTTATTCACCCATAGAGGATGTGCAGGTAGTAAGGAGAGCAATGCATGGTGATTGATGCAGTCCATTGTTGTGTGCAGCCATGAAGGATGTTCAGCCTAGGGTTTGCAGGCTGTATTGTAATGCTGAAACTGTAATGTTGTATCATAAATGCCATTGTTAATATAAACTGCTGTATTTACTGTTATCTACCATTGCTGCTGCTATTTCTGTCATTGCTGCTGTTATTAGTGTTGTTGCAGGTTTTCTGTGCATTATTATTGCTATACTACAATGATTGCAGATCTGTAGAACTATTAAGTGGAAATGGAACTGTTTGTAAGCATGTGAAATTTCATTTCTACAACAAGGAGTGTCAAGATTTGGAGAATAATGAAGAATGCCAAAACTTGGAAGAGAATGAGAATCGCCAAGATCAAGAAGATGATATGGGATTGAGAGGATTATTTACGGAAGAAAGAGAAGTGCAACCCATAATAGAGCAGCAGGAATTAGTACCTCACCCAAATGAACAAAGAAGATTATGGGTGCACGTACGATTCCTATACAGAACAGAGGAATACAAGCAAGATATGCCGAATTCCCGAGAATGGAGGAAGAATTGGGAATGAGGAATTGGCAGGGTTAATCCCGTTAACTCAAGTTAGGCTTGTACAATAAAGAATGCGGGAAGAAACACAGCAGTTGCAAGAGTATGAAACCTTGTGTAGAAATAACACAAGAATGAGAGCACAAATTATCCAAGAATTGGATGAGACAATACAAAGGTTGGATGAAAGAGATACTAGAAGGCGGCAAGAGCAAGAAACAAAACTTGAACGACAAAAAATAGCTGAAGAGAGAACAACGCAAGAAGAAACGTGATAAGAGAAACCTGATGATCCAGCACAATATCGGCTAAGCAAGGGAGAAGTTGTTGAGATATTGTCGAGAGATGTGATGGATGCACCAACGTCTCTAGAAGATGAAGGAAGGAATTGGGTGACTGATAGAAGCAACGATGGCCTTCCTCCAGTGAATACTGAAAGAGAGAGTTCAAGTCTTGAATCTGATCTCTTGAGAAGATACAGAGAACCGCAAATTCGTCCTAAGGTACAAAACTATCTAGATGCCAACAGGCAACTTAGAAGACAGATGGACGAAGTTAGAAGACAAAGGAGATGTTTAATGGATACACCTCTAAGGATTCAAGCAGAAGGAGAACCTAGCATACCACAAGAACAGGAACAAAGAGGTAACTTAGGCAACGTAGGGAGACAATCAAGTCTTCTCGGTGGTCTAAGGCTACCTAGCCAAGGGAGGAGTTTGGTTGGTCTCCCTCTCGGTGGCTCAAGGGGAAGAAATTTCCCTCCTGCTACCCTTAGGTTACAAGATTCACGAGGTGAGCCGCAAGGACTGTTCGTTGATCCGGCACGAAACAATCAACTTGTGAGTGACCATCAAGTTTGGCCATTAGGACCACCTCGAGGGCCATGACAAAACCGAAACATCATCAAGAATAATTGAGGAACTGGACAGATTTTGGCAGCTTGGAGTTGGGAGAAGACAGTCCCAAAATAGAGAGATTCGCTTGACGTTTAGAGTAAGGGCCATGGCAACAATGCATAGCTGAGGGAGGAATCAATGAAGAAATGAGGAAGAATGAGTTCAACAAGTTTGCAAAGGAATAAGAAAGCGAACTTGGTCACCAAGTCTGGAAGGGGACTTAGTTCAAAGGAACACAAGTAGAAGTTATACCAATGAAGACTGTACAAATATGGAAGAATGTACGGTAGACCTTCAAGGAAATGGAACAGTAAGGAGTTGTACAAAGAAAGGGCGTACAAGACAAGGAGATTGTATGGCAAGATGACGTATAGATCAAATGCAAGAAGGGCACTGTATGACAAGGCGTCGTACAAGTCAAATTAAGGAGTAGGACTGTACAACAAGACATCATACAAGTTAAATAGAGGTGCAAGACTGTATGGTAGGGCACCGTACAAGTCAGGTAGAAGAAGAGCATTGTACAGCAAGGCACTGTACAAGTCAATTTAAGGATGACGACCGTACAACAAGGCACCATACAAGTCAAGAAGATGGTATGGTAGGGAATTGTATGACTGAACATCTTGTTGATGACACCAACCATACACAGTACAATGGATGAACTAGCAAGATAACCAAGTCCAAGTCAATGTGGTCATACGACTTGTACGGCGAAATTGAGACACCATCAGGAAAACTGCATGTTAATATGTAAATACATGAAAAAAAAAAGTAAAAGCAAAACTTAGAAAGCAAAAATTAAAATGTAAAAGCACATGCAAAAAGAGACAACGTTGCGGTTCAAGAAGCAGTTATAATCGCTCCTGCCCAAACTCAAATTATAAATAGGGGTGGGAGGGGATTAAGGGAAGTTACTTGAAGGAGCAATTGAATGGGAGAACGAGGAAGAGGAGAAACAAATGCCGCCATGGAAAAGACATCGCAGAAAGTACAAATTGCAACCAAAACCCAAAATTCATGCCACAGCAGGAAGAAAGCACAACATTAGGGTATCGAAAAGTTCCCTAACTGCTGGAAATTGCATGTGTACGGACAATCGTATAGCAGTACGGGAAAAAAAGGGAAGAGCAGAAGAACCTTTGCTGAGGAGATAAGATTTCAGATTTAGACGCATAAAGGGAACGTTGTACAAAGTTTGAGGAAGATGGCTAAATTTTCTAAAAACCTTCGTATTGTGTTGGTACAAAAGGGAAAACTATTGTTCGGAAAGTTGTAAAAAGAATTGCAGTCTAGGGTTTGAAGAATTGCGCAAGGTAGTGAAAAAGAAGCTATCGTACAGACGAGTAAGTCAAGGAGGAAGATGACTCAGTGAAGTCATCGTACAAGTGCGCCAAAGGAAGGAATGCAAGGAAGACACCTGCAATCAAAGGGAGAAAGTGTCATACAAACCAAGGAAGACTGCTATGAAAGTCATCGTACGGACGCAGGAAGTTCGTTGTACTATCATAGAAGGTTGTCGTACAAACGTAGGATGAATGTTTTACAACGGAAGGAGATTGTCGTACGACTAAAGGAGATCATCGTACAAGTGCAAGAACCATCGTACAAGTATACGAAATGGATCGTATAGATAATCATACGGTAGAGGGCGAGAAAGCATGATGGATGAAATATGAGTGGGAGAATAAACTTTTGAGAATGGTTAGCAAGAATTTAAGAACAAATTTCGATGCTCGCTTGGCCATCTGCATAGAAGAGAACACCAAAGGAGAGAAGAGGAGACCAGACTTGGTGGAAGACAAGAGTCGGTAGAACATATAAGAGGAAAAAGAAACCACATGGAACAAGAAATGCAATCTCAAACAAGGCATGAAGATTCACTTGAGAAAGGGAAGGAAAAGAGAATACCCCTCAATGAGATAACGTGGACTTAGCCAGCTAGAGAATTCTGCTAATAGTGGTGGCAAGAAAACCCACCAAATCATCAATTGAAAGTGACATCGACACAAGCAGGAGTGAGCTGCATTGTGCAGATTCTAGTATTTGATAAGGATTTCTTCAAAGATTATTTGTTGCAAATGCTCGAGACTTATGATGTAGATGATAATATAAGCATAGTAAAGATTTGAAATTGAGACATCAAGGTTATGTTTTCAACAAATAATTTCCGGCGAACATTTGGATTGCTAAAACATGGAATAGCAGTGCGTAAGGAAAACCCATATGCAGAGGAGTGGAATAAGGTAATCCACGAAATCACAACGATTACTCCTGAGGAATTAGTAATACTATCGATCACGGAAATCGTGGGATCAAGCAAAGCTAGTTGAGGAATGACGAATAGCAATGTGCCATGAACATCGTGATGTCTAATGTACCAGGAGAAACCAGGTCATTTGAAATGCCTATATGTTTGGCTCAATATGTACAGGGCATTGCGAAAGGAGTACTACAAAAGAGTCTCATTTAAAACAAAAGAGTACTACACAAGCAAACCTTTGAAAGTAATACATACTGATTTATGTGGACCCATGAGAACGCAAAGCATAAATGGTGACAAATATTTTATGTTGTGTATAGATGACTATTCCAGGATGACATGGGTACTATTTTTGAAGCATAAATCATAAGCTTTTGAGATGTTCAAGGTTTTCAAAAACCAAGTTGAGAATCAAACAGGAAAAATGATTAAATGTTTAAGATCAGATAGAGGAGGAGAGCTCATTTCAGAGGATTTTACAGAGTACTGTGAAAAATATGGTATTAGAAGACAGTTGTCAGCAACCAGGACACCTCAATAGAATGGTGTGGTAGAAAGAAAGAACATGACAGTGCAGGAAATGGCACGGACTATGTTGACTAAGAGCAAAGTAGCAGACAGATTTTGGAAAGAGGCAGTCCATACTGCGGTATACATCCAAAATAGGTGCATGTTGAGGACGCATGAAAGCAAAACTCCTTATGAGTTGTGGTTCGGTAAAAAGGCAACAATAAGATACTTTAAAGTTTTTGGCAGCAAGTGTTACATCAAAAGAACTGAAGAAAACCTTGGTAAGTTTGAAGATAGAGCGGATGAAGGTATTTTTCTTGGCTATTCGTCAAAAAGCAAAGCTTACAAATGCTACAACAAGAGGCTAAGGAAAATTGTGGATAGTGTCGATGTTAAAGTTGATGAAGGCAGGGAACGAGTAATTAGCTATGAAGAGAACTATCCAATTGATGAAGAGGTTATTGAAGAAGATGAGGAAAAGGAAACGGAAAAGAAACAAAAAATTGACTCAGATGATTCAAACAGGGATTCAGAAGTGGAAGAAAATAAGAAATTCAAAATAGGCAGCTGGCAAAAAGATCATCCTAGAGAGCAAATAATTGGAGACCCCACAGTTGGTGTTCAGACAAGAAGAAGAGTAGTAAGCAACTACTCTCTATTATCCAACATTGAGCCCAAAAATGTTGCTGACGCAAGCAAAGATGAAAGTTGGATGAAGGCAATAAATGAAGAATTAGATCAGATCGAGAAAAACAAAACTTGGGAGTTAGTACCAAGACCTGCAAATAAAAATATAATCGGTACTTAATGGATCTTTCGAAAAAAATTGAATGAAGACGGACAGGTAGTCGAGAATAAAGCAAGATTGGTATGTAAAGGCTATGCACAAGTTGAAGGTATTGACTTTGAGGAAACCTTTGTACCTGTGGCCAGACTAGAGGTAATTAGAATGTTTTCGGCTTTAGCAGTTTACAAGAATTTCAAAGTTTATCAAATAGATGTGAAATCAGCATTTTTGAATGGGAAACTCGAAGAAGAGGTTTATATTGAGCAGCCAGATGGTTTCCAACTTGGTGATGATCCCAACCTGGTTTGCAAGTTGAAGAAAGCATTATATGGCTTAAAACAGGCACCCCGAGCATGGTATGCAAGGCTAGACAACTATCTTACTCAACAAGGGTTCAAGAAAGGTATGGTGGATAGTAATTTGTATGTCAAAACAGAAAATGGCCATCTTATTGTTCTTGTTGTATATGTTGATGATATCATATTTGGCAGCAACAAAGATGAGTCGTGTAAATATTTAGCAAATAAGATGAAAAAGAATTTGAAATGTCAATGATTGGTGAATTTTCATATTTCCTCGGGTTGCAAGTTAATCAAAATGAGAAGGGCATATTTATTTCTCAAATTAAATATGTGAAAGAGATGCTAAAAAAGTTCACAATGGAGGATTGTAAGCCTATTAGCACTCCCATGACGACAGGTTGCAAGTTGAGCAAGGATGACAAATCTCCAAATGTTGATCAAACCATGTACGGATCTATGATTGGGAGCCTATCGTATTTGACAACTACCGGACCGGATATCTTGCGGGCGGTTTGCATGGTAGCACGATTTCGAGGCTAGTCCCAAGGAGACTCATGTGACAACGAGTGAAGAGGATTCTTCGGTATCTGAAAGGTACTATGGAGTATGGGTTATGGTATCCGAAAGGTAAGGACTTCACCCTTATTGCGTATTCAGATGCAGATTGGGCAGGATGTGTCGATGATAGAAAGAGTACCAGTGGAGGTGCATTCTATCTTGGAGACAGGTTGGTCGCATGGCACAATAAGAAACAGGATTCAGTCTCCTTATCCACAGCAGAGGCAGAATATATTGCAGCAACTACGTGTTGTACGTAGGTCTTATGGATGAAACAAACCTTGAAATATCTTGGCATTAACTTCAGTGATCCAACTTCAGTTAAGTGTGATAACACCAGTGCCATTAACATCTCAAAGAATCCGGTTATGCATTCTCGCACAAAACATATTGCTATCCGGTATCACTTTTGAAGGAAAAAGTTGCGGAAGGTGAGGTTAAATTGGATTTTGTTCCAACAACAGAGCAAGTAGCGGATATCTTCACAAAACCGTTGCCCAAGGAAGTCTTTGAGTACCTTCGCAATAAATTGGGAGTGGTCACGCTTCCCAAGAATTGACTAGCTATCGGGACCACATTCTCAAGGGGAGCATTTGTGTATTTTTTTATCTTTTTGCTCATGTTTGTGATTTTTGCTAAGTGTAATAATTTTTGCCTCGAGAATGTTGTGCATGGACTCGGGGGAGTCTGCAGCAGCCCTTTGATATTGTTGTCAAAGGGGGAGAAGAGTTACAGGAAATTGCACGTGTGTTGCCAACAATTCCAAAGGGGGAGATTGTTGAGCAAGGTGCAGCGACAGTATTGTCATTGTTGTCAACACAGTCACTAGATCGGTTGATGCAGTGGACAGGAGTTTAGAGGTTATTCAGAGTATGTACAGTGAAGTTAAATGCTTATGAGGATGTTTTTGATGTTTGGGTAAAGTTGTTACAGGTTGTCCAAGAAGACCGAAGTGGCCCATATGCAAAAGATAAAAGAGAAGCGAAAAAGCAAAAGAAAAAAAGTGTCGCGATATCGCGACATGTTGCATTTTCGCGACCAAAAGAGAAGAGAAAATACGAGGAGAAAAAGTGTCGCGATATCGCGACATGTTGCATTTTCGCGGCCAAAGCAAAGAGAAAATGCAAGGAGGAAAAAGTGTCGCGATATCGTGACATGTTGCATTTTCGCGGCCAAAGCAAAGAGAAAATGCAAAGAGGAAAAAGTGTCGCGATATTGCGACATGTTGTATTTTCGCGGGCCAAAGCAAAGAGAAAGAGCAAGGAGAAAAAGTGTCGCGATATCGCGACATGTATTTTCGCGGGCCAAAGGAAAGAGAAAGAGCAAGGAGAAAAAGTGTCGCGATATCGCGACATGTTGTATTTTCGCGGGCCAAAGGAAAGAGAAAGAGCAAGGAGAAAAAGTGTCGCGATATCGCGACACTTTGTATTTTCGCGGGCCAAAGGAAAGAGAAAGAGCAAGGAGAAAAAGTGTCGCGATATCGCGACATGTTGTATTTTCGCGGGCCAAAGCAAAGAGAAAGAGCAAGAAGGAAAAAGTGTCGCGATATCGCGACATGTCGCATTTTCGCGACTCAAAAGGGCAAGCAAGCAGAGAAAGAAAAAGTGTCGCGATATCGCGACTCAAAAAGGGCAGGCAGGCAGAGAAAGAAAAAGTGTCGCGATATCGCGACTCAAAAAGGGCAGGCAAGCCAGAGAAACAAAAGTGTCGCGATATCGCGACATGTCGCATTTTCGCGACTCAAGAAGGGCCTCAAAATAGAAACGAAAAGCCTTTTTTTGGAAACCAAAACACATGCATGCATAAGGGAAAGAGAAAACGAACAGTCATGTGGAGAAAACGAACAGTCATGGAAAGAAGCGGATGCATGCCCATGTGGAGAAAACGAACAGTCGTGGAAGGAGAAAACGAACAGTCGTGGTGGAGAAAACGAACAGTCGTGGAAGGAGAAAACGAACAGTCGTCAAAATAGAAACGAAAAGCCTTTTCGGAAACCAAAACGCATGCATGCACAAAGGAGAAAACGAACAGTCATGAAGGAGAAAACGAATAGTCATGGTAGGAGAATATGGTGTCAATTCTTTGCATGTGACATGTTTGATGAAATGCCTTCTCAATATAAAAAAAGGAGTTACATCAAGAAGCAGTTACAATTGACAAGTGGCGTATGAGAATATGAAAGGAGGAGTTACAACTGGAGTTACAAAGAGAAAGGATGGTTATAAAAGGAGTGTTGCTTGGAGAATTAAGTGTGGATTCTATCTTGCGAAGAGAGCGAGAGGAGAGCGAGAGGCGAGCGAGAGGCGAGCGAGAAGGATGTGTGTTTTGTGAATTGTGAGCGATGTTGAGTAAGCAATAGACCAGTCAGGGTCTTGTAAAAGTGAAGGCATTTTTATGTCAATCTTCTAGTTTCAAAATTGAAGTCCAAGTTGGTGCTTGGCATAAGGGGTTGGTGCTCCTTCCAATTGGTGCTGGTAAATCAGGGGTTGGTGCTCCTCTCTGTTGGTGCAGATAAATCAGGGTTGGTGCTCCTTTCTGTTGGTGCAGATAAATCAGGGGTTGGTGCTCCTTCCAGTGGGTGCTAGTAAATTGATTGTAAAGTTGTGCTTTGCAAAGGCTGGATTTGGATGGTAGTCCAAACAGTCATTTTTGAGAAGTAGCCAAATCGGTGAACCTCGGTACATCTTGTGTTGTGTGATGCTCTCTTGTTATACTTGTTTTATTTGGTTTTAAGTTTTATTGTTTTGGCTTTAAGAGTTGAAGATTTAAGTTTTAAAGAGCTACACCGATTCACCCCCCCCTCTCAGTGTCATTGTGAGACTAACAATGCGCCACCTTGGAGAGGAATTTCTTGAAGCCTGTTGAGTCTAACCGGTGGTCCAGATTGCGCTCCGGATCATACGCCACTTCTTCGCAGTAAAAATAATGCCATGGCGGCCATGATTGCATCCGCTCAATGTGCCATTCCAGGTCTGCACCCGTTCTATTGCACCTTTCTTGCATGATCTCCGCTCGGGGGCAGATGTGCACAAATTTTCCCCTGACCCCAATTGGGTCATACTTCCAGCGCTGAGGTAGCTGTACCAGGCCCATGAGGAGTTCTTGTTCGAGGTAGACATGCTGTCCAATCTCGTGCACTTGGATGTTCGACCAGGTTATAGGATACTGGAAAATATGACCTCTCTTCTTTCCCTGGCCGAATTCCTCCTCGACATAGTCCATCTGGCGTGATATCTCCATACCGAACTGATGGTCAGTGCAGAAATAGGGGAGCAAGAACGGCTTCCCTTTGAATCCGTAGATTCTGACCACAATGCCCTGCGTCAACCGGAAGGCATCCCCGCACTTGTACTTCCTCATATAGTTCGTCATGGCCAGTGGCGGGCGGGATCCCTCGCCGTTGAACAGTGCCAGGGTCATACCTAGAAATTTGAAGTTGAACTCGTAGTATGACCCTCTCCTGTACAGGGCTTCAGTCCATTCGTACACAGGCAGCGGCTCTCCCTTTTCATTCACCTTCTTCAGGTCAGGCACTTTAATCCGGTAGTGCGTGTGGTACAGGCACAACCATGTGAGGAACGAGCAGAGTCGAATTCTGTTGTCTGCTTCTGCTGCAACCTGACCAGGTTCGAATGTATGGCGTACGCCACCCAATCTGCCCAGTCAAAGAAAATAGGGCGCCTTCCGCTCCTTTGCGTCGTGGAGTCATAAAACTCCCCATGCAAGATGCATTCTGCGAGCGCCAACTGGTACGGGCGTACCATTCTGTCGGAGTCGCAGCCGAGTACCCATGCCAGGATGATATATATGTACTTATTTTCGAACCTGTCTAGGGGTATAGGGCCTGTCGGCCACTGTCCAACTGGTAGCGGAGTTTTCAGCTCCGAGTCGAGAAACTCTCTCATCCTTTTGGTTTGGGTGAATCTGCCCGCCTGTTCGTCCAGGTTAATTCTCCTGACAATTGCGTTGGGGTCGTACTGGAGCCCCGGGGCGAAGGCTGGCTGGACGCTCTCCCTGAAGAGTGAACAATACTCTTCCGTGGTTGTCACAGACTTGCTGAGCGGCTGGCTTGTAGTATGCCACAATGGATTCAACCAGCTCCGGGCATTGGTGGACAGGAGGGCACAAGAACCGGTACAGGTTCGATTTGTATACAACCTCGACATGGTGCCAGGGTGAAACTTTGTCATCCCACTTCTCTATATTCGGCCGCAGCTTGGTGAGGCTGATAGAGTACTCGCCATCTCTATACCCGGCCAGGCGATTGATGGGCGGCGGTGGAGCTTGCCCTTGGCTTCTCCTCGACCTAGTTCTCTTTGTTCGCTCCCGCGACGCTTCGCTCTCATGAGCGCTGGATTCTGTTTGTTCTTTAGCTTCGCGTTCTTCGTCGTTGGACTGCGCCGGCATTGGCGTTTTTCCCTTGTCTATCCTCTCTTTTCTGCTCGAAGTGGCAGAGACGGGGATTCTGGCTACTAATTCTTCAGTTCTGCGCTTTGCAGCTCAAAGTTGGCTCGACAATTTGGATGCTCTGAGTATGCCAAGACCCCTTTTCTAGGCAAGAAATACAGCATTAATGGCGCAAGGGAGGGGGTTAAGGTGATTTACCCGAAGTAGGTGGAAGCGTTATAATTTTTTGGCGGTCGTGCGTGGGTTTTTCTTTGGAAAGCGTACCCTGGTTGCTGTTGGCCCTAATGCGCCTGCTCTTTTAATGACATTCGCTTTGAAAGACGCGCAATCATTATTTTTTTTTTAAATTTGGACCTCATGCTTCCAATGATGTCACAGCCGCCGCCTGGGCACACACTTCGAGGGAGAACTTTTGGCCCAGGGTTTTAAGGAGGGACGCAACCCAACTTCGCACTATGCCACACTGCGCTGCCTGGGCCCACACTTAGAAATATTTTATCATTATGACCCTCGTTTCCCGCGGCAAGTCGTTCAAGGTGCGCCCAGAATTGAGGGCGCACTCGGACTTCGCCCGGAAAACGTGCGCACTCCGACTTCGCCCAGACTTTATTGCGCAGTCTGACTTCACCCAGAAAAGTTGCGCAGCCTATCTTCAACACTTAGCTGATTTTTTCCTCTGCGGTCCCAAGACGGTGCGCAATCCGACTTCGCTGCGAATTCGGATTGCGCACCCAGTACTTAGTCATTTTTTGGCTTTTTTCGTTAGCCGCATTCTCTCAAACTCCCGACGTCGCACTATTCAAGGAGCGATGCCCGACTTCGCTGCGAAGTCGGGGTTTGCTCTAGGCTTCACTTAGGCTTTGAAAACTAAAAGCTGAATGCTGGAATAAATATGTACATTGTGATAAACTAAAATGCAAAAAAGAAATATGTACAAGGAAGGACCCCTTGGGTGCCTTTAGTGGTGGTAAATCTTCAGGTGGAACCCGTTGACAGGAATGGGGAGAAGCTGTCCCGCCATGTCCCGAAGCACGAATGCATTAAATTGGTTCACCCGAGCAATCTGATAGGGACCCTCCCAGAGGGCATCAAATTTACCATGGTTGCCCGGCTTTGCTTTCAGTGAGTCCCACTTCAACACTAGGTCCCCGATTTTGAAAACTCGAGCGGTGGTGCCTTTCACAAACCAGCCCTGGGTCGCCTCGGCATGTTTAGTAAAGGCCTGGTATGCCTTTTCTCTTTCTTCTTCTAACCGCAGAAGTTGGAAAAGTCTGGCGTCCACTAGATCCCCGTTGCCTTTTTCTTCGTCTAGCATCCAGAGTGCGGGTATCTCTATGTGGGTAGGCAGAACTGCCTCCTTGCCGTACACGAGCGCGTAGGGGGATGTCTTGATAGATTTCTTGAATGATATGCGATCCGCCCACAACGCCCGATTCAGGAGTAGGTGCCATGTCCTCTTGTTTCTCTCTACTGTCCTTTTAACGATCTTCAGTAGATTCCTGTTGGTGGATTCAGCCAGGCCGTTCCACTGCGGGTAGTAGTTCGAAGACATCTTGTGATAGATGCCGTATTTGCTGGTGTACTCCGTGAGTACAGCGCCTGCGAACCCCGGACCATTGTCTGTCACTATTGCCGGTCACTATTGTCTGTCACTATTGCCATTGGGACCCCGAAATGGGTTATGAATCTGCCATTAGGAAAGGATTTGGTTAAATGCGCCCCAGATTCGCCCACCAGATTGAAAGGCCGGGAGGAAGGAATGCCTTCCGTGCCAATCTCCGGAGAAGGCCGGCTTCCTATGGGTTTTCTCAATTGTTTTAGCTAAGAGTACAGGAAAGAGATAAAAATGCGGAAAGAGATTCAAATGTGATTTGAGTTGGGTGGGGGGAATAAGCAAAGACGACAACGATCAATCACCACTACTAACAACAATTAAATACATAACACACCATAGAAACTACAACTGTCATACATCCTATGTATCCTCTATCTATGCATTCCAGGAATACTTAATCATCAAATACTGGAATCCAGAGTTCAGTATAACAGTAAGCAATGAAATAAGCAACATGAGGCAGAAATGACAAGTAAAGGCAGCATAAAGAATGATAACAGCAAAATAGAGCCAAGTGTGTGTCTTGCATTCAGAAGCAAACGTATAGCTACAATGGTTCCCTAGCAGGATATCCCCCTTCCACCACTTTACAATGAAGTGGTGCGGCTATTTATAGCGCAATTTCCCCCGATTACAATTATGGGCACAAAGTCCTGCAGACAATAGCTGACAAAAGCGGCAAAAGAGCTGCTGATGTTGACTCCTGTAGACAGGGACTGTATTGGCAGCAAGGTCCACCTGAAAACTTGGCAGCTACGTGGCAATGCGGTTGATGAAACTTTGAGTCAGCATGAATGCGGGGAGCTGCGGTAGATGGAACTTTCGCGCTGAATGAGGGTAGCCGGAGGAGGTGATTTGGCCCATGCTTGTCCTTTTTCCCATCACATCTCGGCTCGAATCCCGAGGCTGGACACTTGTCAAATTCTGATGAGGGACACATGTCTGCCTTGAAAGGCAGTCTTTCCTTTATGTCCAACTTCGCCTGGGATCAGAGCGCAATTGGATAGCGCAAGTGGGGAACAACGCAGTTGGGGAGGCCTCCGTGCCTTAGCCAGTTTTTGGGCTGCTTGATGGATCTTGCCCAATTGCGCACAGAGTCGAGGGCGCAGCCCGACTTCGCTGCGAAGTCGGGTTGCGCACTCCAAAGACTTAGTCAATTTGGTCGCTGGATCGCGCAAGAAGGGGAGGAGATTCGGGGGAGCGCACCCCGACTTCGCTGCGAAGTCGGGTTGCGCTCCGACACTTAGCTGATTTCCGGAGACACTGCTTCCCAACTGCGCTCAGGACGGGGAGCGCACCCCGACTTCGCTGCGAAGTCGGGTTGCGCTCCCATACTTAGCCAAATTCTGCTTATTTCCAGTCTGCTTCCGCACTTCGCATTCCCGAGTGCGCTCGAATTTAAGGGCGCACCCCGACTTCGCTGCGAAGTCGGGTTGCGCTCCCAGACTTAGAATTTTTTAGGGAGTGTTTGCTCTGTTTTGGCCGAAGAAAGAATGAGGGGAAAAGGGAGGAATGCAACTGATACAAGGGGAGAAAGGGAATAGTGGAGAAAGGGAAAGGAGATGGAGGGAAGGGAGAGCAGCATACTTACAAAATTTTGAAAACATGGCACCCCGTGCAAAATGTGGCAACATTCCTGGCGGCTCGCGGGGTGTCGAGCTCGCCTCGACGCAAAGAACCAGGCCTTCATCCTTTGGGCGCAGAGGAACTCCCTTCCCCTGCTCTTCGCTGCTCTGACGGCTTCTTCTTGGGCAACTACTCCTCTTCGTATCCACTTTCGGCAGTTGCTTCTTCTGTTTCTCCTCCTTCTGAACCTGAATGGTCTTCACTGTCACCCTCCTGCTCGGCCGGCCGCTCCCGCTCACGGACATGATTGTATGCGGCCTTGGCTTGGTCCCAGACTGCTGCCTGAAATGGCCCTAAGTCGCTGACATCTTTCAGGTCTGCTCTGAATGCGGCGACCGCATGCATGTCGATGGTGTGGTATCTTTCTCCCAACTCCTTAAGGGAGGTGTTGATTTTGCAATATCTCGACACCATCTGGGTGACCTGAGCTTCCTGGACTGGCTCCGCCCAGCTGTCAATTTCTGACGTGTCTGCCTCGAAAGACAGCCAATTCAGCTTCACCTGCTCAAGGGTCAGAAACTCTCCATCCTTGATGAAGCTCGGGCAACCGTGCTCAGAAAGAGTGTTGAAGGGGGCCAGGCAAATGTTCATTTCGTGGTCTAATGCGTCCAACATCTTCCTGGCGGCCCTTATCTTCTCTGTTTTATCAAAATAATTATGCAAGGTTACCCTTGCATCTGCCCACTCTAAGGCAATTCGGGACATCGGGGGAAATCGGAGGCCTTTGCGCTCGTACTCCTCAAGTTTCATTGCCAAGTCCAGCCACTGCTTCGCTTGGTGTTCGGCCTCCTCTACCACAGGCTTTCCCTGGGCAGATACTTCTTGGATCCTGGACGCGAAGTCCAGGACTGATATGGACCTGACAACGTTGGCCCTAAGTCCCTGCAGCAAACCAGCCCGCATCGTTTTGACTTTATTCTTCGAAAAGGCCGCCATCTGGGATGTTTTCTCCTCAAGCTGAGATTTAGCCTGCCTTAACGAATCTTGGAGCTGAGAGACCTGCTCCAGCGCTGCCCTTTTCTCCTCTCACAGCTGTTCGGCTGTCTGTCTTTGCGCTGCGGCCTCCTGCTGAGAGGCGGCGAGCTGGGTTTTCAGGTCGTTGATCTCCTGCTGTGCAGACTCCAGCTGCGCGGTGGTCCTAGCCAGATCTTCCTCCAGCTGCCTCGAGTTATTTTGCAGCTGAAACAACGCCTCCTGACTCTCGAGCCGCTTGACAAGGAGATTATGTGTTCTACGACGAATACCGTTGATTTCGTATTCCTCGTTTATATCATCAAAGCTCTTCTCCTTGACTTGGTGCTCATAGTCTGCCTCGGTCATTTCCCGGAGAGGCTTCTTCACTTTCGGAATCAACTTCTCAGTCCTCAGCACTCTCCTGTCCAAGTCGTACTTGGTGCGCTTCACCGGGGCAGCTATTTCCTCGGCTCTTCTCCGTTTGACGCCCTGGAGGAAAGAGGCGGAACACCCTGCGGCCTTTGCTGCCAGAGGCTGATCATCTACGATCTGCAACTGTTCTCCCATGAAGTCAAGGTCTTCCAACATTGGGTCTTGTTGCGGCATTTTTCCCTGCAAACAGCGAAGCAGGAGGTATTCCAGAAGCCGTGGTCGCTTTTAAGGGCGACCGGGTCCTAGGGGAAGCGAGCGGCTGAGTGGAAGGCGTAGGCGGGGTTTTGAACAATGGAGGTGAGCGGCGCGGCGATGTATGCGTAGCTTCGGCACTGGCCGCAGGCGAGGGTTCCAGGGTTTGGCTGAGGGACTGGAAAGCGTTCGGGTCTTGGGCGAACTGGTCGAAGGAATGGGGGTTGTGCGAGGGTTGGGTGGTCTGAGATGAAGAGGATGGGACTATGGCTTGCCCTGATACAATGGGGGACGGCGTTATGGCAGGGCCGACTGGGATTTGGGGAAGCGGGGAAGTGGACGTACCTGCGGGCTCCGCCTGAGCCGCTGCTTGAAGGACGTCTGCAGCCCAAGTTTCTGCTTCTGCTTCAGGGCTGTCCAGCGAGACGATTTCCGGCGCGGCTGTCCCTGTCCGTGCTGTGGCCGTTTGCTGTGCAGGCTCCCTAGGCCGCTTGGCCTTTTCGCTCCTCTTCCTTTTCTTTTCTTCTGGCGCTGCAGCTTGCTCAAAGGAGGGAGAGGAGGTTGGGGCGGCAGGCTGCGATGTGCCCACGGTAAACTTGTACCGGGGTCTAGACGGGAGGATGTTTGCCGCGGCCGCTCCACTAGCTGGCTGTTCTGGCGCTTTTTCCACTTGGGGGGCCACCTCTGGAGTTGACTTTTCTAGCCCTTGCGCCCTTTCGGGTAATGCTTCAGGAGCTGGAGGCAACATTGGGCCCACTTGGCTGCTCGTTGGCGTTGCGCTGGAAGTTCCGGGAGTAGACAATTGCTGGGACGGGGACCTCCTTGTATACCTTTTCCTAGCGCCTCGGGGAACGCAATCTCGAAATGCGAAAGGCCGCCACGTGTCAGCGTATTGATCATATAGGGCCGAAACTCATCATCAACGACCAACGTTTTCGGTTGGATTTATCGTGTCGGTGCGGCATCTCATCTTCCAGCATTCAATGATTTTGTCCTTTTGCCAGTTGAGGGGCGCCACCTTGGAGAGGAATTTCTTGAAGCCCACCGAATCTAACCGGTGATCCGGGTTTCGCACTGGATCATACGTCACCTCCTCGCAGTAAAAATCATGCCATGGAGGCCATGATTGCATCTGCTCAATGTGCCATTCCAGGTCTGCACCTTTCCTGTATGATCTCTGCTCGGGGGCAGATGTGCGCAAATTTACCTCTGACCCCAATCGGGTCATACTTCCAGCGCTGAGGAAGCCGTATCAGGCCCATGTCGATGAGTTCTTGCTCGAGGTAGACATGTTGTCCAATCTCGCGTACTTGAATGTTCGCCCAGCAAATAGGATACTGAAAAATATGGCCTTTCTTTTTTCCCTGGCCGAACTCTTCCTCAACATAGTCCATCTGGCGTGAAATCTCCATCCCGAACTGGTGGTCAGTGCAGAAGTAGGGCAGCAGGAACGACTTCCCTTTGAATCCGTAGATTCTGACCACAATTCCCTGTGTCAACCGGAAGGTATCCCCGCACTTGTACTTTCTCAGATAGCTCGTCATGGCCTCTGGCGGGCGGGATCCCTCACCGTTGAACAACGCCAGGACCATACCCAGAAATTTAAAGTTGAACTCATAGTACGACCCTTTCCTGTACAGGGCCTCGGTCCATTCGTACACAGGCAACGGCTCTCCTTTTTCATTTACCTTCTTCAAGTCAGGAACTCTAATCCGGTAGTGCGTGTGGTACAGGCACAACCATGTGAGGAACGAGCAGAGCCGGAATTCTGTTGTCTGCTTCTGCTGCAACCTGACCAGGTTGGAATGTATGGCGTATGCCAGCCAGTCTGCCCAGTCGAAGAAAATAGGGCGCTTTCCACTCCTTTGCGCCGTGGAGTCGTAAAACTCCCCGTGCAGGATGCATTCTGCCAGCGCCAGCTGGTACGGGCGTACCACTCTGTCAGAATCGCAGCCGAGTACCCATGCCAGGATGATGTATATATATTTGTTTTCGAATCTGTCCAGGGGTATTGGGCCCGTGGGCCATTGTCCGGCTGGAAGCGGAGTCTTCAGTTTTGAGTCGAGGAATTCTCTCATCCGCTTGGTCTGGGTGAATCTGCCCGTCCGTTCGTCCAGGTTGATCCTCCTGACAATTGCGCTGGGGTCGTATTGGAGCCCCGGGGCGAAAGCTGGCTGGACGCTCTCCCTGAAGAGTGTGAACAAGACTCTTCCCTTGTTGTCGCAGACTTGCCGGGCAGCTGGCTTGTAATATGCCGCAATGGATTCAATCAGCTCCGGGCATTGGTGGACAGGAGGGCACAAGAACCAGTACAGGTTCGATTTATATGCAGCCCCGACATGGTGTGAGGGCGAAACTTTGTCAGCCCACTTTGCTATGTTCGGCCGCAACTTGGTGAGGCTGATAGAGAACGAGCCGTCTCTATACCCGGCCAGGTGATTAATGGGCGGCGGTGGAGCTTGCCCTCGACTTCTCTTCGCCCGGGTTTTCCTTTTTTGCTCTTGCGGCGCTTCGCTCTCATGAGCGCTGGACTCTGTCTGTTCTTCAGCTTCGCGCCCTTCGTCGCTAGATTGCGCCTGCACTGGCGCTTTCCCCTTGTCCATTTCTTCTTTTTTCTGTTCGAAGTGGCAGAGACAGGGATTCTGGCTACTGATTGCTTAATTCTGGACCTTGCAGCTCAGAGTTAGCTCGACAATTTGGATGTTCTGAGTATGCCAGAGCCTCCTTTTCTAGGCAAAGGAAACAACATTAATGGCGCAGGAGGAGAGGTTAAGGTGATTTGCCTGAAGTTGGTAGAAGCGTTATGATTCTTTGGCGGCTGTGCGTGGGTTTATCCTTGGAAAGCGTACCCTGGTTGTGGTTGGTCCTAATGCGCCTTGCTTTCTTAATGACATCCCTTTTGAAAGTCGCGCAATCATTATTAAACATTCTTCGGACTTCGTGCTTTTGATGACGTCATAGCCGCCGCCCAGGCACACATTTCGAGGGAGAACTTTGGGCCCAGGGTTTTAAGGAGGGACGCAACCCAACTTCGCACTATGCCAAACTGCGCTGTCTGGGCCCGCACTTAGAAACATTTTATCATTTTTCCTTGTTTCCCGCGACAGGTCACCCAAGGTGCGCCCGAAATTGAGGGCGCACTCGGACTTCGCCCAGAAAACGTGCGCACTCCGACTTCGCCCAGATTTGCTTGCGCAGTCAGACTTCGCTCAAAAGTTGCGCAGTCTGTTTTGACACTTAGCCGATTTTTGCTTCATGCTCCCCGACTGCGCTCCCAAGACGGTGCGCAGCCCGACTTCGCTGCGAAGTCGGGTTGCGCACCCAAAACTTAGTCAAATTTTGGGCTTTTTTGTCAGCTGCTTTCTTTCAAACTCCCGATGTCGCACTGTTCCGGGAGCGATGCCCGACTTCGCTGCGAAGTCGGGGTTTGCTCTAAGCTTCACTTAGGCTCTTGAAAACTAAAAGCTGAATGCTGAAATAAATATGTACATTGATAAACTAAAATGCAAAAAAGAAATATGTACAAAGAAGGACCCATTGGGTGCCTTCAGCGGTGGTAAATCTTCAGGTGGAACCCGTTGACGGGAATGGGGAGAAGTTGTCCCTCCATGTCCCGGAGCACGAATGCATTAAATTGGTTCACCCGAGCTATCTGATAGGGACCTTCCCAGAGGGCGTCAAATTTACCATGATTGCCCGGCTTTGCCTTCAATGAGTCCCACTTCAGCACTAGGTCCCCGATTTTGAAAACTCGGGCGGTGGTGCCTTTCGCAAACCAGCCTTGGGTCGCTTCAGCATGCTTAGTAAAGGCCTGGTATGCTTTTTCTCTTTCTTCTTCTAACCGCAGCAGTTGGCACAGTCTGGCATCCACTGGATCCCCGTTGCCTCTTTCTTCATCCAACATCCAGAGTGCGGGTATCTCTACGTGGGTAGGCAGAACTGCCTCCTTGCCGTACACGAGCGCGTAGGGGGATGTCTTGATAGACTTCTTGAATGATATGCGATCCGCCCACAACGCCCGATTCAGGAGTAGGTGCCATGTCCTCTTGTTTCTCTCTACTGTCCTTCTGACAATTTTCAGTAAATTCTTGTTGGTGGACTCGGCCGAGCCATTCCCTTGCGGGTAGTAGTTAGAAGACATCTTGTGATAGATGCCGTATTTGCTGGTGTACTCCGTGAGTACAGCGCCTGCGAACCCCGGACCATTGTCTGTCACTATTGACTCCGGGACCCCGAAACGGGTGATGAGGCTCTCGAGGAACCCGATGACCGTTTCCTGGTCCGCATTCTTAGTGGGGATCGCCTCTGCCCACCGGGTGAAGTAATCGGTGGCGGTAAGGATGAACTTGTGCCCCGCTGCAGAGTTAGGCGTGATGACCCCAATGAAGTCTAGACCCCACTGCTGAAACGGAGTCTCAGCTTGAATTGGCTGGAGGGGCAGGGGTGCTTTTCTCGCTTCTCGCCCAAGCAAACCCTCGGCATTTATCACATTTTACACAGACCGCATGTGCGTTCGTGAAGAGAGTGGGCCAATAGTACCCAGCTCTGATAATTTTCAAGGCCGTAGGCCTTCCACAATGATGTCCCCCAGGCATCCCGGAGTGAAACTCTCCGAGGACCCTGGGTTTGTCAGTATCTCTGACGCACCGCAACAGGATGCCGTCAATGTTTTTAAAATAAAGCCCCTCGGGGCGAAGTACGTATTTCAAGGCGTTTAGCCGAAACCTCCTTCTTTGTGAGGCATTCAGGTGATCTGGGCATCTCCCGGTGCTGAAATACTGCACCAGGTCATTTGTCCAATCACTTTCCTCTGATAAGGAGTTGGCTAGGTTGGTGGTTGTTATCGGATCTTCCCACTTGCAGGCAGAGACCTCAGCTGCAGCGCTTCGGGCTAGCTCTTGGCACAAGGCTCGGCCTCTGATCAGCTTTGTTGGCCGTACCTCGATGTCAAACTCTTGGATTTTGGCAATCCATCCTGCCCTCTTGTGGCCAGGCTCTCCTTGTATGATGAAGTTCCTGACGTCCGGATGTATCACGAAGACTGTTATCCGGCTCTGGGAGACGAAGTGCTTGAATTTTCGGAGGGATTTCATGACTCAATAAAATTGTACTTTTCTTCATGCGGCTGGATTACCTGGCTTAAGAACGCTATGGGGCGCTCTTCGCCATCGTCTCCCTTGTGTCAGGACTGCGGCGTAACTCTCGGGTTCTCCCACCGCGTACAGGATGAAGTCCTTGGAATAATCCGGGTTTATCAACACCGGAGCTTGTGCAATTCTGGCCTTGATCTCCTCAAAGGCCTGCCTTCTTTCGTCAGTCCATAAGAATTCGGCATTCTTTTTCAACAGCTTCGGCCATGGGCTTAATCACTTGTGCGAAGTCCGGTATGAACTTCCTCACGAAGTTGATTTGGCCGAAGAAGGACTGTAGCCCCTTCTTGTCGACTGGGATGGGCAAGCGGAGGAGGGCTTCGGCTCCGTCAGGATCCACCGCAAGGCCTTTCTCGGAGATGACATGTCCCAACAGCTTACCTTCTTTTACCGCGAAGACTGACTTCTTCGGGTTAATGGAAATGCCGAATTCACGACATCTCTCAAATATCTGCCGTAGTGGGAAGCATGGTCCTCTCTCCTGTGAGAGAATACAGTCATGTCATCCAAGTAGATGACAATGATCTTGTTAAGCAGCTCTCGGAAGGCCAGGTCCATGGCTCTCTGAAATGTAGCGCCGGCATTAGACAAACCGAAGGGCATGCGCTGATAAGCGAACGTTCCCCATTTGGTGGTGAACGTTGTCTTATGCTGGTCTTCGTCTTTCACCCATATCCGGTTGTACCCAGAGAATCCGTCTAAGAGGGAGAATCTCCCGCGCTCCAAACAACTATGTGGAGGATCTGATCGATTTGGGGAAGCGGGTAATGGTCCTTCAACGAGGCCTGATTCAGATTTCTGAAATCCACGCAGAGACGGATGTCTCCGTTCTTCTTCCTCACAGGAACCAGATTCGCAACCCAAGATGAATGCTTGATGGGGTAGATGATCTTGGCTTCCAGGATTTTCAAGAGCTCGGCTTTCATCATGGCTTCAATCTTCGGGTTTACACCCTCTCCGCTTCGCCGGAAAGGTTTCGCACCATCTTCTAGCTCTATGGTATGCTGGATCATCTGTCTGTCATACCCCTTCAAGTCCTGGTAGCACCAGGCTACAATATCGGGGAACTCTCTGCATAATGATCTGATCTGCCCGAGTTCCTCTTCAGTGCAGTCCGTCCCGACCTTGATTGTTTTTCCAGGTTCAAGCTCCAGGTCGACGTACTGCTTGGGGTCTACTTTGATCCTGTGGGATATTGCTCTATCGTTCTGATCAAAGAGACTCTCTAATGTAATCAGTCCTTTTGGGACATGATTATTCTTCAATTGTATCAACCCCTCGTATTGCTCGTCATCATGGTCTCTACCTTCGATTGTACATGCTTCGGTAACCAAAAAAGTGACGATTTCCTCGTCACAATCAAACACCCGCCAGTGGGTGTCCTTATCAGCACGTAAGGCCTGTAGATGGTACGAACCGGCTTCGGCTTCTGGACAGTGTCATCACCGGAACGTACCTGGCTCCAACAGACGCCAGAATGTCAGCGTGCTTGTTCTTCTCACGTGATATGGCTTTGACATTCAACGAGTCGAATGACTCCATCAGGTCCCAAACACGATTACGATACGCCTTGAGGTAATGCTTCTTGGAGGCGCACTTATTCGTAATCTGGTTGCACACCAGCTCTGAGTCGCCAAAGATCTGCAGATGTTTTATCCCCAGTCTCTCCGCTTTTCTCAAACCCAAGCACAGGGCTTCATACTCCGCCGCGTTGTTAGTACAGCTCCAAGCCAGTCTGTAGGTGTAGTCCTTCTGGATCCCGGACGGGGAAACCAAGAGTACGCCTGCGCCGACGCCATTTTTGCATCGGGCGCCATCAAAGAAAAGCTTCCATAGCTTTTCTGGTGCAGGTCCTACCTCTTTCTTGGCTGACTGGTCAAGTCTCTCAAGCTGAGTGACTGTGTAGCAGCCTTGCTCGGCCTCGATCATGGCATTGAAGTCCAATAAGGAGAACTCATCCTCTACTTGCAACAGCTCAAGAGCTTGCTCTGTCATGTCTACCACCACCAGTTCTTCCGCTGTCAGCTGAACCATGCAGTCTTGTGACTCTTCTCCGGGTATCTTCTCTACTAGAAATGTGGAAGGCTTTTCGTTGTAGATCTTCAGTCTCCTTCCTTTGAAGGGCACTTCCATATGTGAGTAATCCAGAGACAGATACCCACCCAGCTTCGCAGTGAACTCCCTGGAGAGACACATGCCGAAGTAAGGTTCCAAGTCGACAACCACGACCTCTTGAATGACCACTATGTCAAGAGCTTTGTGCAGCCGGATCGGGATATCTTTGATAACACCAACTGTCTTGACAGGGGTGCCGTCTAGCTGCAGCACACCTTGGCTGCTCCTTGTATACTCCATTCCGATCTCGTCGCAGACGGCTCTCGGCATAACAATCGTGGAGGCACCAGAATCCACCATACAGTTGTGTACTATATACCCTTGCATCCGCAATGACAGATAGAAGGGAGGTGGTCTGTTCTTTCCAGTGGCGGAGACTGTCGTGGGTTGAACCAAAACAAGCAGTCGCGTCCGCTTGTCATGTTTTATGCTCTTCAAAGATTCCTGCAGCAGATCAACTTGACCTGGGAGCAGAAGAGCATCATACATACTTATCCTTGCGGGAGTCCTCTTTAGCTCATCCACTATGTTGTAGCCTGAAGTGCTAGCTCCCTCCGTTTCTTTCGCAGGCTCATACTTGGTCCGGTATTGCTGCGTGGCTTCGACTCTCTGTCTCTTTGTCGTAGACGGATATCTCAGCTTCTCCCTGAGCTTGTTCTTTTGTTTCAGCTGGAGACGGAGCTGCGGGAGCTTTCGCTGCGGGAGGCTTGAGTGCAGGAAATTTTTCTTTGGCTGCGGGATGCCATAGCCTTTTGTCCGGTGGTAGCCCAACAGGTTGCGCCTTTTCTCTTCTGGCGTATACCTTCAATGGCTTTGCTTGGGCCGCAACAGCTTCAACAGGCTTTCTGTCCTCCTTGGCGGGGAGCAATGCCGGATCTTCTTCTGGGACGGCAAAGTTGCCTTCATCGTCCAGGATCATGTAAAGTTCATCCTCTATGGCGCTGCCCGCCAGGGTCTGGAGGTAATGCTGATGCAGCGTGCAATCTTCTTCTGAATGCGGGTCGTTGCACGTGGAGCACCAGTTAACCTGGTCAGAAGTGCCAGGTTGATCCTCAATGGCCGCATTTCTTGTAGGGGGGTGCCTTTGAACTTGTCGTTCTGCGGCTTGATCTTTTGTCAGTGTCGGAGGAGGATATGGCCTCCTTGGAACAAACTCCATCTGGGCCTGCTTCTTCTTCAATATAGTCATGTCATTTGACATGGTATGGTATCCAGATGCCCGAGCCCGTACCTCTTGGAGGATTTTGTTCTGAATATCATTGTCTCGCAGTGGCAACCGAGCCGGCGGAGGTAATGCAGCCAATGGCGGGGGTGCAGAATACCGCGCGCACCGAGGGGGAGCTGGGAGTGCGGGATACTGCGGAGGAGGAGGCGGCGGGTTAGGATAATGAATTTGTGGCGGGCCGTAAGGGTTTACGACTGGCGCCGGATTCCATGGCTGCCGGGGGTGCCGACTTGAAGATGACGGCATCACACCGGAGGCCGATGGGTGCTGGGACTGAGGAAAGTCAGGGTAAATGGGTGGTCGTACCCTATGCGGGAGCCTGCCTATGGAGATTATATCCATTTCGGCTTGTTGGGCAGCTTCGTACAGGGCAGGGAATGAATCGACTCGGGCTATCTTCAGCAGAGGCGGATGTCGTAGTTGAATGACCTCAAGTAGTAGTGCGCAGCCTGACCCGTCGAAGGTCGCAGTTCGCGAGGTACTCGTTTCCAAGACCTCGCAAACCTTATGTTGAAGTCCGACACCTCCTCTTGGGGGTGTCGCTGGATGCTTTGGAACTGATGCAACAGCGAAGAGGGATCAGCAGACTCGTTGCATCCTTTTACAAGCCTGCCAGCCAGCTGGCGCCACCCCGTGATAGATCCCTCTGGCAGAGATCTCCACCAGTAGAGAAGTTTTCCCCTTAGGGAAAGAGCCAGTAGGCGGGTCTTGACACTCTCGTCTGTGATGGAATGTAGCGCAGCCAAGGCCAGAATGTCCTGGATGTGCTCGTACGCCGTTTTGCCGTAGCCATCGTAAGTAGGGATGGACTTTAGGGCAGCGGGGGGCACAGCTTGTTGTCCGACTAGGGCCAAGGGCCCCGTGGAGTCTACCGTCGGGAAGAGATCGTCATCATTCTGCTGAGCAGCCATTTCTTCCTCTCCTCCGGTAGTGTACTCGGTATCGGTACCGTCCGAGGATGTAGATTGCTCTTCAGCCTCGGCCTCTTCGATTTCGGGCTCGGATTCGTCTATGCGAGCTTGGTGGTCAGCCAGCCTGACGCGCTCTCCTGGAGCGGCAATGTCAATTTCGTAAAGATCAGGCTGGTTTCCCGGATTCCTTGCTCTCCACCTTCTTGTATGCATGAAGGCGCTCGGACCGGTCTTCACGGACTCAGAGAATATTCAGGTACTTGCAGAGTCGCCAGGTGTTCTGATTCTAACAGCAATGAAGCGAACACCAGTGCTTCGATTCTGTTTTGGGGTGGGAAACTTCCATGTCCCACCGGGCGTGCCAGAGAAACTGTTGGTTACGAATCTGCCATTAGGAAAGGATTTGGTTAAATGCGCCCCGCATTCGCCCACCAGATTGAAAGGCCGGAAGGAAGGAATGCCTTCCGTGCCAATCTCCGGAGAAGGCCGGCTTCCTATGGGTTTTCTCAATTGTTTTAGCTAAGAGTACAGGAAAGAGATAAAAATGCGGAAAGAGATTCAAATGTGATTTGAGTTGGGTGGGGGGAATAAGCAGCACGACAACGATCAATCACCACTACTAACAACAATTAAATACGTAACACACCATAGAAACTACAGCTTGTCATACATCCTATGTATCCTCTATCTATGCATTCCAGAATACTTAATCATCAAATACTGGAATCCGGAGTTCAGAGATAACAAGTAAGCAATGAAATAAGCAACATGAGGCAGAAATGACAAGTAAAGGCAGCATAAAGAATGATAACAACAAAATAGAGCCAAGTGTGTGTCTTGCATTCAGAAGCAAACGTATAGCTACAATGGTTCCCTAGCAGGATATCCCCCTTCCACCCCTTTACAATGAAGTGGTGCGGCTATTTATAGCGCAATTTCCCCCCATTACAATTATGGGCACAAAGTCCCAGACTGACAATAGCTGACAAAAGCGGCCAAAGAGCCGCTGATGTTGACTCCTGCAGACAAGGACTGTACTGGCAGCAAGGTTCACCTAAAAACTCGGCAGCTACGTGGCAGTGCGGTTGATGAGACTTCGCGTCAGCATGAATGCGGGTAGCCGCGGTAGATGGAACTTTGCTCACTGAATGGAGGGAGCGGAGGAGGTGATTTGGCCCATGCTTGTCCTTTTTCCCATCACATCTCGGCTCAGATCCCAAGGCCGGACATTTGTCAACTTCTGATGAGGGACACATATGCCTTGGAAGGCGCTCTCTCCTTTGTGTCCTACTTCGCTCGGGAACGGAGCGCAATTGGGTAGCGCAAGTGGGGAACAACGCAGCTGGGGAGGCCTCCGTGCCTTAGCCGCTTTTGGGCCGCTTGATGGATCTTGCCCAATCGCACAAGTCGAGGGCGCAGCCCGACTTCGCCGCGAAGTCGGGTTGCGCACTCCAAGACTTAGTCAATTTGCCGCGCTCGGACGGAAGAAGGGGCCCCAGAGGAGCGCACCCCGACTTCGCTGCGAAGTCGGGTTGCGCTCCGACACTTAGCTGATTTCTGGAGACACTGCTTCCCAACTGCGCACAGGACGGGGAGCGCACCCCGACTTCGCTGCGAAGTCGGGTTGCGCTCCCATACTTAGCCAAATTCTGTTTATTTCCAGTCTGCTTCCGCACTTCGCATTCCCGAGTGCGCTCGAACCTAAGGGCGCACCCCGACTTCGCTGCGAAGTCGGGTTGCGCTCCCAGACTTAGAATTTTTTAGGGAGTGTTTGCTCTGTTCTGGCCGAAGAAAGAATGAGGGGAAAAGGGAGGAATGCAACTGATAGAAGGGGAGAAAGGGAAAGGAGATGGAGGGAAGGGAGAGCAGCATACTTACAAAATTTTGAAAACATGGCACCCCGTGCAAAATGTGGCAACAGAACCCAATGACCGTCTCTTGGTCCGCATGCTTAGTGGAGATCACCTCTGCCCACTGAGTGAAGTAATCAGTGGCTGTAAGAATAAACTTGTGTCTCGCTGCAGAGTTAGGCGTGATGACCTCGATGAAGTCTAGACCCCATTGCTGAAACGGAGTCTCGGCTTGAATCGGCTGGAGGGGCAGGGGTGCTTTTCTGTTCCTGCCAGCGAACCTCTGGCATTTATCACATTCGACACAAACCGCATGTGCGTCTGTGAAGAGAGTGGGCCAATAGTACCCAGCTCTGATGATTTTTAAGGCCGTAGGCCTTCCAAAATGATGTCCCCCAGGCATCCCGGAGTGGAATTCTCTGAGGACCCTGGGTTTGTCTCTCTCTCTGACGCATCGCAACAGGATGTCGTCAATGTTTTTGAAATAAAGCCCCTCGGGGCGAAGTACGTATCTCAAGGCATTTAGCCTAAACCTCCTTCTTTGTGAGGCATTGAGGTGATCTGGGCATCTCCCGGTGCTAAAATACTGCACCAGGTCATTTGTCCAATCACTTTCCTCTGATAAGGAGTTGGCTAGGTTGGTTTGTGCTATCGGATCTTCCCACTTGCAGGCAGAAATTTCAGCTGCAGCGCTTCGGGCCAGCTCCTGGCATAAGGCTCGGCCTTTGATTAGCTTTGTTGGTCGTACCTCGATGTCAAACTCTTGGATTTTGGCAATCCATCCTGCCCTCTTGTGACCAGGCTCCCCTTGTATGATGAAATTCCTGAGGTCCGGGTGTATCACGAAGACAGTTATCTGGCTCTGGGAGACGAAGTGCCTGAACTTCCTGAGAGATTTCATGATTGCGTGAACCTGCCGCTCAATAAAATTGTACTTCTCTTCATGCGGCTGAATCACCTGGCTCAAGAACGCTATAGGGCGTTCTTCGCCATCGTCTCCCTTTTGAGTCAGGACTGCGGCGTAACTCTCGGGTTCTCCCACCGCGTACAGGCTGAAATCCTTGGAATAGTCTGGATTAATCAACACCGGGGCTTGAGGAATTCTAGCCTTGATCTCCTCAAAGGCCTGCTTTCTTTCCTCAATCCACAAGAATTCGGCATCTTTCTTTAACAGTTCGGCCATGGGCTTAATAACGTGAGCGAAGTCCGGTATGAACTTCCTCTCGAAGTTGATCTGGCCGAAGAATGACTGTAACCCTTTCTTGTCGACTGGGATGGGCAAGCGGAGGAGAGCTTCTGCTCTGTCGAGATCCACTGCAAGGCCTTTCTCGGAAATGACATGTCCTAGCAGCTTACCCTCTTTTACCGCGAAGACTGACTTCTTCGAATTGATGGAAATGCCGAATTCACGACATCTCTCAAATATCTGCCGCAGGTGGGAAGCATGGTCCTCTCTCCTGTGAGAAAATACAGTCATGTCATCCAAGTAGATGACAATGACCTTGTTGAGCAGCTCTCGGAAGGCCAAGTCCATGGCTCTCTGAAATGTAGCGCCGACATTAGACAGGCCGAAGGGCATGCGCTGATATGCAAACGTTCCCCACTTGGTGGTGAACGTTGTCTTGTGCTGATCTTCGTCCTTTACCCATATCTGGTTGTATCCAGAGAATCCGTCCAAGAGAGAGAACCTCTGCGCTCCAACAACTATGTGGAGGATCTGATCGATTTGGGGAAGCGGGTAATGGTCCTTCAACGAGGCTTGATTAAGATTTCTGAAATCCACGCAGAGACGGATGTCTCCATTCTTCTTCCTCACAGGAACCAAATTCGCGACCCAAGATGAATGCTTGATGGGGTAGATGATTTTGGCTTCCAGCATCTTCAAGAGCTTTCATCATGGCTTCAATCTTCGGGTTCACTGCCCTTTGCTTCTGCTGAAAAGGTTTTGCATTATCTTCCAACTCTATGGTATGCTGGATCATCTCTCTGTCATACCCCTTCAAGTCCTGGTAGCACTAGGCTACGATATCGGGGAACTCTCTGCATAATGATCTGATCTGCTCGAGTTCCTCTTCGGTGCAGTCCGTCCCGACCTTGATTGTTTTTCCAGGTTCCAGCTCCAGGTCTATGTACTGCTTGGGGTCTACTTTGATCCTGTGTGATATTGCTCTATCGTTCTGGTCAAAGAGACTCTAAGGTAATCAGTCCTTTTGGGACATGATTATTTTTCAACTGTATCAACCCCTCGTACTGCTCGTCATCAGGGTCTCTACCTTCGATTGTACATGCTTCGGTAATCAAAAAAGTGACGATATCCTCGTCACAATCAAACACCTGCCAGTGGGTGTCTTTATCAGGCACAGAAGGCCTGTAGATAGTATGAACCGGCTTCGGCTTCTGGACAGTGTCATCAGCCGGAACGTACCTGGCTCCAACAGACGCCAGAATGTCAGCGTGTTTGTTCTTCTCACGTGATATGGCTTTGACATTCAATGAGTCGAATGACTCCATCAGGTCCCAGACACGATTATGATACGCCTTGAGGTAATGCTTCTTGGAGGCGCACTTATTCGTAATCTGGTTGCACACCAGCTCTGAGTCGCCAAAGATCTACAAATGCTTCACCCCCAATCTCTCTGCTTTTTTCAAACCCAAGCACAGGGTTTCATACTCCGCCGCATTGTTAGTACAGCTCCAAGCCAGCCTGTAAGTATAGTCCTTCTGGATCCCGGATGGGGAAACCAGGAGTACCCCTGCACCGACGCCATTTTTGCATCGGGCGCCATCAAAGAAGAGCTGCCATAGCTTTTCTGGTGCAGGTCCTACCTCTTTCCTTGCCGATCGGTCAAGTCTCTCGAGCCGAGTGACGGAGTAGCAGCCTTGCTCGGCCTCGATCATGGCGTTGAAGTCCAACAAGGAGAACTCATCCTCCACTTGTAACAGCTCCATGGCTTGTTCTGTCATGTCTACCACCACCAGTTCCTCAGTTGTCAACTGAACCATGCAGTTCTGTGACTCTTCTCCAGGTATCTTCTCTACTAGAAATGTGGAAGGCTTTTCGTTGTAGATCTTCAGCCTCCTTCCTTTGAAGGGCACTTCCATATGTGAGTAATCCAGAGACAGATAGAGAGGCACATGCCGAAGTAGGGTTCCAAGTCGACCACCACGACTTCCTCGTATGACCACTATGTCGAGGGCTTTGTGCAGCTGGATCGGGATATCCTTGATGACACCAACTGTCTTGACAAGGGTGTCGTCTAGTTGCAGCACACCTTGGCTGCTCCTTGTATATTCCATACCGATCTCGTCGCAGACGGCTCTCGGCATAACAGTCGTGGAGGCACCAGAATCCACCATGCAGTTGTGCACTATATAGCCTTCCATCCGTAATGACAGATAGAAAGGAGGTGGCCTGTTTTTTCCGGTGGCGGAGACTGTCAGGGGCTGAGCCAACACAACAGGTTGCGTCGGCTTCCCGTATTTTATGTTCTTCAAAGATTCCTGCAGCAGATCAACTTGCCCGGGGAGCAGAAGAGCCTCGTACATACTTATCTTTGCGGGGGTCCTCTTTAGCTCGTCAACTATGTTGTAGCTTGAAGTGTTGGCTCCCTCCGTTTCTTTCGCAGGCTCGTACTTGGTCCGGTATTGCTGCGTGGCTTCGACTCTCTGTCTCTTCGTCAGCGACGGATATCTCAGCTTCTCCTGAGCTTGTTCTTTTGTTTCGGCCGGAGACTGAGCTGCGGGAGCTTTCACCGCGGGAGCCTTGGGCGCAGGAAACTTTTCTTTGGCTGCATGAGGCCATAGTGACTTGTCAGGTGGTAGCCCAGCAGGTTGCGCCTTTTCTCTTCTGGCGTATACCTTTAACGGCTTTGCTTGGGCTGCGGCAGCTTCAACGGGCTTTCTGCCTTCCTTGGTCAGGAGCAACGCGGGATCTTCTTCTGGGACGGCAAAGTTGCCTTCATCGCCCAGGATCATGTATAATTCTTCTTCTATGGCGCTGCCTGCCAGGGTCTGGAGGTAATGCTGATGCAGCGTGCACCCTTCTTCTGAGTGTGGATCGTTGCATGTGGAGCACCAGTTGACCTGGTCAGAAGTGCCAGGTTGATCCTCAATGGCAGCATTCCTTGCAGGGGGTGCCTTTGAGCTTGTGCGGCTTGATCTTTCGTTAGCGCCGGAGGAGGATACGGCCTCCTTGGAAGGAACTCCATCTGGGCTTGCTTCTTCTTCATTATCGTCATGTCGTTAGACATGGTATGATACCCAGAGGCCAGAGCCCGTACCTCTTGGAGGATTTTATTTTGAATATCATTGTCTACAGGTGCCAACTGAGCCGATGGAGGTAATGCAGCCAATGGCGGGGGCGTAGAATACGCCGCGTACTGAGGGGGAGCAGGGAGTGCGGGATACTGCGGAGGCGAAGGTGGCGGGTTAGGATAATGGATTTGAGGCGGGTCGTAGGGGTTTATAACTGGTGCCGGATTCCACGGCTGTTGGGGGTGCTGGCTTGAAGATGAAGGCATCACACCAGAGGCCGATGGGTACTGGGACTGAGGAAAATCAGGATAAATAGGGGGCTGCACTCTATGCGGGAGTCTGCCTATGGAGATTATATCTAATTCCGCTTGTTGGGCAGCTTCGTATAGGGCAGGGAAGGAATCGACTCGGGCTATCTTCAAAAGTAGGCAGATATCAGAGTTGAAAGACCTCAAGTAGTAGTGTGCAGCCTGACCTGTTGAAGGTCGTAGTTCGCGAGGTACTCTTTTCCAAGACCTCGCAAACCTTATGTTGAAGTCGGATACCTCCTCTTGTGGGTGTCGTTGGATGCTTTGGAACTGATGCAACAGCGAAGAGGGATCGGCAGACTCGTTGGATCCGTTTACAAGCCTGCTTGCCAGCTAGGGCCACCCCGTGAGAGATCCTTCTGGCAAAGATCTCCACCAATAGAGAAGCTTCCCCCTTAGGGAAAGAGCCAGTAGATGGGTCTTGACACTCTCATCAGTAATAGAGTGTAGCGCAGCCAAGGCCAAAATGTCCTGGATGTGTTCATACGCCGTTTTGTCGTAGCCATCATAAGTAGGGATGGCCTTCAGGGCAGCGGGGGGTACAGCCTCTTGTCCGACTAGGGCCAAGGGCCCCGTGGAGTCGACCGCCGGGAAGAGGTCGTCATCATTTTGCTGAGCAGCCATTTCTTCCTCTCCTCCGGTCGTGTACTCGGTATCGGTACCGTCCGAAGATGTAGATTGCTCTTCAACTTCGGCCTCTTCGATTTCGGTTTCGGATTCGTCTATGCGAGCTTGGTAGTCAGCCAGCCTGACGCGCTCTCCCGGAGCGTTGATGTCAATTTCATAAAGATCAGGCTGGTTTCCCGGATTCCTTGCTCTCCACCTTCTTGTATGCATGAAGGCGCTTGGACCGGTCTCACGGACTCAAAGAATATTCAGGTACTTGCAGAGTCGCCAAGTGTTCTGATTTTAACAACAATGAAGCGAACACCGATGCTTCGATTCTGTTTTGGGTGGGAAACTTTCGGGTCCCACCGAGCGTGCCAGAGAAACTGTTGGTTACGAATCTGCCACTAGGAAAGGATTTAGTGAAATGCGCCCTAGATTCGCCCACCGTATTGAAAGGCCGAAGGAAGGAAGGAATGCCTTCCGTGCCAATCTCCGGAGAAGGCCGGCTTCCTATGGGTTTTCTCAAGTGTTTAAGCTCAGAGTGCAGGAAAGGAATTAAAAATGCGGAAAGAAATACAAATATGATTTGAGTTGGGTGGGGAAGATAAGCAGGACGGCAACGATCAATCACCACTACTAACAGCAATTAAATACGTAATACACTACGTAAACTACAACTGTCACACATCCTATGTATCCTCTATCTATGCATTCCAGGAATACTTAATCATCAAATACCGGTATCCAGATAGCATAATAACAGTAAGCAATAAAATAAGCAACATGAGGCAGAAATGCTAAGTAAAGGCAGCATAAAGAATGATAACAGCAAATAGAGCCAAGTGTATCTTGCATTCAGAAGCAAACGTATAGCTACAATGGTTCCCTAGCAGGATATCCCCCTTCCACCCCTTACAATGATGTGGTGCGGCTATTTATAGCGCAATTCCCCCCCGATTACAACTCTGGGCACAAAATCCCAGACCCGACAATAGCTGACAAAAGCGGCAAAAGAGCTGCTGATGTTGACTCCTGCAGACAGGGACTGTACTGGCAGCAAGGTCCACCCGAAAACTTGGCAGCTACGTGGCAGTGCGGTTGATGAAACTTCGAGTCAGCTTGAATGCGGGTAGCTGCGGTAGATGGAACTTTGCGTCAGCTTAAATGAGGGTAGCTGCGGTGGATAATTTGGCCCATGCTTGTCCTTTTTCTCATCACATCTCGTCTCGGATCCCGAGGCTGGACACTTGTCAAATTCTGATGAGGGACGCATCTGCCTTGAAAGGCAGTCTCTCTTTTGTGTCCTACTTCGCCCGGAATCAGAGCGCAATTGGACAGCGCAAGTGGGGAACAGCGCAGTTGGGGAGGCCTCCGTGCCTTAGACTGTTTTTGGGCCGCTTGAAACATCTTGCCCAAGTGCGCACAAGTCAGAGGGCGCAGCCCGACTTCGCTGCGAAGTCGGGTTGCGCACTCCAGCACTTAGTCATTTTGGCTGCTGTTCAGACTGCGCACAGGAATGAGGGCGCAGCCCGACTTCGCTGCGAAGTCGGGTTGCGCTCTGGCACTTAGCTGATTTTTTGGATCCGCTGCTTCCCAGGTGCGCACAGGAAAGAGAGCGCAGCCCGACTTCGCTGCGAAGTCGGGTTGCGCTCCTGTACTTAGCCAAAATTTGGTCCTTTTGGTCCTCTTCCGCACTTCGCATTCCCGAGTGCGCTCGAACTTAAGGGCGCACCCCGACTTCGCTGCGAAGTCGGGTTGCGCTCTTAGACTTAGAAATTTTCAAGGAATGTTTGCTCTGTTTTGGGAATCTGATCAGAGAAAGTACAAAGGGGAAAAAGAGGGGAAATGAAGCTGACAGAAGGGGAGAAAGGGGACAGTGGAGAAAGGGAAAGGAGGAGGAGGGAAGGGAGAGCAGCATACTTACAAAAATTGAAAACATGGCACCCCGTGCAAAATGTGGCAACAAGTGCCAGGGAAGCATTTCATTATTGAAGTGCCTAGTTTTGGGTTAACTGCTGCAGAAGGAGCCCAAACTGATGATCAGGTTGACGAATTCTTTGGAAAGATGATGCAGGTTTTTGACTCTACACAACTACAGTTTAGGATGGGCTATGTAGGACAGCTAAGGCAATGGAGGTCCATGGTTTATAATGAAATGGAGAAAGTAGTACAGTGGGCTCAAGAGGATGAGAGGATGAAGAAGCTCGCTGAAATCTATGAAAAAGAACCATGGGAATTACAGGCTGAAGGAGTCACGAATATGATTGGAGTAAAGGAGCTACCGGAAGGTATGCAAACTAATTACAAGGTACCATAGAGAGTGTACATAGACGCAGGCACCCTGGAACCTTGTCCAGCAGATACAGCTGAAGTGGAATACAGGAAGATTCCACTAGAAGTGGCACCATTGTATAGGCAAATTAATTTTTTGACACATTGGATTGATTGGTTAACAATGGGGTTGGAAAAGATACACCAATCCAAAGAGGAACAGGTTAACCAGTACAAAGAAGAGTTGCAAATGATGAAAAGGGAAGCAGAAACAATGAAGAAAGAAGTTGAAACGGAAGTTGCTTGCCTTAAGCAAAGTTTTGAGGAACAGCTGAAAGCTAAGGATGATGAACTTGTTGCAACAAAGAAAGACATGGAAAAGTGCAATGAGATCATTGTACACTTGAAGGCAAAATTGGCAGTAAGATCATAGGTACATGAAGCTCGGGAAAAGGAGTTAGAACATAAAGATCAGCTCATTGCCAAAAGAGATGAACAGTTGGCTATTGCAGCCAGGACTGAGGCTGAGTTGAAACAGAAAATACAAAAGGGTGCTACTGAACAAGAAAAGGAGTTGGTGGTAAAATTGGCAGAGATGGAGAAGAAAGCAAACCACTATGGGCTACAATTTCTTCATTTTAGTAAATATGCGGAGAGACTGAAGGACGAACGGGCAGCCCTACAACTCCAAATAACTGAGATGGGTGGAGCACCTGTTATCGGTTCTCAGCAGAAACAATCAAGCAAAGAAGAACAGCAACAACAAGCGTCGACGAGGACGTCAACTAGTTTAAGGGGAGGACAGATGTAGGCAGCAAAACTGCTTCCCAAAAGAAGAAAAAGTGAAAAATGTACAAAGTTTTGTTAAACTTTTTGTAAAGCGAAATTTATATGAAATACACATGAAATTAATGTAAATGGCATAAAATGAAATGTAAAGTGAAATTACATGAAATGAGGACAAAATTAGAATGAAAGGCAATTTAATAAATTGCACTTAGGACTTTAGGGAAAAGTTGATCATTTCATGAATGTTCGGTTTGGGGTGGCAATTGTAATTGATACACTGTCCTAGGAACTGCTTAGAATGGCCCAAGCAGGCATTACAAGGGTTCCCTCCTTCATTTTGCAATATAGCATATGGAATAGATGACATAAGTGTGTATAGTTGTATGGAAAGATCTCTACGTGAGAAATAGAAGAAACAGGACTAGCAGATTATTGTTGATGCAAGATGTTGTCGATGTTATTGTGCAGGCTGATTGTATAAGTCTGCCATTGCAATTGCCATTGTTACTGCTGTTTACAGATGTCAGCCTGCCATTGATTACCCAATACAATTCTGCCATTTACAGTGATTGCAGGTTATTATCATTGCTTGTGAATGGGATTGTTAAGACCTTGCATGTATTGTTTCCTTGTATTTGTAGATTGCATTGTTATTCTCTTAGTTGCAGATTTGTTAGTCTTTTGCATGGCAGCAGTGTTGTAGGAATTGCAGGTTGCAGTATGTGGGAAGACTGTACGGAAGTTGCAATGGTTAAGCTACAGGTCGTATAACAACAGGCCGTACAACAGCAGATCATACGAAAACCAAACCGTACAAGGGTAGACACATAGGTGTGTTGCCAAGTTAGGATTAAACTGTTGTTTGTTGGGACTGTGATCTTATACGCGTGGTACCGTACAAGTCACTCCCATCCAGTAGGACTGAAGAATTGCTAGTAGGATTCTCATACTGAGTCATACGAGACTGCTCCGTAAGGGACTTGAGTTGTATGAAAGATTGTGTCATACAACAGCTTGTGATGTACAATGGATGAAACCGTATAACGTACAAAACAACAAACTGTCGTACAGTTGAGACCGTATCATCTTGAATCATGATGTCGTACGACTGTGATAACAATCTTATGACTGCAATCTTGATTAGTTTCTAAACCTGTCATTCCACCATTCCATTGTTGGGAATCTCACCACTTGTGCTACACAATAGGCTTAATCTCAAAAACTCTAAGGTTGTATTAGAGTTTTCAATTGCAATAGCTACAAGCTTACATTAGATTGTAAAGGCTTCATAAAGCCTGGAGCTTCTCCTAGCTCAAGAACGGCTTAATGGAACCATTGGGTGCAAACCATAGGCATCAATTTGTACAAGGTAGACTATGGCCTTCAGCTTGTTATGCCTGCCTGAGGCAGGGATATAGAGTTCAATCATGTCCAAATTTTCAAAGAAAAATTCAGCTTCCAGCAATAACAATGGTGAATTTTTTCAAATTATGAATGAACCTTTCTTATACATTAAAAAATATATTATTTATGTTTTAAATTTGTTGAAAATTGAAAACAATAAGACGAATTATGTCTTGTCAAACAAGTGTTCAATTTATCAAATAGATAGTTAGCGTGACAGTATTATCTATTCTATTCACTTTTTGTAGAGTGCCACCTGTACACAAAACATGCATGATAACCATTTTGAGTTTTGCACCACCTGACACTTGGACAAATGTTATGCATCTTAAGATCTAAGATATTTGCACATTTTCTATGTATTAAAGCACATTGCCTTATTCGAGACAGATATTAATCCATATTGGAGACAGATATTAATCCAGTTCCAGCAATTATAGGGAGAATATGATGAAGGGCAAACACTTTCTCAACAAATTCAATTTCCAAATAGCCAATGAATTGGTCAAAGATGACATCATGACTACATATCAAGTTCTCTAATAAATGGCATGTGTACATGCACAGGACTACGTCCTTACCAAGAGGGGACTATCAAGAAAAATGCTAAAAATGTGACTCTAAACTTCCTTGACATGTTCTTCTAGAGCTTAAACCAAATGATCAAGCCATTTGAAAATATATCAGTACATAATATTTTCAGAATCCATACACAGCTAAAATGACCAAATGCCACCCTATCATCTAGGCCAACTGTCTTTAGGGCTGAAATAAGGTGCATAACCACAACGTTTTCTTACACTCAACACCCAACATCCAAAATTGGATCCAAGCTTGGACGATAGGACCCTTTTATTTAGCATAATAAATAAGTCAGTCATTAACAAGCTAGAGTCTTAAATAAACTAGCTAGTGGTACCTTAACAAGTTGGTCGACCTTCTTATTGGCAAAGAAGAAATCCAGATCTACAAATTGAAGATATAAATGTATTTAAAGCAATGTATAATAAGGATATAGTAAACTAATATATAGATTTCCTCAGCTACATTTGCATGTATGTTTTAACCAAAATGTAGGGTTCTAAAGTGAATTTTAAGTGGCATCGAGGATGGTACTACTATTGATTATGAGCACTAATCAAACATAAATTAAAATGTGAGTCCAACATGCATATGTGGCTTGAGTTGCACCGAATGTGGCCGCCTTGGGAAGAGGGAAGCCCTTAGACGAGGGGAAGAAGAGAGACTGACTAGTGGGAAATGTTGTTGTTCTTGATGACAAAAGAAGAGGTGGATGCGCAAGTACCTGCGCGAAGGGGACGTGAGAGTGTTCATGTGTGAAGCAAACATAACAAATCCTAATGAAAACATTCATGCAAGTAGAGTGGAATGTGTAAATGTGGAGCAAGACAAAGAGGGTCGGACAGGAGAATATGAGTTCAAGAAAGTGGTCACTCTAACAGCAACAAGCATGAGGGAGAGTGCCCAAAGTTGTTGAGGATGGAAGCCAAGCATAGAGGCAACCACAAGGAAGTGTGTCTAGGATACCAAAGCTAACACTCACATATATACAAAGGAGGTCACATAGCATAATGCAATTGAAGGTCGATGTTTGTTTATGTAGATTAGAGATCAAGTATTAGATCCAAGTTCGTCAAGCGAAGAAGAGTATGAGAAACAACATAAGCAACAAGTACCACATTCAAGTCAAGGCTAGACTTCAACATAGTCAACAATGGCTACTGCAACGGGCAAGCAAAAGTGCTCGAAATTCATGGGATATGGAAAGGAAGATCTTGAGGGACATATTGACACGAGCATGCCAATATGGAACTCCAACAAAGTGACGAACAAAGATTCATGGTTGCGATTAGTTCTAGCCACGCTAAGGGGGATAGTGATGGCCTGACACTTGAAGCGCAAAAAACCATTCACCACATGGAAGGACTTATAGAAAGAATTAAAGGAGTTCAAGCTAGTTCAAGATGATACAAACATCATAGGCGAGATCTATGCAAAAAAGCAAAAGAAGGATGAAAACATCAAATCACATAACCATTGTCTAAAGGAGCTCATCGATAAAATGAAGAACAAACCAGCAAATGAACTCTAAAGAAGGTGGTTAATGGACAGACTCCTTCCACAATATAAGAAAAAAATGCAGGTGGTGCCACCAATAACATACAATGAGGTGTTTGATAGAGTGCTCAACTTGGAAAACAAAATGAAGACAACGTCGACAGGAAGAAGTGCAAGTCAGAGTAGAAGATGGCAATGACTTTGATGGTGACAAGGACTTGAACATAACCATCCAAGCATTGAGGAAGGACTTGAAGCATGTAATTAGCAATGTAAAGAATGAAAGAAAAACAAAGAAAATGGCATCTTGTGTTCAAATTGTGAGATAGAGAGTCATATAAACGCCAATTACCCGAAGAAAGCATATTGCAACATTTGCAAAGTAAATGGGCATCCCGTCATTGATTGCCCATTTAACTTGAAGGGTAGACAGCATCATACTTTAATGGTGCAAAAAGAACAAGCCAACTAGAAACCTAGCACCTTGAAGAGTGGACAAGGTCCAACAAATAGTGGTTACCAAAATAATTGTCAAGGAAAAAAACCTAGCGCACAAAATCAATCTAGTAATAGGTCTAGTGGTGAAAGTAGATTGCAATATGATTCCCATGGAAGACTGATGATAAAGTGTAGAAGATGTTAAGAGTGTAGAAGATGTTAATAGTGAAGACACATTGCACAAAATTGTACAAACACAATAGTCAAAAATGGTGAAAACATGGCAATGATGTGTCGATGGGGAAGATTGAAGAAGTCACAAGGAGGAGAATTGTCTAAAGAACACTAGTACCATTAACTCCCAAAATGTCAACTTGATTGACATTGAAGCAGTACCTTCCGAGAAACATGTACTTGCCATCACAAACACAAGCAAAGAAGAACGTGAAGTACCTATACCCTATCGAGGAGAAGGAGAAGTGGTAGGAGGCTTGCACACAAGTGAGAGATGGCAAGGGAGTGCAACAACAAACAAAAGGAACCCATCATAGTGGAGGAGGAAGAATCGTCAACAAAGGAATTGCTCTTGAACATGTTGGACAAGAATGTGTTTGTCAAGGTGTCTAGCCTGTTCTATACAGTACTGATCTTCACACAATAGTCGGATAGTTGGTGCCACAACAAAGAAGGATAACATACAATGCCAAGCTACAACAAGACAGACGCCTAAAGTTCAGTACATGGACTTGATAATCCTAATTATTGATGTTGGGAAGAGGCCTATGCTAATCCACGTCGAGTTGCTTGGACACACGCTGATGCAGGTGATTGTTGTTGGGGGCTCCAATGTGAATGTTCTACCTAAGCAATCATGGAGGGAGCTAGGTGCACCATTTTTATGGGTGCCTAACATCAAGTTGTATGGAGCAAATCAATACAAGATAAAGATAAAAGGAGTCTTGACCACCCAAAAAGTGAAAATTGTAAACAAATATTCATTTTGGATTTTGTGGTGATCAACATGCAAAAACCAGTGTATGACATGTTGTTGGGGCATGGGTGGTTGCGCACACCAAAGTTCAATCACAATAGGGAGGACAACTTGATGTTCAAAAAGAGCCAACACAAATATATCATCAATTTGAAGAATCAATCTGTCAATAAAAAGTTGTCAGGAGAATCTTTGTCCGACAAGGAAGAAAGAACAAGCGTAGTGGAATCAAACGATGGATTTTTGGAGTCATAACGGTGCGCAGAGGATGAAGGGCACTTGGATAGCAGTCTACTGCATTGGTAAATGGAAGACTAAGGTCTTCCCGCCCGCATGTTTGTGTCATAGCGCGGATGAAGGGCAGGATGAAGAGTCTCATAGCACCTATGAGGTAGGTGAGTGCAGTGGCACGGCAAAAAACAAAGCAACAAACACGTGCAAGTTGAAGGGGAGGAGGAGGTGTTGTTCCCTCCCAAATTTATGGAGTACAATGTTGGAAATGCCAAATTGATGAAAAATCAAGACATTCATTTGATGTGGCGAAAGCAACGGAAGACCTTGATAGCATAAGTATGAAGGTCCAAAAATGGTATAGGTAAACCTTTGCGAGAAGGATGAAGAAAAGATGATAAACTATGACAATGATTGATACCAACTCCTAAAATTGGCAACTCTCAAAATTTTCATGCAATATAGGGACATCTTCACATGGACGTACAAGGACTTGAAAGGGATTCCACCAAAATTGTGCATGAATAAAATTCCCTCAATTCTATGTGCGCAACCTATGAGGAGGAGGCCATACAATATTAATCTAACGTACGTAGCCTTGGTGAATGCGGAGATTTAGAAGATGTTATATGAAGGGATAATCTTCAAAGTGATTGTTAGTGAATGAATGTCCCCTATTGTAATCAACTTGAAAGAGGAGAGAAAACAGATTTGCATCTGTAGATTTCAAGAGTTTAATTATAGTCATGATCAAAGAACCATTCCCAATCTTGTTCACAAACTCCATTCTGGAAGAAGTGGCTAGGCACGAGATCTATTCCTTCTTGGATGGTTTCTCGGGCTATAGTCAAATAAGCATCACTAAGAAAGATAGATTCAAGATGGCTTCCATTTTGGAGAATGCCATATATGCATATAACCGGATGCCATTCAGTTTGTGCAACACAATTACCACATCTCAAAGAATCATTTTGTACATTTTCTAGTAGACATCCACAGGTAAGTTCAAAGTGCTTTCAAACGATTGGTCATTGTATGGCAAGAAGGAAGAGCATTTGAAGTCACTAGAGGAGTGCATGATGTTGCGTATGAATGCTCGACTGTCCCTTAATCTGAAGAAGTGCAAGTTGTTAGTGCCATATAAGAATTTTGTAGACAGGCAATTTGATATGTCTGAATTTAGTAAATCAGTTTTGGTATTTTGTGTTATCTTGTAATTGTACGCAAAATGTGCGTACACAAATTTAATTATGTTATAAAGTGGCAATGTAATATTGTACGTAATAATATAATATTGAGTCATGAATGTCGGTAAAGTCATAAGTTAGTTTGTCCTATAGTAAGAAATATCATGTGAATGCAAGTTAAATGCATACAAAATGTAATTTAGGGAAATAATGAGGTGTTAGGTAGTTGGAGGGTCTAACTAATTTTTGGGTGTATAAATAAGCCCCTCCCCTCATTCATTCAAGGATTAATAGCATGTGGAGGGAAGAGCACGTTGGAGGAGCATTGGTACGTGAGAGACAATGCTGCAGCATATCTGCGTAGGGCATAATGCAGTCAGGCTATGGATGCAGCCATGAAGAGTATTTTGCACAAGGGTTGCAGATTGTAATGATGTACTGTATATGCCATTGTTAATATAAATCTACATATTTATTTGTCATCTTCTATTGCTGCTGCTGTTGCTGGTTCTGTGCATTGTTTTTGTGTATTATTATTGCTAATGACTACAAATTTGTAGAATTATTTAAGTAGAAATGGAATTGTGTGTAAGCATGTTAAATTTCATTTCTACATTCTGGCATCGTTGCTTGTACAAAGTTGGGTCCAATTTGGTGACATGGAGTTCTGAGAAGCAAAACCCTTGGGAAGATGTGCAACGAGAGCAATGGAATGCAACCAAAGAAGTGAAAGATTTATTTGTTGATGCAGATGAAGGGTCGTCTAATGAAACGTGCATAAATACGCAAACGGGATGCAGGGCATACTGCCGTCCAAATGCAGATGAAGACTTTTCAAATAGAAGATTTGCAATCACAAACAAAAAAACTGGCAGTCACAGATGAAAATACTGCAGTCACAAAAGCAAAAACTGTAGTCACAAACACGAAAACTGTAGTCACAAACGAAAAAATTGCAGTCACAGACGTTGCAGACGATAGATCTACAGATGCAAACGTTGCAAACAGAGGACCTGCAGATACAAATGTTTCAGACGACAAGATGCGTAGTCATCAGTCAGTCGGCAAAACAAGCGGTCATCAGCAAGATGACCTGACAGCAGGAAGCCATCATGTGGATCATCAATCAGCAAGAAGACGTCATCAGTCAGCAAGAAGCCATCATCAATCAGCAGGATGTCGTAAGCAGGATGACCTGATGACAGGAAGCCATCATGAGGGTCATCAGATGGCAGGGTGTCGTCAAAGGGCTAATCAGACGACAAATTGTCCTACAAACTCAGTGCTACAGTTGACGAAAGGTGTCGATGAGAAGTTGCATGCCGACGCAGAATGTTTGGTGTTGAAGCAATTGCAAGTTGTGGTGCACGATGGTGAGCAAGACACAAGTCCGACATCGGTGCAAAATATAGATGACATGTCCAACAATGCGCAAGACGGGAGTCCAACACTAGGGAAACTACAGGTTAGTGTGCTCGATGGGGAGCGGGACGAGAGTCCGACATCGAAGCAACTGCAGGTTGGAATGTTTCATGGTATGAACGAGAGTACAACGGAAGAGCAATTGCAAGGTGATGCGCATAAGGATTTGCATAAGGGAGAGATACGCAAACAATTGCAACCAATAACAGGCCAACCTATCAAACCGAAGGCCAATTTGGGCATATCGTGTAAGTGTCCATTATTTCATGGAGAATCAAGAGAAGACCTAGTAAGGCATTGGAGAATCTGTTGCATGATGTGGAAAGCGACTGGACAGAATAATGAAGCAGATTGGAGGTGGTTGTTTCCTATGACATTTTGTGGCTTTGCAATATACTGGTACATGAAATTCCCTGAGGACAAGTACCAGACATGGGAAGAATTGCACAATGCCTTTATGCAAGAATTCCGGTTGTTTGACCATGACAATGCAGTCATTATTGAAATCTATAGACTGAAACAAGGTGAGAATGAGTCTATTCGTTCCTACAACAAGAAGTTATGTTTGACCATTTGGAGAAAGACCAATCAGATGCATTGAAGAGGAGATGGTTCATAGACGGACTTCTTCCTACATATCGGAAGAAGATGAGGATGGTCCCTCCGATGTCATACCAAGAGGCTCTAAAATACGCCTTGATTTGGGAAAGTGATGCAAAAACATCACCTAAGTATTGGACTCATGAGAGTAATCCTGAGGATGACATTGATTTTGATATTGAGACTGATTCAGACATTGAGAGATGATTTTGGGGAGGAGAGTAGTTCATCGTTCAAGTGTTGGGGTCGAGTAGTCAAGGAAGGAAGCGACTCCCAAGAGACGAATGATGACTCTGAGGATGAGTATGACTTAGAGAGTGCAAGATCATCACTACAAGTATATGTAGCACCAAGGGAGATTGTACAAAGGAGGGATTCCACTGGTAAAACAATCTATGACAACCGTCGGAGAACTCGTAGACGGAGAATTCAGTATGATAGTGAGGTTATGGCAATGCCAATTGTGGGGACACTTTGCCCATGACTGTCCAAGTGTTGTAAAGCGAGATGAACCAATGATTCATCAAGAGTTTGAAAAGTGGGAGAAGAGTTATAGCCCTTGCCCAGAAGCCGACGTGGTGAAGCCAATTGCATTTGAGGAAGTGAACCTGCTTGAGATGGTGAACTTGATGAGCTTGATTCAAATTGAGCAAGTGAATCTGATTTCAATTGAGGACGGAACAAGAAGTTGAAACATTTCAGGAAGTGGCAGTGTCGTCAGAAGGGTGATAGGATGGCAAAGTGCAGTCAAACAAGTCACCAAACGGAAGAATGCAGTCAGTCAAGTCATCAGACAGAAGAGTGTAGTCAGGAAGAAGGCCAGATGACAGGGATTTTTTCAGGAGATTGGTCAGACGGATGAAGCTAGGACGGTCAGAGAATGCAGTCATCTAATGGAGGAGCAAGTGTCGTCTGGGGAGCTGTTGTCAGAAGGGTTGCCATCAGAAGTGGTGTCGTCTGAGAACCCGTCGTCTGAGGAGCTTCCGTCAAAGGAGTTTCCGTAAAAGGGGTTGTCGTCTAAGAAACCGTCGTCAGAGGGGTTGCAGTCTGAAATGGTGTCATCTGAGGAGGAGTCATCATGCCAAGAGTCGTCATGCCTAGAGCCGTCTAAGGAGGATCCGTCCGAGGAGCTGTCAGGACTAATCCGTCATTAGTCTGGAGCAATCTGTCGGGAGGAACCTATCATTTGTTAGGACCAATTCATCAAAGCTTATCAGTCATCCGTCAAGACTGGTCCGTCTAAGCCAATCCGTCAGGAAGAACTCGTCATCCCTCAGGACCAATCCGTCAGAGCTCATCAGCCAATCCGTCAGGACGAATCTATCTAAGTCGATCCGTCATGCAGTCTTTCGTCATAGACTGATCTGACATAGCCTAATTTGTTAGAGACTGAGCTGTCAAGGATTGTCGTCATGGACAGTGTCATCATGGATGTTGTCGTCAAAGGACCTGTTGTTAGAGAAGTCTAAGAAAGTGTCATCAACAATGTTGTCGCCTGAGGCAATGCAGTCAAACGAGTTGTCGTCAGCAGTACTGTCCGAAGAGGGAGATGTCTATCAGAGGCTAACAAGTAGTCAGTTGGATCAAGAAAGTAGTGAATTGGAGCTAATGGGAAGCTATTTCAGTGGGTCAAGTGAAGCCTCCCAAAATGTTGATGAGAAGCAAAATTTAGTTCAGGGAGTGATGGTTCAGTGGGTACACGCGAAGAGCTTTGCCCCTTGACCTCCCAAGGGACGTTGTCCTTGGACCCTGCAAAGGGGCTCCCGCCCCCTTGACCCCCGACACAGGTGGTGACGGGCATTGCCCGTCATGTTCATGATGCTGGTGATGTTGCTCATGGTGATCATGTTAGTGGTGATATTCGTCATGTTGGTTATGTTGGTCATGTTGCTCATGCTGATGATATGGCTTATTGCCCAACATGAAGTGCCTATTCAGCGAATAATGGTCATGTTGATCATGTTGTTGTTCCAACTGATTGCAACACGAGGAGTGCACACTCAGAAAACAAGATGTTGCGAGAAGCAGTCTAAAGTGAAGTTTGTTGCAAACGATGTATGGAACAGGAGGAAACGGAAGGAGCGTGACAAGAGATTCTATTACGTTGTTCAGTGCTTCTATTCCCAATGTTTAATTCATGTGTCATCGAGGACGCCAAACAGTATAGAGGAGGGGATAGATGTAGACAGGCAATTTGATATGTCTGAATTTAGTAAATCAATTTTGGTATTTTGTGTTATTTTGTAATTGTATGCAAAGTGTTTGATGAAATGTGCGTACATATATTTAATAAAGTTATAAAGTGGCAATGTAATATTCTACGTAATAATATAATATTAAGTTATGTATGTCGGTAAAGTCATAAGTTAGTTTGTCCTGTAGTGGGAAATGTCATGTAAATGCAAGTTAAATGCATATGAAATGTAATTTAGGGAAATGATGAGGTGTTAGGTAGTTGGAGGGTCTAACTAATTTTTGGGTGTATAAATAAGCCCCTTCCCTCATTCATTCAAGGATTAATAGCATGTAGAAGGAAGAGCGCTTTGGAGGAGCATTGGTACGTGAGAGACAATGCTGCTGCATATCTGCATAGGGCATAATGCAGTCAGGCTATGGATGCAGCCATGAAGAGTATTCTGCACAAGGGTTGCAGATTGTAATGTTGTACTGTATATGCCATTGTTAATATAAGTATGCATATTTATTTGTCATCTTCTATTGCTGCTGTTGCTGCTGGTTCTGTGCATTGTTTCTGTGTATTATTATTGCTAATGACTGCAGATCTGTAGAATTATTCAAGTAGAAATGAAATTGTGTGTAATCATGTTAAATTTCATTTCTACATAGTTGTTGGGTCATGTGGTGTGTCAAGAAGGAATGAAGACACACCCTGACAAGATTCGCGTCATGATGAGCATAGAAGAGACATACAACGTAAGTTCTTTGAAATCATTTTCGGGACATGTAGGGTATTACAGGTGCTTCATCAAGAAATTTGCTCAAATGTCATATTTTCTGGATGCCTCTGTGACATTTGAGCAAATTTCTCCTATGCTTAGAAGATCATCTTAGTTAGGTTATTTTCATGATTTGGGGTCAACAACTGTTAAGAGGTATGAGATATATAGCAAATGACATGATATTATACCGTGTATTAGGATTATGGAGTACTAAGTATGGAATACACACAACCCTAGGTTCATTATATTGCTATTACGTAAAATGATGAAAAAGATGCCTAATGGGTGGACATTTTGCTTTCCACTAGTAAAGCATGGATATCATCATATGGGCATGATAGATAGTGAGTTATTTAATATTGTAGTGATCATTAAGGCACTCTTGTAGAAATATTATGTGTACTGATTCATTTTTTAATAGGTATTGTATAGGATTTGCTTATCTTGGAATATTTTCCTGATGTATTTCTTCTATGGCAATTTGTTTTGTTAGTTTTGCATATTTTACTATTCTTCTTCACTACTTAGGTGCATACCTTACTATTTCTATTATTGATTACTTAGGTGCATAACTTAAAACGCCCAAGTTCAAAGCTCAAGTGGAAAATTTTTCTCCAAAAGGATGATATTTACCTCTCCATTGCCAAGTACACATAGTCTAATTACGAAACATGAGTTTCATTCATAAGTTTGGGAAATACTACGCGCTAAAACACCTCAGAAAGTTTGGGCACTACCACCCTCCAATTTTTTTTTGAACTTTTTAAATAAAAGATCAACGCCCCATCCAAGGCAAGCTCAAAAACAATCCAGTCCTTTTCATTTCCAAGTCCACACTACATTCTATCAATAGATATTGCAATACAAGAGCAAAGTAACCTCTAAAGCATAATGCCATAAACAATGCCTTAAGGCGGTTACAGGCCATGTAATACCCAGAAACTAAAATGGGTGCTTCCAATCATTTTGGGCAGACTGATTTCTAGCTAACGTACTCATAATCCAAGTGCTCAAACTTTCTATATACAACTCAACTTCATCCGCATACCCACATTTAACCCAGAAGAAACCAGCATTGGAATCTAGGCTACAACCACATAAACCCAGATCAGCATATACTAGCCTCCAAAATACCAGACTACTGGAAACACATAATGGGGTTGATAAAGCGGCTGACAAGCAAATACCTAACGCATAAGACGTGGTGTTGGGTTCAAATCCAACCCCATTTTCCTCTTTGTACAACCTGAGTGGCCTAATGGTGATGACTTTTAAATTTTAAATAGAGTTCTTTGCAGGGTTTGGACTGTATACCATGCTTTGGTAATAAGAATATGGTTGAATAAAATAATCGACATCTTTTATAAAGGTCCTCTCATATATTACTTACTATAAAAACTACATTACCCATGAGCATGCCAAAACCAACGAATTCAGCAGAATAATCATAGACAACATATAAATAAAAAAACACATTGGCATTCAGTTCCCTGCAGGCCATTTTAACAACTTAGCATTATGAAACCCCTATTGGAAAAAAGCAAGAGAAATTTACCTCATTTTGACAGTGTTATACCACTCTTTGAACTTATTCCCTGGCTTGAATTGAAACGAATTAGCAAAGGCTCCTGCACTGGTGGAAGTGATATCCTGAATCCTAGTCTAAAACACAGACGGACCGTGCCTTAAAATGAAAATACTGGGCAGAGAAAGTTAATATGGCAGGGAATCCTTGGCCAGAGAATATACTTCTTCACTTCGTAATTGGAATTCTACGTTGGATTGCATGATTGGGAACATGGTCTGTGAGGAGGGACAAAGTAGGTGCTACAAGACTGGGAATGTTGTACTAACAGAACCTTGTTCTATTCCACCGAGGACAAGATTCTATTTCTTGTACGTATGTTGTGATTTGGTTCAGTTGTTCAACGGAGACACATTTATTTCCGCTTGTTTTGTTCTCATTACCCATTTGGACGCGCATTTGTTGTAAGGGAAAATATTTAGCGGAAAGAACAAGTCTTTCTTTTTCTAAATGATTGAGAACTGGGATACGGTCCCATGTGGGGTCTAAAAATGTGGAGGAAGCAGTCCCACCACACTATAATATAATTGGGGTGAATGGATAATATATATATATATATATTTTTTTTTTTTTTAAATAAAGGTGTGTATTTTTTATTGATAAGTTTAGTTCTCAACCTTATAAATAAGTTTAGTTCATAACCTTATTCTTATTGATAAGTTTAGCCCATGGCCTTATAAGGGGTCATGGTTGGGATGGGAATGCTCACCCTAAGTGTTTGGTGGTAGCGGATATATATGGTGTGTTAATCCTTATTGATAAATTTGACCAAGTGCTAATTCCTATTGATAAGTTTAGCTTTTGACCTTACGAGAGGTCATGGTTGGGATGGGAATGCTCACCTTAAGTGTTTGGTGGTAGGGATCATGGTTGGGATAAATAAGTCTAGCTCACGACCTTACGAGGGGTCATGGTTGGGATGGAATGCTCACCTTTAGTGTCCGGTGGTAGTGGATATATATTTAATCTCTATTGATAAGTTTGACCAAGTGTTAATTCGTATTGATAAGTTTAGCTCTCGACCTTGCAAGGGGTCATGGTTGGGATGGGAATGCTCACTCCTAAGTGTTTGTTTGGTGGTAGCAGGTATGTATGGCGTGTTAATCCTTATTGATAAGTTTAGCTCTCGGCCCTACGAGGGGTCATGGTTGGGATGGGAATGTTCACCTCTAAGTGTACGGTAGTAGCAGGTATATATGGCGTGTTAATTTCTATTGATAAGTTTAGCTCTCGACCTTACGAGGGGTCATGGTTGGAATGGGGACCGAGCTAAGTGTTTGGTGGTAGCAGGTATGTATGGTGTGTTAATCCCTATTGATAAGTTTAGCTTTCGGCCTTACTAATGTTCATAGTTGAGATGGAAATGCTCACCTCTAAATGTTGGTGGTAAGGGCTTATCACTTTACCTGAATTTAAAAAATAAAAAAAAATAAATTATATATAACATTAATTTATAATTATTAAAAATAATTATTTATTAATTTTATTATTATTTAATTATTCATAATATTTACCCGTGTTGTAGGTGAACTGGAGAGGAGAGGGCAATCCTCCAAAGGAGGTCCTAGGTTCGAATCTCCACCCTACCAAAAAGTTGAATTGGGTATCCAAAATCCAATTGATAATGTTAGTGTGGGCAAGGATGGGTGCGACTCTCGAATAACTTTGACGGTGTAGAACCCCCTGTTTGTGGTCTTTCAAACCAAGGCGGCCCCAAAAAAGGTTTTTCCCTTAAAAAATTATTCATAATATTTTAATGAAAAATATTATTTTTATATAATAAATAATTTTTACAATATATAAACATTGCCATTGTTGTAAATAATGCCTATAAATTTAATTTAAGTACTAGATTATGATTATAAATTGTTTTATGTGTGGATGTTAAATCTTAAATACATTTTAAATTGTTTTTATATTTTATTAAATTTTTTTAATAAAAAATAAGTATAGTATAAAATATATATAACTTGTTTTGCATATTATATTATTATTCTACTCTCAACTAAAAGCCCTTACCAAACAATACATATTAAAAACAATTAATTGATGATATTCTTAATAGTTTTTTTATAAATATAATTTGTTTATAGTTTTTATTTTAATAATATTAAGCAAAATATAGGATAAGAAGCAAGCCCATACCAAACAATACATTATAAATACAAGTAATACCTAGGTGTTGTAGGTGAGTTGGAGAGGAGAGGGCAATCCTCCAAGGGAGGTCTCAGGTTCGAATATCCACCCTACCAAAAAATTTGAATTGAGTACTAAAAATTCAATTGATAATGTTGGTGCGGGCAGAGCCGACGCGACTCCCGGGTGACTTTGACGATGTAGAACCCTCTAGTCGTGGTTTCTCAGACCAAGGCGGCCCCACAAGAGGTTTTTCGCTTTTAAAAAATATATACAATTAATTAATCGTATTTTTAATAGTTTTTTTATAAATATGATTTGTTTATAGTTTTTATTTTAATAATAATAAGCAAAATATAAGATAAGAAGCATGAATTGAAGGAAAGGAAAAATAATAAAATGATGATAAGTAAACACCATAAAAATAAAAAAATCATTAAATTTTATAGTTTGTGGGTCTAGGTGGATTGGTAAGTTAGGGCGCTTACCGAGAGGAGACCTAGGTTCCAATCCCACGGGCATGCCCATGCATAGCCAGTAGCCCGATACGACTCCTTTGTGTGTTGCACCTGATTGATGACGACGATTTGTTTCCTGCTTGTCTGACGGTCCCCTTCATGCCATGTGTTGAACCAGACTGACGAAGATGGTGCGAACCCTATGCGTCCAGCGATCCCCATCTCACGTCAGGTTACCATTAACAAGACGGTGGGTGTGTTGGAAGCCTTCGCTAATAGTTTGAACCCTGCCAGTTGCACTAACAATTACTAAAAATTGTGATTGTAACTAATTCATCTATGTAACCAAAAATAAATCATTAAATTTTATACCATAAAATGCACTTAATGGATAAGAATGATAACAAATATAAAACAAAAAATAAAAGTAATTTCTTCCATTAATACATACCCTATTAGTTTTTATAAATAAAAGGGTTGATTTTGAGTATGATTGTAAAATACTTTAAACTATTGTAGACATGGAAAATTGACCCACCCAAGTGAGTCATTTTCCCTAGAACCTTAGAGAGACCCTCCAACTTGCCCAAATGCAAGTTTGGACCTCTCTTCTCCCCTCTTCCTCTCTTTTTCCTAGTTTTTCCGAAATCATGGTCGGCCCTTACAGGGCACGATTTTGGCAAGTTAGGGTTTTCTCTTAGAAAACCCAACTTTTGAGTCGACTTCTTTAAGGTCGGTCCTCCCTTAGGGTTTTCCCACCCATTTGTGTTTCAAATCCCTTATAAATAGAGGGTTTTGGATCTCCTTTTCACCACTAGAAAGAAAAAGGAAGAAGCAAGAATCTAAGATCCACAAGCAATAACAAGCATTCTACTTAGCAAGTTAATATCGCAAGCTCTTTGGCAAGTTTCTTCTGGTGTTATTCTACTGCATTGTTGATTTGTTGCCCTTGGTGGACAAGTGTTGGAGCCTTGAGGAGGAGTCAACCATCTTGTGGAGGTCTTCATCCTTTTGTCTACCTCTTTCACTACCACCAGGTTGTTTCATGCATTTTATCATTCCTAGATTATTAATTGCATTCTTATTTTCACTCATTTTGCATTGATCTATTATTTTCTTTGACCTATTGCAAAATCATACCTCGTATTTATAGGGCATGATTTTGGTAGAGCCAAGATCATGGATACCCCATATAGGGCATGATTTTGGTTGCATCAAGTCTGGGGGTAAGATTCACTCCCAAACCCTAGGTCTATGTTTGCATGTTGCATTTAGGATATAATATTATTGTTTACATTCTATTTTTTGCACTATTCTATTTCATTGCATTATGTTTATCCATTTCCAAAAAAGGTCAACATTCACTCTTGATTTCTAAAGGTCAACTAAAAGGACCTAGGGGGCTTGACTATTGCGCTCCCAAGCTCTACTACACAATGGCCTAAGTAGGCCCCCTAATATTGATCATATTTTCTAGGGTTTTGTAAAGCTATTTTTGTAGGTTGAAGTTGTGGGATATTTTTAGACACAAGATAAATCTTGGATCAAACATCGGTTCAAGTAAGTGCCCTAGTAGATCTCTAGGTTGTTTGTTGATTGCTTTATTCATTTCTATTCAAACCTAGAATATAAATAAAAGGAAAAGTATTTGATCATATTTTAGGCATTTGAAAGAATAAGAGCATATAGTGTGCATCTAGGGTTTAGTCTTGTCTGTGCATTTCACTTGTGCCCTTGCTCAAAAGAAAAAAATAATTTCATTTTAGGGTTAGAGATCATTGAATCAAAGAATCATACTAGGGTTAGATATTATTTTCTTGCATCTTGTGTGTCTTGCATCACTCTTTTATTTGCATAGTTTAGTTTATAGAGGCTAAACATAGGTGATTGTTTAATTGAACACATTAAACATTTCCACCTTAGACTTGGAGCGAGTCCTAAAACCATTCCTGGTGAACCCTTTCCTTTGTCCACCGAGTGTAGAGAATATAACACACCCCCATGGTCACCTCGACTCCTAACGGATCCAATCAAGAATCATATGTGATAGGGTAATTTTTCCCCTCTACATATTTGGTGAACCCAACGTGAACACACATCTTAGTGGCCAAGATAGGAAGCCTCTTCCTTTGCTTTTCTCTTGAAAACTTTAAATAAGACCACTAATTTTATTTGTTTAGAATAAAAAAAATTTAAAAACATCTTAAGAATCTTCTTGTGTGTCTTTCCTTAGTTTTCTCCTCTATCCTTTCCTTTCTCCTAATGGCTCCATTCCTTAGGAGTCAATGAAGGCATTTAGAATCTGATCAAATTCCTCAAGAATATGATCAGGTTGATAGAGAGAATCCTAACCTTGATGTAAAAGAGCAAGAACATGTTGAAATTGATACAAACTATGATCCCCTTGAGGGGCCTAATGGTGGCTTCACTTTTACATCATTTGATCATGTTTGGGGTTTCATGAAATGCCATAGGGTGGCTTTGCTCAAAGCTATGGAGTAGGAAGCTTAACTTAAAAGAGGTGAGACTTCTCCTCCTCCAACCATCTCTCCTAGAATGGTTCATGATAACCCCTTGTTTGAATCTTCACATCATGGTAATCCTTCACATAAACCAACATATGCTACTACTATGACCACCAATGTTGGAAGGGTTTTACAAGTCCCTCCAACTAGTAGTGCATATCAAGATTATGTTCAATTTCCTCCTCATTCTACTCATCTCAACATTCATGCTTCTGTTCCACCAAATGTTAGTTATCCTCCACAGCAAGATACCACATATCATAACCCATACCATAATAATGTCAATACCTCCAACATAGGCCAAGTTCCCTTTCAACAACCTACCTATACCCCTCCCCTAGGGAACCTAGGGGTATTGCACAACAACAATCCTGAAATGCAAAGTTTAACTAATATGGTGAAACAATTGGTTTCTAGAGTGGATATGATTCAACCTCCTAGTTTCACCTACAACTATAGAGAAATGTGCAATCAACCCTTAGACCCTATCGTTGCCTCTAGGCCCTACCCTAAGCATTTTCCAATGTTGGTTTTGCCTATCTATAAGGGAATGAAATATCCAATTGAGCATTTAAGAATGTTTAGGATAACATGCCATGATATCATATATGATGACATGTTGTTACTAAAGATATTCCCTAAGAGCCTTGGTGGTATGGCATTAGAGTGGTATTATCAATTGCCCAATCATTCTTTGAGGAATTTTGAAGAGATAACTGAATTGTTTGTTCAATAATTTGGTGCTTATGTTGAAAAGAATGTGACTATGAAAGATGTCTATATGTTAAAACAAGGTAAAGATGAAAGTTTTTCAAAATTTTTGTCTCGTTGGAGGAGTCTAGTTGGATGCTTGAGATATACCTTACCTCCTCGAGATATGCTTGAGATATTTATTAGGAATTTACAAGAACAAATATCTTATGCATTGGAAATGACAACTATCACATATTTTGACCAAGCAATAGATCTAGCAAGAAGGGTAGAGCAAGCCCTTATCATAAGAGGTCAACTTAAAGTAAAATAATATAGGACCACTAAAACATAGTATAAGAACAAGCATGTGGTTGGTGATGGGGTAATGGATAGTAGGTCTGTTAATAGTGTTGTTAACACCCTATAAAATATGGTGCTTAACCAACCTCAAAAACCCCCACAAAGGAATTTTACAAGACTCAACATACCTATGAATGTGGTCCTAAAATAACTTTTGGAAGCTAACATGATTGAGTTACCTCCCATAAGGTAACTTGATACCACAACTAATTGGTATAAAGTTGGTCAACATTGTGAGTACCATAGGGTAGAGGGGCACTTGACAAACTCTTGTAAGAGGTTGAAACATGTGGTTCAAGACTTAATTGATGAAGGTCACCTTGTTATAGAAGGTTCTCAACCCAATCCTCTAATAAACAATCAACCTCCTACTCAACAAGCACCCACAACTAATCAAGATATGGGGATCTTCCAAGATCCCCTACCTAAGCATGGTTAATAGGTAGCTAATCAAGTGTCATATCAAAATGTGCCCCCTCCCTATGATAATATGGTTGGTATGATAGCAATAACTACAAGGCAACAAGCACAGATTCAACCGACTCAATAATCTCAGTAGGAGATGAGTTCTTCATCCAACCCACCTTCAAACCTCCTTAGTTTTGAAGAATACCCAAAAAAGGAGCACAAGGTTAGAAAACCCACCTTTAGTGTTGAAGCCACAACCTAAAGTCTCCTTTGACATTCAACAACAATTAGCTAGTACCCCAACTAAGATCTCTCTCTTAGAGCTTTTACAAACTTCTCCTATTCATAGGGAAGCCTTGTTGGAGCTCCTAAGACAACAATATGTTCCTCAAGATATTTCTCCTAGTGCTATGGCTAATGTTGTAGGTTCTCTTGGGATACATCATATCACATTTTTGGATGATGATATGCCTTCCTCAAACTTACGAGGGGATTCCTCCCTCTACATCATTACATTTATTGGGAAAATATTTGTCAAGTGAATCTTGATTGATAATGGTTCTTCCCTTAATTTATGCACTTATCAATTCTTCCAAAATTTTGGATTAAAAGAGGAAGACTTAACTAAATCCGATATCATCATCAAAGCTTTCAACAATGAGTCCCAAGAGGCTTGTGATATTATATCTCTCCCCATTAGGGTTAGACCTAAGATCTTAGATACCTTGTTCTATGTGGTGTCTTGCCCTACATCTTTTAATCTTCTTCTTGGATGCCCTTGGATTCATGCAATGAGGGTTGTCCCTTCCACTCTTCATCAATGTCTGAAGTTCAAATTTAAGAATCAACTTGTCACTATTTTGGGTGACCCTCATCCATTTGAATATTGTTCGATGGTTGAGCAAGCTCAATCTGATCTCAATTTATGCCCATCAATTTCCTCATCTCACATAACTAAACAACTTGAAAATATTAAAGTGAGTGAGGAACCAATAATCAATGTTTCATCATGGGATCAAGTTAATCTATTTCTTCAAGAGCCTCTTCTAGATCTTGCCAAGCTACCACCTTCACCAAGGACTATGGGTTTACCTCATAAGAAGGGTGAAGTTGTACACATTGGCATGTGTACCTTTATCTTCGTAGGTATAACCTTCGAAGAAAATATCTATGGTAGCAACCTCTATCCTGTAGAGCATTATTTTACCCATTGTTACTTATCCAATGATTACCCACTCCCTAAGTAAATCCTATCTAGTATGGGATATATAGGTAAAGGTTTGGGGCCATAATAGAAAGGTATTCAAGAGCCTTTGGATGTTGAGATTTGTCCTAGGAGATGTGGCATAGGTTACATACCTAATAAAAACCAACCTTTACCATTTGATAATGATGATCACCTTATTACTTATGTTGAATATTTAGATCATCAAAGCTTGGAGTGGAGTGATGAGGATGAGGGTCCCCCTTATCCCTCAGATATCTTGTTTTACAATATGGTAACTTTGGTGCATCTTGAGCTAGATGTGACCCCAAAGGAGTATGCTAAAGGGGATACCCCTTGTGATATGAATCATGAGGATATCCTTTGAAATAACTTCTCCTTTGATGGGTCTGTCCCTTGTGTTGCATATGTTAAGTCTTCTTGTTCTCAAGAGGACCCTATTCCTCTATCTCATAGAGACCTTGTAAAGTTGGGGATCTCTCCCCCTTTCATCAAAAAGGATGGCATAGTTTGAGTTTGCAATGACTTTCATGCAATAACTCCTAGAGAATATGTTGTGGATGATCCTCTTTGTGATAAGAATCATGAAGGTATCCTACATCATAGCCCTTTCTTTGATGGGTCAGTTCCTTGCACTACCATCTTTTTTGTTAAAATAGGTGACACAATCAAAATTTGTGTTGACTTCAAGAACTTAAAGAAAATTAATAATAAAATAATAATAATAATAATAATAATAATAAATAAATAAAATACTATGCATGACTTTGCATTTTCATCTAGTTTAGTTCACATATTGCATCTGGTTTGCTTGATTCATACTGCATGATTGCCTATCATATCTTGCATGTTTTGCTTGACATTTTGTTCCACTTGCATTTTTCTTGTCATACAATTGCATTGTTTCTTGTTCATACTTGCATGACTGCTTGATCATATAGATTCTTGGGGATTTTGTGATAATGGCAAGTGATGACACCTAGTTAGGTCATAGCTCACATGCATTGCACTCACACTAGGGCTCTGATGCCTAGCGAATCCCCAACCTAGGGCCCATTTCCATGCATTTTCATCTTCATCATTGCATTCGCCCATCCCTTTCTTTCTTCTTCTTTTGTATCCCTTGACCTTGAAATTTTTAAAATGATCATCAATTTCTCTCCAAGTCAAGGGATATAGTTCTTCTTTGTATATCCTTGTCCTTTGCATGTTTTCCTTTCTTTCTTTCATCAAGATAAGGATATACATTCTTCTTCTATCTGCTCATTCTTTGCTTTCACACTTTTTCCTCCTTGATTTTTTATGGCTAAGTGGTCCTCATGGGATAGGGTAGATACCACATGAATATCATATATGGTGTTCACATGACCACTGACTATCTTACACACATTGCTTAACCATTGAAACTTCAAGGTGGATGCACACACTCACCTCTTGTTTTGCTCCATTTGCTTTGTCCATACACCTTCTTGCACACACCATACCCCTATCGGGTAGTACTCACTTTGGCACATCATTCACACACAACACACCCCATATGGGATAGCTTCATGGCCACATGTGAGGGGTAGCCTCCATCTCGATCATTTGTGAGCATACATCCTAGCGGGTATCTCTTTCTCTCTGGCCATCTTAGTGAGCACTACACCCATAGTGGGTATCACTCCATGCTTGACCATATCTTGTGAGCATAACACCCTTATGGGATTGCTTCATGGCCACATATGAGGGGTAACCTCCATCTCGATCATTTGTGAGCATACATCCCTATAGGGTTTTACTCCACTCTTTTCTTTTTGCTTGATTTATGTTGTTTGGTCACATTGATCTAGGTACGATCTACGCTGACTCAAACACCATACTTCAAGCCCCTTGCTCCTTTGTTGACCTTTTCCTTCTTCTTTTTCTTTTCTTTTTCTTTTCTTCTTCTTCTTCTTTTCTCCCTTCTTCTCTTTTTTTCGAAATCACACCTCGTCCATACGGGTCATAATTTCACTCTATGTTGATATCATGATCCATATTTATGGGGCATGATTTTGGCTAGAGAGGTGTTTCCCTTGTTTTTCTTTCTTCTTTCCCTCTTTTCTTCTTTCTCTTCTTCCATCCATGCATTTCATGCCTCACATCCACTTCATTGCATTCATACATTTGCATTTTAGGTTAGTTCATTCCATAGTTAGATTATGTTGTGTTCATTCATGCATAATTAAAAAAATATAAAAATATAAACACATAAACACACACATTTCATAAAAGTAATATGATATTACTCGAGGTCAAAGTAGTGAGGTACATAGGTCTGCTTAATCGGTGTGCCATAGTCTAAACTTGACACACTCAACCCTCCCTAGGGATGCATGCCACACTCAAAATTGGCATGTCACCTTGATCCTATCCCTAGCTCTAGGAGCCTATCTCCTCTACTTTACCCATTGGAGGTGGTCTTGGTGGGGGCATGTTCATGGATTATGAGATCATCCATGATCTAGATTGAGACTAACTTAGTGTCTGAAGGGATGAAGGTGGTGGCACTCATTACTCTATTAGGACTACCTAGAAGTACATCATCTGGTAGAAGGTCACCCTCTACATGACCACCTCTAGCCTCTCTCCTACCCTCTATAGCTTCACCTATAGTAGGTGGATCCCCTCACCCTATTGGTTGTTGGTCATAATAGCCATCCCCTCTACTTGAGCTCATTATCACTCCTAGTCTAGCTAGATCACCTCTCCCTTGAGGTGATCTACCTCTACCCGTGTTGCATCCCACTCGATCTTTGTTGTGCTTAAGGCACTCCATAGACCCTCGATCCTCTTGGCCCTATCCTCTTGGAGTAGGTCCATATCCCTTTGTAGGGTCACTATCTGAGCCTATAGTGCCTCTATTCCTCTCCTTGGGTCCTCTTGACCTATGGTCCTACTCGAGCTAATTACTATTGATATAGAGGCCTCTTCCCACTCTGCTTGGCCCTACTCTGGCCATCATGGGGGTAACTCCTATTGCTCTCACCTCCCAAAGTCCTAGTAGTAGTGGTGGTTGCTACCACTATCTCTACTCAAACTCATGCTTATCTCTATTATGAGGTCCCATGGCCTTACCCCTACCACTCTATGGACCATCGAGTGGCCTCTCAATGCTAGCTACATCCATTGACCCATAATCTAGCACCTCTACATCGACACTAGTGGGGAGATCCTTGAGGGCATGATACCCCTGTACCATATCTGGTACCCGAGAGCCACCTTGATGTCATCCACCCCTAGATCCACATAGAGTGGGTCATCTAGGTCCTCCTCCACCCATATCCCCACATTAGTATCCCCTCTGACTCTTGATGGGTCCCTCTATACCCACCTATACTAGTAGTCTCCTAAGTTCAAGATCTCTTGGAAGATATCGAACTATCATTAGACTCGATCAAATCTAAAGAGCTCTAGCTCCCCCTCTCTCATAGAGACCCACTTGATCCTCCTCACCCTATCTAGCTCCTCTACATCCTCTATCCACCTAGGGTGTAGATGCCATGGTCACCATATAATCTTGTGCTCTTATAGCTCATCTATCACCTACCTCCCTAGTGGTAGGATACCAACATATGTCCTTTGGACTCACTCATAGCTCTTGGCCCATCTATATGTTGTTGATTACTCTAGGTTGGGAAATGGCCCTAGAAGTGCATACGATCTTCACACTACTATGTGCTCCCAACACCACACCTGGAGCAAGGTCGTATAGACCATCCTTGTATATCATTTGTACATGACATTGTATAATATCCTGTACAACTAGGCCAACACATATGGACCCCATGTGAATCTAACTCCTTGATCTTGCATGTCTACCACTACCCCACCAATGCCCATGGTAGGTATCATCAACTCATGTGGCATACCAACAACCCCACCATCATCCCATAGAGCATGATCATCAAAGCATCGACCCCATAGCACCCTACTAGCTCATCGACTAAGATCTCACTCTCTCGGACCTAGTGGGCCCAACCTCTAGATAATATCTATAACATGGCCTACTTTCCCTTGTGCCCTATAAACTACTCTCCCCTAATGGGGATGTACAAGATGCACCACACATCCTCTAGTGTGACCATCATCTCCCCTATCGGTAATTGAAAGGTCGATGATTTTGGATACCATCTCTCTGCCATTACTGTAAGTAGCACTCTACCTGCCTCAACTCTCTAGGTGATGTAGCCCCACTACCTCTAGGGTACCCCACTCTACCTATGAGAGGCCCTCTAGCTCCACCTCCAAGGAGCTCGATCGCCACTCATGACTCTCTAGTACATCATGCTGCATCCAAAAATAAAATATAATTTTTTAAATTAGTTCAACATGCATAATCAATCAAACTTGCAAAATTTAAATTTTTGCTTGTCTAGTCTAGTTGGCTTCCTCTCTTCTCTCTCTTTTCCTTGTTTTTTCTTCCTTGTTTGTTCTTCCCTTTGTTCTCTCTTTGTGTGAAATCATGCCCCTCTAGTTTTGGGTATGATTTTTTCCTTCTTCTCCTTTCATCAAAATCATGCCTCATAGTCTTGGGGCATGATTTTGGTCATCACGGTGAACCAATCAAAATCACGGTCAGACCCCAAAATCGTGTTGGGGTCACGCACGATGATTCTAGAGAAAACAAAAAAATTGCTAAAAAGGGACCTAAAATCTAACCTAACCTAATCTAGAGGGAGGATTTTAGCCCTTACCCATGCTCACTCCTCTGCTACACTGGCCTCACCCCTCGCAATAGTTGAATGGTGTACGGGTAGCACCATTTTCTCCTTTTCTCCAGAGCCCTTTTCTTCTTCTTTGCACGATGAAAATGAATTAGGGTTTTCACCCCTTTTCCCCTTTTATTCTTCTTTTTCTCTCCTTTTCTTTTTCTCATTTTTGCTCTCTCTTCTACATCTACCATTTCGAGTTTCATTAGGAATTTTACATTCCTTCCAAAACTCGAGGGGGCACCCTAGCCTGAGAGGCATTAATGTCCCTAATGCCTCGATTTGCATGCAAAAATATGAAAGTGTCCAAAATGACACCATTTTGCACCACCCCTTTCTTCTAAACTAGCTACCCCTTTTTTGTTTGTTGTTCTTCACCCGTAGGTGTCTACATCTTTCTTTGATGCATTTATTAGGCCATAAATGCATCAAAGAGGGGGAAAATGTAGACATGGAAAATTGACCCACCCAAGTGAGTCATTTTCCCTAGAACCTTAGAGAGACCCTCCAACTTGCCCAAATGCAAGTTTGGGCCTCTCTTCTCCCCTCTTCCCCTCTTTTTTTCCTAGTTTTGCCAAAATCATGGTCGGCCCTTACGAGGCACGATTTCGGCAAGTTAGGGTTTTCTCTTAGAAAACCCAACTTTCGAGCCAACTTCTTTAAGTTTGGTCCTCCCTTAGGGTTTTCCCACCCATTTGTGTTTCAAATCCCTTATAAATAGAGGGTTTTTGGATCTCCTTTTCACTACAAGAAGAGAAAAAGGGAAGAAACAAGAATCTAAGATCCACAAGCAATAACAAGCATCCTACTTAGCAAGTTGATATCGCAAGCTCTTTTGATAAGTTTCTTCTGGTGTTATTCTACTGCATTGTTGATTTGTTGCCCTTGGTGGACAAGTGTTGGAGCCTTGAGGAGTCAACCATCTTGTGGAGGTCTTCATCCTTTTGTCTAGATATTATTGGTGTAAAAATTGGCACTAGGCGAGAGGGTGGCACACCCAACGAGCTTAGACCAACATTGAATGGTCGCCAGGCTTGGGAGAGATGTGGTGGTCAATCTCTAGAGGAGACCAGCTCCTTAAGTCCCAACTACCTACATCACAAAGCAAAAGGGAAAAGGAGAAAGAGATAGAAAATAAAGGGAGGTCATAGCCAAAACTCACAAGGATGAGTTATGATCACACAAAGACACATGCACGCTCAACATAACCAATGAAAACATGAGCATACCACCTAATAGATCAAACCATCATACCTTCACTTATCATTCAGTGCAGTGGGTTGAAGTGGATTTCAAAATTGGTGGGAGAGTGCATGAAATCCAAGATGCAGAATTAGAGAACTCCCACCCGAACAACCTTAGCAAAAATAAACCCTGAAATCCAAAGGTGAATGTGAATTCCAAAACCACCAAGCAAACTCATAGAATCTAGATTACAAAACTAAATGAGTTAAACTTAGATGGCCATCGTAGAAATAAGCATTCAGATTCAATCACAAGGAAGTGAAGACAAAATGAGAGACCAAACAATAGTATCCTTATATTTACAAGGTGATGAAAAGGGTTACATATGAATTATGATGGCCAAAGAGCTACCCTTAGGAATGGCTAGCATCCCACTATTTATAGATAATTTTATAATAAATTCAAATTCAAACATTAATGGTGTTAGGCGGGAAGGATTATTGAAAATGGATAAATGATCTATTGATACTCTGCTCCATGAAAGAATGGAGGTTCTCCGGAAGGAGTTAGGTACTTCTACATCAGTTTGGGCCTTTGATTGCTCTAATATTTTTTTTAGGCCATAAATTCTAATCTACTTTACCCCTTCATGTTGTGGGAAGGCCTAGGATTGGTTACCTATGAAGTCGTGCATTTCAAATTGCCTTCTTGGCATTTTATGACAATTTGTATGAAGGCAACTAAGATCATTAATGGCCTTTTATAGGAATCCCCAATGCTTCCTTCCTGGTGAATGGTGACTTCAGCCTCAAATGAGCATTCAGGTATACTTCTTTGTTTTCTAACCTCCCAATTTTACACCCCATGGACAGGTGATCAGGTTTGGACCTTTACTGTTATTTTCTCAAAGTTCTACTTATTTTGGGATGGGAAATCGAGACTAATAGCCACTATGTCATGATATGATTCTTCTGCTCTTCTTCTGAATGGGGATTTGAGACCTTAATTTTCCACCCAAGGTCGAGACGAGGATTTGGGATCCACCTTGAACATTCGTCTGCCTATTTATCCATCCGTCTGCTTCAACTTTGAGGTCGACCTTAACCATCAATACCCCAACTCGGTTTCAAAATTTAGCCACTTCTCACAGGTTTATAATATTGTAAAAAGGAAATTGGGTAAAAGGATGCAAAATTTCACCCACACTCTTGGCGACTCACTGGGGTTTTCCACTCTATGGGAGAGAGGAACCCAAAAAGAGATCTCAAATTAAAAGCACCTCTTAACAAGGAAAGGAAGAGGGAAATAAATATGGAAAAGGCATTAACAATGACAACCAAAGGAGATTATGAAACAAAGGGAAGAATGAGAGAAAAGAAGTAGAGTGCATAGATGCCAACCAGGCGAAACAAAGCGAAAAAAAAAGAGGGAGAATATAAGGGAGAGAAAAGGGAAAGATAAGAGAGTAAGAAGGGAAACGAGATAGAGTAAAGGGATGAATTGGAAGGTAGTCCATATGATATCCCCATGGCCTGCACTCCCATAAACATACCCCATAAAGGACCAAGGCCTCTTCAAGAATAGACAGAATGTCGGGGGTATTTTTTAGTCCTGATGTAACAATTTTTCCTGACACAATCATCTAAAAAGTTCATTAGCTCATCACCACTCTTGCATGGAATCTTCAGTTGCAGTCTCATTCTTAACTTCATCTTACATAATTTATGCTACTATTACCTTTTAAGGTGATATTTATAGATCACTTTCCCATTTAATCAAAGAGTGGGCACTGCTCTAAAAAAGAAGCGATAAATATCTTTTCTAAAGATTATGCAAAATGGTGTCTGTATCTGAAGCCTTAATCCATTGGGTAACTGGGTCACACAACACAACAAAATAACAGAGAGTACAAGTGGAAGTGCTTCAAAATCAATGCACTTTTTGGAAGTTCATCATGGGTCACCATGGTACAAGATGATGTCATTGACCATGTACTTCTATACTTTTATTTAGTTGTCGACCTATTTACACAAAATTGTGGTGCAATTTGGCACACTACAACCACTGACTTGTCCTGGAATCATCCAGTGAATCTACAATGGTCGGACCAAATAATGCTAAACCTAAGATGTTCTTCGTGCTGATCCTAGCATTGCTTGTGGCAATTCCTAGGTTTCACGAAGTACCAACTAGGTGCGATACTTTCCCTTGGGATTATCAAACCAAAATTAAAATCAACCAACATAATGCAAATATATTCCCAATGAGTTTTAGTACTTGAATCATCCAAATAGGAGGAGAGGGACCGTCTGTCACTTGGACCTATCTGATATGAAGCCCATTCCTCACTTTTATGAGTTGGCATAATGATTTAAGCCAACATCCAATCATGAATATTATCCTACATTAATTACCTTGAAGCTAAAGCATTAACAGTTGGCTCTTCAAATATAATTGAGATAATAAGTGGTCTATTTTGCCTAGGATAAGGAGATAGTCAGAGATAATTTTTGATGTCATTAGTTAGATCATAGGATGACACTAACCTTTTTTTCATTTTCTCAGGATCATCCTCCAAGAAGGATGACTCATAGCTTCCTATTATATTTTGATGAAAAGAGTAGAGAAGTAGAGGATATTGTGAGGAGACCTAACTGATACTCTGTAATGGTTGAGGTAACATTGTGATGCTAGCATTCTGCTTGTAAATCATGGTCACTTGATCAGCTTCCTCCTTCCCATTTGTTTGGGTCTGCCATGAGGAGACGATATTTTTGAGAGGCCTCTTTCCCACTTGTATTAATATGCTCTCAACTCGAATAACCTCCTTGTAAATCTATGGGAATATTTTTTCTCCCGACTACTGCATGATAAGGCTTATGTCTGAGCAAAAGGATCAGATATAGCATAGATATGTCTGAACAGGATATGGTTGGAACTCATAGGGAATCCTTTTCCAAGTTATTTTGAATCGGATATTGAAATCAATGATATTTTCTTGAGGCTCTTATCTGATGTACCAGAATTGATTTAGAATCAAGATAGGATCCCCTAACTCATCAAATGTGTTGATGAATACCTCTACCAAATAATCCCATGTATGAATACTTCCCCTTTTTAAGGATCTATACCATAGAAATGCCCTTCCTTTGAGAGAGGATAAGCAGTCTAACCATGATATATTCATGTACAATGTTATAAATCATGGACAAAGAGGCTATATCCTGACAATGTTTGCATGCAATTTTATCAGTACCATTAAAACTTGGCAATGTTTTTAGGGTGACCTGGGGAATATTATGCCAAATAGGGAGATTGAGGGGACCACAATCATTCTATCTAGGACAATTTGGTTGAGCCATTGAAGCTCTAGTCCCTCAAACTATCTGGATTTAGTCTGTACATTAGAGTCATAAGATGAGCATACATTCTCTGCTAGCAAGGTCAAGGCTACTCATAAAACCCTGAGTTCTTTGGGAAATAGAGATCTTGTCAGCACAAACGAGATAACTGGTCTCAGAATCTAGATATTTTACACAAAGGAGTCAACAGGTGATTGAGCAGTATTCGAGTAAACCAAAGTATCACCAAACTCTAATTTCCTATAACAACAAAGACCTTTTGGGTCCCTAGCAGAGTTGCCAAAAACTATTGGTACGAAAACCAACATCGACCAAGCAGGTGGTGCACCCAACAAGCTTCGACCAACATTAAACGATTACTGGGCCCGAGAGAGATAGGGCAGTTGATCTTATAAGGAGACCGACTCCTTAAGTCCCAGCTACCAATGCCACAAAGGAAAGGGGAAAAGAGAAAAGAGAGAAAACAAAAGGAGGTCATAGCCAAAACTCACAAGAATGGGTTATGATTGCATCAAGACACATACACGTCAACATCATCAATGAAAACATGAGCATATCACCTAAAATATTATCCCATCAACCCTCATTTATTTTTCAACGTAGCAAGCTAAAACGAATTCTAAAATTGGCGAGAGGGTGCATGAAATCTAGGATGTAGAAATAAAGCGCTCCCACCTGACTGACCTTAGAAAAAGTAAACCCCAAAATCCAAAGGTGAATGCAAATTCCAAAACCACCAAGCAAACCCATAAAATCTAGATTGTAGAATTAAATGAGTTAAACTTAGATGGCCATCACAGAAATAAGCATTCAGATTCAATCACAAGGAAGTGAAGACAAAATGAGAGACCAAATAGTAGTATCCTTATATTTACAAGGCGATGAAAATGATTACATATGAATTGTAATGGCCAAAGAGCCACCCTTTGGAATGGCTAGCATCCCACTATTTATAGATAATTTTACAGTAAATTCAAATTCAAATATTATTGGCATTAGGCAGGAAGGATTATTGAAAACGGACGAATGATCTACTGATACTCTGCTCCATGAAAGAATGGTGGTTTTCCAAAAGGGGTTAGGTATTTCTGCATCAATCTTGGCCTTCAATCACTTTGATATTCTTGTTAGGCCATAAATTCTTATCTACTTTACCCCTTTGTGTTGTGGGAAGGCCTGGGATTGATTACCTCTGAAGTCGTGTATTTCAAATTGCCTTCTTAGTATTTTCTAATAATTTGTATGAAGGCAGTTGAGATCATTAATGCCCTTTTCTAGGAATCCCTAACACTTCCTTCCTGGTGAATGATGAATTTAGCCTCAGATGGACATTCAGACACACTTCTTTGTCCACCAACCTCCCAATTTTTTGCCCCATGGATGGGTGATCAGGTTTGGACCTTTTTTGTTTTCCCAAAGTTTCGCCCATTTTGGGACAGAAACTCAGGACTAATAACCACTATGCCATGATCCAATTCTTTTTATCTTCTTGTCAATGGGGATTTAGGACCTCATTTTTTGCCCAAGGTTGAGGTGGGGATTTGGGATCCACTTTAAATATTTGTTTGCCTATTTATCCGCTCGTTCGCTTCGGCTTAAGGTTCACCTTAACCATTAATGCCCCGATTTAGCTTCAAAATTTAGCCACTTCTCACAGGCCATCATCTTGCAAAAATGAGAGTGGGTGAAAGGATGCAAAATTTTACCCACAACTCTTTTGCTACCACCAGTTTGTTTTAGGCATTTTGTTATTCCTATATTACTAATTGCATTCTTATTTTTGCTCATTTTGTATCAATCTACTATTTCTTTGACCTGTTATGAAATCGTACCTCGTATTTACAGGATATGATTTCAACAGAGTTGAGATCGTGGATGCCCCGTACAAGGCACGATTTTGGTTGCATTAAATTTTGGGGTAATATTAGCTCCCAAACCCTAGATCTGTGTTTACATGTTGCATTTAGGATATGCTATTGTTGTTTACATTCTATTTTTTGCATTGTTATGTTTCATTGCATTATGTTCATCCATCTCCAAAAAGGTCAACATTTGATCTTGATTTTTAAAGGTCAACTAAAAGGACCTAGGGGGCTTGATTGCTACACTCCCAAGCTCTGCTTCACAACAACCTAAGCAGGTCCCCTAATGCTGATCATATTTTCTAAGGTCTTTGTGAAGCTCTTTTATAGGTTGAAGTTGTTGGACACAAGATAAAAATTTGGATCAAACACTATTTTAAGTAAGTGCCCTAGTAGATATTTTAGGTTGTTTGTTGATTGCTTTATTCATTTCTGTTCAAACCTAAGTTATAAACAAAAATAAAAGTATTTTATCATATTCTAGGTATTTGAAAGAATAAGAGCATATAACATGCATCTAGGGTTTAATATTGTCTATGCATTGCAATGAGGTACATAGGTATGCTCATTTGAGGGTGGGGGTGGGGAGTAAGTACATCATGTTGTACTTACTCCCCACCCCCACCCTCATTTGGGGGTGGGGAGTAAGTACAACATGATGTACTTACTCCCCACCCCCACCCTCAAATGAGGTGGGGGTGGGGAGTAAGTACAACATGTTGTACTTACTCCCCACCCCCACCCTCAAATGATGGTGGGGGTGGGGAGTAAGTACATCATTGTGTTGTACTCTACTCCCCACCCAAAAATGTTGGTGGGGGTGGGGAGTAAGTACAACATGATGTACTTACTACCCATACCCAAATGCTGGTGGGGGTGGGGAGTAAGTACATCATGATGTACTTACTCCCCACCCCACCAAAGATTTGGGTATGGGTAGTAAGTACATCATGTTGTACTTACTCCCCACCCCCACCAACATTTGGGGGTGGGGAGTAAGTACATCACCCTCATTTGAGAGTGAGGTTGGGGAGTAAGTACATCATGTTGTACTTACTCCCCACCCCCACCAACATTTAGGGGTGGGGAGTAAGTACGTCATGCTGTACTTACTCCCCACACCCACCAACATTTGGGGGTGGGGAGTAAGTATAGCATGATGTACTTACTCCCCACCCCCACCCTCCTAACCATCCCAGGGAGAAAGCATCAGTTACAAATTTGTATTGAAGGGGCATTCAGGAGGATCTCTGGGAGTTCCACGTAAAAATCTTCCCATAAGCAATGCAATGTGCAGTTAGACTACATGATCTGGGCCAATATCCATAACCAGATTATGTTTTGGTGCTAGCCTCTATCTAGAGAAGTAGCTAGGTGTGACCGCTCTCAACTTTAGCGACCATTTTTGGCAACCACTCTAATTGATAGCGGCTAAGACTGAATGGGCTAGAACTACCATTTTTGAGTGGTTAGGACCATTGCTAGCTTTGGGAAAGGTCCAAGATCATTCATACAGTATTTGGATGTGTCCATATGAGTAGCCTCCTAAACATGATGTAGTTTAGGTGTTTAAAGATACCCCTTTTTGGGATACGTTATGGGAACACACATCGCAGAGCAAAAATAGACCACCTAGGGCCACATTGTAGGGTGCATGATGATCATTGATCTGATCAACATTGGATACCCCAGTCATGAGAAAGGGTGCACATCCTACAATCATGGCTTCCAACAATATGTAAGGCTTAAATTTGTGAAAGCTTGCACACGTCCATCAGATGATCAAGTAGCGTCAATGCTACTATAGGCTTCAGTGCTACTATAGATCCGAGAGGAGGAGAGCTATAAACTTAACTATCATATTTGATTTTTTCCCTAGCAAAGGGTAAGCTTATGATAGTTGTTGGCAATGATTCGTAAGATGAATGCAATTTGACATGATCGAGTTATATTTTGTTGACTTTGATTATGATTGTTGATATTATGACCACCCCCTGAAATGACGAGTCAATGAAGGAAAGACAATGAAATAAAGTGATGAGTCACTTGACCAAGATAAATTATTTGGACCCTTTTAGAGATTTTCTTTGTTGTTATAGGGTAGGCCCCATTTCAGGTGTGATCTCAACCATTTTTAGTAATTTCTATATCTATATCCTATGAAGTGGTTTGGCTGCAATGGTCTTCTTAGGGAATCAAGGTGATAGTAATTCTATTCAAGCTTATGTTGAATCACTGTATTTGATGATTCACTAAAAAATATTATAGGATAAAGGAGATGAATCCTCATTCTCGTGGGGTAGTTTGGCTGCCATGGCCTTCTTCATGATTGAAGTGAAGCATCTCCATTCAACCATAACTAATTTGCACCAAGTGGCCTTATGGTAATCTACTCATATTTCCAGAATTCATGGAGCGCTAGTTGTTTCAACCACCAAGTGTATTGAGTAAATAACTAAATATGAGGCTCAATTGAGATTTTGTTGTTATTTGATTTTTTTTGTTAATTTGAATTTTATATCATTTTTAGATTTTGATTTATATGATTTTTTGGTATTTATGTAATTTTGATTATTTTGGACATATAAGTATGTTTAATTATCCATTTGAGGCTCCTTGTGGTGAGAAACTGAGTCCTTTTATTGCTATTGGCTAGCCACTAAAAATAGTAGTGATCAGATCATGACCACTATCAGTATCTGCAACCAGAGAAAGCAGGTCACTGATGCCATCAGTAGCTAAGGAAAAACTAGAAAATATAAAAGAAAAGTTAGGGTTTGATTTTTCATTATTCTCCAACTGGACAGTTGTACTTTTGAGCTCTAAGGTGAGAGAGATTAATTGTGATCTGGGACGCTACCAAATTCAAACACCATGGCCGAGCAAGGTGAGGCATCAATGAGCCTATGATTCATGGGTATCTCTCAAACCCTAGCTTTTTATTTGTTTTATTGGGTAAAATGAACCTCACTAAGTAACTGGTAAATAAACCAAACTAAACCCATTGGCAATCAATTGAACTGGTCAATAGGCTTAGGTTTAGGTTAATTTTAGTGGGTCTAGCTTAGTTTTTAGTATTTTTCAATTTTTTTGTTATTTTTGGATGAGGGGAGACATCGTTGGCATACTGCCCCATGGTCACTGATGTTCAAAGTGGCCCCTAAATGGCCAAATATGGGCCACTATCACCGTTAGTGACTAGATTGAATTCCAATGGTCAATTTTTTGACAATTGGTGGTTGGCCGTTTTCGGCTTCAGTGATACTGCATGGCTGTTCCTGGAGTGAGTGACTGCACAACCTTAGGTTTATTTTTGCATTTTTATTTTATTTTTAAGGTATTTAATTGATTTTTTTGGATTTTATAAGTGTGTATTTTGATTTTAATGAGGGTGGGGTGGGGAGTAAGTACATCATGATGTACTTACTCCCCACCCCAAATGTTGGTGGGGGTGGGGAGTAAGTACAACATGATGTACTTACTCCCCACCATGATGTACTTACTCCACACCCCCAAATGTTGGTGGGGGTGGGGAGTAAGTACAACATGTTGTACTTACTCCCCACCCCCAATGAAGGTGGGGGTGGGGAGTAAGTACATCATGTTGTACTTACTCCCCACCCCACCAACATTTGAGGGTGGGGTGTAATGAGGGTGGGGGTGGGGAGTAAGTACATCATGATGTACTTACTCCCCACCCCCACCCTCATTTACTCCCCACCCCCACCCTCATTTGGGGGTGGGGAGTAAGTACAACATGATGTACTTACTCCCCACCCCCACCCTCATTTACTCCCCCACCCCCCACCAACATTTGGGGGTGGGGAGTAAGTAAAGCACAGTGTTGTACTTACTCCCCACCCTCAAATGAAGGTGGGGGTGGGGAGTAAATGAGGGTGGGGGTGGGGAGTAAGTACATCATAGTGATGTACTTACTCCCCACCCCATGATGTACTTACTCCCCCACCCCCCACCCTCATTTACTCCCCACCCCCACCAACATTTGGGGGTGGGGAGTAAGTACATCACAGTGTTGTACTTACTCCCCACCCCCAAATGTTGGTGGGGGTGGGGGAGTAAATGAGGGTGGGGGTGGGGAGTAAGTACATCATGATGTACTTACTCCCCACCCCCACCCTCAAATGAGGGTGGACTTACTCCCCACCTCCACCCTCAAATGAGGGTGGACTTACTCCCCACCCCCACCAACATTTGGGGGTGGGGAGTAAGTACAGCATGATGTACTTACTCCCCACCAGCATCACAACACCATCATGTTGTACTTACTCCCCAACCCCACCCTCAAATAGTAATTACAACACAATCATGTTGTACTTACTCCCCACCCCCACCAACATTTGGGGGTGGGGAGTAAGTACAATGTTGGGGATGGGGAGTAAGTACAACACCATCATGTTGTACTTTGGGGAGTAAGTATAGCATGATGGTGCTATACTTACTCCTCACCCCCACATCAAATTGGTGTTATACTTACTCTCCACCCCCACCTCAAATTGGTGTTATACTTACTCTCCACCCCCACCTCAAATTTGAGGGTAGGGGTGGGGAGTAAGTACAACATGATGGTGTTGTACTTACTCCCCACCCCACCCTAAAATTTGAGGGTATGTTGTACTTACTCCCCACCCCCACCCTCAAATTATGTTGTACTTACTCCCCACCCCCACCCTCAAATTTGAGGGTGGGGGTGGGGAGTAAGTACAACATAGTGGTGTTGTACTTACTCCCCACCCCCACCCTCAACCATCATGTTGTACTTACTCCCCACCCCCACCCTCAATAGGGTGGATGGTGTTGTACTTACTCCCCACCCCCACCCTCAATAGGGTGGATGGTGATGTACTTACTACTCACCCCCACCCTCAAATTATGTTGTACTTACTCCCCACCCCCACCTCAAATTTGAGGGTGGAGTTGGGGAGTAAGTACAACATGATGGTGTTGTACTTACTGCCCATCCCCACCCTCAAATTTGAGGGTGGGGGGTGGGAGGTAGGGGTGGGGAGTAAGTACAACATGATGGTGTTGTACTTACTACCCACCCCCACCCTCAACCATCATGTTGTACTTACGCCCGACCCCCACCGTCAACCATCATGTTGTACTTACTCCCCATCCCTACCCTGGGGAGTAAGTACATCACCATGTTGTACTTACTCCCCACCCCCACCAATCCCACCAATTTGAGGGTGGGGGTGGGGAGTAAGTACAACACCATGGTGGGGCGTAAGTACAACATGATGGTTGAGGGTGGGGTGGGAGTAAGTACAACACCATCATGTTGTACTTACTCCCCACACCCACCCTCATTTTTTGTACTTACTCCCCACCTCCACCCTCAAATGATGGTGTTGTACTTACTTCCCACCCCCACCGTCAAATGAGGGTGGGGGTGGGGAGTAAGTACAACACCATGCTGTACTTACTCAAAAATGTTTATTGTCTAAAATCAAATAATGATTAGGATTTACTTTAATTTTTTCCATTGGTAATATTTGCTTTATATTATAACATTAATGTGCTTTCATATATATTATTTATTAAAACATTTGTGGTTGCACTTGTGCTTTAAGAAGGAAACTTGCAATTTAGATCTTGTAAAGCAGGCTAGGTTATGATAGTACAATTTTTTGAAAATATTACTTTACTAAGATGCAATGCATAGATAGTAAAATTGGAGTTTTAGTATTTTGAAGGATGTTGTAGGAAAATGTCAAAAGGGATGTTGAATCCTAAAATATTTGTATTTACATAGAAAATTAAAAGAGTTTCAGAAAATGAAAATCAAGAATTCAGACATCTTATGTAAAATGATGTAGGTTTTTAGTTATAACAACTCAATTGAGATGAGAATTGAATATGTTTGTAAACTCTCATTCTCTAAAGAAGAGAGTTGTGATTTTTCAAGGGTGGGGACCTGAGTACAACCCCCTTTTCTCCAATAAAAAAAAGACTTGGAATTTTAAATTTGATACCTAGTTTAGGAAAGGAAAATCATTTTTAATGTCAATGAGACTATTGGTCATGTAGGATAAGACCTTTTAATATGGACACATAGATATTTTTGGATTAGATTCTTACCCTTGAAGGATTTGAACCTAACCTTTCATTTAGAGTTTCAAAGTTTTCATTGTAATTCCTCTTATTTTTTTTATTTTTTTGGATTTGGTTATTTGAGAAACCCCCTATAACCAACATATAGAACTGGGCAGTCTCCTCCCAACCATGACCCCTCCTAAAGTTGAGAACTATACTTATCAATAGGGAATTTAACACAAAGCCACCACACACCCACCCCCTCACACACTTGCCCACACCGCGGTTTGAACCTTGGACCTCCCAAAGAAGAGCCAAAGCCCGAATTGTTGTGCTGCACCCTAGATGCTTATATTTTTAGGTTAGTGTGAGAAACCCCTATGACCAACACACATGGCTGAGCAGTCTCCTCCCAACCATGACCCCTCGTAAAACCGAGAGCTATGCTTATCAATAGGGAATTTAACACACATCCTGTGTCCCACTTTGCATCGTAGAGGTTCGAACTATGGACCTCTTGTTCCTCTTATTTTAATATGAATAAATCCAATTTTAATTTTATATAATAATTTTAAAAATATTTTTTAAATTAAGTATTTTTAATAAAAAACATCATAGATATAGTAGATTAAATATTATAAAAATACATTTAGTTCCTTCTCTCTTCATCAAAATTATTTGAATATACAAAATACATGATTTTATATATTTTGAATGAGTTTATATGATACTATGCTAATTACTATGGGAATTAAGTTATTTAAGTTTTTTAGTTTTAAAATAAACTACTAAAGTTTATTACTTTATATTAAAAGGTATAAAAAATTAAACTCATTTTATTTAAAAATTAATTAAATTAAAAATTGTTTGAATATTGAATAACATTATATCAATCGATTATATTCTTCAACTTTCAAAAAAGAGACCTTGATTCAAATCTTGCTAAGTGATACCCCAATAATTGTTAAAATTTTGTAATACCACTATGTGGTCATGATGTAATATGGATGAGACCCATACCAATGTATATAACTAAAATAAAGTTGTTTGAATAGATTCAATTTCAATATGATGATAAAATAAATATTCTTTGTATAAATAAAGTAAGATTAAAGCAATGTAATTGTTGATATTATATATACAAAGGAAAAGATAAATGTTCTTTGTTATTGTTTCAAAAATTAAAAGAATCCATCTTATTTAGTTGTAGACACAAAAAATTGATCCCATTCAAGTGAGTCATTTTTCAAATATCCCTAAAGAGACCTTCCAACTTGTCCAAAACAAGGTTGGGCCTCTCTCCTCATTCCTTTCCCTCTTTTTTTCCTAGTTCCAACAAAATTGTGGTCGGTCTTTATAGAGTGCGATTTTCCCTAGCTAGGGTTTTCTCTTAGAAAACCCTAATATTTCAAATCAACCTCTTTGATTTTGATTCCCCTTTGGTTTTTTCGCCCATCCTTGTTTCAAATCCCTTATAAATAAAAGATTTTAAGCCTTATTTTCTCCCCAGACAAGAAGAGTAAGTTCTAAGAGATTCTAAAAGAGTCATGATACAAGCAAGAAGTGCCTAATTGCTAAAGTGCCAAGTGATCTGTTGAAGTTGCTTAATCTTTGTGGAGTTCTCTTCTATTGCATTGATTGTGTATTGTTGTCCATGGTGGGTAAGTGTTGGAGCCCTAAGGAGGAGTTTACTATCTTGGAGGTCTTCATCCTTTTGTCTGCTTTTTCTCTACCACCAGGTTATTTTCACTCATTTGCATTCATATATGTTAGTTTTGCATCTTTTAATGGTTCATATACATTAATATATTGCTTTTACTTTTTGTTGTGAAATTGCACCTCGTGATTACAGGGTATAATTTTGTTAGCAGCAAAATTGTGGCTACCCCATATAGGGTGCGATTTTGTTTGTGTCAAACTTGGGATCAAAAGTTCACCTCTAAACCCTATATCTACATTTCATGTTGTGTTTAGAGCATAATAGCATAATTTGCACTCTGTTCATCATATTGTTTTGTTGCATTATATTTTGTTTGTTCATTTTCCAAAAAGGTCAAATTTCACTTTTGTATTCTAAAATTTAGCTAAAAGGATCTAGGGAGCTTGACTGCTGCGCATTCAAGCACAATTATAAAGTGGTCTAAGCAACCCCCCTAACAATGCTCATATTTTTTGAGGGTTTTGAGAAATTACTTTGTAGGATTGAAGCTATGGGATATTGTTGAATGCAAAATAAATCTTGGAACAACCATCGAATCAGATAAGTGCCCTAATAGATATTTAGGTTATTTGGTGTTTTCTTTCTATTCATTTCTATTCAAAACCTAGATCACAAGTAAAGAAAAGCATTTGATCAAATTTCTAGGCATTTGAAAGAATAAAAGCATATAGTGTGCATCTAGGGTTTTAATATTGTTTGTGCATTTTTTTTGGCCCTTTTCTCAAAGGCTTTGCTTTGCAATCCTAGGGTTAGTGATCATTTAAGAAAATAATCATTCTAGGGTTAGCTTTTGTCTTCTTGCATATTGTCTCTTGCATTGTTCTTTTCCTTTTCATAGTTTAGTTGTAGAAAGACCAAACATAGGTGCATGCTTAATTGACACATGCAAACACATCCCCCCTAGACTTGGAGCGAGTCCTAAAATAATTTCTAGTGAACCCTTCCCCTTTGCCCACCAAGTGTAGAGTTATAACATACCCTCGCAGTCACCTCAGCTCCTAGTGGATCTAGCCGAGAATCATATGTAGTAGGACAATTTTACCTCTTTACATATTTGGTGAACCTGACGTGAATACACATATTAGTGGAAAATATAGGAAGCCTCTTCCTTTGCTCTTCTTGAAAACTTTAAACAAGACCACTAATTATGTTTGTTTAGATCATAAAACATAAAAAAAATATATCTTAAAAATATTTTGTACGCTTTTGTTACTTTTTGGTTCTCCTCCTCTAATCTATCCTTTCTATCTCTCCTAATGGCTCCCAATATTAGGAGTGGGTGAAGGCTTTTAGAGTTTTATGAGATTTTCCAAGAAGATGATCAAATTGATAGAGAAAATCATAAGCTAGAAGAGAAAAATAAAAATATTGAGAATGACCTTGATCATACTAAGGGACCCAATGGGAACCTTATCTTTAAATCAGTTGAACATGTTTGGAATTTCTACAAGAATCATAAGAATACCTTAGATAAAGCTATGGAAGAGGAAGCCCAACTCAAGGAAGTTGGAACATCTCATCATCAAACCATATTTTCTTGAAATGTTCATAACAATCCCTTGACTGAATATTTGCATCATGGTAATATTTTCATAGCCCAACATATGCTACTAATGTGACCACCAACTTTGGAAGGGTTCTACAAGTTACTCCAACTAGTAGTGCATCACAAGATTATGTTCAATTTCCTCCTCATTCAGCTAATCTTAAAAATTTTGCTTCCATTCCACCAACTGTTAGTTATCCTCTCCAGTAAGATACCACATATCATTACCCATACCATAACAATATCAATGTCCCCAACATGGACCAAGTACCATTTCAACAACCAACCTATACCCCTCCCTTAGGGAATCTAGGGGTATTGCACAACAACAATCGCAGGGTGCAAAGTCCAACTAATATAGTGAAACAATTGGTTTCAAGAGTGGATATGATTCAACCTCCTAGTTTCACCTATAACTATAAATAAATGTGCAACTAGCCCTTAGACCCTATCATTGTCACTAGGCCCTATCCTAAGCATTTTCCCATTCCAGTTTTACCTATATATAAGGGAATGAAAGATCCAATTGAGCATTTAGGAATGTTAAGAACAACTTGCTATGATATCACATACGATGACATGTTACTAAAAATGTTTCCTAAGAGTCTTGGTGGCATGGCATTAGAGTGGTATTATCAGTTTTTTCAATGAGTTTACACATATTTTTATGAGGGTTCATGGTCCCGTCATACTGAGTGGGGTTTGAACCTTAGACCTCTCAAAGAGAGTATAAAGCCCTTACCACTACAGTAATATTACAACTTTGAGAGTGGATATCAATTAACTAACCATTCTTTGAGGAATTTTGAAGAGACAACTGATTATTTGTTCAAAAATTTGGTACTTATGTTGAAAATAATGTGACCATGAAAGGTGTTTACATGTTAAAACAAGGTAAAGAGGAAATTTTTTCAGAATTTCTATCTCATTGGAGGAGTCTAGTTGGACGCTTGAGATATACCTTACCTCCTTGAGATATGCTTGAGATATTTATTAGAAATTTGCAAGAGCAATTATCTTATGCATTGGAAACAACAACTATCACATATTTTGATCAAGCAATTGACCTAGCAAGAAAGGTAGAGCAAGCTCTTATTAGAAGAGGACATATTAAAGTGAAAAAATATAGGACCATTAAAAATTAGTATAAGAACAAGCATGTGGTAGGTGATGGAGTCACTGATAGTAGGCCTATTAATAGTATTGCTAACAACTTACAAAAGATGGTGCTTAGTGTTACACACCAAACCTAGCCGTCGGCTAGGTATTCCAAGAGTATAATATTTCATATATATAGTAGTTAGATTATTCCAAATTATATCATCGTTTTTATTATATAATCTCTGCATTTCGGCATTGCCTTCACGGCGGGATCTGCCCTCCTAGTGGCAATAGAAATTTTATTGTTATCCGCTTCTTCGCATTTCCGTATTCGATCGATTTATTGTTCTGTTGCATGGTTGAATATTAATAATTAATTCATTTATAGAAATCCCGAAGGCGTAGCCTTCCAAGTGGTATCAGTAATCAGGTTCGGCTACCTCCGCAACTGCTAAGAATTCTTCTGAAGCAAACAACCGAAGGAACTGGTTCATCGACGTACTCCCTATGACTCGGTTCGTTGGCCGTCCAAGCAAGCGCCCAGCTTCATCACAGCCAAACAAGCTCATCGCGAGTATTCCATGCAACTGTGTCATGTTGTGTTCCAAGAAAATGTTGCACCATCGCATATCCAGTTATCGCCTGAGACGAAGTCAGGACATCCCGACTCACAGGCTAAATAGCAGGCTCCAACGCAGGAAAATTGTCGTAAAACAAGCGCATACAATACAGAGCATTTTCGTCCAATCACAGCGCGCGATTAATGATTAATTAACGCCCACACCTAAGGTACAATTTTTTTTTTAATTATCGCTTCGGGATATATATCCCACATCTGCTGTGGGAAAGCAAGTCAAGTTTTTATATAGGGTTCGTCGCACCTTCAAGGTTGTGACTTCGGTCACACACTCATTTACCATCCCACGCGCGTAAAATCGATCGCTTGCATTGGTATTGTCATCGCCACCTGTTGGTTGTCCAGTCGTTTCCTCTGTCGTGTCGTTAATCTGTCCAGTCGTCGTGTCATCTGTCGGGTCTTCCGCTCCGTCGCGTGTCGTTTGGTCTTCCGCTCGTGTCTCACGTATCGTTTGGTCTTAGCTCGCGTGTCATGTCGTCGCGTCTGTGTCTTCCAGCTATCGGGTCTTCCGCTCCGTCGCGTGTCGTTTGGTCTTCCGCTCGTGTCTCGCGTGTCGTTTGGTCTTAGCTCGCGTGTCGTGTCTTCCAGCTATCGTGTCCTCACGTCCGTGTCTGCTTCGTGTCTCGCGTTCGTGTCCTCGCGTCCGTGTCCGCTTCGTGTCTCGCGTTTCGTGTCCTCGTTGTCCGTCACCTTCGGGCAGTCCGTGGTTAGTGGTTAGTCCGGTGTCGTGTCTTAAATTTGCAGTCAAGAAAAGTTGTCAAAAATTGCAGTCAAGAAAAGTTGTCAAAAATTGTCAAAAGCTGTCAAAAATTGCAGTCAAGAAGGAGCCCAAATCCAAATTCAAATCCGCGTCACAGTTGGAGTGACAGTTGAAGCGGATCCAAATTTTTGCTAAAATCAACCAATTTTGCTGCAGTCCAAGCTCACAAGCTTCTAAACAGGTTATGCTAACTAATGCATGAGCAAAAGGTGGACCAAAGGATCTGACGGTCGATTATCAAGCTCGAAGACGACCAATAACAACGCAAGAAGACCTCATCGAAGCCCAGGTACAAAAAATTCTCCTTCTCCTTTCAAAATTGGTAGTTATAATCCACATCATCCACTGGTAGACCCTATGGCTACTAATCCTCCCCCAACTCACGAAAACATCACACAAGGAAACTCAAGTAACTCAGCCGTTTCTAACGATGAATCTCTTCGACTCTTACTAGAGGGTATGAACGAAATTAGTCTCAACCTAAAATCCCTAGTGCGAGCACAAAACCAGCTTAATCCCAATACTAATCCCCAAAATCACTCCCATGCCCAAAGGAATGAAGAAAATGTCGATCATGATGATGATTGGGAACAACAAAGAGGTGATTCGGATAATTACAGGGATCGCTATCATAGACAGCGGTATAACCAAAATCAAGAAAGGGATACGGGTTATCACCAACCGAGAGGCCCTAATAATTTTCCACGCATTGATATGCCCACTTTTGAGGGTCATGATCCTCGTGGTTGGATAGCCAAAATGGAAGGCATTCTTGACTTATATCAAATTAAGGAAATTGATAAAGTCCCTTTCGCTGCATCAAAATTAGGCACTGAGGCCTACCAATGGTTCGTATGGCTTAAACGAGAGAAAGGAGCTACTATTAACTGGAGAAAATTCACTACCTCTTTTTTAGAAAGATTTGATGAAGGAGCTACATCATCATACACAGTAAGACTGTTATCTCTTAAACAAGAAGGATCGGTTAGCGAATTCGTTTCGGAGTTTACCAGTTTACTACCATACACTTTAGACCTCAGTCCCGACACAGTGGTAGGAGCTTTTCGCAATGGATTGAAAGAAAATATTCGAGTGGAGGTAGACATGCACAATCCCACCTTGCTGAACGATTGTATAAGAATAGCTAAGCTGGCCGAGAAGAGAAATCAGTTGTCTGCACGGCGTGACACTTATAGTCGTCCTTCGTATCGCAACAATTCCTTTCGTAGAAATGATCAACCATCAAGATACTTTTGCTATAAATGTCGCACTCATCACCCCAAGGAACAAGCATGTGCCCAAAAACAAAACTTTCATATTGAAGGCGATCAATATGAAGGAGAAGAGGAAGAACCTTACCAACCAGAAGAACCTATGCCAGAAGACCTACCAAGTACTCTAGAAGAAAAAGAAGAGGATACAATGGCGATCTCCGTGCATGCCCTCATGGGTTTAACCGCCCACCATACCATCAAGGTACCAGGATTTCTCCGCCAGAAAAAGGTGAATGTGCTAATTGATTCTGGTAGTACCCACAATTTTATCGACATCAAAACCGCAAAAGCTTTGAATTTATTCATTAACTCTTCCAACAAAGACAAATTCCAGGTTCTAGTGGCCAACGGGGTGAACGCACAATGTGTTGGTCGCACATCTCAAGTTTCCATAAAAATGGGAACTTATACCTGGTTTGGATCCCTTTTCGTCATGAATTTGGGGAACTCTGATGTCATTTTGGGAGTTGAATGGTTGGAAACATTAGACACGGTTAGCTTCAACTTCAAAAAATTATTTGTGGAATGGAAGGAAAACGGACGAGTCATTCGCTTACAAGGCATTACTACTCCTCCATCACAAATGGTGAGCTCTCATAGTATGGAGAAGATGTTAAAAAAGGGTGGATATGGGTTTATAGCTCAAATTAATTGTTTGGAAAAACAATCTCAAGCAACTTCGGATATTACTGCTCCAGAGTTACAAGACATCATAACACATTACGAAGAGGTTTTCCAAGAACCTCAAGGATTACCACCTAAACGATCTCATGACCATGCCATCCATTTGATTCCAGGGAGTGTCCCACCTAACAATCGTCCTTACCGCTATCCTCAACCACAAAAGACAAAAATCGAACAGATCGTTCAGGATTTGTTGGATCATGGAGTCATTCGTCAGAGCACTAGCCCTTATTCCTCACCTGTAGTTCTGGCTAGACGAAAAGATAACTCTTGGCGTATGTGTCCTGACTTTCGTTCTCTCAATAAACTCACTATCAAGGACAAATTTCCTATCCCTGTCATAGATGACCTACTAGATGAGTTGCATGGTGCAAAATTTTTTACAAAATTAGACCTTCGCTCCGGATTTCACCAAATCCGTGTTAGAGAAGAAGATATTCCCAAAACTGCTTTTCGTACTCATGAAGGTCATTACGAATTTTTGGTCATGCCTTTTGGTCTCACCAATGCACCATCCACATTCCAAAGTCTCATGAACCAAGTGTTTCGTCCACTCCTCCGTAAGTTTGTGTTAGTTTTTTTTGATGATATTCTCATATACAACAAAACATGGACGGACCATTTACATCATGTGGATAAAGCCCTTCACATTTTACACAGAGAAAAGCTATTTGTCAAACGTTCCAAATGTTCCTTTGGTGTCCAAGAAGTCGAGTATCTTGGTCATATAGTTTCACACGAGGGTGTCAAAGTCGACCCCAATAAGATTAAGGCAATTCAAGAGTGGCCCTTACCTAAAACCATCAAGAAACTTCATGGTTTTTTGGGTCTCACGGGCTACTATCGCAAGTTTGTACGAAATTATGGTAAGATTGCAGCACCTCTCACCGCACTCACAAAGAAGGATGCTTTTCGTTGGTCGGAAGAGGCCACTCAAGCCTTCGAAGCTCTTAAGAAAGCCATGTGTACAACTCCAGTATTAGCAACTCCCAATTTTCACAAACCATTTATTATCGAATGTGATGCATCAGGAACAGGAATTGGGGCTATATTAATGCAAGAAGGTCATCCGTTGGCATTTGAAAGTAAACAACTTTTCGAGAAAAATTTGGGAAGATCAACATACGAAAAAGAAATGTTGGCTATTCTTCACGCAGTAGAAAAATGGAGACACTACCTAATCAATAGCCGCTTCATTATAAAAACAGATCATAGTAGCCTCAAACATTTTCTTGAGCAAAGGTTTTCATATCCGGAACAAAATAAGTGGTTAACCAAACTGTTGGGCTATGATTTTGTTATCGAATACAAGAAAGGGAAGGAAAATATAGCCGTCGATGCGCTGTCCAGGAAATATGAAGATGAAGTAGTCATTAACGCTATTTCAGGTCCTTGCTCCCAATGGGTGAATCAATTACAAGATGAATGGTTGTCCAATAGCGAAACTGCTCAGATACTTCAAGAATTATCTATAGGGTCCTCTAAACACCCTTTGTTCTCTTATGAAGATAAAATCCTCCGAAAGAAGAACCGCATTTACATTCCACACAATTCAGAACTCAAATCGAAGATCCTCGACGAATCACACGCTTCTCCATCAACAGGACATTCAGGATTTTTGAAAACATATTTAAGGGTCAAACAATCATTTTGTTGGAAAGGATTAAAAGCAGAAGTCAAACAATGGGTAGCAGAATGTGAAGTTTGCCGACGCAATAAAGGAGAAACAGATCAAATCACCAGGATTGTTACAACCATTACCCATCCCCGAACGACGGTGGGAACATATATCCATGGATTTTATTGAAGGTCTTCCAAAGTCGGAAGGCGAGACGAGTAATCTTCGTCGTCGTAGACCGGTTGTCCAAATACGCTCACTTTCCGGCTTTACAACATCCATTTTCCGCAAGCAAGGTGGCAAAGGTATTTATGGATTCAATTTTCAAATTACATGGTATGCCAAAAAATATTGTAAGTGATAGAGACCCCATCTTCACTAGTAACTTTTGGCGGGAATTATTTCGACTTAGTGGAACCAAATTGAACATGTCTTGACCTACCATCCACGAGACAGATGGTCAAACGAAGTAGTTAACAAATGTTTGGGTACGTACTTAAGATGTTTCGCTCAAGATAAACAATACCAATGGAGCCATTGGTTAGCATTGGGAGAATGGTGGTACAACACTTCTTACCATTACTCAATTAAGATGTCTCCATTTGAAGCATTGTATGGCACCAAACCTCCAACTGTCGCAGATTACGTACATGGATCATCCAAAGTAGCCAAAGTGGATGATTGGTTCCAACAAAGGGAGTCTACACTCACCATCCTCAAAGAGAATTTAGTCCAAGCACAAAATCGTATGAAACAACAACAAGACTTGCACCGATCAGAGAGAACTTTTAATATAGGTGATTGGGTTTTCCTAAAGTTGCAACCTTACAAACAATCATCGTTAAGGATAAAGTCCAGCCAAAAGTTGGCTCCACGATTCTATGGTCCCTACAAAATTGTGCGCCGCATTGGAGAAGTAGCCTATCAATTAGAGCTACCTACATCATCACGAATACACCCGGTATTTCATGTTTCATGTCTCAAAAAAGTAATTGGTCAGAAAGTACAAAGTCAATCAGAATTACCGGTGCTCGATGAGGAAGGACGCATACATCTCCAACTTGAAGATATACTACAACATAGAATCCGAAGACTGAGATCACGTCAGATTCAAGAATTTCTCATTAAATGGCAAGATTTACCGGAGGAGGATGCCACATGGGAACCTGAAAGTATCTTCCAGACATTTCCAGCTTTGAGGACAAAGCTTTCCGAGGAGGGGAGTCATGTTACACACCAAACCTAGCCGTCGGCTAGGTATTCCAAGAGTATAATATTTCATATATATAGTAGTTAGATTATTCCAAATTATATCATCGTTTTTATTATATAATCTCTGCATTTCGGCATTGCCTTCACGGCGGGATCTGCCCTCCTAGTGGCAATAGAAATTTTATTGTTATCCGCTTCTTCGCATTTCCGTATTCGATCGATTTATTGTTCTGTTGCATGGTTGAATATTAATAATTAATTCATTTATAGAAATCCCAAAGGCGTAGCCTTCCACTTAGCCAACCTCCAAAACCTCCATAAAGGAATTTTACAAGACTCGACATGCCTATGGCAGTGGTCCTAAAGCAACTTTTGGAAACCAACATGATTTAGTTACCTCCTATAAGGTAACCTGGTACCATAACTAATTAGTATAAGGTTGGTCAACACTCTATCATAGAGTAGAGGGGTACTAGACAAACTCTTGTAAGAGGTTGAAACATGTGGTTCAGGACTTGATTGATGCATGATACCTTGTTATAGAAGGTTCTCAACCCAATCCTCCAACAAACAATCAAACTCCTACACAAAAAAACCACAATAAATCAAATCAAGTGTCCTATAATATTTTTCCACCTCCCTATGATAATGAAGTTGGTATGATAGCAACAACTACAAGGCAACAAACATAGAATCAATAGACCCAATATTCTCAATAGGATATGAGTTCTTCATCCAACCCACCTTCAAAACCTCCCTTAGTTTTGAAGAGTACCCAAAAAAGGATCACAAAAATAGAAAATCTACCTTTAGTGTTGAAACCTCAACCTAAAGTCTCCTTTGACATTCAACAACAGTTAGCTAGCACCCCAACCAAGATTTCTCTCTTAGAACTTTTGCAAACTTTTATTCATGGGGAAGCCTTGTTGAAACTTCTAAGACAACAATTTATTCCCCGAGACATTTTCCCTGGTGCTATAGCTAATGTTGTAAGTTCTCTTGGGATACATCATATCACATTCTCGGATGACAATATTTCTTCCTCAGACTTATAGGGGGATTCTTCCCTCTACACTACTACATTTATTGGGGAAACTTTTATGAAGTGTATTTTGATTGATAATGGTTTTTCCTTCAATTTATGCACTTATCAAATTTTCCAAAAGTTTGGATTAAAAGAGGAAGATTTAACTAAATATGATGACATCATCAAAACCTTAAACGAAGAGTCCCAAGAAGCTTGCAACATTATATCCCTCCCTCATAGGGTTGGACCCAAGATATTAAATACCTTATTCTATGTGGTGTCTTGCCTTGCATATTTTAATTTGCTTCTCAAACATCCTTGAATCCATGTGATATGGGTTGTCCCTTCTACCTTTCACCAATGTTTGAAGTTTGAATTTAAGAATCAATTTACCACCATTTTGGGTGATCCTCACCCATTTTAATATTGTTCACTAGTTAAACAAGCTCAATCTAATTTCCATTCATATGCATCAGGTTCCTTGTCTTACATAACTAAGCAATTTGAAAATCTAAACATGATAAAGGAATCATTTATTAATATCTCATCATAGGATCAGGTCAATTCTTCTCATTAGGAGCCTCTTCTGAGGACATCTCATCAAGGTTTCGAGTGGAGTGTTGAGGATGAGGGGTCTTACCCTCTCTCTCTGTTAGTTGTAATCTCAAGGGAGTATGTTGAAGATGATACTCCTTATGAAACAGTTCATAAGGATGTCCTTTGTAGTGGCCTCTAATTTGATGGGTTAGTCCCTTGCGTTGCATAGGTTATCTTCTAGTTCTCAAGAGGACCTTGGTTCTATGTATCTCGAGGATCTTGAGCAACTAGGAGTAATTCTTGCCCTGCCTCCTCTTGAGGATGAGTCATCCATTCTCATTGAGGAGACCATAGATGTTAACATAGGTTTTGAGGAGACCCCTAGAATCCTTAAGCTAGGTAAAGCTTATCCATGGGCAAGCAAGAGCATTTGACCAATTTGTTAAGATAATTTCATGATATTTTTGCTTGGTCATATGCCTACATTCTAGGGCTTGGTCCCTCCCTCGTTATGCATCATTTGGTAGTGAAGCCTAGTATTAGACCTATTAAACAAAAACTTAGGACTATGCATCCTAAGGTCACCCTTTTGGTTAAGGAGAAGCTCCAACAACTCCTTGACACCAGTTTTATAAAAGCTATCTACTATTTTGATTGGATCTCCAACATTATTCCTATAGCTAAGAAGGAAGGAACAATTAAAATATATACTAGGAACATCAAATTAGCATGTCCCAAGGATGAATTTACCTTGCCCAACATATATCAGATCATAGATTTCACTACCAAATACGGGATGTTATCTCTCATGGATGGTTTCTCGAAATACAATCAAATTATGACTGCCCTTAAGGATCAGGCCAAGACAAATTTCATCACTCCATGGGGTATCTTTTGCTGGAAAGTAATGTATTTTGACTTAAAAAATGTTGGCACCACCTATCAATGGGCTATGACTTATATTTTTTACGACATGATGCATGATATTCTCCAAGACTATGTGGATGATCTTTTAGGTCACTCCATACATCGACAAGATCATGTTCATGATCTAAGGTAGATTTTTGAAATGTTTTAACATTTCAAGGTTTGCCTTAAGCTTGCTAAGTGTGTGTTTGGAGTCACATCTAGCAGGTTGTTAGGTTTCATCATTTCTAGGTGAGGTATTGAAGTTGACCCCGCTAAGATAACGACTATTACTAACATACCTCTGTTAAGATTAAATAATAAAACACAAGCAATAAATAAATGCAAAAATAAAACACAAAAGAATAAAGCAATACATGAGACACATATTTACGTGGTTCACCCAATGTGGGCTACATCCACGGAGAAAATAACTAGGCCTTTTATTTCATCTTGGAAAAATCGTGAAGGGATTCAACCTACAACAGATTCGCTGTAATTTCCTCTTCACTCTATTGTCGTCTCTTACAATACGCACATGCACACACTACAATACATTCAACCGCCATACATTGTCCATATATAAAAAAATGCATTACAATTTTAGGGTAAAAAAGCCCGCCTAAAATTCGTCCTTTGATCTATGACCTAATAATAAATGGTCTAGATTTACATAGAGAAAAACATCTATTTTTGGCTTCTAGGGTGCTGCTCCCAAAACTACCACTAGGGGAGGGCTCCGAAGACACGAGTGTAGGGATTTGCCCCCCTACACCCCCCCTTCATGGAGTGGGTCCAAGTGCAGTTGAAACAAGGCCTTTGAATTAGAGAGCGAATCAGGCTCCATAACCAACAACCTCCTCCCCATAACCTAATCGATTTGCATAGCCTATAAGGTAAAATTTAGGTTATTCATCGGTTCATAGCCTAGTTAGCTGATAAGAATCAACTCTTTCTTAAGCTTCTTAAGAAAGATGTCTTCCAGTGGGATTTTGAGTGTCAAAAGGCTTTTTATGGCCTCAAATAGTTTCTCACTTCCCCATCTATTTTAGTTCCCCCTGTGCTTGGTAAGCACTTGATGCTTTACATAGCGACCACAACTCATGCTTTGGGACCATGTTAGCTCAACACGATGATCAAAACAAAGAGAAAAACATCTACTATATCAGTATAACTTTGGTCACCTATAAAACCAGGTACACTCCATTAGAGAAGCTTTGTATTGTTGTGGTGTTCGATTCCTAGAAGCTAAGACACTACATGCTTAGCCATAAGATATTGGTAGTGGTGAAGTTTGGTCCTTTGCACTACTTAATGTCTAAGTCCCACATTTTAGGTTGAGCTGTTAAGTGGGTTTTAGCCCTTAGTGAGTTTGACTTGACCTTCATAGGTTAGAAGGCTATCAAGGGTTTGGTAATCGTTCATCAGTTAGCCTCTGCTCCCCTAGAAGCTACCCATCCTTTGGTTGTTGAGTTTCTCGATGAGTGCTTCAGTGTCAAAGTTGAAGAGTCATAGTCTTAGACTTTTTTTTTTAATGGAGTCCAATGCATGAAGGGCACTAGTGTTGGAGTCATTCTGGTTACCCCACAAAAATAACTAATTTCTTTGTCCTTTAAGCTTCATTTCTCTTGCATGAACAATACTGCAAAATATGAAGCTTTGATCCTTGGCCTTAGAGTAACTTTAGCCTTGTAATTTAGAGTCCTTTCAGTCTTTGGTGACTCTCAACTTATGGTTAATCAGATTAATGATGTTTATCAGACTTGGGATGATAAACTAAATCCTTACAAGGAGATTGTCACTAAGATATTTTCTTCGTTCGATCAGGTAAACATAGAGTCTGCCCCTAGATCCTCTAACTACCATGTGGATGCCATGGCTACTATCGCATCCTTGTTCCCTTTGGAGTTAGAAGATGATCAAGCATCGATTATCATCAGATAACTCTAGGAGCCCACATCACTCAATTTTAGTCTAGTTCTCTTAAAAGTTTTGACCATCAAAGCCTCCCCATCTAAGCCATGATATACCAACATCTATAAATTCCTTAAGGATGGCTTGATTTTTGATGGTTTAGATCACAATTAGTGTAAGATTTTGCATAAAACAACATGTCAATTCATTATAATTGGCAATACCTTATATTGACATTATTTTGAAGGCATCCTATTGCAATACCTTAACTCTGATGAAGCCCAACTTGCTCTTAGTGAGGCTCGCAAAGGTTCATGTGGAGGCCATTTTAGCGATAATGCTACTACCAAGAAGCTCCTTTGGATGGGGTACTATTGGCCTTCCATGGAGAAAGATGCATGTGACCATGTTTGATGTTACGATAATTATCAACGCCATGATAATCTTGTCCATTCAAAACCTACAAGTTATTTCTTCCTCTTGGCCATTTTCCATGTGGGGATTGGACATTATAGGGAATATTAAACCTGTGTCATATTATGGTCATAATTTTATCATAAAAATGATAGAGTACTTCACTAAATTGGTTGGATCCATACCCCTAGCTATAGTGATTGAAACTTAGGTTTCCAAGTTCATCTTCAACTAGATCCTTTGTAGGTTCGAGATTCCTTTTATGATTGTTTTCGACTACGACACTCCTTTCAAAAATAAGGATGTTCATAAACTTTGTGCTAAGTGCAAGATTCAGCATAGGTGGTCAATTCCATACTACCCTCAGGGTAATGGGTAAGTCGAAGCATCCAATAAGTCTTTGATCAGGATATTGAGGAAGTTGGTTTGTAAGATCGGTCATGATTGGTATATGCATATTTATCTTTTCTTATGTACCTATCGTACTAGCATGCGTACTCCCATAGGTGCCTCACCCTATGTCTTGGTATATGGATCTAAGGTGATGTTTCATTTTGAGCTCAAGATTCCTCCGTTGTGTATCTTGTTGTAAGATGCCTCAGTCGATGATGAGTATTACTCAAATTGTTTGCACCAATTGGAGTTGCTGGATGAAAAGTGCATTCATGCCTTAGAGCATTTTCGAGCCTATCAGAATAGGCTCAAGTGATCTTACTCTAATAAAGTTTGCAACCATTTTTTTAAGGTTGGGGACTTTGTCCTCAAAGAACACCAATGCTCGATCCAACCTAAAAGGCAAGTTCCAAGCCAATTGGTTAGGGCCCTTTGTCATAAAAACCAAGTTTGGCTCAGACACCTATCGTTTAACTTATTTATATGGTGAAGAACTTAAAGAACCAATGAACATAATGCATCTCAAAAGATATTATGCATGACCAATCAACATTATACATTGCATGTAGCATAGTTTCATATTGTATTTTTTTTGCTTGATAATTTTGCATGGGTGTGTCATATTTTTTGTAGATAATAACTCGAACAACACTAAATAACTAATTTTAAATAAATGAAAAATCAAAGAAAAATAAACACATGTGATTGCACATAAATAAACTTGATTTTTATTTTCGGGTGGATTTATGATATTACAACCAAATATGCCCTAGATTGGGGTTTTTACAATACTTTATTGCTCAATACAATAATCTCAATATGCTAGGGTTATTCGAAACCCTAGCCAACAAATTAGGGTAGTGTCTTCATGCTCGATCGATCCCAACAAAGGTGAGTGGGCTTGGATATCCTAGATAGGACCACTCCATCTTAAGCAACTGACCAAAGAATATAGATTCTTACCACACCTGCATATAGCCAACAAATAAGAGTCAGTAGTAACTGTGAGGGCTCCACTGTGTGAGACCCTCTGAAATAAAATCAAATTAACTACAAACTCTAGTTACATAAAAGAAATTGTAAGTAAGTATAGAAATACTGAAATAATAACCAAAATAAAAGATTTACCTTGTTGACTCAATTTGTTGTTCTCTATTCCTCGTCGTTATTGCAGGATTTGGTGCGCAGATGACCTAGCAACACCCAAGGGTTAGTGGGACAATAGATCTAGGTCTGGAAATATCCATGGGCACTCAGTAGAATGGGAAACACCCATGGGAACTTAGGGAAATGCCCATGGGCACTCGGTAGAATGGAAAAATGCTCGTGGGTACTAAGGAAAATGCCCATGGGTACTCAGTCAGAACGAGAAACACCCGTGGGTACTTGGGAAAATCTCGTGGGCAATCGACATAATGAGAAATGCCTATGGGTTCTTGGGGAGGTTGTAGGGAATACAACAAAACCAAATGTGGTTTGCGTGAGGTGGACGACGATGGATGCGAAAGTGACAGTGAGCAAAAGCGAAGGCGAGGATGCGAGGAAGAATCCAAAGATTGTTAGGAATCTTAGGAAAACTTAGGGAAAATTGCTTAGGGGTTGAGCCATCAAAATGGCTCCTATTTATAATCTCACCTAGGGCACATTAGGGTTTTGACGACACAATTTGTGTGGTCAAGATTAAAACGTGACAGAGGCTAGAGATTAAATCTAGATAAGTGGTGTGGATCAAGGCAGATGAATGGCTGGGATTAAACCAAGATGAATGGATGGGATTTATTTACACACACACACACACATATATATATATATTTATTAATTAAATATAAAAATATAATATAAAATATTAATATTTAAATATATATAAAACAAATATACGTAAATATATATAAATAATGGGTGAAAATAACGGGAAGACCTGGATGGATGTCAAGTGGATAGATTTTGGTGTCTACAGATGCCCTTTTTTGTACCGCATTGCATGAAACACAATGCAATGCAAAAATATGAGACACCTATTTTGGCTTGATGGAGAAGCAACTTTGTTGAGATGTGGACATGAGCTTGGAGATAAAATAATTTTGATTGCGTAGCTTACCCCCTCAATTGGTGAATGAGTTTGTGGATGAATCTCATGAGCCAATTGAAAAATGAGTGCAAATGATTGTATGAAATGTATGTCGTGATTTTGGACTATATGAATGATGTAAAATGATTTTGTTTTTGCCCCAATGGTTAAAAAAGGGGTTTTTTTCCAAGTGTATATTCCATGATCATGTAAGATGTATCATATTGTGGGAAATAAAAATCAAATATGGTTACCCCAAGTTTGGGGTGATTCCATGTTGTTGAAGAATGTGCCTTCTGACATCATTGAAATGCAAGTATGCAAATGCAAAAAGAAAAGAAAAATAATCTATCCTCGAGGCCACTCATGATTGCAACAATTCCTACACGAGGTCCCTAAACGGTTGCTCAATAACTTTACCTGGCTTGAATCCTCGAAGACTGGTGTAATTGTAAAGGAGATGATGAAAAATTATGATTTTTTCCGTGTTTCAAGCCCCACGAACAAGGCCATCAATGACAACTTTTGAGCAAATTGGTCTTGGCATAGTCTCACTCTAAAGGTGAAGTACCAAAATTGATTTTATTTTTGAACAATGAGATATGGAATGATGAAAATGACCAAGTATCCTTATTGTAATTTATTCATCTTATCGACTTGCATGGATACCAATCATTGCAATTGCCAAGTAGATAGAATAAACCACTAGATATGAGGTTCACTTGAATTTTTATTTTGAACTTGGAAAATGTTGAATGTAAATGCAATTGTTGATGGATTTTATGGTGACATGAATATGTGATGATGAGAAATGTATTTATGGATGCAATATAGAGTGATTTTGTGGAGGTAAGCTACTTTTTGAATGTATGGATGTAAGTGATTAGGTCTATTTTTGCCCCAATTTATGAAAGGGATTTTTTGACATGTGTATGATGCAATGTATGTGAAAAATCCAATGATTGAGTCTATTATTTTTCCCAATAATTGAAGGGTTTTTGACAATGCAAGCATCCTTATGGTGATCTATGCATCCTATTGGATTGCATGGATAACCAGTCGCTACAACCGCTAGGTGACTAGGATAAACCACTAAATACGAGGTTCACTTGTACTTGTGTTTGTTCCTTGCCCTAATAGATGAAGGGTTTTTAATATGGAGAAGATGAGATGAAATGATTATGTTTGTTCTTTGATCCAACAAATGAAGGAATTTTTGAAATGGGAAAATGCAATGAAATGATTATGTCTATTCTTTGTCCCAACAGATGAAGGGATTTTTGAAATGGAAAAAAATGATGAATGTGTCTGCTCTTTGCCCTAATATATGAAGGGAGTTTTGATATGTAAGTGTCCTTATGGTGATTTACCCATCCTACTGGATTGCATGGATAACCAGTCGCTGCAACCACAAGGTAACTAGGATAAACCGCTAAATACAGGGTTCACTTGTACTTGTGTCTGTTATTTTTCCTAACAGATGAAGTGTTTTTGAGATGGGGAAAGTGCAATGAAATGATTGTGTCTATTCTTTGCCCCAATAGATGAAGATATTTTTGAAATTTTAAAATGTTATGAAATGATTGTGTTTGTTTTTTGGCCCAACAGATGAAGGGATTTTTGAAATGGGAAAAATGTGATGACTGCGTCTATTTTTGCCCTAACAGATGAAAGGGTTTTATGAAATGTGTAAGTGTGATGAATGTCTATTTTTGCCCTAACATATGAAGGGATTTTATGAAAATGTAATGAATTATGTATGTTTTTGCCCTAACAAATGAAGGGGTTTTTGATAATGTAAGTATCCTTATGGTGCTCTGCCCATTCTATCGAATTGCATGGATAACCAATCACTCCAATCGCCAGGTTAATAGGGTAAACTACTAAATACAAGGTTCACTTGTGCTTGTACTTGGAAAATATTGAATGAAGATGTAATGATGAATGAAAATGATGATATTGAATGTAAATGTGAATGATTCTATTGTTGCCCCAATAGAAAATGGGGTTTTTGAAATGGAATGAATGCGAGGTAAAGAGCACAACCTTTGACAAAAGGATGTAATCTTTTGAACCTAGCAATTGAATTTGTTGATGATGTGATATGTATGCATGATTGAATTTTTTGTTGAATTGGTAGGGAATGTGTGGTACCTTGAACACCCCCAAGTTGTGTGCTTGTTTGCTTGATTGGAGAGAAAGTGTGATACCTTGAATAGGGCCTCTAGGATTTTCAAAAAGGTTGACTCCTTTATAGGATGAGATATCTAGCACACTTTTCCTAATCTAATAGCTTGGGGGGAAAGGGTAAGACAAAAAAAAAAAATAACAAAAGTAAAAACCTAAGCTAAAAAATGTGGTGATGTGCCAAAGATCAAATAAGATGTCCCTACACAACAACTCTGGATGTAATGTATCGATGTAAACACTTCCTCTTCTCGACATAGATAATGTTAGGACCCTAGTCCTAACCTTTACTTAATTTATCATCTACTTATAATTATGGACAGTCATGTCCTTTCACCAAAAGGGTATAAATTCAGGTAAATATATATTTATATTATAAGGTGTCTTCAAAAGGCATCAAGGAACAAATTATTTGATATATGCTTGGTATTCCAAACATTCAAAAAGTGATTCTAACATAAAAGTGATTCGATTTATAAATTTTGCATTTTAACCTTTATTTTTGCATAGATCTGCTGGAGAACTATTTGGTTCTTAGAATTTTGGTATCAGAGCTCAATCTTGGTAGGGAGTAACGAAATCGTTGTGAGCCACCTCACTGTCGAATTCAGTGCATTTGTGTTCAGAAAAATACGAGGTATTTCAATAAAGCATTAAACACAACGTCATCACGACTAGGAGCATCGTCGGCTAAATAACAGAGCATAATATATAATTTTTCCCCATCCTAAGTGCAGCAAAACCAGTGTAATTTTTTTTTTTCGTCAATTTTGTCACTGTCAGATCGAAAAAGGATCAAGAATAGATGAAAAATCTCATCTACTGTGTAACTAGCATTTTTCAGTGAAGTACAGGGTTTAACAGTGGAAACATACATAGGAGGATTAATTCGTGCATAAACAAACCAGAAATCGTGATTAAAAATCCCGAGTATACTAACACAAAACGGTAGAACCAGATTGAAAATATTTTTTTCAAAATCCCAATAAAAACAAGCAAAATTTGCCTCTGCATCGTTTTTCAGTGAAGTATAGGGTTTAACGGTAGAAAGATATAAAAAATATTTAACCTAAGTTTTATAAAAGTTGTCGGTTGCCAATAGAAAAATCATGATCACGAAAGTTTTGAAGTTATAAAAAACTATCAAAGTTTTATCCCCCATTCACTAGAGGGTGGGTAAAGTGGGCTTTAAAAGCGCTAAGGCACACATAGGACATTGCCTAGCATACTAGGCATACATGCTCGCATGAACCTTGGATTCCAGTGGTGGGCGCTCACTCGTACATGTGGAGTTGCCTCGGTGTAACCATGCTAAACGTTGACCCAATTGACCCTTGATTCGTCATCACTCCACTTTCGTCCCTCCTTCCTACCATCACTCGATTGCTTCATCTTCATTCCTCTCCCCCGCCACTCCTTTCCCGTCACCCTGCTGTTCCCATACCCGCTGCCTCTGTAGCTTCCTTCCCCATTGCTGTTAACCTAACACAGACCCAAAGGTCAACAAAACCAATTCTTAATATTACAAAAAAAAAAGTGATAAATTTTTACAAAAAATTGATATTTTTGTGACATTTTTTTACAAAAAGGTTGACGTATTTTTTTTGCAATATTTTAAAAATAACAAATTCACCTTCTTTCCAAAGATGCTTTTGTAACACACAAACCATACCCCAATGGCTGACGATAGACTATCACAAGACATTGTAATAGAAGTCATGAAATAAGTCATGCAAGAATTACACAAATGACAAGAAAATTTTGAGAAGAAATTTCTGACAAAAGAAGATTTTTGCTTATGGGGAGAAGACCAGGAAAATAAGGTTACAGATATAAACTTAAGAATTGGGGCCACCAACCACTCAATGGATATGGTGCAATAAAATTTGGAACTAATACAAGCCAATCGACCTCTTGTAGCACCAACACAACAAGCAATTTTTGGGGGACCCCGCACATCAATCTTACCTCGCACCACAAAATTGGATTTTCAAAAATTTTATGGAGGTGACCCCACAAATTGGATATATTGGGCTGATCAATATTTCTCCTTATATCAAATTCCAGAGATCCAAAAGGTTCACATCGCATCATTTCATTTAGAGCAAATTGCTACACAATGGTACTAATGGTACAAAAAAACAAAAAGTATCCCCACATTAACCGAATTTACAAATAATTTAATGTTGTGATTTGGCCCAAGAAAATTCAAATATTTCATAGGGACTCTCACCAAACTCCGCCAAAAATCTACAGTGAGAGAATACCAAGCGCAATTCAAGAAATTGGCAAACCTCACATTAGGCCTCGATGCATCATTCTTTCAAAGTTGCTTCATTAGTGGCCTGAAAGAAGAGATTTTATTAGAGGTACAAATATTCAATCCTAGCGATATGATGCACGCAGTTGCATTGACACAAATGGTGGAAGAAAATATCAATAACCAACGTCGACTAGGAAGATTTCCAACGGGGAAACCACCAAACACCTACACCAGCCAAAAATTGACAAAAGTAATGCCAATTAAATGAATTAGCCAAGAGGAAATGAAATAAAGGCGAGAGAAGGGCCTCTATTTCCATTGTGACAAAAAATTCACCCCTAATCACAAATGCATATTGCTAAAATTATATATTTTAGACACAATTGGAGATTACACTCCCAAAGAAGAGTATGACATCGAAGTTGAAGTAATAATGGATATTCTAGATGAAAATAAAGAGGATATAACAAAAATATCCTTTAACGCTCTTGCAGGATGTTCGACCCCACAAACTATGAAGGTTAAAGGTTACTTTAAGAAACAAAACCCTATTGTGCTTTTAGACTCTGGAAGCACCCACAATGTTATAGATCCCAGGTTGGCCAAACAAGCTAATTGTTTTGTATATCCTTGTAATAACTTTGAAGTCATGATTGACAATGGCAAAAAAATTGCATGCAAAGGGAAATGCCAAAATATCAAGATCACTATGGGAGATTATAACATGAAAGGGGATATGTATGTACTACCATTAGGAGGATGTGACATTGTTTTAGGAGTACAATGGCTACGAACGCTCAAAAAAATTCAATGGGACTTTGATGAATTATGGATGCAATTCACACAAAAAGACTAAACTTACACAATTAAAGGGTTAAAAATAGGCCCTTCACAAATCGTAAGTTTCCACAGAATGGAAAAAATCATTCGCAAAGGCGGAAACAACATGGTGGCCCAACTATTTTCCAACAAACCACTAATGAAGAACAACCATAGGTATCATAATTACAACTCCTGAAAATACATGATCAAATATTTAATGAACCAAAATGATTACCTCCACAATGGGGCCATGACCATGCAATTCAATTACTTCTAGGGCATCAACCTCCAAATATTAGACCTTATTGATACCCATATCTACAAAAGATAGAAATAGAAAAATTAGTACAAGACTTACTCAGGGTAGGGGTCATTAGACCTGGTATAAGTCCTTACTCTTCTTTGGTCATATTAGTAAAAAAGAAGGATGGATCATGTCGCTTATGTGTCAATTTTTGTGCCCTCAACAAAATAACTATCAAAGATAAATTCCCTATTCCAATCATCGATGAACTACTAGATGAACTTCATGGGGCTGCATATTTTTCCAAACTGGATTTACGATCAGGCTACCACCAAATTCGAGTTAAAGAAAATGATATACCCAAAACAACATTTCGTACTCACGAAGGACATTATGATTTTTTGGTGATGCCATTTGGTCTTACCAATGGCCCTTCCACATTTCAAAGTCTTATGAACAAGGTATTTCACCCTTTCCTTCAAAAGTTTATTTTAGTTTTTTTATGATATTTTGATTTACAGTAAAATATGGGAAGATCACTTATCCCATATAGAGCAAGCACTCAAGACACTGAAGGACAATAAATTATACGCCAAGAGATCAAAATGCTCCTTCGAAAAGCAATAAATTGAATACCTTGGACATATTGTCTCCAAGGAAGGAGTTAGAGTGGACCCTCGTAAGATTGAAGATGTGGAGAATTGGCCTACTCTAAAAATATTGAAAGGTTTGTGTGGGTTCTTAGGATTAACAGGATATTATCACAAAATTGTCAAAGATTATGGCAAAATTGCAGCCCCCTTAACAAACTACTTAATAAGAATGCTTTTTTATGGTCTCCACAAGCTAATGAATCCTTCATTACCTTAAAAAAGGCCATGTGTACCACTCTCATTTTAGCCATGCTAGATTTTTCTAAACCATTTATTATTGAGAGCGATGCTTCCAAATTGGGAATAGGATCCGTACTTATGCAAAATGAAAAACTTTAGCTTTCACTAGCAAGGCATTCTCTAAAAAGAATTTAGCACAATCCACGAATGAAAAAGAAATGTTAGCTATCATTCATGCTATCCAACATTGGAGACCTTACCTCATAGGGCAACATTTCATTATTCGCACAGACCACCATAGTTTAAAATACCTTCTTGAGCAATGCATAACAACCCGTGAACATCAAAAATGGGTTACAAAAATACTAGGGTATGAATATGAGATCATATATAAAAAGGAGAAAGACAACATGGTTGCAGATGCTCTTTCAAGAAAGTTTGAAAACATACCCCAATTACATGTTTTCTCCTCCCCTATTCCTAAATGGTTAGGCCAAGTCTATGAGGAATGGCTTAAAGATCCGCTTACATATACATTAATTCAACAACTTCAACAAAACTCCACTAGTACACCCCATTATTCTTGGTAAGATAACATACTAAGGTATAAAGGGCATATCGTCCTTTCTCCCACATCATCCTACCAAGAAAAACTCCTACATGAGTTACATGCCACACCCATTGCAGGACACTCTAGATTTCTAAAGACGTATAAGCGAGTAACTAGATCCTTTTACTGGGTAGGCATGAAAAATGATATCATGAAATTTGTGAAGGAATGTGAGACTTGCCAATGACAAAAAGGAGAAACAGTGGGTACTCCGGGTCTTTTGCAATCACTTCCCATACCAACAAAAACTTGGGCCAATATCTCCATGGATTTTATTAAAGGTCTTTCAAAATTTGTAGGAAAAACAACTATTCTAGTTGTGGTGGATTGTTTATCGAAATATACCCATTTTTGCCCTATAGCCCACCCTTATACTGCTAGTACCATTGCTTAAATTTTTCTTGATAATATTTTTAAAGTACATGGCATGCCTTCCACTATAGTTAGTGATCGTGATCCCACATTCACTAGAAAGTTTTGAAAATAATTATTCAAACTTCAAGGCACTCAACTTCGTATGAGCTCCGCTTACCACCCCTAAACAGATGGTCAAACTAAAGTTGTTAACAAATGTTTGGAAAACTACCTTCGTTTCTTTATAGCTACTCAACCTCTTTATTGGGTTAAATATCTTTCGTTAGCTGAATGGTGGTATAACACGTCCTATCACACTGCCATTAAAATGACACCATATGAAGCCTTATAAAGACAAACACCACCATCCCTTACCTCTTATATTCCATGGAGTACAAATGTACCTACAATGGAGATGGAACTTTCCAATCGAGATAACATTCTTCGCACTCTCAAAGAAAATTTGCACACGATCCAACATCGTATGAAGCAACAAGCGGACCAACATCGAATAGAGCATGTTTTCTAAGGAGATATGGTATTCCTTCACCTTCAACCATATCACCAAACTTCTCTCAAAATCAAAGGTTCTCAAAAGCTAGCCCCTAAATTCTATGGACCATATAAAGTTCTCCAATGTATTGGACTCGTTGCTTATAAACTCGAGTTGCCTGAGACGTCCAAAATTCATCCAATATTCTATATCTCATGCCTTGAGCCAGTAGTAGTCATACACATCTCAACACAAACTCAACTTCCTAAGTTTAACGAAGATGTAGCACTCATGGTTGAACCCGAAGCTATATTAGATCGTCACATTTGCCACCTTCGTAACCACACTATAACTAATGTTTTAATTCAATGGAAGGGCCTACCATCAGAAGATGCTACATGGGAGACACTTTACCATATCCAACAGTAATTTCCTAAATTCCAACTTTGAGGACATATCTCTTTTAAAGAGGGTGGCATGTTAGGACCGTAGTCCTAACCTTTACTTAATTTATCATCTACTTATAATTATGGACAATCATGTCCTTTCACCAAAAGGGTATAACTTTAGGTAGATATATATTTATATTCTAAGGTGTCTTCAAAGGCATGAGTGAATAATTTATTTGATATATGCTTGGTATTCCAAACATTCAAAAAGTGATTCTAACATAAAAGTGATTCGATTTATAAATTCTGCATTTTAACCTTTATTTATGCACATATCTGTTGGAGAACTATTTGTTTCTTAGTAGATAAGCTCAAAAATATCAAGATGCAAACACACATACATAAAAGAGATAGATCAGGGTATGAGATGCATAGATGGATTTAAAGTAGACGTGTAGCCTCTAGTATATATATATATATGCAAGCAAAATGTTGGGAGGGAAATGAAGGGAAAAACATACAAGATTGTCAATCCTTTACAAAGTTTAGCTAGTTACTATATATAGATTAAAATAGGGAGAGTTTCCCTCCAAAGTTTACAAGTTATTTGACAATTTCAACTACCTCTTCTAGGGATAAAAATTGAATGAGGCACCTTCCATCATAATTGTTGTTTGATTCAATATTAAAACCACCATGCCTACCTTTAATTTCCTTTTGGACTATTCACATGATATGGCATTTATAGATGGTCCTTATGTTCTATTAATGGCACGTTAATTCATATAACCTACCTTTATTGTGATATTGTGCATCATTACTCCCTCTTTATAATTTAATCTAACTCATCTTCTGATTTGGTGGTCATGTAGATTAAAAATACAACGCCAAACAAAAGAAATAAAATCACAATAATGGAATACAGAATAGTTGCACAAAACAAACGATTTCTATTAATCGATGGAGTTTAAAAACTCCTTTTTGAATACAACTGGGCTCGTAACCCTTTATTTGTGATACACAGTTACAAGTTATGCTAGGGTTCTCCGAAACCCTAGCTGGCACAAATGGTGGCGCTTCCGAAGAATGTATCTTCAATCCCAACAGAGTGAGTGGGCTTTGTTGTATCCCTTGCTTGGACCACTCCAGCCTTAATCACCGCCATCAATAAACCGGATCTCATCGTCAAAAACCCGCACACATTAACACTATCAAGGAGTTAGAAATTAATAAGAGGGCTCCACTGTGTGAGCCCTCAGAAACAATCTAAAACCCTAGAAAAATAGAATTCAAGAATTCAACAACAGATCAATAAAAGAAAAGAAGTTACTTGCTTTAAACTAATTTATACCTATTCTCTGTTAACGCAGCTAGACCAGGCGACACCTGGAAGTAATGTGGCTATCAAATCGGCTACGAAAGGCGCCCTGGTGCACTCGCCGAACGCCCGCGTGCTTCTGGATTAAGGTTTCATACGCCGGTCTGAGTCTGTGGCTGTGGGTAAACGCCCGCGGGCACTTGGTAAACGCCCGTGGGCACTTGGTAAACGCCCGTGGGCACTTGGTAAAGGGGTAAACGCCTGCGGGCACTTGCGACAAGAATGGGGGATTCTGTAGAATGCTGCAGAAGAGATGGCGGCGAAAGCAGCGACGGAAGCGGCGATGGATGCGGTGATGGATGCGACGAAAAGGTAGCAGAAGAGAGATAGAGGGGATAAAAAAGGAGATAGAAGAAGTTAAGAAGATAGAAAAGATCCAGGATAGAAGTAGCAAAAGACATAGGGTTTGAGCCATCAAGGTGACTCAATTTATAATCTACTCTTAGGGCACACTTTAGGGTTTTAACGACACTTTGAACGTGTGGCTAAGATTAAAGTGGATCTAAGGGTAGAGAATAAATCTAGGTTGTGAAATGGATTAAGATGGATGGACGGATGAGATTAAATGAAGGACGGACGGCTCAGATTAAATCACTTAAACTATTATTTAAATATATATATTAAAATATTAAATATATATATATATAAATATTAATTTAAATAAATTTGGGGATGAAAAATGGCGGGAAAGGTGAAATTGGGCCAAATAATGGCGGGAAAGTGTGGATTTGGGCCAAATAATGGCGGGAAGGTGGATGACCGACACGTGGCTGACAGGAAGGTATAGATGACTTGCAAGTGGCTCGGATTTTGGTGTCTACAGATGCCTCTTTTGAGCCGCTTTGTGTGAAGACACAATGCAACGACAAAAACTTAGGACACCCGAAAAGTCGGATCGACGCAACTCTCTCTCAAGACTAAAGCACAACTTTGAAGACCAAAGAATAAAAGAATATTTAAAATTTTATCAGCTTACTCCCTCAATTGGCGAGCGAGAATGGTTCTCACGAGCCAATTGGAAGAAATTCGGAAGAAAATGAACCGTTTTTGCCCCAACGGTGAAAAAGGGGTTTGTGTATGAACCATCTGTTTATGTCCCAACAGAAAAGGGGTTGGTGTACAAACCAGAAAAGAATATGATTGAAGACGATATGAGTGATGTGAAAGATGAACCGTTTTCTGCCCCAACGGTTAGAAAGGGATTTTTGCCAAATTTTAAATTCCATGATCATGTAAGATGAATTCTACTATTAGGAAAGTTAAAAATTGATAACGGATGCCCCAACTCCAGTGGGTGAATCCATACTCGTTGATGAAATTGCCTTGTTGGCGCCATTGATATGCAGAGATGCAATATGAAAGAGTCCAGAACTTCGGAGATGCTCCTAGTGACCGTATGGATAATTCCTCGGGTCGGAACCAATCAACCTAGGTAGCCTTAATCTCTAGCAAGACTCAAAATAATGATGATATTGAAGATTGTCCACGTTTAAGGCCCCATGAACTAGGCCATCAATGACAACTCGTTGAGCAAATTAATCTTGGTATGAGGTCACTTGAAAAGTAGGATACCCAAAATTGATTTCCAATTTTCAAACAAGTGAAATAATTGATGATGATAAATGGTAAGTGTCCTTATGGTGGTTTAATCCTCTTACCGAATTGCATGGATGCAAATCGCCGCAATCGCCAAGGTGATAGAATATACCACTAGATACGAGGTTTACTTTAATTTAATTTGGCAAAAATATGCATGATGAAAGAAGAATGAATGAAATTGACGATAGATCAGAAGAATTGATGAATGTTGTTAATTTTGTGAAGGTTTTGAATGTTTTTAACCCAATTTGTAAATCAATGATGAATGATGCGCTTTTTGAGCAAAATGACAAAATTTGTTTCCAAAACTGTTGTAACCTTCACAAAATGTTTTATTATGATAAGAAGAATGGATGGATGCAATTTGATGAAATTTGGAGGAGGTAAGCTTCAATTTTGTAAGTTTTGTTCTTTTATTCAATACCGACACCAAACGCCGGTATGCATTTGGAGGTGGCGAAACGCCCACCGGTGTTTGAATGCATCATGAAATGCCCCACTGCATCTGAATGCGCCATGAAATGCCCCACTACATTTCAGGGCGCCAAAACCAGCTATTTAAACAGTTTCAACGAGAATTTCGCTCATTTGTGCGTTCGAGCTTGAGAGAAGTGCGTCTGAGGGAGTGGAATGAAGTGAAGTGAAGTGAAAGGTTGTGTGGGAGAGTGAAGCACGCGGGAGCTATGGCGGAGATGGGAGCGGACGCGCCAGTGCAGCCAGCTGAGGTATTTGTTCATTTAAGCAAGTACTTATTATGTGTTTTTTTTTTTTTTGAAAAAATTTGTAACAAATTTTTGTTTTGTTGTTTTGCAACTAGGTCTCAGTGGGTCCTCTTTTGATGGTTAGCTTAGTGCTTAGATGCACTCTTTATGAGCCTTGGTGCTCTATTGTATATTGTAGCCTTTTGGCATTCACTGTACAGCTTTGACCTTTATACATATATATATATACATGGCTTTTATTTATTTGGTGTTTTACTCTCTTTTGTGTGAATGCCTATGTTTTTGTGATGCATGTTTTTATATGTTTTAATGTTTTTGATGCATATGTGATGGAATGGAATGCAAACTTATAGATGATTAATGCGAGACTAAGTAAATGAAATATGCACTAAGAAGCACTCATACTTTTAGATAGTTAGATTTAGCCAACTGTTATCATAATTGTTTAATCAGGGGCACCGAACTTGGTGGCTTGTGAATGGATGACGTATGGAATGACATGAATATGGAAGAAGATATGGAGGTTGATATGGAAGAAGATATGGAGGAAGACTGTTTTACAAAGACTCAAACATGCTAGTGGTATCAAACAAACTTACTAATACCGCCTAATTCAACTAGGACCAAATGTGTGTGCATGCGAGTTCATTAACCAAATCCGAAGCATGGTAGTGACTCTAGGCAATCAAAAACCCGTGTGTGTGCAAGTGTGTTCATTAACCTCATCTTGCATAAATTAGGTAACCCCCGTTATGGAGAAGACCCCAAAGCTAGTTTGTCCGTATGAGCATTCTGAGGTCTCTTTTTGAGGAGAGACATGTCGCCACGCAATGAGTATACTCCACTGCCAGTCAAGCGTCTATAGCCCCGATGAAGGTTAACTCCATAGTCCATGTTGTTTTTGACCTTTGTAAGCCTTGGGGATGACTACCTATCCGTCTGACTGGACAAGTAGTACGATCCTTACAACTTATTTGGGATCAGTGGTGTGTGAAAAATGTTCATTTCCTTAGAGCTTTGGGGAATCGGATTCTCAACCGAAGTATGATGAGAATTTTACCCTATCCTTACTACTCGTTTATATTTATATTTTGTGATTGCTTGTGATAGTGGTAAGAACCACTGCTTTATGGACTATGTTTGCATGATAGGACAAACGAGGATTACCCTTTTCACTTCAAGGCACAACCCAAGGATGGTGTTATCTCTCTTTGACACAAGATGTTTTTAAGATGTGAAAATGTGATAGGTTCAAGACCGCTTTTGAAATCATTTCCCAATACTCAAGATTTTATTTAGTGTAATTTGTGATATGGCCCTAGAGAACTTTGACATGCATTTCAAAGTTTGCTTAAAACACTAGGAATGGCCGAGTGACTCGAAAACATTTTGGCAATGTAAATATGTGCAAATGGAAAATGGGTGTACGAATGACAATTCGGTTTGATGGATTTTATGAAGGTGCCCCCGATTAAGGCAACATGACTTTTGCTTGACCAAATTTTATATCCAAAAGATAGAATGGTCTCTAACATGATATGCAACTATGGCTGAAAATGAAATGTTATGGTTTTCAATGAGATGTATGCACATGAAATGCAATGTTTTTGAATGAGATGTATGCAACTAACAATGAAATGCAAATTCTTTTTATTTTATTTGTTTTTTTTTTTTTTTTACAAGCCATGTATATATGTACATATAAAATTCAAACTATGCGTAGAATGCCCTCAAGTGTATAATATTAAGTGGTTCTGGTTCTTCCTCTCCCTCTAAACTCGGCAAGTCTATAAGTTCCATTACCCACTCTTTCAAAGGACTATATATGGACCTAACCAATTAGCCACGAATTTATCTCGAAGATGCGGCAATGCATTGGTGTTTTGTTGATTCTCTTTAAGGACAAGATCCCCTACTTGAAATTCTCTTAGATGAACTTTGGCATTGTAAGCACGTTTCAATCGGTCTTGATAAACTCGCAAATGCTCTAAAGCATTGATTCGTTTTTCATCTATGAGTGTGAGTTGATCAAGACGTGCTTGTCTAGCAGGATCATCATCGATAAATTCCTGCAAAGAAATTCGCAAGGAAGGGATCTCGACGAGGCGGAGCTAAGACTCGCGGAGACGCTAAGTACCGCTTGATGTCATCAAAGGCTTTCTCGACACTCATCTCGTCCATGAAAATTGTACCCCCTTTTGTAGTAGGTGGCAAAATGGCCTACATTTATCATAAAGTTGTGCAATAAAGCGACGGATTGAATTAATCTTTCCTTGTAAACTACGCAACTCCTTCAAATTAGTTGGGGGACACATTTCCATAATGGCTTTGACCTTGTTTGGGTCCACCTCAATACCTCGTTTAGAGATAATAAAACCTAGGAGTTTGCCCGAGGTAACACCAAAGACACATTTCTTAGGCTTATCCGGATCATATGGATTATGGAGCGGGGTGAATAAGTCTTCGAAATTCATTGTCGACTTATGGAAGAAAGGATGGGCGGAATGGAAGGGAAAACCGGTGAAGACCTCGGAAGACCCCGAGATGCAAAACAACATAGTTTTTCAGTTTTTTTTTTTTTTTGGTTTGAGTTTTTTTTTTTTTTGTAGTGGTGAAAACCACTATTACACACATACTTTTTTTTTTTTTTGGAATTTTCTGTTTTTTTGTTTTTGGTAGTGGTGAAAACCACTATTTTAGTATATACATATAATACAGGTTTGGATTATGGCTTATGGATGTGGCGGAGGGGGTGGTTCACCTCGTTCTTGTGGAAGAAGCAAGCGAAAGAGGACTCCCTTGGAGAGGGAAAAATTGGAGATAAAACTCGCCTTGTTTAGTGAGGGGAACAATGGGCGCCGACTCTTCTTCATATTCATCACCATTTGACATGACGTCAAATTCTTCATAGGCTTCATCTTCGGATTCATCTAGGTGGAGGATTTCTTCTTCCCGAATTAAGATTAATGCTTTGAAAAGCTTGCTCAAAAGAAGAAAGGGATGGAAGTGGTTGGTAGCCCACACCAAAACGCTCAGTGGGTCTCTCGATATGGCATATCGATGCGTTCAGCTACTCCCTTGCTCGTATCGACCTAGGCCAAATTGCCGCCAATTATGTCTCGTGGAAATAGCGAGAGGGAAAACCCTCCATCCTTTCGATATTGGCATGGACTGGATGCTTAGGTTCTAGTATGGTGGTAGGACTAGAAGATGACTCTATTCCCCCATATACAAAATTAATGGAATTTGGCATAGAACCCATGTTATAAACCGATCCAATGGATAAATGTTGGTCATGTGGACGACCAAAATCTTTAACTGCTTGCACATTGAACGGTGTGATGTGGACATCTTGAATGGCATACTCACCAATACCCGCATCGCTGAGATGGACCTTGACTTGGGAGGGAGATGGACTAGATGATGGAATAGAAGAATGTGGGATAGAAGAATTGGAAGGATTTGGTTGGGTTGATGCTTCACTAACTTGTGAAACATCAGCCGGTGATGGTTGGGAAGATGGAGGAATAATAGGTGATGTTGAAGAAGGTGTAGAAGAAGGGGGTAATGACGTGGAAAGAGATGATTGGTCATGGCCACATGTGCATGTGGTCACTGATGAAGAAGAAGGAAGATTAGTTGATGAAGAAAGTGGTGAATGAGATGGAATAGCGGAAGAGGAAGATGGTTGCGATATGATGGGTAGCTCCTCAGGAATGGGAGCTTTAGAAGAAGATGGTATAGAAGAAGTAGATGGGGTCAAGAAAAGATGAGTGGATGGCAACACAATCTCATAAGGATTTGAGACATAGTTGCAATGTTTGAAGGGTTCCATGTCAGCAGGTACACAATGAACCTGTCCCTCATATACATACTTCAGACATTGATGCAGGATAGAAGGGACACATCTCATCTCCCTAAGCCAAGGCCGTCCAAGCAATACATTGTATGCCATGGTCCCTTCCAAGATGTGAAACAAGGTATGCAAAGTTCGGGCCCCTACCTCAATGGGCAAGATAACCGTGCCAACCGTGGAAGATAAAGCATCATTGAATGCTTTAAGAGTAAAAGTCGACTTTGTGATAAGGGATGGCGACAGCTTTAGATGACTCAACGCCGATGTTGTAATGATATTGATTGAGGAACCGGTGTCAATTAAGACTCTCTTGAATGGCTTGTTATCGATCTTGGCCATGATATGTAGTGGAGGATCTATACTTTCTGTTGACATAGGTTTGATTTCAAAATCATAGAAAGTGATGGAGGGCTCCATGCATGTTTGAATACTCCCCACAAAGTTGTTGAAGGCATTAGTATCTTGAGTTTGAAGCTCGATTGACTTTAATATTTCCATTAATGCCTCTCTATGCGGGGGAGATTGTTGAATGAGGTCATAGATCGATAACTTGGCGTAAGCCATTTTTAAACCGGTAGTTAACCGGCTACTCAATGACATGATGGGTCGTTGGCGTTGAGTAGAATGATTTAGCGGTTGTTGAGAAGTACTAGCACGTCGTTGGGTCACCGTTACCCGAGGTGGACTCGGGGTTTGTACAGGTGGTCGTGGTTCACCTCGATTTGGTTGGTTCGCCCTTTGACCCCGGGTTACTACGTTAATAGTACCCACAAAACCTTGGTATTGTTGTACATGGTTGACTTGATTAGGAGGAGTTACCCGAGTTACTCCCCCCGAGTTGTTGGAGCTTCCTCCCGATGTGGAAGGGGTGTTTGAAATATACCAAGATTTTGATTTTGTTGGGCTAAGGGGCTATCCAATTTAATGGCTCCAATCTCAATAAGATCTTGGATCACATGTTTGAAAGCCGTACAATTATTGATATCGTGCCCATTTTGCCTATGATAAGGACAAAATAGGTACTCCTTGTAATACTTCCCCCTTCTAGATGGGTCTAAAGGTTTAAACTCGTGTAAAGTTAACCGATTTGTGCTATATAACTTGTTGAATATGACCGCATATGGTTCATCTAAAGGTGTGAATTGTCGCTTGGGACGATTGTTTTGCCAAGGTCGAGTTTCCATGGTTGGCCCAAGGATTGGGAGTCTGGTTGAGTAGGGGCGGGTACCGCATGATAAGCAATTGGTTGCGGTTGACTTTGCATTACTTGTTGTTGTTGAGCCATTACGGGCTGGCTCGCCACCACTTGATTAACTTGGTTAACATTTGAGGTCGTATTAGCCTCGTGCTTGTTTGTTTTGGCCATAATTATTATTTCGTTGTTGGCCCTTTTGTTGCCATTCTTTTCTACGGGGTTTTAAAACACCCTCTTGGACTTTAATTTCTTCTATGATACTTGCTTGGGCCAAAGCCTCTTCAAAAGTCCCGTATTGTTGTAATTGGAGTAACCAAGAGATAGGTTTTAGACAACTCTGGGTGAACATTTTGGTTAACTCCTCCATTGGTAGGGAGAATGGCAGTTTATTAATGATAGCCCTCCAACGGTTTCCAAAGTCATAAACAGCCTCATCGTCATGTTGCTTGAGCTTGTATAAGTCGGACAATGAAACTCTCTTTTGTACATTCAGGGAGAATCGTTCTAAAAATAGATTAATCAATTGCTCGTAAGCATAAATGCTATGGTGAGCTAAATGATTGTACCATCTGTACAACGATCTCCTCCTAATGTCTCGAGGAAAAGTTCTGAGCATAAGAGCATCATTATTTTGGATTCTAAAGCAAGCATGCATGAATGAGCTCACATGTTCATGAGGATCCTCAGCTCCTCGAAATTTGTCAAACTTCGGTAATGTGAAATCAGTCGAATATGGTGGTGAAGGTACCGAAGGATGAATTGGTTGATTGATCAATGACCTTAGCGTAGGTTTCCGACTAGATGAGCCGTGCATGTTGAGCATAAGGTTGTCAATCTGTTGTTGCATAGCATGGAGTCATGGATCTTCATTAAAATTTTGACTCGTTTGATGATTATGATGATGTAATGGAGGAGTGGAAAATTGATGAGATGGGATGAAATTGCCCGAATTAGGCGGTGTGGAATGGAAAAGTTGTTGGTATGGATGATACCGAAAAGAAGGTGATTGGGGTAGATGATGAACTGGACTAGGTTGGGAGAAAGGTGGGGTAGGAATGGACACCACCGAAGATTGGGGTACCTAGGTGGGGCCTGAGCTAATAAAAGCTGGCTGGGTAGAAATTGGTTGGGGTGTAGGATTTACTACGACAGGTGGTTGAGCATTTTGTTGCCGTTGTTGCAAAATCAATTTGTCGAGATACTCCTTAACCTTATTAATCTCTAACCCAAGGGAGGTGGGATGATTGGATGAAGGTGGAGGGCAGGCTGCCATGGTAGTCACGTAAGACCGCATAGCAGGGGATGAAGTTGGGGGGGTGGGAGGGAGAGAGAGCAATGAAGGTGGCTGAAGTAGGCGATACCGGGAAGGAACAGTAGACTCGTGTCCTGGTAGGGTGAAACCATAAATGGTTTGGGAAGAAGAGGGTTGAAATTGGTTATGGCTAGAAGAGTTTCCACCAACTTCATAAAGAGAATTGGTGTACACCCAGGTACATGGAGGAGAAGGTGGTCGGGAAGACACTACATTTGTCTCCAAAGGAGGACAATTGAGCATCTGGGAAGATGTTGGAGATGAAGCCGACTGAACAGATACAACATTAGCCTCAAAAAAAGGGTTAGTGTAGACCTGAGTGAAACCAATGGGTATGGTTGATGCAATATCCTGCTGAAAAATAGAATCTTGCATAGGGGAATCTTGGATTGGCTCAAGGACATAGCCAGTGCCATCTCTTAAGTGAGTTTGCACTTGGGCCATATCAATGTGGGTAATATGAGAGGAATTGTCTTCCTCCATGGGCATGGCCATGTGGTAGATGGTAGAAGGACGTGAAAGTCCTGCGAGCGAACCTGCCTGAAATTCACTAGGATAAGTGGCCATGTTGGTGGTGGGGATGTTCTGTGAATTTCCCATTTGATTATTTAGATTTAACATTTTAGATTGATTCCTTGTTAAGACCATAGAGCAATAAATCTAAACAAATTCAGAAAAGAAGAATGCAAAACTAGAATGATAAATTTACACTAAAAAAATTATCAGAAAACAATCACAACCTAGGTTTCAACCAATGTGTCTTACCTTGCGGTTAATTAATTATTTTTCGATCTTAATCTGTAGTAAATTTTAAGTGTCCGGTTTATGAGTTTTGCATGTGATCTAATCTTGAATTATTCACAAAAAAAGGTAAAAACTATGGCTAGGAAAGGACAACGAGATTCTTACCGGTGATGAAATCCTAGCAAGTTTGCTCGGGGGTGACCTATGGTGTCTAAGGCAGAAGTTTAATGGATGGAGATGAATTCCACCGTCACTAAACTTCAAGCAATACCTAGTGATGAAATCCAGATATCACTGTTTTAAATGCAATATGAAAATGCAATGAATTTTTTTTTTTTTAAATGTTTTAGTTATCTAATGTGTACATACAAGGCTATAAATCAAAAGTTCTAATGATCTAAGCAAGAGGCTACTGAAAACATGTCATTTCCTCTCGAAGAAGTGAAGTACACCGTTTAAAACCCCCTCGCCTACCAATGATATCGGATATCAAAGGAGCAACCGGAAGGTTCGTCCACTTCTCTCGCCTCGGAATCACCCAATGGCAGGAGTACTATTGACATCCAATCAATAGTCCTACTTAGATAATTAAAACAAATAATTCGTAGCTATTCTAATATGCAAATAGGTATGCAAAATTTTTTTTTTTTTTTTAATGCAAGCAACAATCAATAATGCAATGCAAAGAAAAATGTAATTAAAAATAACTGTTCTTTTCCAGATTACTTAGTTTTTGTTCATTTTAAAGTAATGATCTGAAAAAGAAACAAAATATGGCAGAAAAACCAAAAACGTAAAAAGTACAACGACTTACTTGGAAGCCTACGCTTTTCTGTAAAACCGACTTCAAACGCCCACGGGAGTCCGCACAGGCTGAAACGCACCTTCGCGTTTCGTATTGGACTTCCGTACGCCCTCTCGTCTCGCTGCGTTTTTTGCAAACTCAGAAACCCTAGTTCGCTGGAACAACGAATTTCACGATTTCTGGAACCTGCAAAATAAAACAAAAAACAGGAACAGATTAGTAAAGCAAGTATTAAAAATATGAAACCCTAGGGGGTCCCACCGTGATCGCCATTTGTAGATTAAAAATACACGCCAAACAAAAATAAATAAAATCACAATAACAGAGTACAGAATAGTTGCACAAAACAAACGATTTCTATTAATCGATGGAGTTTAAAAACTCCTTTTTGAATACAACCGGGCTTGTAACCCTTTATTTGTGATACACAATTACAAGTTATGCTAGGGTTCTCCGAAACCCTAGCTGGCACAAATGGTGGCGCTTCCGAAGAATGTATCTTCAATCCCAACAGAGTGAGTGGGCTTTGTTGTATCCCTTGCTTGGACCACTCCAGCCTTAATCACCGCCATCAATAAACCGGATCTCGCTGTCAAAAACCCGCACACATTAACACTATCAAGGAGTTAGAAATTAATAAGAGGGCTCCACTGTGTGAGCCCTCGAAAACAATCTAAAACCCTAGAAAAAAGAAATGCAGGAATTCAATAACAGATCAATAAAAGAAAAGAAGTTACTTGCTTTAAACTAATTTATACCTGTTCTCTCGTTAACGTAGCTAGACCAAGCGACACCCGGAAGTAATGTGGTCATCAAATCGGCCGCGAAGGCGCCCCGGTGCACTCGCCGAACGCCCGCGTGCTTCCGGATTAAGGTTTCGTACGCCGGTCTGAGTCTGTGGTCGTGGGTAAATGCCCGCTGGCACTTGGTAAACGCCCGTGGGCACTTGGTAAACGCCCGTGGGCACTTGGTAAAGGGGTAAACGCCCGCGGGCACTTGCGACAAGAATGGGGGATTCTGCAGAATGCTGCAGAAGAGATGGCGGCGAAAGCGATGACGAAAGCGACGATGGATGCGACGAAAGGGTAGCAGAAGAGAGATAGAGGAGATAGCAGTAGAAGAATTAGAATCAGAGATAGCGCATAGGAGATAGAAGTAGCAAAAGACATAGGGTTTGAGCCATCAAGGTGACTCAATTTATAATCTACTCTTAGGGCACACTTTAGGGTTTTAACGACACTTTGAACGTGTGGCTAAGATTAAAGTGGATCTAAGGGTAGAGAATAAATCTAGGTTGTGAAATGGATTAAGATGGATGGACGGATGAGATTAAATGAAGGATGGACGGCTCAGATTAAATCACTTAAACTATTATTTAAATATATATATTAAAATATTAAAAAAATATATATATATAAATATTAATTTAAATAAATTTGGGGATGAAAAATGGCGGGAAAGGTGAAATTGGGCCAAATAATGGCGGGAAAGTGTGGATTTGGGCCAAATAATGGCGGGAAGGTGGATGACCGACACGTGGCTGACAGAAAGGTATAGATGACTTGCAAGTGGCTGGATTTTGGTGTCTACAATACCTTCATGTTGTTGGCCTTTATCGGGTCTTGCAAAACCTTCACTGTTGGGATTCAATTTGAGAGGAAACTTCAATCTTCACCAGGCTCTCTTAGCATTTTACTTTTTAGAACATTTTCCCTTATACTCCCTTGATATTTTCATAAATTTTGATTATCAAAATCTTTCTCAACTTCTTGCTCTTAGATATCATAATGTATGCACTCAAGACTTTAGATTGTTTCCTTCACTTGGGACTTTCACAAAATCACAATTGCATTTGATTGGAATTTTTGTTCCCTTTAGGAGTTTGCCTTAGTTTTTGTTTTCTAGAACACAATCCAATAGTGAGAAATCATTACAAGTATTACAATAAAGATTGGATATTATCCATGTATTGCTTAGAAATATTGAACCTGGGTCTTCTCCTTGAATGTTGAGGAATATAACCGTTGAGCTAATGTCATTTTATAGGGAAGTATTTGGGATTTCTCACAGATAAAGTCACTCGAAATGTAGTGATAAGTCTTGCCTTGTTTGTCAGTCTTAACATTTGTATCTTGATATTTTTCATTATAACCTTATACACCTTGTAATAGAAGTGATATAAGATATTTCTTACTTCTTGATAGGGTACATCTATACACTCCATAATGGTTACAGGTTGTCCTTCCCTACTTGGTGTAGGTGCACGATATTAGATTGGGAATGGTGGATATGAATTTTCATAGGCAATAGGTTTTGATAAACTTGGGATTTAGGATTTGGTAAGGCTTGTGGATTAGGTAAGTTTGGGGGTTTTTCAAATACCCATCGTTGCTCCTTATTTGATTATCGGAGTATTGTGTATCTTATCTTTGGATAATACAATTATTACTTATGGTGCCTATGGAAACCCCCAACCTTTGTGTCTCATTTTAATTTCTTTCATCCATTTATGCTTTCTATATAATATTTGAGTGGATGGATTGCTTATATTAATTTTTTAAATATCTTCCTTGGGTTTCATGTAAAATTGGATTGCTTTATCTGTTGATGAGTGATTCACTACTAAAGTGGAGCAAATCACTTATACCTTGGTGAGTACTTTAATATTTCTAAGACAATCACATTTTACTTAGCACATGCTTTTATTTTGTTGAGTTGATCATACATTAGGATCTAATTTTATAAAACTAGCTTCTAGGAGGCTTTGATTGGTTAATTTCATAGTTTGCAAGTTTTCAAAATATTGGAAGCCCAAGGTAGTATTTAAGTTATCATAGTAATATTCTATAAGGTTTAAAATTAAAATAGAGAAATGATTTTAAGAATAAGACCATGGATTATATTTTACTCAATGGGATCTTGTTTTGGAATGGACATGATGGTGTGTTCCTATCTACCATAAATTCAATCTTTGATATTTAGATATCGTTTCACCTTTGTACCAATTGACAAAATCCAATATTTTTTTGAACAGATAAAGACCTACCCTCCTCTTCTCTTTTGTCTATTAACACTCTTTTTTTTTTATTGTTCTTTTATTTTACTTCTTTACTCTTTCCAATATTGTATGTGGTGAATTCTATGCTTTAGTTCATTTATAAAAATTATTATAAAATCTATCATGATATTATTATGGGTATAGAGTGGCCATGTTTAGTAGGGGCCATTGGTCATGGTATTCATTAAGATGTAGATCCACCCATTTTAGTGTATATCCATTAGTGGAAGAAGAAGGTTTGGTCATTAGAAATGTGGATCTAACAATGCAAATTGTGGATGTGACTTGGTAAGTAAAATAATTATTCTAAGCTAAGGGTTTGAAAGGGATAGTTTGAAACCTGTGGTGGATTTCCCTTTCCTTCTCCTTAGCTTATGGATATTTATTTCAATCCTTGGAAACCATATGGTTTTATTTTGGTGGTTAACAATATCCTTGTGTGAGTAGTTAACAACAAGAACCAATGGGAAGAACTCAAGCATAAGAAAGGAAAATCCAATTTAGTAGCAAAAGTTTTGAGTCAACCTTGAATTATAAGACTCACCACCATTATTGATTCCTGTGGGCATGATACTTCCAGTTGGTCCACCTTGTATGAAGTGGATTTTACTTTTATAAATACATACTAAGTTCTTTGTGTAGGTAAGAATATATATTTTTTATTTGCAAGATAACCTCCTCTCCCAAATGGGAGATACTTGTGTACTAGATAGTGAGCACTCAAAGATGATTTAGGAAGCACACTTCAACAAAATTATAGGTAAATTTGGGATGAAAAATATGTTGACAGTGCTTCAAAAGTACTTCTATTGGCCAAACATGAGGAACAATGTCAAGAAGACTCTCTTGAGTATTGGTTGGAGTCTGGTTCATAGGCTCTGTATGTTGGGTTGCTTAATCCTAATTAAAATATATCATACAATATAATAAAATACCAAAAAAAATTATTTATTTTTAAAAATAAGAACTATAAAGTTCGAGGTTTTCTCAATTATATGTGGTTTGACAATTGTCAATAAGATGATATAATTCTTACTTGAAAGGGAAAAGAGAAAATCCAAAATACCAACTAAATTTCTAGTAGAGAAATGTAATGCAATGGTATAAGCTAAGTTACTTTAGTTGTTTTGTGCATTGATAATACTCATTTTCTCATGTTACCCTAAAAACACTAATGGAAATGTGCATCAGTATAATGTTGAATAGATTGGTCTTTACCTTGACACAATTATTGCCATCATATGCAATAATTTCATGGAGGTCATCAAGGAAGAGTATTATGAATTATCCTATGAGAACCTATAAAGACCATTCCAAGGCAAGACCAACAAAGGTGTTAAGAAATATTTTTAAAAGTAATGTTTCATTATAGGTAATGTCACTACAAGTAGTTCTAAAAAACCTAATGTGGTTAATGTGACCCTCTTTACCCTTGTACATTTAAAAGTAAGGAGTTTTAAAGTTTGAAGGAATTGAATAACTTGTTACAAAGGGATCTAAGGGCTAGGTACACAAGTCATAGTGATAGTACTTTTGACCAAAGGATGGCCCTTGGATAATTGTCATTTGTTGCTTTAATTGCTCTACTTGGATACTTAGAGCTAGATAAAGTTTAAGATGAAGAAGTGGCCAAAAAGAGGGGATGTTAATGCTACTCTCTTTAATGCTCAAGGCGAGGATGATCATGATGTTGAAATTTCATAGGATCATCTAGCTATTCATTCAACATACTGGACATACACTTCCTTTGTTGAATGGATTGTGTTTTTAGGGTGACTCAACATATTACCAACCACCATCTCTTTTTTGGATGGATTATTAGGCTACAATCAAATAAGCATTGTCAAGGAAGATAGGTTGAAGATAAATTGTATCACGGAGAATGAGGTATATGCATATAAGTGGATGCCTTTTAGTTTATAAAATGCATCTTTATAATTTGGCCTTGTTAGGCCACAGATGGTAATGATGAAGTGCCTATAGGTGCTCTTGATGTAGCCTATGGTAAAGTGCTACTTACTTTTGGGTGTTCTCTATGTAAGCCTATAGGAATTCTATCTATAATCCTAAGGTGTTTTATATGTAATATTATAGGCATATTTCTATGTAAGCCTATGGATATTCTTCTATGTAAACCTACGAGCATATTTAAGTAAGATTATGGTAGTTTTGATGTATTCACCCTTAGTGATATTGGTTAGACTAAACTTATGGTTAACCTTGAATAAATTTTTTGGGGGCTTTAATTAGCTTTACTTGGATGTCTTTTGGTTAGCTTGCTATGATACAAAGGCAAATAAAGATAAATTATACCTTTAAACAAACGTCTGAAGGACTTATGTTTGTCCCATAGGACTTATGATTTATCTTGATATATTTTCCATTAAACAAATACTTAAAGGACTTCTACTTGGTTTGTAGGACTTATGATTTAGCTTGATAGGTTTTTCTTTAAGCTTTTGGATACCATAAATTTTGCATACAAAAGCATTTAGAGTCTATTTGTTTTGTAGATTGCATGATTTTTCAAGCTGTACATAGTGGTGATATTAGTTTATAGACCTATTATAGTTTTTCTTAGGGATTTTATGTGAAATATATACCTTAGGGTACTTACCTTAATGGAAAAAATTATAGCACTTGGTTAGTTTAAATGGTAGGATTACTCATAAGAAAGAATATTTATTTCATCTTCAATAATGAATCAAAAGGTGGTCTCAATGATCATGAACTTAGAAAGAGAAAGGAGGAAGCTCTTGGAATCTTCTTCATGTTAGTGGAACTAGATGTAATTTTACACATTAGAAAGAAAATTGATCCTATTGAGGTATGATCTACTTTGAAAGATATCTATGGAAAAGTAAGTGCTAGTGAAGTTTAGAAAATAGAGATAGAGCTATTTCAGTCTCAAAATTTTAGATTTTAGTAATATTGAGGTGGTTAACCTGCATGTGAAGTAAATTGTGAGGAAAATTCACCACCAAAAAAGGTCTTTAATGACGGTAATTAACTGCCCTTAAAGGTGGTTTTTTGAGGTAGTGTTTAACTATTGTTGTATATCATGGATATTTTATGATGCCCTCAAAGATGACGGTTTGAAAACCATCCTTAAAGGTCTTTAAGGGTAATTTTCAAACCACCATATTTGAGGGCATTGTAAAAATTCCATGATATACAACGACGGTTAAACACCACCTCAAAAAAACCCCCTCTTAGGTTCTAAGATGATGATTTTTAATCTCCTAGAACCTAAGAGGGAAATTCTTAACCACCGTCTTTTTACCCTAATACAACTGTTTCTCACCATCATGTTAGATTCATAATATGGAAGTTACACACCACCATCGTAGGGGTCTAAGACGACGGTGGGAAACCACCATATTAGGTCTCTAAGATGATGGTTTTTAGCTACCATCTTAGGCATCTAAGACAACAATTTTTAGCCACCATCTTAGACCCCTATGATTGCAGTTTGTAACTGCCATATTAGGGGTCTAAGAAAATGGCTAAAAATCATTGTCTTAGGCCTCTAGGAGAAAAAAAATAAAAACTTTGAAAGAATATTTTGCGATTTGGTTTGATTTCAATGATAGAATAAAATGACCATGCTTTAAGTCCATAATAGGTAGTACTAATCAAGAAGAAGGCCAAATCTATTCACTGCTAATTGGATGAGTATATTCCATATACATCTCTTAATTGTAAATGCAATTACTTGTTTTTATTACCTTGTAGTTAATCATTATCTTATGGTCATTATTTTGGTGTCATTCACTTGAATTACTTTTTTGGCTAGTGTGTAGGTTGTATTTAGTTAATTTCAGCCAATTATACTAGAACATTAAAGGATTTCAAGCAACTAGAAGATCATAGTGCAGAGAAGACCCAGGGTGAAGTCTACTCAAGTGATAAGAGTTTATAGATGTCATTCAATTACCTATTAAGAAGGCACAACAAATAGATTATATTATATCATTTGGATCATGTAAATATACCTTTCTTGGTACATACTTAGGACATTAGATTACTTTAGGGGGAAGTTATCTAGTTACTTCATGCAATGTAATAAATGCACAAGTGTCAATGTGAAAGCTGTATATGTGCAAGCTATCCCTTGCAGAGTTAGATAGAGTGTTGGCCAAGGAACCTATTTTCCTATATAAAAAGGGCCATAGACATAAAGCAAGATATAAAAATAGGAAGTAGTCTAGAACAGTGTGGTGTGATGTAGCAGAGTGTGGTGTAATATGATGGAGTGTAATATACTCAAAGCTTATTCTTGAGCAGTAGCTTTATTCATCAAATGTTCATTTTATCCATAGCTACTTTGTATACATTTCCATAATTTCTATTTATAGTATATTTTCAATCACCTTACATATTTACTTTATTTTATATTATTCTGCATCTTGTGATTGCTATCTCCCATTACATGTTGTATCAAAAACTAACAGTGGTATTAGAGTTACGATAGATCAATAGGAAAACCACCATTATCATTGACCTTGAGTTTTTGTCAACCTGATGCGCCATTGGACCGGTCACTGTCAAAAATTCTTAGAAGAGTCTAGGTGGTAGAATTAGGGAGAGCCACAAGTAAGGATTGAAAGAAATATTAGTTTTTGAAATACTGATATTGCATATGGCTAGAGTATTTCCACAGAGTTACAAGGGAAAACTTGTGAATACTAGGACTCATCATTTGATCCACTAGTTTGATGAATCAACTAGTGAAGCTCATCTAAGAGATATAGAGAAATTTACCCGAAGTTTCTTTTATTGCAGGGCATTAATTCTCAGATGATTGGGACACCTCCTACAATAGAAATCTAGGAGATTTCAACTTCATTTCCCAAATATTGGAGTGCCTTCGTAGTGCATAGAATAGTTACTACAAGAGAAAGAATACTACAGAAGAGACTTATGGAGACATGGTGAAGTTGGGAGACAAGATATCTCCATTGCTAGATTGGAAACTTCAAAATGAAAAATAAGGCCATATAAGCCTTGATCTAGAAGAAAAGGCCATAGAAGCCTTGATCCATAATAAAAGGCCATGAAAGCCTTGATATTGAAGAAAAGGCCATGGAAGCCTTGATATTGAAAAAGACCACAGAAGCCTTGATCTTGAATAATACTCCAGAAGAGAGTATCTAATTTAGAAGCATGTTTTAGTATTAATAATTTATTGTAAAAATAGGAAGATTCAATGAGTTGGGAAAGCTTCCTACAAGTAGGAAGAGTGTCTTTTTTAGAATCAATCCAACACCTAAAGAAAAAGAGTTCAGGGGAAGATTTCATTGATGAACTTCCACACCTGGAAGAAGAAGAAGAACTAGGAGAGTCTTGATCGAATCCAAAAGTAACAGGATCAGAGATCCAAGAGAAGATCTCACCACCAACACTTTTAGAAGCAGAAGGTTGAAGATAAGGTCTCAAGGAAGACGAGAAGAAGATACAAGATCAAAGGCCTTGGAGAGGTCTCTATGAGAATCCAATAAAAGGCTTGGAGAGCCTTGCTGAAGAAATCATCAAAGGAGTTCCAATAAGAAATCATTGAAGAAATTCACTTTTGGAGATAGTGAAATATTTGGGACAATCATTGCCATCCGAAAACAAGCCCAAGAAGAAGAATTTGGTAAGGAGTGGCAAATATTAGAATACCTCCAGATATTCTTGAGAAGAAGATCCTATTTGAAGTCAAAATTCAACAAGAAGCTTGAAGGAAGATTCAGACAGAAGAAGACTACAAAATCCAGGAGATTTGGAGATTACCTCTCACAGCAAGAAGTCACCACTTCAAAAACAAAATATCTTCAAATCTATAGCAAAAGGATGAGACTACAAGAGGAGAAAAAGCCACCAAAATTTTAGGCTCTTGAAAGAGAGTTCAAGACTTTGGTGAAGAAGTTGTTCAGGGTAACCTACAAAGAGCTGCAAGATATTACTCAATGCAACAACTTGGTGATCTTAGACACCAACATCTACATACTCTATAGAAGAAAAAAAATAGATTTTAGAAAAATATAAGCAATTATCGGTGCAAGTAGATTCATTAAGTGGATTACTTATCATATTTGTTTAAGCACCTTAATTTAGATTAAAGTTGCAAAAAGGAGAATTGAATTACAGTCTTCAAAAGTGCAAAAAAAGAAAGGTTTATTTAAGGTTCATTTGCACTTTAGGAGTTGATTAGATTTCATAATTTCAACTATCTATCAACTACCTATCATCTACTTTGGAAAGTAAAAGAAGACTAGCTCCTACTACCTTGCTTATGAGGAAATTGCAGAATAATTCTTGACAGTTAATTTCAAATTATTCTTGATTAGTTGCAGTAAATTAATTAAGTGCATTATTTTTTAGAGTTGATTGAAGTGATAAGGTGAAATTGTTAGTGCATTAAAAGTAAAATATTATTAGTGCACTATGATATTGCTCTCAAAAATATTATTGTTTGTATTTGTGAAAATGGCACAAAAATAGAATTTGTCAAAGTGTCTAAAGACACTATTAGTGCACAAAAATCTGCATCATTCAGTGGCCAAGAGAAGCCACCAAATCAACTCAAATCCTCCAAGCATTGGAGAAGAAAGAAGCCACTAAAGATCAGCAAAGGAAACCTCAAGTTGAGACTTGGTGAGTCTCAGATTCAGAGCACAATAAGGTTTATAAAACAAAGATATTGTGCAAGAATATACAAAAAGGAGCTTCAATCAAGTAATTACAAGCTTGGGTTCATTTGCAAAATACCCAAGAAAAAAGGGAAAGGTGTCTAATTAGAGAGACAACCTCAAAACCCCTATATTGCATTCAAAATTCTACCACAAAACCATAAATTCATATTTGAAAGGTGTAGACACCTAAAACACGTCATGTCGAGGGCGACTACTCATATGGACATGCTACAAGACCATATGGAGGATCTTAGACAAACTCCAAGATAGAGCAATGGTTCTAACCACTCAATTTGGGCTCCTTGGCCTAATCAGTATGAATTACAGCCCAGACCTACGGTTTACAGGTTGAACCATGGCTGAGACCTACGGTTTATAGTCTAGACCACAGCTGTAACCTATGGTCATAATTGAAGTTCAGTTGGCCTTCATCCGAGCCAAATCAATTTGAATGATCATTTTATCTAGAAGATGATGGTTAGAGGATGGAAGCTTCCATTCCAACTATCCTAACCACCCCTTCTTGATATTGTCTTCTCCATGAAGCCACCCATAGCCCTTGGGTAGTCCTATAAGTATCCCTTAGAATTAGGGCAAACGATCAGACAAAGCATTAGATATTTGAGAAACGAAGCCCTATCAAATTGTACACTCAACCGAGTATACTGAGAGAGAGCTATTGCACTTATCCCATTCCTACTTGTCAATATTCATGATGAATTGCATTATGGATGCCCTAGGAGCCTAGGAGAGCCAAGAAATGCAAATCTGGGCAAACTAAGGTCCTTCACAGTGAATCAACCACCAAATCAATCTAAGGACACTGAATGTGACCATTGAACATCAATTTGGACAAGGATGTCAAGCCCATTGCCCTTGAAATTGAGGGTAAACCTATCAGATTGCTAACCGCGGCTTTCAGCCATGGTTTATAGTGCAGAACGCTCATCAGAGCTACAGTTTGCAACAAAGGTATCATCACCTTATCTTTTTCATTTATGTCAGCTAGTTAGCTTAGTTTAGCTATTTCCATGGTTCCATTATAGTTTAGCGAGTTTATGACTGATAGAATTAGGTTAGAATAGTTTCTTTGTGTTAAACATCAAATAGGACATTAATGGATTCTTTATGCACTTTCATGCTTTATTTCACATAATTGGTCCATGCATAGTGTAACTATTATCTTTCTTTATGTAATTCCATAAATCTTGATCCAATTAACATAGTTTAGAAGTGCTTTTCACTCTTTCTTGACTATACATGCTTAATGGCATATTTATGCATTTTTCCTAAAAGGGCCTCATCATGAGAGGCTGCCTATATTTTTAACACTTTTATGTTGTTTCTTGATCACAGGGAACATATTCGAAGGAGATTCAACCATCAAGTTCCTTCCTCAATGCGAAGAAGAGGGAAACTCCACCCTAGAGTAGTTTGTGACTAGTTGAAAAGCAACATTAGTGTGCCTACCCTATTGAGGGCTTTGGCATTGTATTAATCGTATCATCATTTGGGTGACCCTAATAGGGGTATGATTGTAATCATGATTCTTTGCAATTATTAATACAATAAACACTTATTTTGTTGAATCTATGTAATCTTGTCATTATTTTATGCTTTGAATGATTGAATACGATATAGTACATTAGATGGGTGCACGCTTTTTGGTTAGATCAAAAGGTGATCACGGTGGAACTCCAAAAAAATAGCATCTGACTATGTGTTTTTGGTTTTTGTGACTTGTAGGTATAGATCACAGCTATCATTTATGGGCCAACAATTGAACTGCAGGTTCATCCCGCGGGCCACAGTCAAAACCGTAGACCAGACCTACGATTTCCAACAGACATAGAAAATAGCAGAGAGATAAAGCTTATTCAAATGAGGACTTGAAGTAGGTCCCACTGTCACTCTTTGTATATGTTTTCACTATCTGTTAAATTCTAGAATGCAAAATGAACTTGACTAATTAGGAAAGACAACATAATTGGCAATATGCACATAAGTCCTTAGGTATTTCATTTTTAGGTTTTTACTAGGTACTGCTAGGAAAAACAGACCTCTGAGTGTAGTCTGTCCTAGTCTCCAGCATGCTAGGATGTCTTTTGTATTCTGTTTGCTTGCTTGAGGCTCGATCAGTGGCCATTTCATAGTTAGTATGCATTGTCTGAATATCATATGAAATTAATCATGCATACTCTCTTAATATGAAACATTCTTTTTTTCTTGCATTACATATAGAGAAGAATCATTTGAATGATGTCTTATGCATTTATCTTTAATGCAAATTAAAAGGAACCACACACACCACTTGGCACTTAAACGCTAGTGAGTTGGGCTTGAAATCCAACCACTAGTAGGTTTCAACGACGGTGGGCGTAACTTCCATCCGTTGGCCCAAATCCTGTGAACCTTTTGGATACTAGACCAATACCGGATTTGAGAACCTTTCGTACCTTGGAAAATTTGCATGTATTCTCTTCGGAGGGTATAACGATGAATGGGGTAAAACGAGTGAGGATCTGGGAGGACCTGTGCTCCCTTACTGTGTGTGGGCTTCATTACCACACATTATAGGTTGGATTACGCGACTTGGAGTTCATAGCCAAGTTTTCAAGATGTGAACGTATAGGTGAAAGCCATTAAACTGAGAATAAAATCCAAACTTTTTTGCAAAACATGATAAGAGTTTCTACACTAATACAACAAATATTGAAAACACATCAAACAATTTAGGACTCATTTTCAAAATTTAATATGAGATAATCATTATTGTATACCTTATTTTATTAATAATAAAAGATACATCTAGACACTAGGTACACAATGGTGGATACACGAGGTGGTCGGCAAAGGTCTAAACCTAATGTCGATGACCAACCCCTAACCAATTCACAACACGTGTCAATTCCTCAACCACATGAGTGAATCGAATGTCATTCGGTAAGCATCAGAGGAGATAACTCGACACGAGGGGAGCCTGTATAGCATACCCCAAATAGAGGAGCTTTAGTACACTCCTCTAGGCATAGGATAGAATAGGGAGCCTCTCAGCATAAGGGTGCTCCACTCGAGAGCCATTATCGAGATTGCACTACACGTACATCCATAGGATCGACCAAAGAGTTTGTTATGCAAGGGACCAGATTGGTGCCCCTACATACTAAATCTATAGGAGGATCAATACCTCCACCTTCTGAGTATATAAGGACTAGAGATCCACCAATTCAAGAGTAGGCAGACAGGCTCGCTATCAAGCATAGGTATAACCATACTCCCATGCGTGGTCCACTAGGCAAGATCACCATTGATATATAAAAGGTGGGAGATAATGGTACACCATCGTATGAGCGGTGGTGGTATAGATAGCTAGAGGGTCTAGGTAGTATTTTAGAATAGCTAGGCTACAAGCCTTCCGCTCCACCCACTCATGCCCCGAGTGAGCATAGCATGAGTGTCGTTAGGACTACTAGAGAGGATGGAGAGGCTTCTAAGTGCCCTCATGTCACACACCCACTATCTGCACATGGTGGTTCATAGTATAGGACACAATAGGATGCCAATGCCATCTTCACAAATAGAGGCAAAGGCACAGCACATCAGTTCGATGGGTACAGAACCCACAAGGTCGCTCGTACAGAGCAAGGATACCATAGACCTCCCATGATCGATTAGATCAATAGGTCACATCAATTGGTATCAGAACAGAAATGCCAACTCCTCCAAGATCAATTGGATGATTCTCACCTAGAGAGGCAACGCATTGAAGATGAGAATATTCAAGAGGCTCATTAAACAGAGGCTATATGAGCAGCGTATGTGTGAAGAGTGTATCCTTGCATAGAAGGAGCGCATGGAGCAAGAGGATAGGTTAGCTAGGGCTGGACTATATCCTCATGATGAGCATAGAGAGCATGTTTATAGGAAGGCTTTGTCTCAAGCCGATATGCATCAAGACCAAAGAGATGCTCATACTCATGCAAGTACCAAATAGAGGGAGCGGCCACCGTCACTCGATAATCAGAGGCAGAGGCAGCATGAAGTAGAAGAGAGAGATGGATATGAGAAAGAATATCCTGAGAGCTCCCAAGCTGAGGAGGAGGAAGAACAATGCCCTCCATATCATATGAGGAAGATAGTACCTCCTAAGCCACCTCCACGTCAACTTAGGGAGGAGGAATTTCTATCTTCGGAGGCCTATAAGGCCTTAGCCAAGAAGATCAAATCCATTAAGAGACAAGACACGACTATTCAAAAGCTAAAATTAAGGAAAATTCATAATGAGCATTTGGATCCTTCGGTGCCTACTCTAGCTTACCTTGAGCATTTTGATATGCCCAAGTTATACAAGTTTAAGTGTGATGAAGATGCATAGGAACATGTCATGAGCTTTCTGGATGCTTGTTTTTAGATAGCAAGCAATGATGCATTGTTGTTGCGCATGTTCATCATGACACTTTATGGTCTAGCCCGAGAGTGGTTCAATCAGATAAAGAAACATAGCATAACCAGTTTCAAGCAAATAGTTTATGCCTTTCTTGGACGCTACTTCTTTGGCATCAAGAAACAAGCCAATATTTTTGATTTGGCTATGCTAGCTCAACGCAATGACGAGCCAATAGAGCAATATGGAAAGAGATGGAGGATATTAATGGTGAAGTTGCCATTCCCTATTCCTACCATAGAGTTAACTTGAATATTTACAAAGAGTTATCCCAAGCACATCTTGTTATTATTGCAGTTGCAGCAGTATCCTACATTTGAAGAGGCTTTGGCGTAAGCCAAAGTGATTGAGGACATCAAGTTGTAGGAAGGCAACTTGAAGCTCTAGAATAGGAGAGAGGGATAAAAGAAGAGTGCCACAAAATAACATTGAAATCATGCCCATGTGAATCAAGTGGTGTTGAATATCCAGAGGGAGAACAAGGGGAAACAAAAACATAATTATAAGGCCCAAACTCTTACGCAATATGACAAGCGCAACAACAATTATAAGGGCAAGAAAAATATCAACGCCCACCTCGCCAGTTCACACCATTGAAAAAATTGTCGACATTGATTTTTGATCAATTGTGTGAGGCCAAGGCAATTAGACTGCCTGAAATCAAGATGATAGACCCCAATCAACCCAAACCAAAGGGGTACCAAGAAGATCTGTTTTGCATTTTTCATCGAACGAAAGGCCATGACATTGAGGTGTGTTGGAATTTCAAACACATGGTGCAAAATATGATTGACAAAGGTAAGCTTGTAGTGCTGCACAACCCATAGGCACCCGATATCAGAATATGGGGATTTACAAAAACCCCTTGCTAAATCATGAGGCACCTTGGAAAAATGTTGGCCAGGTCAACCAGGTGCGAGTCGAACCACCTACCCAGGTGTTCATAGGCATGGTGAACATTGTCACTAGATATGGGAGATATGAACAACATAATCAACCTCGTGCTCCTATTCAAATACAAGCCACGTCGAATCAGCAGTTGGTGCAAAATATTCCAGGCCCACCAACAAAATCGATGGTGACCATAAGGAGCAAGTTTGTCCAACACCTACAAATAACTCCTATGAAGTTATCGATATATGAGCTAATACAGTAGTCCTCGAGGCACAGGGAGACTCTTATGGACATTTTGAGGTCCATTGAAGTACAGTCCCAGGATGCGCAGGCATTTACTAATTTCGTGGGACACGTGCAACAGTGTCAAGAACCAGTGATCCAATTTTATGATCATGAGATAAGGATAGTTTCTACAACTACGGTCGATCCGTCGTTGCACATAATCTCATGTGTTATTCACATGCCATTTAAAAGGGTCTTGATCGATACTGACTCATCGATCAACATAATAATTACCAAGGCACTGAGTCATTTGAAGCTACCTAAATCACACATTGTGCCCACTATATTTACATTGAGAACATTTAACAACGTACTATGTTCGATTGTTGGCACAATTATCCTACCCGTGCAGGTAGGCTTGAAGACCATCTTTGTGATGTGTCATGTGATAGAAGGGGCCATGCAGTACAACATACTACTTGGTAGGCCTTGGATTCATGAAATGTGTTGTGTTCCCTCGATATTGCATTAGTGTGTGAAGTATATTCATGAGGGACAGGTTCACATAGTGGCATCGAACGAAGAGCCATTTAAGTTCGTGAACCTAGCAAATTTTCTTGGGAGTTTTATACTCTCGTAAATGCACCTGAATGTTCGACCATCATCACCAATAAAGAAACTAGGAGGTAAACTAGTAGTGCGTGCTCAACCAACGCCATCTGTGTCACATAGATCAGAGCACGCCACTGCCACTTCCTTGAAACCATCGACATCAGTCATGCGTCGGGATGACAAGAATTTGAAGGTGAAAATGGATGAGAAAGAGAAGGAGTGTGAGCCCGAGCCAATCATCGATGAGGTTCCCATTCCTATGGAAGTCGAGGAACTAAAAAGGCTTGTGAATCCAACTAACTTCATATTATTTACAAGCTCATTATATAGGCTCTAATGGCCCAAAATACATAACCAAACGCACTAAATCATGGATTTGATCCCAAATCCTCAACCATAAGCTACAAAAGTGCAAGAGAAGAATGCACGTAACTTCTAAGCTAGGAAAGAAGGGAAAAATGCTAACTAGAAGATCCTTTAGCTAACTTGAAGTTCACTCTTCCTACTTTGAGTTCACACTTCCTAACTAACACTCCTAAATGACAACTAGAAGACAACTAGTGCCCACAAGTGTATGTGAGAAGAAGACTCACTTACAATATTAATTTGCAAGAAATAAACTATGCAAACCTAGCTAGGAACTACTAGAGGGGTCATATGAGTGATAAAATATCAATCCTCATCATGCCTCCCCATAATAGAAGCATTGGCCTCCAATGCTTTCAGAAGAGTAGGAAAGTCACGGGATATATGATGAAAAGAAATCCAATGAGCCTGATGCGACAGCTGTCCTCACCGAGCCACAAGATATGAGGTGGTAGACCCCTAGCGAGTCTAGCGAGTCTTCATGTCATAGATCTGATCGGAATCCAATGGTAACTAAGAATCAGGAACCACGTCCACAGGATGACTGATAGTTGGTGTGGTCTCCAATGTAGAGTCAAAGTACAACTTCAAAAGATCTACATTGACGATGTCATGAATCCCCAAGTGTGTAGGAAGATCAAGGTGGAAAGCATTCTCGGACACCTATTGAAGAATAATATAAGGCCCATAGCGAATTGGTTTGATTTTACTATGAGTCTTATCAGTAAAACACCGCTTGTCAATATGCAACCAAACTTTGTCACCAACCTGAAATGGATGAGGAATTCGATGTCGATCCATGGCCTTTTTCTGCTGCTGCTGTGTCTTTTGCAAAATCTCAATCACCTTTGATTGAAGATTGTGCAAGTCTTGAATGAATGAGTGTGCCTTGTCTTGCTCCTTCTGAAGATGTGAAGTGATAGGAGAAGGCAAAGACAAAGGTAAATCATAAGGTGCCAAGGGCTGAAATCCCATACAAACCTCAAAAGGTGAGTAACCTGTAGAAGAATGTAGTGCCCTATTGTAGTCATGTTCAATATGAGTGAGACTTAAGTCCCACTTTGCTGGTGAAGTGTGATGATAGATTCGTAAACTTTGCACAAGTGTATGGTTTACCACTTTAGTCTGACCATCAGATTGTGGATGATAGGAGGTGGAAAAGTTAAGGGAAACTCCCAAAATTTTCCACAAAGAATGCCAAAAGTGACCCACAAAGCGTGAATCATGATCCGATATGAGCCAGGCATGTTGAGCATAAGGTTGTCAATCTGTTGTTGCATAGCATGGAGTCGTGGATCTTCATTAAAATTTTGACTTGTTTGATGATTATGAGGATGTAATAGAAGAGTGGAAAATTGATGAGATGGGATGAAATTGCCTAAATTAGGCGGTGTGGAATGGACAGGTTGTTGGTATGGATGATACTGAAAAGAAGGTGATTGGGGTAGATGATGAACTAGACTAGGTTGGGAGAAAGGTGGGGTAGGAATGGACACCACCGAAGATTGGGGTACCCAAGTGGGGCCTGAGCTAAGAAAAGCTGGCTGGGTAGAAATTGGTTGGGGTGTAGGATTTACTACAAGTGGTTGAGCATTTTGTTGCTGTTGTTGCTGAAGAAACTTGTCGAGGTACTCCCTAACCTGATTAATCTCTAACCCAAGGGAGGTGGGATGATTAGATGGAGGAGGAGGGCAGGCTGCCATGGTAGTCACAGAAGACTGCATAGCAAGAGCGATGAAGTTGGCTGAAGTAGGCGATACCTGGGAAGGAACAGTGAGGCGTGTCCCGGGTAGGGTGAAACCATAAATGGTTTGGGAAGAAGAGGGTTGAAATTGGTTATGGCTAGAAGAGTTTCCACCAACTTCATAAAGAAAATTGGTGTACAACCGGGTACATGGAGGAGAAGGTGGTCGGGAAGACACTACATTTGTCTCCAAAGGAGGACAATTGAGCATCTAGGAAGATGTTGGAGATGAAGCCGGCTGAACAGATACCACATTAGCCTCAAAAAAGGGTTAGTGTAGACCTGAGTGAAACTAGCGGGTATGGTTGATGCAATATCCCCGCTAAAAAACGAGAATCTTGCATAGGGGAATCTTGGATTGGCTCAAGGACATAGCCGGTGCCATCTCTTAAGTGAGTTTGCACTTGGGCCATATCAATGTGGACAATATGAGAGGAATTGTCTTCCTCCATGGGCATGGCCATGTGGTAGATGGTAGAAGGACGTGAAAGTCCTACAGGCGAACCTGCCTGAAATTCACTAGGATAAGTGGCCATGTTGGTGGTGGGGATGTTCTGTGAATTTCCCATTTGATTATTTAGATTTAGCATTTTAGATTGATTCCTTGTTAAGACCATAGAGCAATAAATCTAAAAAAATTCAGAAAAGAAGAATGCAAAACTAGAATGATAAATTTACACTACAAAAATTATCAGAAAACAATCACAAACTAGGTTTCAACCAATGTGTCTTACCTGCGGTTAATTAATTATTTTCTGATCTTAATCTGTAGTAAATTTTAAGTGTCCGGTTTATGAGTTTTGCATGTGATCTAATATTGAATTACTCACAAAAAAGGTAAAAACTATGGCTACGAAAGGACAACGAGATTCTTACTGGTGATGAAATCCGAGCAAGTTTGCTCGGGGGTGACCTATGGTGTCTAAGGCAGAAGTTTAATGGATGGAGATGAATTCCATCGTCACTAAACTTCAAGCAATACCTGGTGATGAAATCCAGATATCACTGTTTTAAATGCAATATGAAAATGCAATGAATTTTTTTTTTAAATGTTTTAGTTATTTAATGTGTACATACAAGGCTATAAATCAAAAGTTCTAATGATCTAAGCAAGAGGCTATTGAAAACATGTCATTTCCTCTGAAGAAGTGAAGTACACCGTTTAAAACCCCCTGCCTACCAATGATATCGGATATCAAAGGAGCAACCGGAAGGTTCGTCCACTTCTCTGCTTGGAATCACCCAATGGCAGGAGTACTATTGACATCCAATCAATAGTCCTACTTAGATAATTAAAACAAATAATTCGTAGCTATTCTAATATGCGACTAGGTATGCAAATTTTTTTTTTTTTTTTTTAATGCAAGCAACAATCAATAATGCAATGCAAAGAAAAATGTAATTAAAAATAATCTGTTCTTTTCAAGATTACTTAGTTTTTGTTCATTTTAAAGTAATGATCCGAAAAATAAACAAAATATGGCGAGAAAAACCAAAAACGTAAAAGTACAGACACTTACTTGGAAGCCTACGCTTTTCAGTAAGCCGACTTCAAACGCCCACGGGGAGTGCACTGCAGTCGGAACGCACCTCCGTGTTTCGTATTGGACTTCCGGACGCCCCTCTGCGTCTGCTGCATTTTACTGTAAACTCGAAACCCTAGTTCATTGGAGCAATGAATTTTGCGATTTCTGGAACCTGCAAAATAAAACAAAAAATAGGAACAGATTAGTAAAGCAAGTATTAAAAATATGAAACCCTAGGGGGTCCCACCATGATCGCCATTTGTAGATTAAAAATACATGCCAAACAAAAATAAATAAAATCACAATGACAGAGTACAGAATAGTTGCACAAAACAAACGATTTCTATTAATCGATGGAGTTTAAAAACTCCTTTTTTGAATACAACTGGGCCTGTAACCCTTTTATTTATGATACACAGTTACAAGTTATGTTAGGGTTCTCCAAAACCCTAGCTGGCACAAATGGTGGTGCTTTCGAAGAATGTATCTTCAATCCCAACAGAGTGAGTGGGCTTTGTTGTATCCCTTGCTTGGACCACTCCGACTTAATCGAGTTGCCATCAATAAACCGGATCTGCTATCAAAAACCTGCACACATTAACACTATCAAGGAGTTAGAAATTAATAAGAGGGCTCCACTGTGTGAGCCCTCGAAAACACTCTAAAACCCTAGAAAATGAAGTAAAAGAATTCAATAACAGATCAATAAAAGAAAAGAAGTTACTTGCTTTAAACTAATTTATACCTGTTCTCTGTTAACACAGCTAGACCAAGCGACACCTGGAAGTAATGTGGCTGTCAAATCGGCTACGAAAGGCGCCCTGGTGCACTCACTGAACGCCCGCATGCTTCTGGATTAAGGTTTCAGACGTCGGTCTGAGTCTGTGGCTGTGGGTAAACGCCCGTGGGCACTTGGTAAACGCCCGTGGGCACTTGGTAAACGCCCGTGGGCACTTGGTAAATGCCCGTGGGCACTTGGTAAAGGGGTAAACGCCCGCGGGCACTTGCGACAAGAATGGGGGATTCTGCAGAATGCTGCAGAAGAGATGGCGGCGAAAGCAGCGACGAAGCGGTGATGGATGCGGCGAAAGGGTAGCGAAAGAGAGATAGAGGAGATAGCAGTAGAAGAATTAGAATTAGAGATAGCGCATAGGAGATAGAAGTAGCAAAAGACATAGGGTTTGAGCCATCAAGGTGACTCAATTTATAATCCACTCTTAGGGCACACTTTAGGGTTTTAACGACACTTTGAATGTGTGGCTAAGATTAAAGTGGATCTAAGGGTAGAGAATAAATTTAGGTTGTGAAATGGATTAAGATGGATGGACGGATGAGATTAAATGAAGGATGGACGGCTCGAGATTAAATCACTTAAACTATTATTTAAATATATATATTAAAATATTAATATATATATATAAATATTAATTTAAATAAATTTGGGGATAAAAAAATGGCAGGAAAGGTGAAATTGAGCCAAATAATGGCGGGAAAGTGTGGATTTGGGCCAAATAATGGCGGGAAGGTGGATGATCGACACGTGGCTGACAGGAAGGTATAGATGAATTGCAAGTGGCTGGATTTTGGTGTCTACAATACCTTCATGTTGTTGACATTTATCGGGTCTTGCAAAACCTTCACTGTTGGGATTCAATTTGAGAGGAAACTTCAATCTTCACCAGGCTCTCTTAGCATTTTACTTTTTAGAACATTTTCCCTTATACTCCCTTGATATTTCCATAAATTTTGATTATCAAAATCTTTCTCAACTTCTTGCTCTTAGATATCATAATGTATGCACTCAAGACTTTAGATTGTTTCCTTCACTTGGGACTTTCACAAAATCACAATTGCCTTTGATTGGAATTTTTGTTCCCTTTAGGAGTTTGCCTTAGTTTTTGTTTTCTAGAACACAATCCAATAGTGAGAAATCATTACAAGTATTACAATAAAGATTGGATATTATCCATGTATTGCTTAGAAATATTGAACCTGGGTCTTCTCCTTGAATGTTGAGGAATATAACCGTTGAGCTAATGTCATTTTATAGGGAAGTATTTGGGATTTCTCACAGATAAAGTCACTCGAAATGTAGTGATAAGTCTTGCCTTGTTTGTCAGTCTTAACATTTGTATCTTGATATTTTTCATTATAACCTTATACACCTTGTAATAGAAGTGATATAAGATATTTCTTACTTCTTGATAGGGTACATCTATACACTCCATAATGGTTACAGGTTGTCCTTCCCTACTTGGAGTAGGTGCACGATATTCGATTGGAAATTGTGGATATGAATTTTCATAGGCAATAGGTTTTGATAAACTTGGGATTTAGGATTTGGTAAGGCTTGTGGATTAGGTAAGTTTTGGGTTTTTTCAAATACCCATCGTTGCTCCTTATTTGATTATCGGAGTATTGTGTATCTTATCTTTGGATAATACAATTATTACTTATGGTGCCTATGGAAACCCCCAACCTTTGTGTCTCATTTTAATTTCTTTCATCCATTTATGCTTTCTATATAATATTTGAGTGGATGGATTGCTTATATTAATTTTTTAAATATCTTCCTTGGGTTTCATGTAAAATTGGATTGCTTTATCTGTTGATGAGTGATTCACTACTAAAGTGGAGCAAATCACTTATACCTTGGTGAGTACTTTAATATTTCTAAGACAATCACATTTTACTTAGCACATGCTTTTATTTTGTTGAGTTGATCATACATTAGGATCTAATTTTATAAAACTAGCTTCTAGGAGGCTTTGATTGGTTAATTTCATAGTTTGCAAGTTTTCAAAATATTGGAAGCCCAAGGTAGTATTTAAGTTATCATAGTAATATTCTATAAGGTTTAACATTAAAATAGAGAAATGATTTTAAGAATAAGACCATGGATTATATTTTACTCAATGGGATCTTCTTTTGGAATGGACATGATGGTGTGTTCCTATCTACCATAAATTCAATCTTTGATATTTAGATATCGTTTCACCTTTGTACCAATTGAAAAAATCCAATATTTTTTTGAACAGATAAAGACCTACCCTCCTCTTTTCTTTTGTCTATTAACACTCTTTTTTGTTTATTGTTCTTTTATTTTACTTCTTTACTCTTTCCAATATTGTATGTGGTGAATTCTATGCTTTAGTTCATTTATAAAAAGTATTATAAAATCTATCATGATATTATTATGGGTATAGAGTGGCCATGTTTAGTAGGGGCCATTGGTCATGGTATTCATTAAGATGTAGATCCACCCATTTTAGTGTATATCCATTAGTGGAAGAAGAAGGTTTGGTCATTAGAAATGTGGATCTAACAATGCAAATTGTGGATGTGACTTGGTAAGTAAAATAATTATTCTAAGCTAAGGGTTTGAAAGGGATAGTTTGAAACCTGTGGTGGATTTCCCTTTCCTTCTCCTTAGCTTATGGATATTTATTTCAATCCTTGGAAACCATATGGTTTTATTTTGGTGGTTAACAATATCCTTGTGTGAGTAGTTAACAACAAGAACCAATGGGAAGAACTCAAGCATAAGAAAGGAAAATCCAATTTAGTAGCAAAAGTTTTGAGTCAACCTTGAATTATAAGACTCACCACCATTATTGATTCCTGTGGGCATGATACTTCCAGTTGGTCCACCTTGTATGAAGTGGATTTTACTTTTATAAATACATACTAAGTTCTTTGTGTAGGTAAGAATATATATTTTTTATTTGCAAGATAACCTCCTCTCCCAAATGGGAGATACTTGTGTACTAGATAGTGAGCACTCAAAGATGATTTAGGAAGCACACTTCAACAAAATTATAGGTAAATTTGGGATGAAAAATATGTTGACAGTGCTTCAAAAGTACTTCTATTGGCCAAACATGAGGAACAATGTCAAGAAGACTCTCTTGAGTATTGGTTGGAGTCTGGTTCATAGGCTTTGTATGTTGGGTTGCTTAATCCTAATTAAAATATATCATACAATATAATAAAATACCAAAAAAAATTATTTATTTTTAAAAATAAGAACTATAAAGTTCGAGGTTTTCTCAATTATATGTGGTTTGACAATTGTCAATAAGATGATATAATTCTTACTTGAAAGGGAAAAGAGAAAATACAAAATACCAACTAAATTTCTAGTAGAGAAATGTAATGCAATGGTATAAGCTAAGTTACTTTAGTTGTTTTGTGCATTGATAATACTCATTTTCTCATGTTACCCTAAAAACACTAATGGAAATGTGCATCAGTATAATGTTGAATAGATTGGTCTTTACCTTGACACAATTATTGCCATCATATGCAATAATTTCATGGAGGTCATCAAGGAAGAGTATTATGAATTATCCTATGAGAACCTATAAAGACCATTCCAAGGCAAGACCAACAAAGGTGTTAAGAAATATTTTTAAAAGTAATGTTTCATTATAGGTAATGTCACTACAAGTAGTTCTAAAAAACCTAATGTGGTTAATGTGACCCTCTTTACCCTTGTACATTTAAAAGTAAGGAGTTTTAAAGTTTGAAGGAATTGAATAACTTGTTACAAAGGGATCTAAGGGCTAGTTACACAAGTCATAGTGACAGTACTTTTGACCAAAGGATGGCCCTTGGATAATTGTCATTTGTTGCTTTAATTGCTCTACTTGGATACTTAGAGCTAGATAAAGTTTAAGATGAAGAAGTGGCCAAAAAGAGGGGATGTTAATGCTACTCTCTTTAATGCTCAAGGCGAGGATGATCATGATGTTGAAATTTCATAGGATCATCTAGCTATTCATTCAACATACTGGACATACACTTCCTTTGTTGAATGGATTGTGTTTTTAGGGTGACTCAACATATTACCAACCACCATCTCTTTTTTGGATGGATTATTAGGCTACAATCAAATAAGCATTGTCAAGGAAGATAGGTTGAAGATAAATTGTATCACGGAGAATGAGGTATATGCATATAAGTGGATGCCTTTTAGTTTATAAAATGCATCTTTATAATTTGGCCTTGTTAGGCCACATATGGTAATGATGAAGTGCCTATAGGTGCTCTTGATGTAGCCTATGGTAAAGTGCTACTTACTTTTGGGTGTTGAGCATTTTGTTGCTGTTGTTGCTGAAGCAACTTGTCGAGGTACTCCCTAACCTTATTAATTTCTAACCCAAGGGATGTGGGATGATTGGATGAAGATGGAGGGCAGGCTGCCATGGTAGTCACAGGAGACTGCATAGCGGGGGCAATGAAGGTGGCTGAAGTAGGCGGTACACGGGAAGAAACAGATGGTCGTGCCCCAGGTAGGGTGAAACCATAAATGGTTTGGGAAGAAGAGGGTTGAAATTGGTCATGGTTAGAGGAGGTGCCACCAGCCTCATAGAGAGAATTGGTGTACACCCGAGTAAATGGAGGAGAAAGTGGTCGAGAAGACACTACATTTGTCTCCAAAGGAGGACAATTGAGCATCTGGGAAGATGTTGGAGATGAAGCCGGCTGAGCAGATACAACATTAGCCTCAAAAAAGGGTTAGTGTAGACCTGAGTGAAACCAGCGGGTATGGTTGATGCAATATCCTGCTGAGAAACAGAATCTTGCATAGGGAAATATTGGATTGGCTCAAGGATATAACCAGTGCCATCTCTTAAGTGAGTTTGCACTTTGGCCATATCAATGTGGGTAATATGACAGGAATTGTCTTCCTCCATGGGCATGGCCATGTGATAGACGGTAGAAGAGCGTGAAAGACCTACAGGCGAACCTGCCTGAAATTCACTAGGATAAGTGGTCATGTTGGTGGTGGGGATGTTTTGTGAATTACCCATTTGATTATTTAGATTTAACATTTTAGATTGATTCCTTGTTAAGACCATAGAGCAATAAATCTAAACAAATTTAGAAAAGAAAAATGCAAAACTGGAATGATAAATTTACACTAAAGAAATTATCAGAAAACAGTCACAACCTAGGTTTCAACCAATGTGTCTTACCTGCGGTTAATTACTTATTTTCTGATCTTAATCTGTAGTAAATTTTAAGTGTCCGGTTTATGAGTTTTGCATGTGATTTAATATTGAATTATTCACAAAAAAAGGTAAAAACTATGGCTAGGAAAGGACAACGCGATTCTTACTGGTGATGAAATCCAGCAAGTTTGCTCGGGGGTGCCCTATGGTGTCTAAGGCGAAGTTTAATGGATGGAGATGAATTCCACTGTCACTAAACTTCAAGCAATACCTGGTGATGAAATCCAGATATCATTGTTTTAAATGCAATATGAAAATGCAATGAATTTTTTTTTTTTTAAATGTTTTAGTTATCTAATGTGTACATACAAGGCTATAAATCAAAAGTTCTAATGATCTAAGCAAGAGGCTACTGAAAACATGTCATTTCCTCTGAAGAAGTGGAGTACACCATTTAAAACCCCTTGCCTACCAATGATATCAGATATCAAAGGAGCAACCGGAAGGTTCGTCCACTTCTCTGCTTGGAATCACCCAATGGCAGGAGTACTATTGACATCCAATCAATAGTCCTACTTAGATAATTAAAACAAATAATTCATAGCTATTCTAATATGCAGCTAGGTATGCAAATTTTTTTTTTTTTTAAAGCAAGCAACAATCAATAATGCAATGCAAAGAAAAATGTAATTAAAAATAACTGTTTTTTTCCAGATTACTTAGTTTTTGTTCATTTTAAAGTAATGATCCGAAAAAGAAACAAAATATGGCGAGAAAAACCAAAAACGTAAAAAGTACGACACTTACTTGGAAGCCTACGCTTTTACGTAAAGCGACTTCAAACGCCCACGGGAGTCTGCACAGGCTGAAACGCACCTCTGCGTTTCGTATTGGACTTCCAGACGCCCCTCTGCGTCTGTTGCATTTTCTGCAAACTTAGAAACCCTAGTTCGCTAGAACAACGAATTTTCGTGATTTTTGGAATCTGCAAAATAAAACAGAAAACAAAAATAGATTAATAAAGCAAGTATTAAAAACATGAAACCCTAGGGGGTCCCACCATGATCGCCATTTGTAGATTAAAAATACAACGCCAAAAAAAAGATAAAACCACAATAATGGAATACAGGAAAGTTGCACAAAACAAATGATTATTATTAATCAGTGGAGTTTAAAAACTCCTTTTGAGTACAACAGGGCCTGTAACCCTTTATTCGTGATACACAATTACAAGTTATGCTAGGGTTCTCCGAAACCCTAGCTAGCACAAATGGTGGTGCTTCCGAAGAATGTATCTTCAATCCCAACAGAGTGAGTGGGCTTTGTTGTATCCCTTGCTTGGACCACTCCAGCTTAATTAGTTGCCATCAATAAACTGGATCTGCTGTCAAAAACCTGCACACATTAACACTATCAAGGAGTTAGAAATTAATAAGAGGGCTCCACTGTGTGAGCCTTCAGAAACAATCTAAAACCCTAGAAAAATAGAATTCAGGAATTCAACAACAGATCAATAAAAGAAAAGAAGTTACTTGCTTTAAACTAATTTATACCTATTCTCTGTTAACGCAGCTAGACCAGGCGACACCTGGAAGTAATGTGGCTGTCAAATCAGCTGCGGAAGGTGCCCTGGTGCACTCGTTGAACGCCCGCGTGCTTCTGGATTAAGGTTTCAGACGCCGGTCTGAGTCTGTGGCTGTGGGTAAACGCCCGCGGGCACTTGCCACAAGAATGGGGGATTCTACAGAATGCTGCAGAAGAGATGGCGGCAAAAGCAACGACGGAAGCGATGATGGATGTGGCGATGGATGCGACAAAAAGGTAGCAGAAGAGAGATAGAGGGGATCGAGAAAGGAGATAGAAGAAGCTAAGAAGATAGAAAAGATCCAGGGATAGAAGTAGCAAAAGACATAGGGTTTGAGCCATCAAGGTGACTCAATTTATAATCTACTCTTAGGGCACACTTTAGGGTTTTAACGACACTTTGAACGTGTGGCTAAGATTAAAGTGGATCTAAGGGTAGAGAATAAATCTAGGTTGTGAAATGGATTACGATGGATGGACATATGAGATTAAATGAAGGACGGATGGCTCAGATTAAATCACTTAAACTATTATTTAAATATATATATTAAAATATTAAAATATATATATATATATATATATATATATATATATATATATATATATATATTAATTTAAATAAATTTGGGGATGAAAAATGGCGGGAAAGGTGAAATTGGGCCAAATAATGGCGGGAAAGTGTGGATTTGGGCCAAATAATGGTAGGAAGGTGGATGACCGACACGTGGCTGACAGGAAGGTATAGATGACTTGCAAGTGGCTGGATTTTGGTGTCTACAGGTCATACCCTTAAAATTTGGTATGCCCCTAGTCCCTTTAGATCTTGATGTGCTCTTGTATGTAGGTTGGAACTTCCTATTTTTGGCCTTTGTCAGGTCTTGCAAAACCTTTGATGTCGAGAGTCATTTTTGGAGGAAAATTAAATATTCACCAGACTCTCTTAGTGTTCTACTTTTCAAAACTTTTCTCCCTTCTACTCTAATATTTCTAAATCTTTCAATTATCAAAACCTTTTTCAACTTCTTCTTCGTAGATATCATCATAGATGAGCTTGAGACTTTGGCCAATTTCCTTCACTTCAAGCTTCTGCAAAATTGTGACTGCCTTTGATTAGAACTCTTGTTCCCTTCAGAAGTTTGCCTTAGTTTTTGTTGTGGAACACAATCCAACAGTGATAAATAACTATAGTTTTTGTGGCTCACAAGGGCCTTCTAGTTTGCTTGAAGGAAAAACCAAAATTATTGTCTTCATATTTGGGCGTAGAGTCAAAATTTTATAAGTCTTGCAAAAGAAAACATAAATAAAAGAAAACATGAAAAAAAATCATAGGGTTGGAAACCTTTTCAACACCTTCCTGACTTCTTCCCATTCCTCCTCTAATGGGAATCAAACTATCTTGAAGTGGATGTACATTATCTCTAGTTTAATCTTACCATTTATGGGGAGACTTCCTACACTCTTTGCAATCAGATGTGCTTGATCCCTTAGCTCAAGCACAGGTTTAATTGAATCTATGATGTTCTTTGGTTTTAGGGATTTTAACCCCTTTTTTGAAGGTATATTAATTTCCTTACAACTTCTTAGAAGTTGCACATATTCATGCTTCTACATTATTTCATCCTTCTCATCCCAAGGGGAAGGAAGTTAATTTTGAAAGAATATATCAATTTTACCTTTGAACCATGTAATAATGTTGTTCAATGCAAAAAATTAAGTCTCACACATATATGAAATTTGATCTTTGTGAATGAAGGCCATTAGTTTTTTGTATTGTTGCATCTCTACCATAAATTCCCATGGTTTCCAATTCAGAGTCTATAATTAAAACTAATCTCTCTTGATACATTCAAGTCTTTGCTAATTCTATAGATATTTCAACCATGTTGGATTCAATATTTATTTTTACTTGTGCTCCCATATTGGCGACTATCTTAACAAACTTGAATATCTGGAAAAGCAAGTTGGCCATGTCGATGATCTAATCCCAATAGGTATCATTGATTCTTTTGATTAGGTTTTCAATCTTCTATCAATGTCCTACTTTATTCCTTCATTTAATATTTTCCATCTTCTAAATATCCTGTATTTCTTGATAGAATCTAATATCTTGTTCAATCATTTATCTTGAGAGCCTCTCAATCTATTCTTCTTTTTTCTTTATAAGAGTATCTATGGGTTGACTTCTTCGGTGCTCAATTAGTTTATCCACTTGTTTTTGGAGTGCCTTTGTTTTTGCTTGGAAGTCATTCAAATTCATTTTTTCCATATCAAACTCCCTTTCCATTTCATTTAATTTTAGCTTTAGAGTATCACAATTGTATGCATTTATTTTCTCTCCTTCCCACCTGAATTGCATCTTATCTCTAGTTTACATACTTGTCAGATCAAGTTCTTTTATCACCACATGCCAATCCTACTCTATCATCTCATCTTCAGGCTTTGCTACCAGTGGATATTTTCTTGAGACTAATAAAGTTTATCTTGAGGAGCAAGTTGGAAATCTATTTGGGTTATGGCTTGAAATTTTGCAAGCAATGCATGTTTTTGCTAGTTAATTTGTTTTGTTTGCTATTGCATTTCCTATAGCCCCTGAGGTTGTATGCGATAAAGCTGATATTTAATGAATAGGGAATTTTATGGAAGGAAGGATGTTCCATATAAAGGTTATGGGGTTGTATCCAACTAAAAAATTGATATGGAAGGCAAACTCATATATTTGGGACCTCCTTAGGCAAATTTACCACTTCTTACGTTACTAGATGTTCCTCAAGTGGGGTTGAAAAAGTTATTGAAGAGTTCATTTCCTTCCTCTTTCCTTGTTTTTACTAGGCTGGTTGTTTGGTATGAGATGGTTATTAACATTGTCACAACATCTACCTCCATTTTTACTCCTCCTCCTTTACCCGATTATTTAGTTTAGCTATTTGTCTTCGGGTTTGGGGTAACTCTTTTGAGGTAAGACTTCATGTCTCTCTTCTTATTCTGGTGACTCTGAATAAATTATAATTTTTGTTTTCTTGGTAGGATTTCACTTTTTTTTTTAAATTATTTCTTCTTCCTTATATATTTATTTAGATAATCTGGTGAAGACATTGTAGCCTTATTTTGTTATGCTACAAAAATATTTGTTGCTTCATATTTATAGTTCTTGACTAAGATTTCTTTTGGATGCTCTTGATCATAACACATGCTAAATGTTCCATTCTTATTTGGATTAAAACTTCCAAAAGGTACCTCAATCTAATCAATATCCTAACATAACCTATACCATGCTCTGATTTTGTTATCTTTCCACTTTAGTTTTCTTACAACTTTTCGCATGGAGATGCTTATTGGAAGCATAGGTTCAAATTCTTTCACATTTTTATAAAAACTTTCATATAATTTCTTTTGGGGCTCTCACGATAAGAAAAGCTCCTTTTTGAGTGGTAGGAGAACTCTTCCCTATATGCTTCTAAAATTTTCAAGGTCAGGCCTGAGCTCATATTCAAATTTCTTGGAAATGTAAGCACCTTTTAGCCATGCAACAAAATTGTTTGTTAGGATTATAACTCTAGGTATCCTCCAAAATTTCTAACCCTAACTACTTCAAATTTATTTCTAGTTTCTCAACTACTCTTCTCTTGTCTTGAGTTATAGTCCCTAATTGGTATTGGGTTTTGTAAAATGCTACTTTACTTTACCCACTTGCATATGTTGAATATATCAGATTTGCATGTTTTAAAATTTTAATACATGCCACACTATTAGTTGCATGTCTTGGCAATATAAATATTGGATTACTAAAACCAAATATGTGAATGATGGTTCCTTCCTCCAAGAAATACCAATCCCCTTTTATTTTTTACCTTCAATATATCCATGGTCTCCCTTGATATTCATCTAGTCTTTTCTCCTTTATTGTGGCTATTGCTAAGACTAGAAATTCATTTGAAAAATCATAATAGGGAGAGCTTTGATATAGAAATTTTGTCTAGCAAGACACAGGGGTTTATTTTCCTTCTTCATCATCCCTTACTAAATTTAAATTCTCAAGATTTCAACTATTTTGATATAAAATAAGATGTAGCAAGAATGAGCAGTACCTGAATTCTTTATTTGCCCCAAAATTGATTAGCTCCTTGTGTATTTGTTGAGCTATAAAATCACTAAAATCAAGGGCCATCGACTTTATTTTTTGTATTATTCCTTAATATATGAATGATGTCCAACTCATCTTCTATTATAACTAAATTATTGGTGGCTTCAAAGATGAAAGTTGCCATACTTAGAGCATATCTGGCTTCTTGTGCGAACATTTCTCTTTTTAAGGGAAAATTTGGCATGGTTTCTATTGCTTTGTTGAAATCCTAATTCAAAAAACTCAACTTATCCTTAATCTTAAAGTAATAAAGACTTGTGATTTCTAGATTCATCTTTAAACACTTTTGTAATTGCAACATTCATTAAATGAATTCCTTGGCTATGATTACCTAAAAGACACCATCTTGAGGTACAAAAACCATCTTCAAGTGAGGTTTGTAGAATCCTGCACATGCTTACACCAACTTATAACAAGGGTGTACTTTTGGGAGTAGGTATTAGGCAAGGCAACTAGTCCATACCTCTACTACGAAGGATTATTTCATATATTTTAGGTATATTTGGTAGGCCTTGTATCTAAGTGCCTTTCCATACCTTGATGACCTAGAGTTCGTAACTTTATTAGCTTCATCCTCTATATGCTTCAAGGGTTCAGTATTTGTGACTTGGGTCTGCTTCACCTATTTTTACAACAAGATTTGATGGTATAACAATAGTCTTACTATTCCTCCTAGATTCCATAGCTACCATTAGCTTTCTCATGAGGATATTATGAAAACCTTGTTGGTACTTTGTTGTTTGATTATTTTTAAGGGCTTCTAATGCGATATGAAGAAGTTTTGCAAATGAATAGATGCCTTTAGTGAAAATTACTTCTTTTATTTATTTATTATTAATACATCCCCCTTTGGAATGGATCCCTTCGGTCCTTTCTTGATTGATAAAAACACTTGGCTTGTGTGCCTTGATTTGTGATTGGCCGAGTATTGAAAATATTTTCTCTAATAGTGTCCATTTGTCAATATCTTTTGGATTTTGTCTATTTGTGCATTATATAACATGTTAGGGATGCCTTAATTATCATGATAACTTTAGATGTAATGATAATGCCTTAACTATTGTTGTTTAACACTTTTTTGATATCCAATGAACATATGCAGGGATATTTATTATATATGGACTCAAAGTGGGTTTTATGTTCAAACCATGTGTTGAGTGGTATTTTCACTCGATTGTGAAAACACACTCTCCGATAGGATTTGGGTTCTAAATCCTTTCTTGCAAAGAAATTTAATAAACAATTTCTCCAAGGTTCTGCTATGTTAGCATTTTACATCTGTGTATTAATAATCTCAAATAAAGATATTCAATAAAAATGCTTGGGACACCTCAGTGGTTGCAAGTAACTGAAAACAAGGGGCAATGTTGGTTTATTTTACTGTGAAACTATAAATGATTGTTCTTTGAACCCGAATAAAGCAAATGTGATTTGGTCCCTATATGACCATGCTGTAACTTCAAAGTGGAAATTGATAAAATGCCATAAAATAGAACTCCTTCAATGAAATTGGAATTTTCATGAAGGGAATGTCATCATCGGCTCATGAATGAAAAATAAAACTAAAAATGAAATTCTGGCCTTGAAATGGAAATTTTCTATTTTCAGATTTTGAAATTTTTAGTTTTTTATTTTTTTATTTTAATGCCTGTAAATGAAAATAAAGTGCAGAAAAAAAATGAAAATAAAATGCAAAAGAAAAATGAAATGTGCATTCAGTATGATGCTATCCTATTTTGACAAAACCGAAGCTAATGAGGTTTTCTGCATACAACCTAACCTATTGAACCTGCAAACTCGCACAATCCAGGTAAGTTAGGTGTTGGTTTCTGGGGTTTTAAGCTGTAATTTTCAGATTTAGACATTCGCATGAAGCAACCAAGAGAACTTGCATTAAACTTCACCTATAAGCCTAAAAATCCGAAAAGGGGAAAGATAAACATTCAATCCTGCATGCAGAAAATAACTCCTTTCTTGCCAATGAGGTGCAACTTTCTGAATTTTCCGTATTAAAAATTGGTCATTATACAACAACAGAATCTATGGTTTCCCAAACCCGAGTCTATGGAAGAAAATAGCCTCGAAGCGGGTCCGGAATGACCCTCTAGCCTTCAGACCTTGCAACTCTGCTTACAACAATTTCCTACCCGAGTCCAATGTAAAGGAAATATCCGGACAAAGTGGAAGAAAAGCACCACAAAAGCGAGGCCCAAAATGGCTTATTGCCTTTGGCTCTGCAACTCTGCCCGTAGTGGTTTTCTGACCCTTGTACCAATCTGTGCTTCGCTTTTATACTTTCTGGCAATGCTCTCTACTTCGCTCTGTGACGCTTCGTTTCATTTCCTAGATTGCATCGCTTCGTCTTCCATGCCTCTTCATTGTCTTTGACTTTCTATTCTTCATCAAAACGTTTAATATTTTTTGTGAACTGTAATTCCTCTGTAACCCTTACACCTTTATGCCATGTGTTCCATGCTTTTCTGCATGTTTCGTAACTTCCGCCCTGTAAATTGCGACCAAAAATAACATGTCACGATATCGCGACATTTTTCTGTCAGCAGCCTTGTTTTTCATCATGCATCGCAAAAATGATACATGTCGCGATATCGCGACATTTTTTTGCTTCGGACCGCATGGATGCAACTTGTCGTGAATCGTGACGTTTTTCTCCTTCGCTGTGTTTTGTTGCACTCAGCCACGAAAACGTGACATGTCGCAAAATCGTGACACTTTTTCATTCTGTACCATCTTGCTGCTTTCTGTCACGAAATCACGATGCTTTTCTCTTTCTGGCTGTCTCATTGCTTTTTGTCGTGAAATCATGACGCTTTTCTCTTTCGTACCCCTTTGCTGCTTCCTGTCACGAAATCATGACGCTTTCTCTTTCCGTACCACTTGGCTGCTTTCTGTCGTGAAATCATGACGCTTTTCATCTTCGTACCCCTTGGCTGCTTCCTGTCATGAAATCGTGACATCTTTTCATTTGGCATGTCTTGCTGCTTCAGGTCGCAAAAACGCGACATGTCGCGATATCGCGACAACTTTTCATTTTTGGCCGCGATCGAGCAACATGTTGCGATATCGTGACAACTTTTCATTTTCGGCCGTGACGGAGCAACATGTCGCGATATCGCTACAAATTTTCATTTTTGGTCACGACGGAGCAACGTGTCGCGATATCGCGATAACTTTTCATTTTCGGCCGCGATGGAGCAACACATCGCGAAATCGTGACAACTTTCATTTTTGAGCAGCGACAGCGCAACATGTCGCAAAATCATGACAACTTTCATTTTTGAGCAGCGACAGCGCAACACGTCACAAAATCGTGACAAATTTCATTTTTGGGCAGCGACAGCACAACACGTCATGAAATCGCGACAACTTTCATTTCTGAGCAGCGACAGCGCAACACGTCGCGAAATCGCGACAACTTTCATTTCTGAGCAGCGACAGAGCAACATGTCACGAAATCGCGACAACTTTCATTTTTGGCTGCGATAGAGCAACACGTCGCAAAATTGCGACAACTTTCCATTTCTGGCCGCGATGGAGCGACATGTCGCGATATCGCGACACTTCTTTTTCTTACTGTATTTTGCTCTTCCTTTGATTTTTTTTAGCATCTGGGCCACTGCAGTTTTCTTTGAAAGCATGCAAAAAATGTGGGTCCCCAATTTTGGGGTGTGTTGTGGATCAGCCACAACACCATGCTAGTAATTTGGTGTATTCAAGAAGTACCAGGATCCCATACTTATTCTTTGTTCCATTGGATCATTTGGGGTAAGTAAATATTCCTTTTATCTAGCTCAATTTGATTTTATGGTGGAAAGCTAGTCAATATAGGACCCATATATCTATGAATACCTTATATGACTTGAGCTAGGTTGCCTTTAAGGAATTCTCATGTTGAATCTACCATATATTTCCCTATTCAGATAAAGTACTCTTGCCCCTGTAGTCATGCACCTAGGTGTGTGGTCCTTGTAATGAGAAAAATAATCACTTATTGTTGTATTAGGAATTGCCAAGAACTTTGGATTGCCATATAATTTTTTATTGACTATCAGTCATAGGTCTCCTGAACTTCTCATCCAAATGTTCAATCTTGGATCCACTACCATTTTATCTGAGCTAAGATTCTTTCTTGGCCTTTCCTTAGTTGTTGAGGGATTACTAAATGTATTAGATAAACTAAGGTCTAAATTACTCATTTGAGTGTAAGCCCCCTCTATTTTCTCACTTACACTGCTCTGGTTGATATCTATGGGGCTCATTCTTGAAATATTACCTTCTGTTAGGTCTAAAGAGGTTTGATTTTTATTATATGCACCTTCGTAAAGATAATTTGCAGTTTGTAAATTATCATAGTGGTTCGAATATTGGGTGGTGTTTTGATTAGTTACATTTTCAATTTTATCTATGGTCATAGTGGCAAGTTGGTCCCAATCTACGACTAAATATGGAGGAAGTCATTCGTATTTTTGGTGGGTTTCCTCTCTAGAAGAGGCTGCTAATTGTCTCAGTGCTACATTTTACTCTATGATATTGTGAACATGGTATATGAATACCATCTCTTATAAGTGCTCAAGTGGGGTGACTGAACCTTCATTGGTATACTCTAGTAAAATTTTTGGCATTGATTTTTGGATTTTCCCTCATATAACTAGTGGCCTTGGGGGAATAATGGACTTGTATTATCCTAACTCAGGTAATATGACTGGAGAGGTGACCATGCTTGGTATTTTTATGGAGCAGAGATAACAACAAAAGATTCAACAATAAATTTTTTTTCACATAACTCTGGATCCTTGGTTGAAAGTGGAGTTGCTAGGTGAATGCAACTTTTGCTATTGAAAGCCAATAAACCGAGGCCTTCATTGGGATTTCAATTTAATATCCTTCTCAGTGGATTCTTCTAAATTTTCATTCTTGAGTGGAGCCACCAGGTGTTTTAGGAGTGCTTCAACATGTGGAATAGATAAATACCCTTACTAAGTCTAAGCCTAATTTTTTATTGCGATTATAGGACCAATGATGTATCATTGGGATCCCAATAGGCATGCCATTAAAATATTATTATGTTTGATTGTATTGGTTGCCAAATGTGGTGTGGACTAGGAGGATATGGTAAATTATACCTCATGTAGAGTGACACAGAAGGGCCAGTCCCAAGAGCATATGGTTCAACTCATTTAGGGGCCTCTAGGATTTGACAAAGGTTGGCTTCTTTATAGGATGAGATATTTGATGCAATTTTCCTAATCTAACAAATTAGGGGAAAAATGGTAAGAGAGAAAAATAAAATTAGCGAAAGTGACATTGCATCAAAGATCAAATAATATGTCCCCACACAATAGCTCTAGACATGATATGCTAGTGTGAACACTTCCTCTCCTCAACATAGGCAAAATTAGAAATATCAAGATGCAAATATACACATAAAATATATGGGTCAAGGCATGAGATCCATAGATGAACTCAAATTAGATGTGTAGACCACCAATATTTATACATGTGCAATCAAAATATATTAAAAAAGGTTATGCCAGAAGTGGGTATTTGGTTACCCATAAGACCGCCCAAAAGTATGCATACTACTATAGAGAGAGAAATGAAGGGAAAGCTTTATAAGTTTGTCGATCCTTTACAAAATTAAGCTAGCTATTATATATAAATTACAATAAGGAGAATTTCCATCCAAAATTTTTAAGTTATTCTAACAATTTCAGCTACCTTTTTTAAGGATTCTAAAAATTGTATGAGGCACCTTCTATCAAATTGTTGTTTTATTCAATATTAAAACCACCATTTGTACTGTTCCCATGAGATGAATTTGGTAGGTGGTCCTTATGTTTTATTAATGACATGTTAATTCATCTCACCTACCTTTATTGGGATCCTATGCATCATTATTCCCTCTTTATAATTTAGTCTGACTTATATTTTAAGTTGGTGGTCATTGCCTTAAAATTTGGTGCACCCCTAGTCCCTTTAGGTCTTGATGTGCACTTGTTTGCTAGTCATACCTGTAGATTAAAAATACATGCCAAACAAAAATAAATAAAATCACAATGATAGAGTACAGAATAGTTGCACAAAACAAACGATTTCTATTAATCGATGGAGTTTAAAAACTCCTTTTTTGAATACAACTGGGCCTGTAACCCTTTTATTTGTGATACACAGTTACAAGTTATGCTAGGGTTCTCCGAAACCCTAGCTGGCACAAATGGTGGCACTTTCGAAGAATGTATCTTCAATCCCAACAGAGTGAGTGGGCTTTGTTGTATCCCTTGCTTGGACCACTCCAGCTTAATCAATTGCCATCAATAAACCGGATCTGCTGTCAAAAACCTGCACACATTAACACTATCAAGGAGTTAGAAATTAATAAGAGGGCTCCACTATGTGAGCCCTCGAAAACAATCTAAAACCCTAGAAAATGAAGTACAAGAATTCAATAACAGATCAATAAAAGAAAAGAAGTTACTTGTTTTAAACTAATTTATACATGTTCTCTGTTAACGCAGCTAGACCAGGCGACACCTGGAAGTAATGTGGCTGTCAAATCGGCTGCAAAAGGGGCCCTGATGCACTCACTGAATGCCCGCGTGCTTCTGGATTAAGGTTTCAGGCGTCGGTATGAGTCTGTGGCTGTGGGTAAACGCCCATGGGCACTTGGTAAAGGGGTAAACGCCCGCGAGCACTTGTGACAAGAATGGAGGATTCTACAGAATGCTACAGAAGAGATGGCGACGAAAGCAGCGACGGAAGCGGCGATGGATGCGACTAAAGGGTAGCGGAGAGAGATAGAGGAGATAGCAATAGAAGAATTAGAATTAGAGATAGCGCATAGGAGATAGAAGTAGCAAAAGACATAGGGTTTGAGCCATCAAGGTGACTCAATTTATAATCCACTCTTAGGGCACACTTTAGGGTTTTAACGACACTTTGAACATGTGGCTAAGATTAAAGTGGATCTAAGGGTAGAGAACAAATTTAGGTTGTGAAATGGATTAAGATAGATGGACGGATGAGATTAAATGAAGGATGGATGGCTCAGATTAAATCACTTAAACTATTATTTAAATATATATATATTAAAATATTAAAATATATATATAAATATTAATTTAAATAAATTTGGGGATAAAAAATGGCGGGAAAGGTGAAATTGAGCCAAATAATTGCGGGAAAGTGTGGATTTGGGCCAAATAATGGTGGGAAGGTGGATGAACGACATGTGGCTGACAGGAAGGTATAGATGACTTGCAAGTGGCTGGATTTTGGTGTCTACAGATGCCCATTTTTGAGCTGCTTTGTGTGAAGACACAATGCAGCACAAAAACTTAGGACACCTAAAAAGCTGGATCAGACGCAACTCTCTCTCAAGACTAAAGCACAACTTTGAAGACCAAAGAATAAAATAATATTTAAAATTTATCAGCTTACCCCCTCAATTGGTGAGCGAGAATGGTTCTCACGATCCAATTGGAAGAAATTCAGAAAAAAATGAACCGTTTTTGCCCCAACGGTGAAAAATGGGTTTGTGTATGAACCATCTGTTTATGTCCCAACAGAAAAGGGGTTGGTTTACAAACCAGAAAATAATATGATTGAAGGTGATATGAGTGATGTGAAAGATGAACCGTTTTCTGCCCTAACGGTTAGAAAGGGATTTTTGCCAAATTTTAAATTCCATGATCATGTAAGATGAATTCTACTATTAGGAAAGTTAAAAATTGATAACGGATGCCCCAACTCCCGTGGGTGAATCCATACTATTGATGAAATTGCCTTGTTGGCGCCATTGATATGCAGAGATGCAATATGAAAGAGTCTAGAACTTCAGATATGCTCCTAGTGACTGTATGGATAATTCCTCGGGTCGGAACCAATCAACCTAGGTAGCCTTAATCTCTAGCAAGACTCAAAATAATGATGATATTGAAGATTGTCCACGTTTAAGGCCCCATGAACTAGGCCATCAATGACAACTGTTGAGCAAATTAATCTTGGTATGAGGTCACTTGAAAAGTAGAATACCCAAAATTGATTTTCAATTTTCAAACAGTGAAATAATTGATGATGATAAATGGTAAGTGTCCTTATGGTGGTTTAATCCTCTTACCGAATTGCATGGATGCAAATCGCTGCAATCGCCAAGGTGATAGAATATACCACTAGATACGAGGTTTACTTTAATTTAATTTGGCAAAAATATGCATGATGAAAGAAGAATGAATGAAATTGACGATAGATCAGAAGAATTGATGAATGTTGTTAATTTTGTGAAGGTTTTGAATGTTTTTAACCCAATTTGTAAATCAATGATGAATGATGCGCTTTTTGAGCAAAATGACAAAATTTGTTTCCAAAACTGTTGTAACCTTCACAAAATATTTTATTATGATAAGAAGAATGGATGGATGCAATTTGATGAAATTTGGAGGAGGTAAGCTTCAATTTTGTAAGTTTTGTTCTTTTATTCAATATTGACACCAAACGCCGGTATGCATTTGGAGGTGGCAGAAATGCCCGCCGGTGTTTGAATGCATCATGAAATGCCCCACTATGTCTGAATGCACCATGAAACGCCCCACTACATTTCAGGGCGCCAAAACCAGCTATTTAAATAGTTTCAGCGAGAATTTCGCTCATTTGTGCGTTCGAGCTTGAGAGAAGTGCGTCTGAGGGAGTGGAATGAAGTGAAGTGAAGTGAAAGGTTGTGTGGGAGATTGAAGCACGCGGGAGCTATGGCGGAGATGGGAGCAGATGTGCCAGTGCAGCCAGATGAGGTATTTGTTTATTTAAGCAAGTACTTTTATTTTTATTTTTTTTATTTTTTATTTTTGCAGTTTTTTTTTTTTTTTTTTGAAAAAAAGTTTGTAACCAATTTTTGTTTTGTTGTTTTGCAGCTTAGGGTGTTAGAGGCACGATACCTATTCTCCCCTATCATTCCGGGGATGAGGAGGTCATTGTCCCAGGAAGACTGGGAGATATTGGAGGCATTAGGGCTAGCGGAGGCAACCCGATTGGAGGTAGTTCGGGCGGATGAGGGGTACCTCTCGGCTTTGGCCGAGAGGTGGGATCCAGATCGGGGGACGTTCCAGCTCCCGACTGGAGAGATGACGGTGACGCTTGAGGATGTATACCGCATCCTCAAGGTGCCCATGGAGGGGGCGCGGGTGGAGGTTGGACGAGATAGGGCCACAGAGATGGCCAAGTTGTTTGGGGATGACTGGAGGGAGATCCGGACGAAGAGCAGGGGGGTTCCTTACTTGGCCATGTATACGGCCAAGGAGTTGGTAGCGGTGGAGGCTCTGATGATGTTTGTATTGGCCAACATTGTGGCCCCGAACAACACCGGGTGCAGGTTTCGATGGAACCTGATGGGTGTAGTGAGTGAGATGCTCACTAATAGGGTAGTGTATGCCTGGGCACCCGCTTTATTGGCGCAGGTGTACCGGGAGTTGTATGAGGTTCGAAGACAGGGTCAGAAGGGCCTAGGCTACAGTTTGGTTCTCTAGTACTGGGGCTAGGAGCACTTCAGAGTGGCCCGACCAGAGGGGTTGCCATGTGCTTACTGGGACATGAGCCAGGCTTATGGTAGATGGCTAGTGGCGAAGGAGAGACAGCCGAGCCGCCCCATGAGATCGGGGCAATGGTATAGGAGTTTATGGGCAGACTTGACAGATGCCCAAGTCATTTGGAGGCCCTGGCGGGAGGCGAGGTGGATCGATGATGGAGAGCATCTGAGACGGGTGCGACAGGCTATATGGGTAGTGGGTCGGGGCCACATTGAGGCGGAGTACATACAAAAGTCTTGAGTGCTCTGCCAGGTCGGATTGAGACAATATGTCCCCGATGAGCCAGTGCGCTACCGAAGGCATAGATCAGAGGGGGATTTGCCATGTGTCGAGCCATGGAGGGAGGCGATAGAGGATGATGAGGACATGGAGATCCTCGACGTGGATGACATCAGGGTAACAGCTGAGTGTGCAGCATGGATGGCCGCAGAGCCAAGGTGGGAGCCACCATTGGTGGCTGTTGGAGCTGGAGAGGACGAGGGAACTGTAGAGGTTCCCAAGCGCAGGGAGGGTCCCCGCATTCAATCTAACAGTCGAAGGTGAAAGGGGAAGATGGCACGACAGGCACCAGGGAGCGAAGATGACGAGGAGGATGATGGCGAGGGCCTAGGAGAGGCCACAGGAGAGACTAGGGAGGTACCCCCTAGCGGGCACGAGGATGATCTGGCGCAGTACGCAGCAGCAGATAGCAAAGTGCGATGCTATGCTAGCTGTTCGAGATGAGAGGGTAGCTCGGCTGGAGCAACAGGTTGTAGAGCGGGATGCCCTGATAGCTATTCAAGAGGATAGGATGGCCCAGATGTAGGCGGAATTGGATGGAGCGACTAGGGTGCCCCAGGATGACAGGGTGACGAGACTCCAGGCAGAGCTAGCGGAGCGAGAGCGATGACACGGGATAGACATATCTAGACTTAGGTCTAGGACTCATTATATTGAGGCTCTGGAGGACACATTGTTTAGGCATCACATTGTGTTTCCTGATCCTCCATCCTCCTCTTGTCTCTAGGCGTAGTGAGTCTAGGCACACCACTAGGTCTAGGGCTCCTACTAGGTCATAGGGATCCTCTTTTGATGGTTAGCTTAGTGCTTAGATGCACTCTTTATGAGCCTTGGTGCTCTATTGTATTTTTTAGCCTTTTGGCATTCACTGTACGTTTTGATCTTTATACATATATATACATGGCTTTTATTTTTAGTGTTTTACTTTCTTTTGTGTGAATGCCTATGTTTTTGTGATGCATGTTTTTATATGTTTTAATGTTTTTGATGCATATGTGATGGAATGGTATGCAAACTTATAGATGATTAATGCGAGACTAAGTAAATGAAATATGCACTAAGAAGCACTCATACTTTTAGATAGTTAGATTTAGCCAACTGTTGTCATAATTGTTTAATCAGGGGCACCGAACTTGGTAGCTTGTGAATGAATGACGTATGGAATGACATGAATATTGAAGAAGATATGGAGGTTGATATGGAAGAAAATATGGAGGAAGACCGTTTTACAAAGACTCAAACATTCTAGTGGTATCAAAAAAACTTACTAATACTGCCTAATTCAACTAGGACCAAATGTGTGTGCATGTGAGTTCATTAACCAAATCAGAAGCATGGTAGTGACTCTAGGCAATCAAAAACCTGTGTGTGTGCAAGTGTGTTGATTAACCTCATCTTGCACAAATTAGGTAACCCTATTATGGAGAAGACCCCAAATCTAGTTTGTCCGTATGAGCATTCAGAGGTCTCTCTTTGAGGAGAGACATGTCGCCACGCAATGAGTATACTCCACTGCCAGTCAAGCACCTATAGCCCCGGTGAAGGTTAACTCCATAGTCCATGTTGTTTTTGACCTTTGTAAGCTTTGGGGATGACTACCTATCCATCTGACTGGACAAGTAGTACGATCCTTACAACTTATTTGGGATCAGTGGTGTGTGAAAAATGTTCATTTCCTTAGAGCTTTGGGGAATCGGATTCTCAACCGAAGTATGATGAGAATTTTACCCTATCCTTACTATGTTTATATTTATATTTTGTAATTGCTTGTGATAGTGGTAAGAACCACTGTTTTATGGACTATTTTTGCATGATAGGACAAACGAGGATTACCCTTTTCACTTCAAGGCACAACCCAAGGATGGTGTTATCTCTCTTTGACACAAGATGTTTTTAAGATGTGAAAATGTGATAGGTTCAAGACTGCTTTTGAAATCATTTCCCAATACTCAAGATTTTATTTAGTGTAATTTGTGATATGGCCCTAGAGAACTTTAACATGCATTTCGAAGTTTGCTTAAAACACTAGAAATGGCTGAGTGACTGAAAACATTTTGGCAATGTAAATATGTGCAAATGGAAAATGGATGTACGAATGACAATTCGGTTTGATGGATTTTGTGAAGGTGTCCCTGATTAAGGCAACATGACTTTTGCTTGACCAAATTTTATACCCAAAAGATAGAATGGTCTCTAACATGATATGCAACTATGGCTGAAAATGAAATGTTATGGTTTTCAATGAGATGTATGCACATGAAATGCAATGTTTTTGAATGAGATGTATGCAACTAACAATGAAATGCAAATTATTTTTATTTTATTTGTTTTTTTTTTTTTTTTTACAAGCCATGTATATATGTACATATAAAATTCAAACTATGCGTAAAATGCCCTCAAGTGTATAATATTAAGTGGTTCGGGTTCTTCCTCTCCCTCTAAACTGGCAAGTCTATAAGTTCCATTACCCACTCTTTCGGTGACCATATATGGACCTAACCAATTAGCCGCGAATTTATCTCGAAGATGCGGCAATGCATTTGTGTTTTGTTGATTCTCTTTAAGGACAAGATCCCCTACTTGAAATTCTCTTAGATGAACTTTGGAATTGTAAGCACGTTTCAATCGGTCTTGATAAATTCGCAAATGCTCTAAAGCATTGATTCGTTTTTCATCTACGAGTGTGAGTTGATCAAGACGTGCTTGTCTAGCAGTATCATCATCGATAAATTCCTGCAAAGAAATTCGCAAGGAAGGGATCTCGATGAGGCGGAGCTAAGACTGGCGGAGACGTTAAGTACTGCTTGATGTCATCAAAGGCTTTCTGACACTCATCTGTCCATGAAAATTGTACCCCCTTTTGTAGTAGGTGGCAAAATGGCCTACATTTATCGGAAAGTTGTGCAATAAAGCGACGGATTGAATTAATCTTTCCTTGCAAACTACGCAACTCCTTCAAATTAGTTGGGGGACACATTTCCATAATGGCTTTGACCTTGTTTGGGTCCACCTCAATACCTCGTTTAGAGATAATAAAACCTAGGAGTTTGCTTGAGGTAACACCAAAGACACATTTCTTAGGCTTATCCGGATCATATGGATTATGGAGAGGGGTGAATAAGTCTTCGAAATTCATTGTCGACTTATGGAAGAAAGGATGGACGGAATGGAAGGGAAAACTGGTGAAGACCTCGGAAGACCTGAGATGCAAAACAACATAGTTTTTGAGTTTTTTTTTTTTTTTTGTAGTGGTGAAAACCACTATTTTAGTATATACATATAATACAGGTTTGGATTATGGCTTATGGATGTGGCGAAGGGGGTGGTTCACCTCGTTCTTGTGGAAGAAGCAATCGAAATATGGCCTCTTGGAGAGGGAATAATTGGAGATAAAACTCGTCTTGTTTAATGAGGGGAACAATGGGCACCGACTCTTCTTCAGATTCATCACCATTTGACATGACATCAAATTCTTCATAGACTTCATCTTCGGATTCGTCGAGGTAGAGGATTTCTTCTTCTGAATTAAGATTAATGCTTTGAAAAGCTCGTTCAAAAGAAGAAAGGGATGGAAGTGGTTGGTAGCCCAGACCAAAATGCTTAGTGGGTCTCTGATATGGCATATCGATGCATTCAGTTACCCCTTGCTCGTATCGACCTAGGCCAAATTGCTGCCAATTATGTCTGTGGAAATAGCGAGAGGGAAAACCCTCCATCCTTTCGATATTGGCAGGGACTGGATGCTTAGGTTCTAGTATGGTGGTAGGACTAGAAGATGACTCTATTCCCCCATATACAAAATTAATGGAATTTGGCATAGAAACCATGTTATAAATCGATCCAATGGATAAATGTTGGTCATGTGGACGACCAAAATCTTTAACTGTTTGCACATTGAATGGTGTGATGTGGACATCTTGAATGGCATACTCACCAATACTTGCATCAGTGAGATGGACCTTGACTTGGGAGGGAGATGGACTTGATGATGGAATAGAAGAATGTGGGATAGAAGAATTGGAAGGATTTGGTTGGGTTGATGCTTCACTAACTTGTGAAACATCAGTTGGTGATGGTTGGGAAGATGGAGGAATAATAGGTGATGTTGAAGAAGGTGTAGAAGAAGGGGGTAATGACGTGGAAAGAGATGATTGGTCATGGCCACATGTGCATGTGGTCACTGATGAAGAAGAAGGAATATTAGTTGATGAAGAAAGTGGTGAATGAGATGGAATAGCGAAAGAGGAAAATGGTTGCGATATGATGGGTGGCTCCTCAGGAATGGGAGCTTTAGAAGAAGATGGTATAGAAGAAATAGATGGGGTCAAGAAAATATGAGTGGATGGCAACACAATCTCATAAGTATTTGAGACATAGTTGCAATGTTTGAAGGGTTCAGTGTCAGCAGGTACACAATGAACCTGTCCCTCATATACATACTTCAGACATTGATGCAGTATAGAAGGGACAAATCTCATCTCCCTAAGCCAAGGCCATCAAAGCAATACATTGTATGCCATGGACCCTTCCAAGATGTGAAACAAGGTATGCAAAGTTTGGGCCCCTACCTCAATGGGCAAGATAACTGTGCCAACCGTGGAAGATAAAGCATCATTGAATGCTTTAAGAGTAAAAGTCGACTTTGTGATAAGGGATGGCGACAGCTTTAGATGACTCAACGCCGATGTTTTAATGATATTGATTGAGGAACCGGTGTCAATTAAGACTCTCTTGAATGGCTTGTTATCGATCTTGGCCATGATATGTAGTGGAGGATCTATACTTTTTGTTGACATAGGTTTGATTTCAAAATCATAGAAAGTGATGGAGGGCTCCATGCATGTTTGAATACTCTCCACAAAGTTGTTGAAGGCATTAGTATCTTGAGTTTGAAGCTTGATTGATTTTAAGATTTCCGTTAATGCCTCTCTATGCGGAGGAGATTTTTGAATGAGGTCATAGATCGATAACTTGGCAGAAGCCATTTTTAAACTAGTAGTTAACCGACTACTCAATGACATGATTGGTCGTTGGTGTTGAGTAGCATGATTTAGTGGTTGTTGAGAAGTACTAGCACATCGTTGAGTCACTATTACCTGAGGTGGACTGGGGGTTTGTACAGGTGGCTGTGGTTCAGCCTGATTTGGTTGGTTCGCCCTTTGACCCCGGGTTACTACGTTAATAGTACCCACAAAACCTTGGTATTGTTGTACATGGTTGACTTGATTAGGAGTTTCCTCTCGATGTGGAAGGGGTGTTTGAAATATACCAAGATTTTGATTTTGTTGGGCTAAGGGGCTATCCAATTTAATGGCTCCAATCTCAATAAGATCTTGGATCACATGTTTGAAATTTGTACAATTATTGATATCGTGCCCATTTTGCCTATGATAAGGACAAAATAGGTACTCTTTGTAATACTTCCCCCTTCTAGATGGGTCTAAAGGTTTAAACTCAGGTAAAGTTAACTGATTTGTGCTATATAACTTGTTGAATATGACCGCATATGGTTCATCTAAAGGTGTGAATTGTCGCTTGGGACGATTGTTTTGCCAAGGTCGAGTTTCCATGGTTGGCCCAGTATTGGGAGTCGGTTGAGTAGGGGCGGGTACCGCATGATAAGCAATTGGTTGCGGTTGACTTTGCATTACTTGTTGTTGTTGAGCCATTACGGGCTGGCTCGCCACCACTTGATTAACTTGGTTAACATTTGAGGTTGTACTAGCCTGTGTTTGTTTGTTTTGGCCATAATTATTATTTCGTTGTTGGCCCTTTTGTTGCCATTATTTTCTATGGGGTTTTAAAACACCCTCTTGGACTTTAATGTCTTCTATGATACTTTCTTGGGCCAAAGCCTCTTCAAAAGTCCTGTATTGTTGTAATTGGAGTAACCAAGAGATAGGTTTTAGACAACTCGGGTGAACATTTTGGTTAACTCCTCCATTGGCGGGGAGAATGGCCAGTTTATTAATGATAGCCCTCCAACGGTTTCCAAAGTCATAAACAGTCTCATCATCATGTTGCTTGAGCTTGTATAAGTCGGACAATGAAACTCTCTTTTGTACATTCAGGGAGAATCGTTCTAAAAATAGATTAATCAATTGCTCGTAAGCATAAATGCTATGGTGAGCTAAATGATTGTACCACTGTACAACATCTCCTCCTAATGTCTGAGGAAAAGTTCTGAGCATAAGAGCATCATTATTTTGGATTCTAAAGCAAGCATGCATGAATGAGCTCACATGTTCATGAGGATCCTCAGTTCCTCAAAATTTATCAAACTTCGGTAATGTGAAATCAATCGGATATGGTGGTGAAGGTACCGAAGGATGAATTGGTTGATTGATCAATGACCTTAGCGTAGGTTTCTGACTAGATGAGCCAGGCATGTTGAGCATAAGGTTGTCAATATGTTGTTGCATAGCATGGAGTCGTGGATCTTCATTAAAATTTTGACTTGTTTGATGATTATGAGGATGTAATAGAAGAGTGGAAAATTGATGAGATGGGATGAAATTACCTAAATTAGGCGGTGTGGAATGGACAGGTTGTTGGTATGGATGATACCAAAAAGAAGGTGATTGGGGTAGATGATGAACTAGACTAGGTTGGGAGAAAGGTGGGGTAGGAATGGACACCACCGAAGATTGGGGTACCCAAGTGGGGCCTGAGGTAAGAAAAGTTGGCTGGGTAGAAATTGGTTGGGGTGTAGGATTTACTACGATAGGTGGTTGAGCATTTTGTTGCTGTTGTTGTTGAAGCAACTTGTCGAGGTACTCCCTAACCTGATTAATCTCTAACCCAAGGGAGGTGGGATGATTGGATGGAGGTGGAGGGTAGGCTGCCATGGTAGTCACAGAAGACTGCATAGCAGGAGCGATGAAGTTGGCTGAAGTAGGCGATACCTGGGAAGGAACAGTAGATTGTGTCCCAGGTAGGGTGAAACCATAAATGGTTTGGGAAGAAGAGGGTTGAAATTGGTTATGGCGAGAAGAGTTTCCACCAACTTCATAAAGAGAATTGGTGTACACCCGGGTACATGGAGGAGAAGGTGGTCGGGAAGACACTACATTTGTCTCCAAAGGAGGACAATTGAGCATCTAGGAAGATGTTGGAGATGAAGCCGGCTGAACAGATACCACATTAGCCTCAAAAAAAGGGTTAGTGTAGACTCGAGTGAAACTAGCGGGTATGGTTGATGCAATATCCTGCTAAAAAATAGAATCTTGCATAGGGGAATCTTGGATTGGCTCAAGGATATAGCCAGTGCCATCTCTTAAGTGAGTTTGCACTTGGGCCATATCAATATGGACAATATTAGAGGAATTGTCTTCCTCCATGGGCATGGCCATGTGGTAGATGGTAGAAGGACGTGAAAGTCCTACAGGCAAACCTGCCTGAAATTCACTAGGATAAGTGGCCATGTTGGTGGTGGGGATGTTCTGTGAATTTCCCATTTGATTATTTAGATTTAACATTTTAGATTGATTCCTTGTTAAGACCATAGAGCAATAAATCTAAACAAATTCAGAAAAGAAGAATGCAAAACTAGAATGATAAATTTACACTACAAAAATTATCAGAAAACAATCACAACCTAGGTTTCAACCAATGTGTCTTACCTGCGGTTAATTAATTATTTTCTAATCTTAATCTGTAGTAAATTGTAAGTGTCCGGTTTATGAGTTTTGCATGTGATCTAATCTTGAATTACTCACAAAAAAGGTAAAAACTATGGCTAGGAAAGGACAACGAGATTCTTACTGGTGATGAAATCCAGCAAGTTTGCTCGGGGATGACCTATGGTGTCTAAGGCAAAATTTTAATGGATGGAGATGAATTCCACAGTCACTAAACTTCAAGCAATACCTGGTGATGAAATCCGGATATCACTGTTTTAAATGCAATATGAAAATGCAATGAATTTTTTTTTTTAAATGTTTTAGTTATTTAATGTGTACATACAAGGCTATAAATCAAAAGTTCTAATGATCTAAGCAAGAGGCTACTGAAAACATGTCATTTCCTCTAAAGAAGTGAAGTACACCGTTTAAAACCCCCTGCCTACCAATGATATCAGATATCAAAGGAGCAACTAGGAAGGTTTGTCCACTTCTCTCGCTCGGAATCACCCAATGGCGGGGAGTACTATTGACATCCAATCAATAGTCCTACTTAGATAATTAAAACAAATAATTCGTAGCTATTCTAATATGCGACTAGGTATGCAAATTTTTTTTTTTTTTTTTTAAAGCAAGCAACAATCAATAATGCAATGCAAATAAAAATGTAATTAAAAATAACTGTTCTTTTCCAGATTACTTAGTTTTTGTTCATTTTAAAGTAATGATCTGAAAAATAAACAAAATATGGCAGAAAAACCAAAAACGTAAAAAGTACAACACTTACTTGGAAGCCTACGCTTTTCTGTAAAATCGACTTCAAACGCCCACGGGAGTCTGCACAGGCTGAAACGCACCTCTGCGTTTCGTATTGGACTTCCAGACGCCCCTCTGCGTCTGCTGCGTTTTTTGCAAACTTAGAAACCCTAGTTCACTGGAATAGCGAATTTTGCGATTTCTGGAACCTACAAAATAAAACAGAAAATAGGAACAGATTAGTAAAGCAAGTATTAAAAATATGAAACCCTAGGGGGTCCCACCGTGATCGCCATTTGTAGATTAAAAATACATGCCAAACAAAAATAAATAAAATCACAATGACAGAGTACAAAATAGTTGCACAAAACAAACGATTTCTATTAATCGATGGAGTTTAAAAACTCCTTTTTTGAATACAACTGGGCTTGTAACCCTTTTATTTGTGATACACAGTTACAAGTTATGCTAGGGTTCTCCAAAACCCTAGCTGGCACAAATGGTGGCGCTTTCGAAGAATGTATCTTCAATCCCAACAGAGTGAGTGGGCTTTGTTGTATCCCTTGCTTGGACCACTCCGACTTAATCAGCTGCCATCAATAAACTGGATCTGCTGTCAAAAACCTGCACACATTAACACTATCAAGGAGTTAGAAATTAATAAGAGGGCTCCACTGTGTGAGCCCTCGAAAATAATCTAAAACCCTAGAAAATGAAGTACAAGAATTCAATAACAGATCAATAAAAGAAAAGAAGTTACTTGCTTTAAACTAATTTATACCTGTTCTCTGTTAACGCAGCTAGACCAGGCGACACACGAAGTAATGTGGTACATCAAATCGGCTACGAAAGGCGCCCTGGTGCACTCGCTGAACGCCCGCGTGCTTCTGGATTAAGGTTTCAGACGTCGGTCTGAGTCTGTGGCTGTGGGTAAACGCCCGTGGGCACTTGGTAAAGGGGTAAACGCCCGCGGGCACTTGCGACAAGAATGGGGGATTCTGTAGAATGCTACAGAAGATATGGCGGCGAAAGCAGCGACAGAAGCGACGATGGATGCGGCGAAAGGGTAGCAGAAGAGAGATAGAGGAGATAGCAGTAGAAGAATTAGAATTAGAGATAGCGCATAGGAGATAGAAGTAGCAAAAGACATAGGGTTTGAGCCATCAAGGTGACTCAATTTATAATCCACTCTTAGGGCACACTTTAGGGTTTTAACGACACTTTGAACGTGTGGCTAAGATTAAAGTGGATCTAAGGGTAGAGAATAAATTTAGGTTGTGAAATGGATTAAGATGGATGGACGGATGAGATTAAATGAAGGATGGACGGCTCAGATTAAATCACTTAAACTATTATTTAAATATATATATTAAAATATTAAAATATATATATAAATATTAATTTAAATAAATTTGGGGATAAAAAAATGGCGGGAAAGGTGAAATTGAGCCAAATAATGGCGGGAAAGTGTGGATTTGGGCCAAATAATGGCGGGAAGGTGGATGACCGACACGTGGCTGACAGGAAGGTATAGATGACTTGCAAGTGGTTGGATTTTGGTGTCTACAATACCTTCATGTTGTTGGCCTTTATCGGGTCTTGCAAAACCTTCACTGTTGGGATTCAATTTGAGAGGAAACTTCAATCTTCACCAGGATCTCTTAGCATTTTACTTTTTAGAACATTTTCCCTTATACTCCCTTGATATTTCCATAACTTTTGATTATCAAAATCTTTCTCAAATTCTTGCTCTTAGATATCATAATGTATGCACTCAAGACTTTAGATTGTTTCCTTCACTTGGGACTTTCACAAAATCACAATTGCCTTTGATTGGAATTTTTGTTCCCTTTAGGAGTTTGCCTTAGTTTTTGTTTTCTAGAACACAATCCAATAGTGAGAAATCATTACAAGTATTACAATAAAGATTGGATATTATCCATGTATAGCTTAGAAATATTGAACCTGGGTCTTCTCCTTGAATGTTGAGGAATATAACCGTTGAGCTAATGTCATTTTATAGGGAAGTATTTGGGATTTCTCACAGATAAAGTCACTCGAAATGTAGTGATAAGTCTTGCCTTGTTTGTCAGTCTTAACATTTGTATCTTGATATTTTTCATTATAACCTTATACACCTTGTAATAGAAGTGATATAAGATATTTCTTACTTCTTGATAGGGTACATCTATACACTCCATAATGGTTATAGGTTGTCCTTCCCTACTTGGTGTAGGTGCACGATATTCGATTGGGAATGGTGGATATGAATTTTCATAGGCAATAGGTTTTGATAAACTTGGGATTTAGGATTTGGTAAGGCTTGTGGATTAGGTAAGTTTGGGGGTTTTTCAAATACCCATCGTTGCTCCTTATTTGATTATCGGAGTATTGTGTATCTTATCTTTGGATAATACAATTATTACTTATGGTGCCTATGGAAACCCCCAACCTTTGTGTCTCATTTTAATTTCTTTCATCCATTTATGCTTTCTATATAATATTTGAGTGGATGGATTGCTTATATTAATTTTTTAAATATCTTCCTTGGGTTTCATGTAAAATTGGATTGCTTTATCTGTTGATGAGTGATTCACTACTAAAGTGGAGCAAATCACTTATACCTTGGTGAGTACTTTAATATTTCTAAGACAATCACATTTTACTTAGCACATGCTTTTATTTTGTTGAGTTGATCATACATTAGGATCTAATTTTATAAAACTAGCTTCTAGGAGGCTTTGATTGGTTAATTTCATAGTTTGCAAGTTTTCAAAATATTGGAAGCCCAAGGTAGTATTTAAGTTATCATAGTAATATTCTATAAGGTTTAACATTAAAATAGAGAAATGATTTTAAGAATAAGACCATGGATTATATTTTACTCAATGGGATCTTGTTTTGGAATGGACATGATGGTGTGTTCCTATCTACCATAAATTCAATCTTTGATATTTAGATATCGTTTCACCTTTGTACCAATTGACAAAATCCAATATTTTTTTGAACAGATAAAGACCTACCCTCCTCTTCTCTTTTGTCTATTAACACTCTTTTTTGTTTATTGTTCTTTTATTTTACTTCTTTACTCTTTCCAATATTGTATGTGGTGAATTCTATGCTTTAGTTCATTTATAAAAAGTATTATAAAATCTATCATGATATTATTATGGGTATAGAGGGGCCATGTTTAGTAGGGGCCATTGGTCATGGTATTCATTAAGATGTAGATCCACCCATTTTAGTGTATATCCATTAGTGGAAGAAGAAGGTTTGGTCATTAGAAATGTGGATCTAACAATGCAAATTGTGGATGTGACTTGGTAAGTAAAATAATTATTCTAAGCTAAGGGTTTGAAAGGGATAGTTTGAAACCTATGGTGGATTTCCCTTTCCTTCTCCTTAGCTTATGGATATTTATTTCAATCCTTGGAAACCATATGGTTTTATTTTGGTGGTTAACAATATCCTTGTGTGAGTAGTTAACAACAAGAACCAATGGGAAGAACTCAAGCATAAGAAAGGAAAATCCAATTTAGTAGCAAAAGTTTTGAGTCAACCTTGAATTATAAGACTCACCACCATTATTGATTCCTGTGGGCATGATACTTCCAGTTGGTCCACCTTGTATGAAGTGGATTTTACTTTTATAAATACATACTAAGTTCTTTGTGTAGGTAAGAATATATATTTTTTATTTGCAAGATAACCTCCTCTCCCAAATGGGAGATACTTGTGTACTAGATAGTGAGCACTCAAAGATGATTTAGGAAGCACACTTCAACAAAATTATAGGTAAATTTGGGATGAAAAGTATGTTGACAGTGCTTCAAAAGTACTTCTATTGGCCAAACATGAGGAACAATGTCAAGAAGACTCTCTTGAGTATTGGTTGGAGTCTGGTTCATAGGCTTTGTATGTTGGGTTGCTTAATCCTAATTAAAATATATCATACAATATAATAAAATACCAAAAAAAATTATTTATTTTTAAAAATAAGAACTATAAAGTGATGAGCAAGGTGCAACCTAAGTATTGTCATTGTTGTCAACACAGTCAGGTTGATCAGTTGATGCAATGGTTAGAAGTTGATTGGTGAGCAAGGTGATGGATAGGAGTTGTTTGTTGAGCAAGGTGCAGCAAAAGCATTGCAAAAGTATTGTCATTGTTGTCAACACAGTCAGATTGATGCGATTGATGCAGTTCAGAGGTCGATCGGATCAAGTGCGAAAGTTTCAAGGAAAACGAGAGGTGACCCGATTCGAAACTGGCAAAAAGAGACAAGGAAGAAAAGCGTCGCGATATCGCGACATGTTTTCTGTCGCGATTTCGCGACATGGTCGAGGAGAGAGAAGGCGCCGACGAAAATGTCGCGATTTCGCGACATGTCGAGTTTTCGTTGAGGAGAGAGAAAATGTGTCGCGATTTCACGACAAAAAGCAGGAGAGAGAAAATGCACGCCAAAATGTCGCGATTTCGCGACATGTCGAGTTTTCATTGAGGAGAGAGAAAATGTGTCACGATTTCGTGACAAAACCGAGGAGAGAGAAGATGCGAGCAAAACTGTCGCGATTTCGCGACATGGCCGAGGAGAGAGAAGATGCGAGCAAAACTGTCACGATTTCGCGACATGTTGGCAGAGATGGAAACAAAGGTGTAGCGATATCGCTACATGTTGAAATGAATGGAAACAAAGGTGTAGCGATATCGTCTGATGAAAATACAGGAACTAAGGTGTAGCGATTTCGCTACGTGTTGAAACTAAGAGAAACTAAGGTGTAGCGATTTCGCTACGTGTTGAAACAAAGAGAAACTAAGGTGTAGCGATTTCGCTACATGTTGAAACAAGGAGAAACTAAGGTGTAGCGATGGCGCTACATGTTGAAACAAATGGAAACAAAGATGTAGCGATTTCGCTACAAGTGAAAAGAATAAGAGAAGATGTGAATGATATTAGAAGTCAAAATTTGATGAAAAGAGGCAAGTGTGAAAACGATTTGGCATGTTCAATTATGGAGTTGGCAAGGAGAGTTGTACTGAAGAGCATAGTGTCGCGATTTCGCGACATGTTCCATTTTTGAGTTGGCAAGGAGAGTTGTACGGAAGAGCAAAGTGTCGCGATTTCGTGACATGTTATGTGGCAATGAAGAGTGTACGGAAGGGAAGTGTCACGATTTCGCGACACAATGATGATGACGTCGACAAAGTTGAAAAGTGTCACGATTTCACGACAGGATGAAAGGAAAGTTGTTGGAAGCGAAGCGTCGCGATTTACGACATTGATGATGACGTCGACAAAGTTGAAAAGTGTCACGATTTCGCGACAAGATGAAAGGAAAGTTTGCAAGCGAAGCGGTCACGATTTCGCGACATGCTGAAGGATGACGTCAGCAAAGTTGAAAAGTGTCGCGATATCGCGACATGTTGCGAGGAAAGCTTCCAAGAGCCAAAATGCGGTCACGATTTCGCGACATGCTTAAGGATGACGTCAGAAAAAGTTCTAAGTGTCGCGATATCGCGACATGAGCGAGGGAAAAGCTTTCAAGGCCAAAATGGTCACGATTTCGTGACAACCTTCGGGGTGACGTCGGCATAAGTTAAAAGTGTCGCGATATCGCGACGAGTAGCGATCTGGCGGGTAAAACCTCAGGAGCATGAAAGGTGACACGTGTCGAAAAAGTAGACATGCGATTCACGTAAAATGTAGCGATGTCGGATCTGACGATTATAGATTGACAAGTGTCAGTCATGCATTCGAACAGCCATAATTGCATGTATTCGAAGAATCAAATTTAAAGTTTCGAAAAAGCATTCGAAAAGCTATATTCGAAGAAATTGAACAGTCGAAGTGCATGAAACAAAATTTCCGTATTGCATGGTTTCAAAAGACGTATTGCAGGGTTTCGAACAGTCGAAGTGCATGGAACCGAACAGCCGTATTGCATGGATTCGAACAGTTAGAGTATGTGATTCGATTGCATGCAGGATTGAAAGGTTATAAAAGAATAATCGTACAAAGAAGATGTTGCTGCTGTTATAGAGAAATTGCTGTAAAAGGAGGGTTAGAAAAGAATCAAGAGAAAAATATGCAGAGTCGTGAGAGTGTGTAGAGTTGGGTTAATTGCAGACCAGGTCAGGGTCGTGCATGAAGTGAAGACATTTTTATGTCATTCTAAATTGATCAGAATTGCAGTTGCTGCTGCGTGATAGAAGATGCTACAGAAAGAGGCTGGCTGTAAGTGAGCTGTGAGAGTGTTGTAAGAGATTATAACAGTGTTGTGTTAATGTTTGTGAAGAGCTGCAAGAGCATGCCATATGAAAGGGTTGGGAAGTGTGCGAGAAGGTAGAAGCGTAAAAGAGTGTATGCTTCCATGAGATTGATTTGATTTAAGCTAGATCGGTGAGGATCTTGTAACACCGAAGGCATTTTTATGTCAATCAAAATTGAAAATAGAAATCCAAGTTGGTGCTTGGAATCGGGGGTTGGTGCTCCTTCCGGTTGATCTTTGGTAAATTAGGGGTTGGTGCTCCTTCCGGTGGATCTTTGGTAAATTTATTGTAAAGTTGGTGCTTTGCAATGGTTGGATTTGGATGGGAGTCCAAGCGGTCTAGTTTGAGGAGTAGCCAAAGCTGGTGAACCTCGTTACATCTTGTGTTATGTTATGCTCTCTTGTGGTACTTGCTTGTTTCTGGTTTTAGCTTTCTTTTGTTTTGGCTTTAAGAGTTAAAGCATTAAGTTTTAAAATAGCTGCACTGATTCACCCCCCCTCTCAGTGCCATTGTAAGACTAACAATTGGTATCAGAGCAAGGTTCCCAGTTCAGGCTAAATCAGTCAGGGTTGATCTTGGATTAGTTTACAATGGGTAAGAAGAATAGATTATCCTCCATTAAGGCATCTCAGTCAGTTTCAATTCCTTCAGAAGAGAAAATTGCACTAAAGAAGGAAGAAGAAGTGAACTACGAAGTTTGCAATGAAAACCTGGAGATTGAAGTAGATCTAGAAGGTGAGTTGATCGCCGCTCTTGAAGAGTTAAGTATACAAAAGAAAAGCAACAAAATACTGTCCAAAAAGTTGGAAGAATACGGGGATGAGATTGAAAATCTCTGTTTACAAATTCAAGAGGCCAAGAAAGCAGAAGAAGCCTTGAAGACACAGCTGAATGATAAAGTCGATGTATATAGCAAACGTGAAGAAGAATCTAACAAAACTGTTAGTAATCTAAAGTTGCAAGTAGATGTGTCCAAGAGGGTTGAAGAAATTCTCAGGTCTCAGTTCAATGAGAAAAAGACTGCTTGTTGCCAACAAGAAGAAGAGATTGTTTCTTTGAAGAAACAACTAAAAGAGGCCAATATAAATCTCAAATTTGAGAAAAGCACAGAGTTGCTAGATACAATGATAAATCAACAAAGAAGCTCCACGTCTAAGTTTGGTCTTGGATATGAAGGCTGAACAACCTTCATCCTCTAAACATGCGAGAGAAGAAGAAGTCCTCGGTTGAAGGTTTGAAAAAAGAAAAGTCTAAAGCTGAATCCTCAAAAGGAAGAAATCATCAAAGAAAATCTACAGCAAAGCAACCACAGCAACAGAAGTTCTCTCACTCTCACTCTTTTAATAATAATGCTTTTAATGGCTATTGTTCTAAATGCAACTACTATGGTCACAAGGCATTTTATTGTGGACAGAATAATAGATCAAAGAGTTATCTTTGATAAAAACACATCTGCTTTCTGAGTGAACACCCTGTGCAATGTTTTAAATGTAATGGCCATGGGCACATAGCAAGGTTTTGTCCAAGCATTTATGTATCCAATCTAAGGCCAGACCATAGATTTCATCAGACACACAGAATACAATACAGATAGAGAATAAATCATGTGCACAGCAGAAAGGAAAATAATCATCCTTCAAGAATGCACAAGAGACAACCCCGCAAGAAAAATGTTCAAGTTCACGAACGGGGGCAAAATAGGGATGTAGTTGAAAAACTCAAGCCCAAGTTCGGGAAAGTCCGGAGAAAGACGGAAGAAAGGAATTCGTGTCTCCTTGGACGGAAGGAGATTACTCCTCTTACGCTTTAAGCGGCTCCGGGTGGCACATCCTCAGGGGGAGCAATCTTAAAATTTTATTTTAATGCTCCTTTGTTTTTGGGCCGATTTTCCGAGGATGAAAGGTAAGAAGTCGAGTTATTGTTGTTTGCAGCTAAAGTGTGTTGTCAGTTCTTGTTGTTGTTTTTGAAGGTGCCGTGAAGTGTGCTGTTTAATTTGAAGAGTTGTCACATTTGGTAGTGTTGAGATATGTCACTGTTGTACTGTTGATATTTCTTCCACCAACTATTCATTACTTCGGATCATAACAGTTCAGAATTTTTTTGCGTGTTTGCTCTAGCTGCATATACGTGTTTCGAGCAGCGTGTATTTGTTTTACACTTTGAGGTAAAGCTTACAAGATCCTTCTTGTCGCCTTGGTAAGATTATTCAATTCACGAGACGGTTCGGGTTAGCTGTTGATAAAATATCAATCCGAGGTTAAGAAGTTGAGGTTGAGTAAGGGGCTCTATGGTTGGCCATAAAGTGTTTGTCAAAATGTCTTCTCCAAGATTTGCATTGTTAAAAGTAAAGTGATCTGCGGTGTACGTAGAAAACTCGGATCAGGTTTTAAGTTTAAAAAGGAATGCTGGTTGTGCCGTGATACGGTATTTATTGCTTGCACTAAGTTGGCGATAAATTTGTAGAGTTGGTACAAGTGAGTCTCCTATCAATTTTATTGAAAGATGTGAAATCTGCTTGTTGAAGTGAAGAAGCGTTGGGCGAGAGGTGCCAAGTTTGACCCATGTTGTGGGCAATTTCGTCTTGGTCGTGATGCTCGTGGATAGCAGCAATAAAAGCGCTTTAGCTTTTGTGGTGGTGTTATTCACTTTCTCCAAAGGTTGGAGAACTAAGTTTGGCCAAGGTATATCTTTTATTATTATTTGCTTGGAGTATTTTGAATTGACTTGGCAAATATAATTGATGGAGGTATAAGGTTAAGTTGTCATATTTTGCTTTGACATTATCTTATTGGCATGTTTTGATGATTGTGTTTAAAGAAGTGGAGCTAAAAGGTGTAATAAAGGAAGTTCACTTTATTGCTAATTTATTTTTATTCCTTCCCTAAATTGGTTGAAAGTTTGAGAGTTGTGTGTGGTGTCAGCTTGAAGGTTCAATTATCTTCTACTCAAATAAGGTATGGACTCATTCTTCTTATGAGTATGATTGGTGTATGTTTTCTGAAATAAGGTTGGAGTGAAAAGGTACTCTTCTAGGTATCCCTTGGCTTGGTGTAAATCCTAATTTCTGGTTTGAGATAGTGGAAGCTTTGTGCTCTAGGGCTTATTTTTGTGAGTCTAGCTACTTGCATTAAGTTGGTGGAACCCTTGGTTGGCTGTCTTGAGTTTAATAGTTGAGTTTGAGATTGGGAATTAAGTATAGAACATATTGAGTCTCTAACAATTCTCTGTATGTTTCTATGAAGTTGATAAATCACATTGGGTCTCTAACAATTCTCTTTGTGGGTTCATGCTAAGCGTGGTTCTAGTGAGAACTTGTGTGCTGATCAGGACAAGTTCTATGTGTGCTTCTTAAGCAGGTTCTTAGTGAGTCTATGACGAGTACGGAGGGTTGAGGCTCAGAAGACAGCGTGATCTGAAGAGGTCATTTTTTCCCAAGTATTGGCTAAGATTTGACTAGACATCAGGATCAAATTCTCAGAGGGAGAATTTATGGATCTGTTCATCATATTGCTCATGTTTATGCTTTTTGCTAACTGGATTAATTTTTTGCCTGTGAATGTTGTGCATAGACTCAGGGGGAGTTTTGCGGCCGCCCTTTGGTATTATTATCGAAAGGGGAGAAGAATTACAGGTAATTGCGAGACAATTACGTGTGTTGCCAACAATTCCAAAGGGGAGATTGATGAGCAAGGTGCAACCTAAGTATTGTCATTGTTGTCAACACGGTCTGGTTGATCAGTTGATGCAATGGTTAGAAGTTGATTGGTGAGCAAGGTGATGGATAGGAGTTGTTTGTTGAGCAAGGTGCAGCAAAAGCATTGCAAAAGTATTGTCATTGTTGTCAACACGGTCAGATTGATGCGATTGATGCGGTTCGAGGTCGATCAGATCAAGTGCGAGAAAGTTTCAAAGAAAAACAGAGGTGACCCAGATTCAGAAACTGGCAAAAAGAGACAAGGAAGAAAAGCGTCGCGATATCGCGACATGTTTTCTATCGCGATTTCACGACATGGTCGAGGAGAGAGAAGGCGCAGCCGAAAATGTCACGATTTCGTGACATGTCGAGTTTTCATTGAGGAGAGAGAAAATGTGTCGCGATTTCGTGACAAAAAGGAGGAGAGAGAAATGCACGCCAAAATGTCACGATTTCGCGACATGTCGAGCGAGGAGAGAGAAAATGTGTCACGATTTTGCGACAAAAAGTAGGAGAGAGAAGATGCAAGCAAAACTGTCACGATTTCACGACATGTCTGAGGAGAGAGAAGATGCGAGCAAAACTATCACGATTTCGCGACATGCTGGCAGAGAAGGAAACAAAGGTGTAGCGATATCGCTACATGTTGAAATGAATGGAAACAAAGGTGTAGCGATATCGGTGCATGATGAAAATACATGGAACTAAGGTGTAGCGATTTCGCTACATGTTGAAACAAAGAGAAACTAAGGTGTAGCGATTTCGCTACATGTTGAAACAAAGAGAAACTAAGGTGTAGCGATTTCGCTACATGTTGAAACAAGGAGAAACTAAGGTGTAGCGATTTCGCTACATGTTGAAACAAAGAGAAACTAAGATGTAGCGATTTCGCTACAAGTGAAAATGAGAAAGATGTAGCAATGATTAAGTAAAATTTCATGAAGGATAATAGGCAAGGTGTCAGATTTGTGACATGTTCCATTTTGTGGAGTTGGCAAGGAGAGTTGTACGGAAGAGCAAAGTGTCACGATTTCGCGACATGTTCCATTTTGGAGTTGGCAAGGAGAGTTGTACGGAAGAGCAAAGTGTCACGATTTGTGACATGTTCGGCAAAGAAGAGTGTCGAGAAGTGTCGCGATTTCGCGACAAGATTGATGATGACGTCAGCAAAGTTGAAAAGTGTCACGATTTCGTGACAGGATGAAAGGAAAGCTGTTGGAAGCCGAAAGCGTCGCGATTTCACGACATTGATGATGACGTCGACAAAGTTGAAAAGTGTCACGATTTCATGACAGGATGAAAGGAAAGCTGCTGGAAGCCAAAAGCGTCATGATTTCGCGACATGCTTAAGGATGACGTAGGCAAAGTTCAAAGTGTCACGATATCGCGACATGATGAGGGAAAGCTTCCAAGAGCCAAAACGGTCACGATTTCGTGACATGCATTAAGGATGACGTCGACAAAAGTTCTAAGTGTCGCGATATCGCGACATGAGCGAGGAAAAGCTTTCAAGGCCAAAATGGTCACGATTTCGCGACAACCTTCAGGGTGACGTCAGCATAAGTTAAAAGTGTCGCGATATCGCGACAAGTAACAGTCTGGCAGGTAAAACCCGTAGGAACATGCAAGGTGACACGTGTCAAAAAATCTGAAGGGAAAATCATGCGACGATTACGTAAAATGTAGCGATGTCGGATCTGGATTAAAGTTGATAAGTGTCGAGTATGCATTCGAACAGACGATTTGAGCATGTATCATCGAAGAATCAAAAGTATGAAGTTTCAAAAAAGCATTCGAAAAGCTAGTATTCGAAGAAATTGAGCAGTCAAAGTGCATGAAACAAAATTGTCGCATCTTGCATGGTTTCAAAAGACGTATTGCGAGGGTTTCGAACGGTCGAAGTGCATGGAACCGAACAGCCGTATTGCATGGATTCGAGCGGTCGGAGTATGTGATTCGATTGCATGCGGGATTGAAAGGTTATAAAAGAATAATCGTACGAGAGAAGATGTTCTGCTGTTAGAGAGAAATTCGGCTGTAAAAGGAGGGTTAGAAAAGAATCAAGAGAAAAATAAGCCGAGCCGTGAGAGTGTGTAGAGTTGGGTTAATTGCAGACCAGTCAGGGTCGTGCATGAAGTGAAGACATTTTTATGTCATTCTAAATTGATCAGAATTGCAGTTGCTGCTGCGTGATAGAAGATGCTACAGAAAGAGGCTGGCTGTAAGTGAGCTGTGAGAGTGTTGTAAGAGATTATAACAGTGTTGTGTTAATGTTGTGAAGAGCTGCAAGAGCATGCCATATGAAAGGGCTGGAAGTGTGCAGAAGGTAGAACTGTAAAAGAGTGTATGCTTCCATGAGATTGATTTGATTTAAGCTAGATCAGTGAGGATCTTGTAACACTGAAGGCATTTTTATGTCAATCAAAATTGAAAATAGAAATCCAAGTTGGTGCTTGGAATCAGGGGTTGGTGCTCCTTCCTGTTGATCTTTGGTAAATTAGGGGTTGGTGCTCCTTCCGAGTGGATCTTTGGTAAATTGATTGTAAAGTTGGTGCTTTGCAATGGCTGGATTTGGATGGGAGTCCAAGCGAGTCTAGTTTGAGGAGTAGCCAAAACTGGTGAACCTCGTTACATCTTGTGTTATGTTATGCTCTCTTGTGGTACTTGTTGTTTCTGGTTTTAGCTTTCTTTTGTTTTGGCTTTAAGAGTTAAAGCATTAAGTTTTAAAATAGCTGCACTGATTCACCCCCCCCTCTCAGTGCCATTGTAAGACTAACATAAAGTTCGAGGTTTTCTCAATTATATGTGGTTTGACAATTGTCAATAAGATGATATAATTCTTACTTGAAAGGGAAAAGAGAAAATCCAAAATACCAACTAAATTTCTAGTAGAGAAATGTAATGCAATGGTATAAGCTAAGTTACTTTAGTTGTTTTGTGCATTGATAATACTCATTTTCTCATGTTACCCTAAAAACACTAATGGAAATGTGCATCAGTATAATGTTGAATAGATTGGTCTTTACCTTGACACAATTATTGCCATCATATGCAATAATTTCATGGAGGTCATCAAGGAAGAGTATTATGAATTATCCTATGAGAACCTATAAAGACCATTCCAAGGCAAGACCAACAAAGGTGTTAAGAAATATTTTTAAAAGTAATGTTTCATTATAGGTAATGTCACTACAAGTAGTTCTAAAAAACCTAATGTGGTTAATGTGACCCTCTTTACCCTTGTACATTTAAAAGTAAGGAGTTTTAAAGTTTGAAGGAATTGAATAACTTGTTACAAAGGGATCTAAGGGCTAGGTACACAAGTCATAGTGACAGTAATTTTGACCAAAGGATGGCCCTTGGATAATTGTCATTTGTTGCTTTAATTGCTCTACTTGGATACTTAGAGCTAGATAAAGTTTAAGATGAAGAAGTGGCCAAAAAGAGGGGATGTTAATGCTACTCTCTTTAATGCTCAAGGCGAGGATGATCATGATGTTGAAATTTCATAGGATCATCTAGCTATTCATTCAACATACTGGACATACACTTCCTTTGTTGAATGGATTGTGTTTTTAGGGTGACTCAACATATTACCAACCACCATCTCTTTTTTGGATGGATTATTAGGCTACAATCAAATAAGCATTGTCAAGGAAGATAGGTTGAAGATAAATTGTATCACGGAGAATGAGGTATATGCATATAAGTGGATGCCTTTTAGTTTATAAAATGCATCTTTATAATTTGGCCTTGTTAGGCCACAAATGGTAATGATGAAGTGCCTATAGGTGCTCTTGATGTAGCCTATGGTAAAGTGCTACTTAATTTTGGGTGTTCTCTATGTAAGCCTATAGGAATTCTATCTATAATCCTAAGGTGTTTTATATGTAATATTATAGGCATATTTCTATGTAAGCCTATGGATATTCTTCTATGTAAACCTACGAGCATATTTAAGTAAGATTATGGTAGTTTTGATGTATTCACCCTTAGTGATATTGGTTAGACTAAACTTATGGTTAACCTTGATTAAATTTTTTGGGGGCTTTAATTAGCTTTACTTGGATGTCTTTTGGTTAGCTTGCTATGATACAAAGGCAAATAAAGATAAATTATACCTTTAAACAAACGTCTGAAGGACTTATGTTTGTCCCATAGGACTTATGATTTATCTTGATATATTTTCCATTAAACAAATACTTAAAGGACTTCTACTTGGTTTGTAGGACTTATGATTTAGCTTGATAAGTTTTTCTTTAAGCTTTTGGATACCATAAATTTTGCATACAAAAGCATTTAGAGTCTATTTGTTTTGTAGATTGCATGATTTTTCAAGCTGTACATAGTGGTGATATTAGTTTATAGACCTATTATAGTTTTTCTTAGGGATTTTATGTGAAATATATACCTTAGGGTACTTACCTTAATGGACAAAATTATAGCACTTGGTTAGTTTAAATGGTAGGATTACTCATAAGCAATAATATTTATTTCATCTTCAATAATGAATCAAAAGGTGGTCCCAATGATCATGAACTTAGAAAGAGAAAGGAGGAAGCTCTTGGAATCTTCTTCATTTTAGTGGGACTAGATGTTTTACACATTAGAAATAAAATTGATTCTATTGAGGTATGATCTACTTTGAAAGATATCTATGGAAAAGTAAGTGCTAGTGAAGTTTAGAAAATAGAGATAGAGCTATTTCAGTCTCAAAATTTTAGATTTTAGTAATATTGAGGTGGTTAACCTGCATGTGAAGTAAATTGTGAGGAAAATACACCACCAAAAAAGGTCTTTAATGACGGTAATTAACTGCCCTTAAAGGTGGTTTTTTGAGGTAGTGTTTAACTATTGTTGTATATCATGGATATTTTATGATGCCCTCAAAGATGACGGTTTGAAAACCATCCTTAAAGGTCTTTAAGGGTAATTTTCAAACCACCATATTTGAGGGCATTGTAAAAATTCCATGATATACAACGACGGTTAAACACCACCTCAAAAAAACCCCCTCTTAGGTTCTAAGATGATGATTTTTAATCTCCTAGAACCTAAGAGGGCAATTCTTAACCACCGTATTTTTACCCTAATACAACTGTTTCTCACCATCATGTTAGATTCATAATATGGAAGTTACACACCACCATCGTAGGGGTCTAAGACGACGGTGGGAAGCCACCATATTAGGTCTCTAAGATGATGGTTTTTAGCTACCATCTTAGGCATCTAAGACAACAATTTTTAGCCACCATCTTAGACCCCTATGATTGCAGTTTGTAACCGCCATATTAGGGTTCTAAGAAAATGGCTAAAAATCATTGTCTTAGGCCTCTAGGAGAAAAAAAATAAAAACTTTGAAAGAATATTTTGCGATTTGGTTTGATTTCAATGATAGAATAAAATGACCATGCTTTAAGTCCATAATAGGTAGTACTAATCAAGAAGAAGGCAAAATCTATTCACTGCTAATTGGATGAGTATATTCCATATACATCTCTTAATTGTAAATGCAATTACTTGTTTTTATTACCTTGTAGTTAATCATTATCTTATGGTCATTATTTTGGTGTCATTCACTTGAATTACTTTTGTGGTTAGTGTGTAGGTTGTATTTAGTTAATTTAAGCCAATTATACTAGAACATTAAAGGATTTCAAGCAACTAGAAGATCATAGTGCAGAGAAGACCCAGGGTGAAGTCTACTCAAGTGATAAGAGTTTATAGATGTCATTCAATTACCTATTAAGAAGGCACAACAAATAGATTATATTATATCATTTGGATCATGTAAATATACCTTTCTTGGTACATACTTAGGACATTAGATTACTTTAGGGGGAAGTTATCTAGTTACTTCATGCAATGTAATAAATGCACAAGTGTCAATGTGAAAGTCTGTATATGTGCAAGCTATCCCTTACGAGTTAGATAGAGTGTTGGCTAAGGAACCTATTTTCCTATATAAAAAGGGCCATAGACATAAAGCAAGATACAACAATAGGAAGTAGTGTAGAACAAGTGTGGTGTGATGTAGCAGAGTGTGGTGTAATATGATGGAGTGTAATATACTCAAAGCTTATTCTTGAGAAGCAGCTTTATTCATCAAATGTTCATTTTATCCATAGCTACTTTGTATACATTTCCATAATTTCTATTTATAGTATATTTTCAATCATCTTACATATTTACTTTATTTTATATTATTCTGCATCTTGTGATTGCTATCTCCCATTACATGTTGTATCAAAAACTAACAGTGGTATTGGAGCTATGATAGATCAATAGGAAAACCACCATTATCATTGACCTTGAGTTTTTGTCAACCTGATGCGCCATTGGACCGGTCACTGTCAAAAATTCTTAGAAGTGTCTAGGTGGTAGAATTAGGGAGAGCCACAAGTAAGGATTGAAAGAAATATTAGTTTTTGAAATACTGATATTGCATATGGCTAGAGTATTTCCACAGAGTTACAAGGGAAAACTTGTGAATACTAGGACTCATCATTTGATCCACTAGTTTGATGAATCAACTAGTGAAGCTCATCTAAGAGATATAGAGAAATTTACCCGAAGTTTCTTTTATTGCAGGGCATTAATTCTCAGATGATTGGGACACCTCCTACAATAGAAATCTAGGAGATTTCAATTTCATTTCCCAAATATTGGAGTGCCTTCGTAGTGCATAGAATAGTTACTACAAGAGAAATAATACTACAGAAGAGACTTATGGAGAAGAATCATGGTGAAGTTGTGAGACAAGATATCTCCATTGCTAGATTGGAAACTTCAAAATAAAAAATAAGGCCATATAAGCCTTGATCTAGAAGAAAAGGCCATAGAAGCCTTGATCCATAATAAAATGCCATGAAAGCCTTGATATTGAAGAAAAGGCCATGGAAGCCTTGATATTGAAAAAGACCATAGAAGCCTTGATCTTGAATAATACTCCAGAAGAGAGTATCTAATTTAGAAGCATGTTTTAGTATTAATAATTTATTGTAAAAATAGGAAGATTCAATGAGTTGGGAAAGCTTCCTACAAGTAGGAAGAGTGTCTTTTTTAGAATCAATCCAACACCTAAAGAAAAAGAGTTCAGGGGAAGATTTCATTGATGAACTTCCACACCTGGAAGAAGAAGAAGAACTAGGAGAGTCTTGATCGAATCCAAAAGTAACAGGATCAGAGATCCAAGAGAATATCTCACCACCAACACTTTTAGAAGCAGAAGGTTGAAGATAAGGTCTCAAGGAAGACGAGAAGAAGATACAAGATCAAAGGCCTTGGAGAGGTCTCTATGAGAATCCAATAAAAGGCTTGGAGAGCCTTGCTGAAGAAATCATCAAAGGAGTTCCAATAAGAAATCATTGAAGAAATTCACTTTTGGAGATAGTGAAATATTTGGGACAATCATCGCCATCCGAAAACAAGCCCAAGAAGAAGAATTTGGTAAGGAGTGGCAAATATTAGAATACCTCCAGATATTCTTGAGAAGAAGATCCTATTTGAAGTCAAAATTCAACAAGAAGCTTGAAGGAAGATTCAGACAAAAGAAGCCTACAAAATCCAGGAGATTTGGAGATTACCTCTCACAGCAAGAAGTCACCACTTCAAAAACAAAATCTCTTCAAATCTATAGCAAAAGGATGAGACTACAAGAGGAGAAAAAGCCACCAAAATTTTAGGCTCTTGAAAGAGAGTTCAAGACTTTGGTGAAGAAGTTGTTCAGGGTAACCTACAAAGAGCTGCAAGATATTACTCAACGCAACAACTTGGTGATCTTAGACACCAACATCTACATACTCTATAGAAGCAAAAAAATAGATTTTAGAAAAATGTAAGCAATTATCGGTGCAAGTAGATTCATTAAGTGGATTACTTATCATATTTGTTTAAGCACCTTAATTTGGATTAAAGTTGCAAAAAGGAGAATTGAATTACAGTCTTCAAAAGTGCAAAAAAAGAAAGGTTTATTTAAGGTTCATTTGCACTTTAGGAGTTGATTAGATTTCATAATTTCAACTATCTATCAACTACCTATCATCTACTTTGGAAAGTAAAAGAAGACTAGCTCCTACTACCTTGCTTATGAGGAAATTGCGAATAATTCTTGACAGTTAATTTCAGATTATTCTTGATTAGTTGCAGTAAATTAATTAAGTGCATTATTTTTTAGAGTTGATTGAAGTGATAAGGTGAAATTGTTAGTGCATTAAAGTAAAATATTATTAGTGCACTATGATATTGCTCTCAAAAATATTATTGTTTGTATTTGTGAAAATGGCACAAAAATAGAATTTGTCAAAGTGTCTAAAGACACTATTAGTGCACAAAAATCTGCATCATTCAGTGACCAAGAGAAGCCACCAAATCAACTCAAATCCTCCAAGCATTGGAGAAGAAAGAAGCCACAAAAGATCAGCAAAGGAAACCTCAAGTTGAGACTTGGTGAGTCTCAGATTCAGAGCACAATAAGGTTTATAAAACAAAGATATTGTGCAAGAATATACAAAAATGAGCTTCAATCAAGTAATTACAAGCTTGGGTTCATTTGCAAAATACCCAAGCAAAAAGGGAAAGGTGTCTAATTAGAGAGACAACCTCAAAACCCCTATATTGCATTCAAAACTCTACCACAAAACCATAAATTCATATTTGAAATGTGTAGACACCTAAAACACGTCATGTCGAGGGCGACTACTCATATGGACATGCTACAAGACCATATGGAGGATCTTAGACAAACTCCAATATAGAGCAGTGGTTCTAACCACTCAATTTTGGCTCCTTGGCCTAATCAGTATGAATTACAGCCCAGACCTACAGTTTACAAGTTGAACCATGGCTAAGACCTACGGTTTACAGTCTAGACCACAGCTGTAACCTATGGTCATAATTGAAGTTCAGTTGGCCTTCATCCGAGCCAAATCAATTTGAATGATCATTTTATCTAGAAGATGATGGTTAGAGGACAGAAGCTTCCATTCCAACTATCCTAACCACCCCTTCTTGATATTGTCTTCTCCATGAAGCCACCCCTAGCCCTTGGGTAGTCCTATAAGTATCCCTTAGAATTAGGGCAAACGATCAGACAAAGCATTAGATATTTGAGAAACGAAGCCCTGTCAAATTGTACACTCAATCGAGTATACTGAGAGAGAGCTATTGCACTTATCCCATTCCTACTTGTCAAGATTCATGATGAATTGCATTATGGATGCCCTAGGAGCCTAGGAGAGCCAAGAAATGCAAATCTGGGCAAACTAAGGTCCTTCACAGTGAATCAACCACCAAATAAATCTAAGGACACTGAAGGTGACCATTGAACATCAATTTGGACAAGGATGTCAAGCCCACTACCCTTGAAATTGAGGGTAAACCTATCAGATTGCTAACCGCGGCTTTCAGCCATGGTTTATAGTGCAGAACGCTCATCAGAGCTACGGTTTGCAACAGAGGTATCATCACCTTATCTTTTTCATTTATGTCTGGCTAGTTAGCTTAGTTTAGCTATTTCCATGGTTCCATTATAGTTTAGCAGTTTTATGACTGGTAGATTTAGGTTAGAATAGTTTCTTTGTGTTAAACATCAAATAGGACATTAATGGATTCTTTATGCACTTTCATGCTTTATTTCACATAATTGGTCCATGCATAGTGTAACTATTATCTTTCTTTATGTAATTCCATAAATCTTGATCCAATTAACATAGTTTAGAAGTGCTTTTCACTCTTTCTTGACTATACATGCTTAATGGCATCTTTATGCATTTTTCCTAAAAGGGCCTCATCATGAGAGGCTGCCTATATTTTTAACACTTTTATGTTGTTTCTTGATCACAGGGAACATATTCGAAGGAGATTCAACCATCAAGTTCCTTCCTCAACACGAAGAAGATAGAAACTCCACCCTAGAGTAGTTTGTGACTAGTTGAAAAGCAACATTAGTGTGCCTACCCTGTTGAGGGCTTTGGCATTGTATTAATCGTATCATCATTTGGGTGACCCTAATAGGGGTATGATTGTAATCATGATTCTTTGCAATTATTAATACAATAAACACTTATTTTGTTGAATCTATGTAATCTTGTCATTATTTTATGCTTTGAATGATTGAATACGATATAGTACATTAGATGGGTGCACGCTTTTTGGTTAGATCAAAAGGTGATCACGGTGGAACTCCAAAAAAATAGCATCTAACTGTGTGTTTTTGGTTTTTGTGACTTGTAGGTATAGATCACAGCTATCATCTACGGGCCAACAATTGAACTGCAGGTTCATCCCGCGGGCCACAGTCAAAACCGTAGACCAGACCTACGATTTCCAACAGACATAGAAAATAGCAGAGAGATAAAGCTTATTCAAATGAGGACTTGAGGTAGGTCCCACTGTCACTATTTGTATATGTTTTCACTATCTGTTAAATTCTAGAATGCAAAATGAACTTGACTAATTAGGAAAGACAACATAATTGGCAATATGCACATAAGTCCTTAGGTATTTCATTTTTAGGTTTTTACTAGGTATCGCTTAGGAACAACGAGACCTCCGAGTGTAGTCTCGTCCTAGTCTCCGATGATGCTAGGATGTCTTTTGTATTCTGCTTGCTTGCTTGAGGCTCGATCAATGGCCATTTCATAGTTAGTATGCATTGTCCGAATATCATATGAAATTAATCATGCATACTCTCTTAATGTGAAACATTCTTTTTTTCTTGCATTACATATAGAGAAGAATCATTTGAATGATGTCTTATGCATTTATCTTTAATGCAAATTAAAAGGAACCACACACACCACTTGGCACTTAAACGCTAGTGAGTTGGGCTTGAAATCCAACCACTAGTAGGGTTCAACGACGGTGGGTGTAACTTCCATCCGTTGGCCCAAATCCCGTGAACCTTTTGGATACTAGACCAATACCGGATTTGAGAACCTTTCGTACCTTGGAAAATTTGCATGTATTCTCTTCGGAGGGTATAACGCTGAATGGGGTAAAACAAGTGAGGATCTGGGAGGACCTGTGCTCCCTTACCGTGTGTGGGCTTCATTACCACACATTATAGGTTGGATTACGCGACTTGGAGTTCATAGCCAAGTTTTCAAGATGTGAGCGTATAGGTGAAAGCCATTAAACTGAGAATAAAATCCAAACTTTTTTGCAAAACATGATAAGAGTTTCTACACTAATACAACAAATATTGAAAACACATCAAACAATTTAGGACTCATTTTCAAAATTTAATATGAGATAATCATTATTGTATACCTTGTTTTCTTAAAAAAAAAAGATACATCTAGACACTAGGTACACAATGGTGGATACAAGAGGTGGTCAGCAAAGTTCTAAGCCTAATGTCGATGACCAATCCCTAACCAATTCACAACACGTGTCAATTCCTCAACCACATGAGTGAACCGAATGTCATTCGGTAAGCATCAGAGGAGATAACTCGACACGAGGGGAGCCTGTATAGCATACCCCAAATAAAGGAGCTTTAGTACACTCCTCTAGGCATAGGATAGAATAGGGAGCCTCTCAGCATAAGGGTGCTCCACTCGAGAGCCATTATCGAGATCGCACTGCATGTACATCCATAGGATCGACCAAAGAGTTTGTTATGCAAGGGACCAGATTGGTGCCCCTACATACTAAATCTATAGGAGGATCAATACCTCCACCTTTTGAGTATATAAGGACTAGAGATCCACCAATTCAAGAGTAGGTAGACAGGCTCGCTATCAAGCATAGGTATAACCATACTCCCATGCGTGGTCCACTAGGCAAGATCACCATTGATATATCAAAGGTGGGAGATAATGGTACACCATCGCATGAGCGGTGGTGGTATAGATAGCTAGAGGGTCTAGGTAGTATTTTAGAGTATCTAGGCTGCAAGCCTTCCACTCCACCCACTCATGCCCCGAGTGAGCATAGCATGAGTGTCATCAGGACTACTAGAGAGCATGGAGAGGCTTCTAAGTGCCCTCATGTCACACACCCACTATATGCACATGGTGGTTCATAGTATAGGACACAATAGGATGCCAATGCCATATTCACAAATAGAGGCAAAGGCACAACACATCAGTTTGATGGGTACAGAACCCACAAGGTCGCTCGTACAGAGCAAGGATACCACAGACCTCCCATGATCGATTAGATCAATAGGTCACATCGATTGGTATCAGAATAGAAATGCCAACTCCTCCAAGATCAATTGGAGGATTCTCACCTAAAGAGGCAATGCATTGAAGATGAGAATATTCAAGCGCAGAGGCTCATTAAACAGAGGCTATATGAGCAGCGTATGTGTGAAGAGTGTATCCTTACCTAGAAGGAGCGCATGGAGCAAGAGGATAGGTTAGCTAGGGCTGGCCTATATCCTCATGATGAGCATAGAGAGCATGTATATAGGAAGGCTTTGTCTCAAGCCGATATGCATCAAGACCAAAGAGATGCTCATACTCATGCAAGTACCAAATAGAGGGAGCGGCCATCGTCACTCGATAATCAGAGGCAAAGGCAGCATGAAGTAGAAGAGAGAGATGGATACGAGAAAGAATATCCTGAGAGATCCCAAGCTGAGGAGGAGGAAGAACAATGCCCTCCATATCATATGAGGAAGATAGTACCTCCTAAGCCACCTCCACATCAACTTAGGGAGGAGGAATTTCTATCTTCGGAGGCCTATAAGGCCTTAGCCAAGAAGATCAAATCCATTGAGAGACAAGACACGACTATTCAAAAGCTAAAATTAAGGAAAATTCATAATGAGCGTTTGGATCCTTCGGTGCCTACTCTAGCTTACCTTGAGCATTTTTATATGCCCAAGTTATACAAGTTTAAGTGTGATGAAGATGCATAGAAACATGTCATGAGCTTTCTGGATGCTTGTTTTTAGATAGCAAGCAATGATGCATTGTTGTTGCGCATGTTCATCATGACACTTTATGGTCTAGCCCGAGAGTGGTTCAATCAGATAAAGAAACATAGCATAACCAGTTTCAAGCAAATAGTTTATGCCTTTCTTGGACGCTACTTCTTTGGCATCAAGAAACAAGCCAATATTTTTGATCTGGCTATGCTAGCTCAACGCAATGACGAGCCAATAGAGCAATACGGAAAGAGATGGAGGATATTAATGGTGAAGTTGCCATTCCCTATTCCTACCATAGAGTTAACTTGAATATTTACAAAGAGTTATGCCAAGCACATCTTGTTATTATTGCAGTTGTAGCAGTATCCTACATTTGAAGAGGCTTTGGCGTAAGCCAAAGTGATTTAGGACATCAAGTTGTAGGAAGGCAACTTGAAGCTCAAGAATAGGAGAGAGGGATAAAAGAAGAGTGCCACAAAATAATAGGGAAATCATGCCCATGTGAATCAAGTGGTGTTGAATATCCAGAGGGAGAACAAGGGGAAACAAAAACATAATTATAAGGCCCAAACTCTTACGCAATATGACAAGCGCAACAACAATTATAAGGACAAGAAAAATATCAACACCCACCTCGCCAGTTCACACCATTGACAAAATTGCTGACATTTATTTTTGATCAATTGTGTGAGGCCAAGGCAATTAGACTGCCTGAAATCAAGATGATAGACCTCAATCAACCCAAACCAAAGGGGTACCAAGAAGATCTGTTTTGCATTTTTCATCGAACGAAAGGCCATGACATTGAGGTGTGCTGGAATTTCAAACACATGGTGCAAAATATGATTGACAAAGGTAAGCTTGTAGTGCTGCACAACCCATAGGCACCCGATATCAGAATATGGGGATTTACAAAAACCCCTTGCCAAATCATGAGGCACCTTGGAAAAATGTTGGCCAGGTCAACCAGGTGCGAGTCGAACCACCTACCCAGGGGCCATGCAGTACAACATACTACTTGGTAGGCCTTGGATTCATGAAATTTTTGTGTTCCCTCGATATTGCATTAGTGTGTGAAGTATATTCATGATGGACAGGTTCACATAGTGGCATCGAACGAAGAGCCATTTAAGTTCATGAACCTAGCAAATTTTCTTGGGAGTTTTATACTCCCGTCAATGCACCTGAATGTTCGACCATCATCACCAAAAAAGAAACTAGGAGGTAAACTAGTAGTGCGTGCTCAACCAATGCCATCTGTGTCACATAGATCAGAGCACGCCACTGCCACTTCCCTGAAACTGTCGACATCAGTCATGCGTCGGGATGACAGGAAGTTGAAGGTGAAAATGGATGAGAAAGAGGAGTGTGAGCCCGAGCCAATCGTCGATGAGGTTCCCATTCCTATGGAAGTCGAGGAACTAAAAAGGCTTGTGAATCCAACTAACTTCATATTATTTACAAGCTCATTATATAGGCTCTAATGGCCCAAAATACATAACCAAACCCACTAAATCATGGATTTGATCCCAAATCCTCAACCATAAGCTACAAAAGTGCAAGAGAAGAATGCACGTAACTTCTAAGCTAGGAAAGAAGGGAAAAATGCTAACTAGAAGATCCTTTAGCTAACTTGAAGTTCACTCTTCCTACTTTGAGTTCACACTTCCTAACTAACACTCCTAAATGACAACTAGAAGACAACTAGTGCCCACAAGTGTATGTGAGAAGAAGACTCACTTACAATATTAATTTGCAAGAAATAAACTATGCAAACCTAGCTAGGAACTACTAGAGGGGTCATATGAGTGATAAAATATCAATCCTCATCATGCCTCCCCATAATAGAAGCATTGGCCTCCAATGCTTTCAGAAGAGTAGGAAAATCACGGGATATCTGATGAAAAGAAATCCAATGAGCCTGATGCGACAGCTGTCCTCACCGAGCCACAAGATATGAGGTGGTAGACCCCTGGTGAGTCTAGCGAGTCTTCATGTCATAGATCTGATCGGAATCCAATGGTAACTAAGAATCAGGAACCACGTCCACAGGATGACTGATAGCTGGTGTGGTCTCCAATGTAGAGTCAAAGTACAACTTCAAAAGATCTACATTGACGATGTCATGAATCCCCAAGTGTGTAGGAATATCAAGGTGGAAAGCATTCTCGAACACCTGTTGAAGAATAGTATAAGGCCCATAGCGAATTGGTTTGATTTTACTATGAGTCTTATCAGTAAAACACCGCTTGTCAAGATGCAACCAAACTTTGTCACCACCCTGAAATGGATGAGGAATTCGATGTCGATCCATGGCTTTTTTCTATTGTTGCTGTGTCTTTTGCAAAATATCAATCACCTTTGATTGAAGATTGTGCAAGTGCTGAATGAATGAGTGTGCCTTGTCTTGCTCCTTCTGAAGATGTGAAGTGATAGGAGAAGGCAAAGACAAAGGTAAATCATAAGGTGCCAAGGGCTGAAATCCCATACAAACCTCAAAATGTGAGTATCCTATAGAAGAATGTAGTGCCCTATTGTAGTCATGTTCAATATGAGTGAGACTTAAGTCCCACTTTGCTGGTGAAGTGTGATGATAGATTCGTAAACTTTGCACAAGTGTATGGTTTACCACTTCAGTCTGACCATCAGATTGTGGATGATAGGAGGTGGAAAAGTTAAGGGAAACTCCCAAAATTTTCCATAAAGAATGCCAAAAGTGACCCACAAAGCGTGAATCATGATCCGAGATGATGCTAGTAGGTATACCAAAGGATCGCCAAATGCTATCAAAGAACAATTGGGCTAAGTCTGCTGCAGAACTTGTCTTGCGACATGGAATAAAATTAGCCATTTTACTGAATCTGTCAACCACCACGAACACACAATCATGTTGTCGCACTATCATGGGAAAACCACTAACCAAATCCATGGAAATGCTTTCCCAAGGATGGGAAGGAATGGGCAAAGGCATGCCTAAGCAAAAATTCCTGTTAGTTGGTTTTGAGCGACAACAAAATGCACACTGTTTGAGAAATCTCAACACATCCCTCTGCATTTTAGGCCAGTAGAAAAATATTTGCAAGTGATGAAGTGTTTTGTGCTTCCCAAAGTGACCACCATAAAGTGTAGAATGAGCTTCCTTAAGAAGTGACACTCTAGGCTCACAAGGAACACAAACCTTGTCCAATTTATAAAGAAGTCATTTTTTGATGTAGAAATCTTGGAAAGGTTGCAAATTGGAAGAAGAAGTCTTACTCACTTGCTCAAATATTTTTCCAAAATCAGGATCCTATGAATACTGATTAGGCCAAGTCTGAAATCCCAAGTGTGAAGTGGACATAACTATTAAGGCAAGAGCGGCAAGAGGCCTACTCAAACAATCAGCAACAATATTACTCTTACCCTTTTTGTACCAAGAAGAAGAAGGAGTAGAAGCAGAAGGAGAAGGATAAGAAGGATATGGAGAAGAAACATTCTTCTTTTGAGCAAAATTCTTCTTTTGTGAGAAAGAACTATTCCCTTTTGATGAGTTTGCAACCACTTGAGTAGCAGGTGCATGGAATGCCTGCAAATGCGCTTTGAACTTGTCCTCCGCAAGTTGCGCCTAGTTGAAAACTGAATCCAATGTTTCGATAGAAATAAACATAATTTCCTTGTACAAATGCTCCAACAAGCCACTTTGAAATTTGAGAATCAAAGCTTTAATATCTTCCTCCACATTCAAAAGTATCCTGTACCTGTTGAATTGAAAGATATATTCTCGCATACTCATATTAGTACCTTGTCGAAATTGAAACCACTTAATTACCAATTCCTTAGAATAATTGGAAGGATAAAAATTGGTCTTAAGACAGTCTACAAGCTCATCCCAAGAGGTGAGTTCATCATGACCTTTTTTTCTTTCAACAAGTACTTTAGCTAAACCATAAATTTTTAGCTTAGCATATGGAACCATATCCTCATCTGAAAGCTGAGTGTAAGAAAACCAAGAACTCATGTCAAGAATCCAACTATTCAATACTTCAGGGTTTCGGGATCCATCATAAAGTGGCACTTCACAACGAACTCTCAGGCGAGAATCATGAGCAGAAGTTGAAGCACTGTGAATGGAAATGTCATTTACCTTCACTGCAAGGTCACTGAGAACTTTTGCCATGGTAGTATCATTAGCTTTATCGGCTAATGCATTCACAACATGTGCCAGTTCTGCCACTTGGGCAGCCAAGTCAGAAGCCATGTGAAACCGGGTATAAGCCAGAAGTAACAAGGACAAAAACACTTAAAAATCAGGGTAAAATATGAAAATACCTTGTTATAATGCAGTGCCTTGAAAATTACCCCTAAGGCTAAATAAAAATTTTAACTTAACCTAAGGTTTAAAAATGTCTTTTATAATTTATTAATTTAAAAATAACTTAATTAAAAATTGAAATTAATTAATCAAAAATATTAATTAAATTTAATTAAGATATTTAAAAATAAATTAATAAATAATAAATAAAAATTACATGCAATTCTAAACCTTAGATAAAGTAAAAATTAAATAACTTATATTACCCTGTCATGTCCAAGTTAACCTGTCACTGCACTCCCTGTTAGCCTGCATGAAAATTTGCAAACTGCTATTGCACGGTTTTCGAGGAACTAGAATGCATGAACTGAAAGGTAAATATGCAGTTTTGTTCTTCAACGGGGAAAATCAAGCAGCTCCTCCTGAGGCCGGATGCAAGGCAGCCCCAACGAGGCTAACAGATGTAGCCCTTAGGCTGCGTGCAGGCTGCAGCCTGCCTGGCTAAGCAATTACCAGGCAGGGCGCTGACACCTGTCAAATTCAACAGGCGTGACAGCGCCTGCCGGCTGTTGCGCCTATGACGTGGCACAGCCGACGTCCCATCGACTATGTTGATCATCGACCAACGTTCGTCAACAATCAACGTCTATCGACCGATGGACATCCGGTGGCCGACACCGACAGGCGTCGGCACTGCGTCAGCCGAGCAAGCCAATAAAATTGGCCCTCGGCTCCTGCTGAGATGGGGCCGAGGGGCCAAAAATCTATATTTATATAAATTATATATATATATATGAAAATATATATATATATATATATATATATATTTAAATTTTAAATAAAAATTTAAATAACTTAATTGTTATTTTCAAATTTTAAAATTTAAATTTTACAATGATTTCAAAGAACTAAGGTAATTTGACCTAAGAAATTTCAAGAAATTTTGTAAATTTTTCTCCAAACCAGTAGCAGGATTGAAAATCTTGCTATTCAAGACTTCAGTAGCACTCCTTTCAATATCTAGTCGACACACGACCAACGTTTGAAAGGCCACTAGATCCAAGTCGACACACGACCTGGCATAGATGCTCCTCAGTTTTCAAGACTCCTCAATGGCAGGACAAAATGGCTCCCTAATGCGTATTTCACCGTAGGAGTAGTCCAAACCTGCCAAGGGATTTTTGTAAGAGAGGAATCGGGGTAAACTTTTCCTATACCTCTTGAGCATAAGTAAAAAGTTGGAACGAGGAGTTTGATGCCTAAGGAACTTCCTTCTACGAATGGTTTTCAAGCTCCCCTTGAGCTTGAACCGAGTCCTCAATGAGAAAGAATTTCTCATGAAAAAAAAATTATCTCCTTCCCTCTCACCTCACAAGCCCTAGCGCAAACATAAACTAGGCTCTGATACCAATGAAAAGGATTGTGAATCCAACTAACTTCATATTATTTACAAGCTCATTATATAGGCTCTAATGGCCCAAAATACATAACCAAACCCACTAATCATGGATTTGATCCCAAATACTCAACCATAAGCTACAAAAGTGCAAGAGAAGAATGCACGTAACTTCTAAGCTAGGAAGAAGGGAAAAATGCTAACTAGAAGATCCTTTAGCTAACTTGAAGTTCACTCTTCCTACTTTGAGTTCACACTTCCTAACTAACACTCCTAAATGACAACTAGAAGACAACTAGTGCCCACAAGTGTATGTGAGAAGGAGACTCACTTAAAATATTAATTTGCAAGAAATAAACTATGCAAACCTAGCTAGGAACTACTAGAGGGGTCATATGAGTGATCAAACATCAATACTCATCAGGAACCCCAAGACAAAGCCGAGGAGGCACCTCAACCTGCCTTGCCTACATCTTTAGTAGGATCATCCGCATCGTGGGTGACGGTACATCTTGCCAACACCAGATTAGGCAAGTACCTTGTGTAAAATGTAACCTTCAAACCGATTCTAAATACTACACAAGAGATGGGTCGACTGTCCGCTCATAATTATCTGGTTGGATCGATGGTTCCATTGGGAGAGCCACCTAATCATACTAACTTCATCTATGTAGGGCTAGACCAGCTTCCAACGTGAGAGCCCATGGACAAAGATGACAATGAACCTTTCACTATAAATGTTCGTTATCTATCCAATCCAAAGTATGCCATGCATATTTTTGAGCTATATCATCGACATGGGTACGACCTTAGTCTCTTTGAATAAGGATGGAGGACTCCGCTGGAACCTCATTATCAGGTAGTCACTGATAGGTTCGGTTTGGGTTATAGATACAGCGGTAGGAAAATTTGCTCGCAGCATCCCTAGATCGTCTGTACCTTAGTATGGTGGACGATGTGGATTTTAATCCATATCATCTAGATTCTTCTATATTCTAGAGGAATCACCCTATGATATCTGTCATCACCACTGAGCCACTCGAAGATCATCATGAAGGGCTCCTTGAGTAGACTAAGACAGAAATGAACCCCAAAGATCACTTGGGACACCAAACCCATGATGCAGTCAATGACACAGACATGCAGAGACATATCCCCATTACTGTAGGTGATCTTGAGCTAGGAGATATTTGTAATGAAGATGGAGCGGAGTCCACATTCGATATGAGTGGACCAGACTATGTCGCAGATAAGGAATCCTCAAATGACGATGCATTTGGGGATGAAGTCGAATGTGCCTATGTGAGACTACAACATGCACATCATTTATTGCTTATTGAGTCAGTACAAGTTACTAAAGATATCCTTCCCAATGTTGATCATTCAGGGGAAGAAGCAAAGCTAGATTTCTTGGTGATATCACACTTACGATATAATTACCCAGTTTATACAGATAGTGATGACAGTGATCAAGCAGTCATATGGGGCTGCACCTGCCAGAGTGCCCCCTAGGAGTAGGGGCAAATGAAGGATTCTATTATGACAGTGATGAAGAAGATGAGCTAGAGAGGGCCTACCTTAGTCCTCCTTATTTGTGTTACCATCATCAACACATCGACATTGATGAGGTCTATCAGTAGTTACGTGTTGGTCCACGTCTGAGAGAAATACGGTTAAACTTGGATCAAATTCATCGATTTGTTAATCCCCTTCCATCAACTTACATGGAGCTCCATGAGCCAAACGATCCTATTTTGTAGTCAGTGCATAGGGAGGATCCGGTTGTTTGCAGTCCTCATAGGGAAGATCCCTTTATGCCTATGCCAGTAGAGCCAGATCGTGGGTACGAGGACTATGCAGATTTTGTAGAAGTCGGTCCATGTGGTCTTGGAGATTAATTCCATTCCATAAACATGGTCTCCATTGATTTGAACACTCCACTTCGGCATATTCGTCCAAACCGTTGTATCTTAATGAAGATGCTATCGACTGGGATTGCACTGATTCACCCGTTGAGCCTGAAGATTTCTTCCCCAATGAAGAAATATTGCAACCTTTCCATTTTGCACCAGGCTGTGCATATGATGTTTATCATACCAAAAATGCTTCCAACGTGGAACCAATCAACCCGGCTGATGACATCCATCTAATTCCTACACCTCACCAGCTTGAGGAGGGATTGCATATGTCAGTAGAAGAAACCTTTAAGGTGGATATCAGTAATGATCCTTCCAGTAAAAAGAAGTTTAAATTTGGAGAGAGTCTCACTCCAGATGTGCGGGCCACCCTCATCCCTCTGCTGAAAGATAGAACAAATTTGTTTGCTTGGACATACAAGGATATGCCAGGTCTGGACCCAAAATTGGTTATGCATAACCTTTCGCTAGATCTGACGAAGAATTCGGTCAAGCAAAAGCTTAGAAAAATGCACCCAACAGTAGCCTTAATGGTGAAATATGAGCTACAAAAGTTGTTGGATATGGAATTTGTGATCTCCATAGACTATCCAGAATGAGTGTCCAATATGGTACCCGTGGGAAAATCTGATGGAAGAATCCTTATTTGCACGAATTTTAGAGACCTAAATAAGGCAACACCCAAAGATTCATTTTCGTTGCCCAATATTAATGCTCTCGTAGATGCAACTGTAGGTCATGAAATGCTCTCCTTAATTGATGGTTTTTCTGGTTACAATAAAATTCATATTAAACCTGAAGACCAGCATAAAACCGCATTTATAACACCATGGGGAATTTTTTGCTATAAAGTTATGCCATTTGGCCTCAAAAATGCTAGTGCCACATATCAGCGGGTCATGACATACATTTTTCATGACTATATACACAAAATTATGGAAGATTATATCGATGACTTGTTAGCCAAGTCATTGCTACGAGAAGAGCATGCAAAGGTCTTAAGAAAAGTCTTTGATCGCCTGATAGAGCACAATGTCAGGATGAATCCTAAGAAGTGCGTATTTGGCATAACTTCTAGAAAATTACTAGGATTCATCGTATCTAAGAGAGGCATCGAAGTAGACCCAACAAAGATCAAGGCCATTTTGGAAATGTATCCTCCCACAAATATTAAGGAATTAAGGAGCCTTCAGGGCAAGGTAGCCTTGATAAAGCGATTTATCGCCCAACTATCAAATAAATATCGACCCATGAATTGACTGCTATATAAGGGAGTCCCATTCAACTGGGACGAGGACTACACGATAGCCTTCACTAAAATAAAGCAATACCTGGTGATGTCACTAGTGCTAGCTCCACCAAGGCCAAAGGTGCCTTTAATACCATATATATCAGCAACTAACTTTGCACTGGGAACCATGTTAGCCCAAAAGAACGTGCAAGGTAAAGAAAATGCCATATATTATATTAGTCGAACCTTGGTGAGCTATGAGCTCGGGTATGCATATGTGGAAAAATTGTGTTTAGCAGTAGTGTTCACTACAAAGAAATTGTGACACTATATGTTAAGTCATACGACATATGTTATATCCAAACAAAATGCTTTGCAGTACATGATAAGTAAGACGTATCACAATACACGTACTACAAATTGGATCATGCTATTAACAGAATTCAATATGGAATTCATAAGCTAGAAGTCCATTAAGGGACAGGTCATAGTAGATCAATTAGCTAAGGCACCACTGTCAAACAATAGGCCTCTAAAACTTGAGCTTCCGGATGATGCAGTATTCATCATATCTGAAGCTTTCGACCCAAAGAGCAAGAGAACAATGCTGATATGACTCTGTTCTTTGACGGTTCAAAGTGTGAACAAGGGGGAGATGCTGAAATATTGTTTTCATGCCACAAGGAGTTATGATGCCCCTATCATTTAAGTTGGATTTTCCATGCATCAACAATAATGATGAGTACGAAGCCCTACTACTTGGCCTCCACACAATCGTCGCCATCAATATTAAGAGATTGAACATCTTTAGCGACTACTTGCTCATAGTAAATCAATTCAAGGGGCTTTTTTAGTGTCAATGTCCTGTACTGAAAGCCTATAAAGATCTAGTTGACACATATTTGGCCAAATTTGAATGGTATGAAATTGAGCCAATCCCTCGATCATCAAATAGGTTTGCAAAAACCATGGCATATTTGGGATCTTTAATCCCTCAGAATCCGTCTACTATTTTCACTACCATCCATGTTAAGATGCACTCGCATCTAGCAGTAGAGCATGCAGCCTATGATAACAGAGAATTAGTCAACATGATCAGTGTAGAACCAAAAGTTGAATGGTTCTGCAAAGCTGAAGACTTTCTTAAGAAGGCACCCTAGAGGTCAATAACCTCTCAGAGTCCTATGGGGAGTGGTACTACCATTCACCACAAGGTTGTTTCCGAGTCTACATTTGCAAAGGTAAATACGCAGGGGGAGCAAGTCATCTTAGCAATCAAAGCTGAGGCTTATCAAAATTGGATGTCGTAAATTAAAGACTTCTTGAAGCTTAGTATAATCCTAGAGCGATTTTCGCATGTCACGAAGTGCACATTTAAATAGAAAGTGGCTAAATATATCTTAATAGGAGACATCTTGTACTGATGAGGCTATGATAGAGTTCTCCTTCATTTCCTAGAGCCCCAAGAGGTATCATGGGCGATTTTGCAAGCTCATGACGATACATGCGGTGGCCATTTCAACGACATGGTCATCGTCAAGTGCATCCTTAGAATGGGCTACTATTGACCCACTAAGAAGAAGGAGTGCAATATCTATGTCAAGAAATACGTTAAATTCCAGTATCATGCTAATCTTACGCACTTGCCATCACAGGCTTTATAGCCCATTCAAGCGGCTTAGCCATTTGCTTAGTGGGGATTAGATCTTATAGGAAATATCTCTCCATCATCGGGCTGACATACATTCATAATCATGACTACTGAGTATTTTACAAAGTGGGTGGAAGCAATACCCTTAACAACGACAACTGGAGCTCATATAGCAGAGTTTATATTGGAGCATATCATAAGTCATTTTGGGATTCCATCCAAAATAATATTAGATAATGGAACGTCTTTCAAGAACAAAACTGTGAGAGCTTTGATATCTAAATATAGAATCAAACATAGTTTTGTGAATCCATACTATCTGCAAGCAAACAAGAAGGTTGAGGCTTCAAATAAGACAGTGGTGGTTATATTGAAAAATATGGTACAAGAAAACCACAAATACTAGCATATCTAGCTGCCCCTTGTGTTATGGGCTTACAGGTTTATTATTTGGATGCCCACTAGGATAACGCCGTTATCACTAGTATATGGCCTTGAGGCCATTATACCCTTGGAATTAGAAATTCCAACATTGCGCATCATATTGAAAGAGTTCATCGATGACAACACCGCATGACAAGCTCGATTGGATCAACTGACGCTACTTGATGAACGTTGCATGAATGCCTTGGAGCATCTTCGTGTTTATCAGGAGTGACTAAAATGAGCTTACAATATCAAAGTCCACTAGAGAGACTTTGAAGTTGGGGATATTGTCTTGAAAGAGAACCAATAGAACTCTAATTTACAGCCAGATATGTGAGACAAATTCATGGCTAATTGGCTAGGACCCTACATCATATCTGAAAATATTGGTCCGGTACCTATCACCTAATGTCGCTAGGGGGTGTTGAAGAGTTTGAACCTCTCAACATCATCCATCTTAAGGTGTTTTATGCTTGAAGAGCATAGTAAAAGGTCCCAAGCGTTGCTTGTAATTGCTCGATCATCCTGAAAAGCTCCAAACACTCCCATAAGTAGTTTGGTCAATCAAAAATCCCTAAAGGCATCTATAAGCCCTTTGGTCAACCTCAAAAAGTTTTGAGGGTTTGTTTAAAATCACTTGGTCATCCCAAAAGGCTCCAAGGGTTCCTAAAATTGCTTGGTCGTGTCATTTAAAATCCTCGCTTATAATCGCTCGGTCATCCTAAAAGGCTCCAAGCTCGTCTATGAGTAGTTTGGTCAATCAAAAGGTACCAAGAGTTTATGAAAAATTTCTTGGTCAACCCAAAAGCTCTAAGGGTTTGTTTAAAACTGCTCATTCATCCCCAAAATTCTCCAAGGGTTCCTAAAACCACTTGGTTGTGTCAGTTAAAAGCCTCGAGGATTTGCTTATAATCGCTCGGTCATCATAAAAGGCTCCAAGATCATCTATGAGTAGTTTGGTCAATAAAAAGGCACCAAGAGTTTGTGAAAAATTACTTGGTCAACCCAAAATCTTCAAGGATTCTTAAAAGATTGCTTGGTCATCCCAAAAGTCCCAAAGGTGCTCATAAACCCTTTGGTCAAACCCTAAAAGCTTCGAGGGTTTGCTTAAAACCGCTCGGTCATCCTAAAAAGCTCTAAGGATTTTGTTGAAAAATCGCTTGGTCAATATAAAGGCTCCAGAGGCATGTACTCGCCGTTTGGTCAGATATGAGGCTCAAAACTCATAAAAATTATAAAATCAATAAAATCCAAAAAATGGATAAAGCATAAAATCCAAAAATATTTGCATTTTGCATTTGAATTTTGCATTGTCATTTTTGCAATCACACATGCATTCATTGCATTATTGCATTGCATATAGGCATTCGTCATCCGTTGCATTCCATAGTAGGAGGGATTATGTTTGTCAGTCTTAAAAATGACACCACATTTGTGTTTAAATCATGCATCTCTACATTTATCATGATCCATCATTCAGGTGAGTAATTATGTTTTTTAACATAACCTATAATGTTGCTATGGAGATATACTAGGGTTTTTCGGTCACTCAACCGTACCTAGTGGTATTATCAAGAGTTGGTAGAAATCTTGCTTTGCTTTTGTAGCTAAGGTTCAGTTAGTATATCCCTTAGCATATCAGAAGCCTATCACTAATCAACAAATTTAAACAATCCTAACAAGGACTGGGGGAATATGAAAGCTACGAAGCAGGACCGGATATCTTGAAGTGAAAAGAGTTATTCTTGCTTATCCCTCTGTGCATACAGTGTGGGAAATGTTGGCAGTTGGCAAAAGGACAGGTTAGTTCCCTATTCAGAATCCCTTGCTCATGATAAAATGAGCAATATCCCAGAGTGATATCCCACATCAATCCTCATAATTGATACCCTATATCGATATCATAGATCGAATTCCTAGATTGATATCCCATATTGATATCATAATATTGATATCCTCAATCGATATACCAGAAACAATTTTTCCAAGTAAATCCTCCAAAGAAAATTTTTTGAAGAAAATTATCAAATGTAAATGCCGAAAAGTAAAGATCGAATGAAGATCAGAAAATAGACTCAAATCAAGTTCAAAGTGAAGATCAAATGAAGATCATAAACCAAAGTTTGAGTGGAAATCAAATGAAGATCCAAAATCTAGTTCGAAGAGAGATCAAATGAAGATCCAAATACAGTTCAGAATGAAGATGGAATCGACTACCTTGCTTCACTACATATGAGCAAGTATCCCAAAAATTAAAGGATAGAAAGTAATGAGCCTAAATCCCTGGAATTGTTAGCACTACTGTACCTTATGTATGATGATATGTCTGATACACTTGCATCTCGCTTGTGGGTAGACCAATGTTTGAATGTGGAAGAGCTTGCTTCAGGTGTCCTGCATTGCCTAGTGGCTTAGTCCAACTAAAATCTAAACTTGGGATTGGATAAGACATTTGTGGTACCCCTATATTAGAAATGGGCTGAAATAATCCTGTCTAAAATCGGGGAACGCTTGTGTCTTATCTTAAAATAATCATGTGCACACACAAGGATAATGAATAGTTAGGGCCTATCCTAGCAAAAGCATTTTATCTCAAAATTCTAGTGTGGTCAGCATGCAACTTTTGATAAGTCTATTAGGGTGTTTGAGTCTCATGGAAAACATAAAAAATTTCTCTCATAGCAACAAAATATCAAATATCGCAAACCATATAAAATCATCAAATTGCAAAGTATCGAGGCCATGATACATCATCATATAGAGCACAATCAAAATATAGGATAGATACCGAATGAATATTAGAAATAATATTTAGACGACCACTGACTATATCGTGCATATTTTTCAAATTTTGCAAAATAAAATAGAATGATGCATTATATCATTCGCATCAAAAAACGACATTCATTGCATTTCATATATGGATGATTAATTGATTAAATTCTTATATTAAGGATTTTCAATTACATTCATGATTTTTATACATTCTATGGTGTCATCCATTATATTGATAAACATATTTGCATTAATTCCTTATGTTTTAAGTGATTAAAGCATACAGGTTCATTTACATTAGATTACCATCGTGTAAATAAATCATTACATATATTAATGCATACAATAAAGCAATATCAAATATGTGTTAAGAGAAAATATTGCATCCATCATAAATCGCACATCTAAGCATCTAGATCACTGCATATAATCATCATCATAAATCAAATATCTATCTGGTGCATGTCATCCATACATCACATCATATAACATCAAATTAAAATAAGCACTGCATCCATGTGCATCAAATAAACATAAAATCAAAACATATAAATCAAGTACACATCATGAGCCATAAATGATCAAGTCATATCATATATAAATGTGTCTCAAAGTACATCAAATGAGTACAAAATGCCCATAGGCTACAATCATGTAGGTCCTCGACCTTACACCAAAAATGGTAAATATGCAAAATGTAGTTGTGATCTAACAAGAGCCCTAGCTCTAGCCAGCTCCCCCGAACTGGAGCTCTTGCCACCTCCCTCATCCCTGTGACCTAGAGCCTGCTCTACAGTCAGCTCTGGTTCTTGTTGTACACCCTGCTAAGGGCCCTGTGTACCACTTAGCCCGAAGAGGCCTAGCACATGAGATATTGGTATGTCCAGGAGGCTAGTCCTATGGCTAGAAGTCTCACCCATCTCCCTGTGGCTCCTATGTGAGTTGCTACCATTTATGTTGGAGGACCTGTGTGTCCTCTCTGATATGTGAGTCCTCTAGCTGGAGCTAGCCATGGACTACCTTGTAGTCATGGATCTGGTCCGCTGACTCCCTACAGCATGAGAATCCTCTAGGATCTACCCACCTATCAACATGATATAACCATCTAACTGGTCTATGTGGGCTATCATGCCTATATGTCTGGAATTGCCCTCCTCCATGAGGGCTTGTAAGCATCGGATCTCTGACATGGGATTACGACTGCTAGGTAGCACTGGTACTGAAGCTACGGGTAGTGCCATGAAAGCATGAGAAGATGAAGGATCTCCCCTCTAAGCCTGGGCCAAGTCCCTTTCTGCTATAGCTATACCCAGTCGTGCCTCTACCAAATCATTCACACTAGTAAGCTCCTATACCTTCCCCTCTACTGTTGTAGCCCATAATAAGTCTAGTGATCTGCTGCTCTACCTGAGTCAGTCTATATCTTTGTTAGTCAGTTGTGCCCATAGAGTGGCAATAGTGGTGTCTCACTCCATATGCTACGTAACATATCTGTCGAGCTGACTCTACAAGTTAGCAACCTAAGCCAAGAGCAGCCCTTCTGTGCTGTCAGGAGGGACCTCACCCTCCTCTAGAGTCTCATTGTCTAGGTTGACCTCAAGAGCCTCCTCGACGATGGCCTCTGTGCCCCATATACCCTCTGTCCACTGGTGCACCTTATGCCCATCAGGATCTACCTCTGCCTCTGCCTAGTATGGCACTCTACCCAAAGACCCCGATCCATGCCATCAGAGCATGGACCACCATCTATTATATGTTGGGGTGGTAGCAGTCCTATCAACCTAGACTCCCAAAATTCATCTGGCTCATCCTCGCTAAAGGAGTGCAAAAGAAGGTGCGATAAAGGATATTTTATATAAAATACATTACATTGTGTTGCACTATCCTAATTTGGTTTATACATGAAGAGAAGGCAGATTTTATGTGCCTCAAAGGCACTACACTCATTGGAAAAAACTAGTTGAAATCGGTCATATGTTAGCGTCAATCCAAGCATAACACAAGGAGCCACTCAAAGGGCTCATTCTCCTCACATCCTGGATGGCTGAACATGCAAGAGGTAAGGTGCAAAAGCAAAGGAAGAAAAAATGTCATTCGAGAGCAACATCATCTACGAAAGGAGGACGTATAACAAGTAAGAAAGGAAGAAAAATTAAAACACCATTGGAGTGTTTCTTACTCCACATCCATTGGCTAAAATCGATGCTCAAAGCCTCCAAATCGTTGCTCCACATCACAACTGAAAACACTGTAGGTGAATGAAAGAAGAGTTGGAGACTTTCATAGTTAAAAGGATCTCCAAAGGGCCCGTTGAACCAATGATAGAGATGACATCCATGCAAATAAGAAAGTAGCATTTGTCACTAAAGGTAAACCCTAACGCTCAAATCAAGTGAGCGCTCATCTTCAAGAGAGGAGTTACATGAATAGGCTAGTGCATTGAGTGTATGGGATACACTTGTCCATTGGAAGACCAAATGTTTTGCTAAAGAATGTAACGTCCATATGTTACTTGAAGGGAGACAAGCATTTCATTGGCATCTTCTACTCCTCATACGCTCAAAGGGAAATAGACATGCGACTTGGCACTTCAAACAAGAATCTTCTCTATTTTAAGGACATCAATGATTAAGCACAAGAAACAATATTCATCTTTGCATTTATCACTTTATTTTCTACGTGCACATGATCGAGTTGCAGCATGTCAATAAGGTGATAGAGCCTTCACTACTCAAGTCAAGCAAGGTCAAAGGCAGAGTCTAAATGGTGCTAGATTTGGAATGCTTTATACAAGGATAAGATCCAAGCGATTCCATTGGAGGGTACAATCAAAGCATTCAAAGCATTTACATCAATATTACAGCCCTAGCTCATCTAAAAACAATGTTGATTATTGCTTGATAAAAGGTAAGGTTTATTCCCATTTCTATGTGCTTTCTTTCCTTGGGAGTTATAAGGTTAAAATTGAAGGAATTTTATTATATTGAAAGCCATACATCAAAGGGAATATTTTATCAAATAAATATAATATTTACAATATAAAACCTAGGAGTAATAAGGGTTTGTACTGGAATAAATCTTAAATATTTGCAAATATTATTGTGGTCTAATTTTTCCAAAAATTAGGGAGTCATAAGGGTTACTACATCAAATTATTTTATTGGAAATTAGATACACTTAAATTAATTCCCAAAGGGTTATTTTTTTTTTTTACATGGTGGAATCGGTAGCTGCCACGAATTCGGGCAGGCTGTGCAGATTTTTATGGCTATCACAGTATTCTGCATTGTCTACCCTAGAAGATGCCACATAGATCTTTGCATATTACACCCCTATGACCACCATGCCATAATCATTTTAAAACTTTTACACCCCTGAAAGCACCAGGAAAGGGACAAGCATTCAGTTTGACAAGGCTCGATATTTGAACCTTGGACCTCTGCCCCCCTTACGGACTAAAGGGTTATTTAAAAGAGAGGTTTATCATAGTTTTTTCAAAGGTTGGATATTTATAAAATTATTGTCTCAAAATTCTCAAAAGGAGACAATAGATCCAACATTATAACCTCTTTAAAATTTGGGAAAAATGCTTAGTTAAATAGGACCAATAAGGGATAATAGAAGTTGATTTTTGATATTTATAAAATTTGACAAAATCAACCAAATATTGAACTATAATTTACAAAAGCACTATATCTTATCCAAAAACATACTAGGGAGTCATAAGGTATTCTACAAAACTTGGTAATATCAACATTTATCAAAGATTATCAAGTTACAAAATATAAGCTTTCTTCAAAACCTAAAAATCCTTAAGAGTATATACTCACATTACTTGGGAGACATAAGGAAGCCTACAAAACTAAGGATTAAATTTTTGTTTATCAAATCAAGCTTATATACTTCAATTAGGAATCATATATCCTAATATAGGGAGTCATAAGGTAGACTTCTAAGATTCTTGCAAATTCAAAGAAGGATCTATCATGGATGATATCTTGAGAAATGCTTTCAATAATGAAGAACTACTGCACAAAGTAGAATACTACTCCCAAAACTTAATAGATACTCTAGAAGGATACAAGTATCTACCCATTAGTGATAAAGAGAAATTTTCCTTGTTTCTTAAATAAGCTAAAGAAGGTAACTTTACAATATTGATTTGTTATCTTCACGATATTCTCTTCACAACATGGTGCAATTCACAAATATTGGTTATATTTTCACTAGAAGAATGTCTGATGGTGTATCTACCACTAATTGTATTTGTACTTACTAAAAACAAGAAACAAGATAAAGAACAATATTATTGTGATGATAAACTAACTTGTCATGAAGCATAAAGCACCAATGCACAATCACAAGAGAAGAAGAAGAAGGAAAAGGAAGAAAATACATGCTAAAAAAAAACATGGCATCATGAATATTGAACTAGTTGAACGCATACAATAGTCAGAAGAACCTCCAGCTACAACTTACTTTGCATCATATGACAACACATTATCTACTGAACCTGATCACAGTAAGCAATGAAGGAGAATACAAATTCCATTATCCAATGGAAGAAGATCCACATTGAAGACTAAAGTCTTCAATATACAAATAATGTAATACAGGGGGTGTTATAAATATATTATATTACATCATTTGAATCATGTAAATATACCTTTATTGGTACATACTTAGGACATTAGATTACTTTAGGAGGAAGTTATCTAGTTACTTCATGCAATGTAATAAATGCACAAGTGTCAATGTGTAAGTTGTATATGTGCAAGTTGTCCCTTGCACATCTAGATAGAGTGTTGTCCAAGGAACCTATTTTCCTATATAAAGAGCCATAGACATAGATCAAGATATAGCAGTAGGAAGTAGTGTAGAACAATGTGGTGTGATGTAATATGATGGAGTGTAATATGCTCAAAGCTCATTCTTGAGCAGTAGCTTTATTCATGGAGTGTTCATTTCCTCCATAGCTACTTTGTATACATTTCTATCATTTATATTTATAGTATATTTTCAATCATCTCGCGTATTTACTTTATTTCATATTCTTCTGCATCTTGTGATTGCTATCTCCCATTACATGCTGCATCAAAAGTTGACACAAAATGACATTTTCAAAAGAAGATATTGCTACAAGTAAGTTGAATTCAAGCATTGAGCCTATGCCAAGCATAAATCATAAATCTAAAATTGTAAAATTCAATGCCAATGATAGCACCAAACATTAAAATAAAAAATGTATAATCACCTACAATAGGGTTAAAATCTAAAAACATCAACTATATCTAGGGATTTGAAAACTATTCAATTTAAACCATATTTGAGAGAGACACAACAAAGTGATTATTATTGGGAGGCAGATTGATTATGTGTTGGGAAGTAGATAATAACCCAATTCCATAGAAGTTGAAGTTGATGGTATTAAGAAGGAAACACAAAATTTAGATGCAATTTTACTTTTAGTCTATCATATTCATTAAAATTTTCATAACATCATCCTCAACAATTATCACAATATCCAAGAAATATTGCGGTTCAATTTCTACCAAAACAATATAAGATGCAACTATGTTTTGTGTATTAAATTAATAATTTAAAATTGACATCAACACTCAAGTAGACCAAAAATCAGTTGTTAATAATTAATTGTATCTCAAACAAACATGTTTAATAAATTTTATAACATACACATTGTTCTTACCGTAACAATTAGGCCAAAAAAGTATGACATAGAAGAAAAGGAGTTAGCAACACAATGATTTTCATCAATTCTTGGAAGGTAAATTATTTTTCAATAGGGAATGGAATATGACATATCCCTAAGCAAGTATAATATAATATTAAATACAAGAGAGAAGTTACGTTTCATCACACATCCATTCAAGCCAACATGTCATTAGAGAACAAGAAATTTACATCAACTAAATAACATTAATTATCATGTTGTTGGTCACAAATCTGCCACATGAAAGGATTTTATACGTATACGCGCCCTAGACTTGGCCAACATTGAAAGGCCGAGAGAAAGAGAAGTCTCCCAGGCCAATCTCCAGAGAGGGTTGGCTCCCAAACTAATCTAAACTAGTTTTGAAGATAAGGATGCAGGAAAGAAATGGGAAATAACAGAAAGAAAGGGAAATAACAAGAAAGAGATGGAAATATGGCCACAGGCCAAAGTGTATAATTTGGGGCAGACTAACAACAAGAATTCCACCAAGTTTTATGACAACATCTAATAAAGGGAAAGCAGCAGAATTGAACTCACACCTTTGTCGAGATAACCTCTAGATCGCATTTCAAAATATACTCACTAACCAGCAACGTTCGAATTCAGAATGCAGAATTCAAAACCTAATAGCAAGAGCATGAGCATAAATAGAAATGACTTTTAAAATAGAGGGACATCACACACATAAGAATGCTTGCAAATTTTAGAATCCGAGTCACTTCTATTGATGCGGAGAACTTAGAGAGTTTCCTTGTAAAAAATGTCTAACCTTCTTTGCTTTAGATATACATGAATATTTATAGAGGTCTTCCCTCTCTCTTTTGCATCACAACATTTAAAACATACAACATATTTCAAAGAAGAGGTCCACAAAATATGCACTTGAAAAGAGAGAACCATCACCCTTAATCTGCCTCGAAGAAATGACAGTCCCTGTTTTTATGGATCAAAACTGAAAATCAAACAAAAACAAGGGACCATATTTCTTCATTAAATGACCATTCTCGGGGCATGCAGGAGATCACGAACAGGAGCTTTCAATACTGGAGGCGTCTTTAATTTTGGTGGCATCAAAAACTGCCTCAGGTTCTTCTATCTTGCGCACATCGGTAATCAACAACATTTAATCTAGGAGCCTCTTTGACCACGATCTCAAAATCAGTTGGAGAGCTTTTATTTGATCCTTATCTTCTCCTCACGCTCTCCTATGCAATTTTGAAGGAAAAATGCAGACAAAACTGTATTGGGCCTTTGTTGTTGCTTCTGTCGCGAAAATGAGACAGGTCACGAAAATGCGACATGTCACAAAATCGCGACACTTCTCTTAGTTTAGCTTTGTCTTCTTGACATGTCATGAAATCGTGACATTCTCCTATGTTTGGGCTTCTTTCCTCAACATGTCTCGAAATCGTGACATTTTCCTTCCTGCCTTCTTCGCTACTCCAAGTCACGAAAACTCACCATGTCGCGAAATCGTGACATGTCGCGAAATCGCGACATCTCTCTTTTCCTTGGCCTTCATCTTCCTGCAAGGAGTGAAAATGGGACATGTCGTGAAATCGTGATAGTCCGTACTTAGCATTGTCTTTCGAGCTCCTTCATCGCGAAAACGCGACATGTCACGATATCGCGACAATTTTTGTTTGCCTTGTACTTGTCAACTTTCGTTCCGCGAAAACGCGACAGGTCACGAAAATGCGACATGTCACGAAATCGTGACTTTTTTCCATTTGGCTCTTTCATCTTCAACAAGTCTTTCTTTCTCTCTTTTTTTTTTTTCCAAGGAAAGCACGAAATCGTGACATGTTTCGCCATTTGGCTTTATCTCCACAATATGTCACGAAATCGTGACATTTTTTGTCTCCTTTTACTTTGATGCTTTTAGGCTACGAAAATTCGACATGTCACGAAATCACGACATTCCGTACAATCTGGCTACCTCCTTGCTTCCTCCTCACGAAAACGTGACATGTCATGAAATCATGACAATTCTTCGCACTTGGTCCTTCCTGTCAAGCATGTCACGAAATCGTGATAATTTCTTGCCTTCTCTGTTGTTGTCGCTTCCTGTCGCGATATCGTGACATCTTTCTCTGCCTTGTGTTTATCCTTTAGCCCTTTCGCGAAAATGTGACATGTCGCGATATCGTGCCATTCTATACCATCTGCTCCTTTCTTGCTTTTCTGTCATGATATCGTGACATTTTCCATTACTCTACTCTGTGACCACTGCAAGTCGCGAAAACGTGACATGTCACGATATCGCGACAATTTTGCCTTGACTGCTCCCTCACCGCAACAAGTCACGAAACTCCAACATGTCACGATATCGTGACAGTTTGGCTTCCTTGCTTCCGTTGACTGTTTTGACCGTGAAAACGTGACAAGTCACGAAAATGCGACATGTCGCGATATCGCGACAACTTCTTTACTTAGCTCTTTTCTGGTATGGACGTCGTGAAAACTCGACAGGTCGCGAAAATGCGACATGTCGCGATATCGCGACAGTTTCACTTTTGCACAAACTTGGTTATTTTGCATGAATAGCAACAACAAAAACAATGTGGCAAAAATGCCAACATTCTTGGCGGCTCGTGGGGTATACAGTTTTTCTGTATGCACTAATCTCAGGCCTTTATCCATTGGGCAATAGAGTCAAGAAGCTGAAGGGGCAGAAAAAATGAGTGCTGGTTGATGCTGGACATTTCTGTCGGCTACTGCAACAAGCTCTTGCTGGTACTCGACACTTAAAAATAGGACCTGCAGTAAAAATTTGGGGGATTTTTTTTTTTTTTTTTTTTTTTGGGGAAAAAAAGGGGGGGGGAGGAAGAGGGGAGGGGGGGGTGGTGAAAAAAAGAAAATGGAAGTGGATGGAATGGAGATGGTAGTAGGAACTATGGTTGTGACGAAGTACTCACAAGACAAAGGACTAGAAGAAAGGGAAAGTAGAAATGGGAACATCAGAGAGGGGAGTAGAAACAACAGTAGTGGCTTGATTATGTATAGAGGAACAAGGAGTAAAAGGGGAAGGGAATGAAAATGAGGAAGTGGAGAAATAAGTAGAGGAAAGCCACTAACTGCTAGGAAGGAAAAGAAAAAGAGAAAGAAAAAGAAACGTACCTGCGGGCTCGTGTGCAAAAGGAGCCGAATTTTTTTTTTTTAGATATGTACAAGGTAACCCCCGAATTAGTTGTGAACTCTCGGGAGAGACACGTACCCAAACATAGCTCTATGATCTCCTGGATCCCAGACCTTGGACAGACACTCAGTGGTCTCCTGATTGATAATCAGCTCGGAGTCACCAAAGATTTGCAACTGTCGCGTTCCAAGTGTCTCAGCCATCTTGAAACCTAAGCATAAAGCCTCATCCTCTACGGTATTATCTGTGCAGCTCTAGGTCAAAGTACAAGAAGGTAATACTAGAACAGTCCCAGTGCCAGTGCCATTTCTGCATTGTGCTCCATCGAAATAGAGTTGATCTTGACTTCCATCATTATGTTCTTGAGCCTTTTTAGTCTTGAGAATAGAATAACAACCAATCTCAGTTTCCACCATGGCATTAAAATCGAGCATTGAAAACTCATCCTCCAAGAAAAGCTCATCCAGGACTTTACCCATCAAATCAGGATCTTCCAATTCCTCAGTTATCATATGAACAGAATGTTTGGATCTTTCTTCTTCTCCCATCTTCTCTACATGAAAAGTAGAAGGCTTCTTATTGTAGATCCGGACTCTTCTTCCTTTGAAAGGAACCTCCAAGTGAGAATAATCTAGAGAAAGGTAGCCTCCCAGCTTGGCAATGAATTCTCTTGACAAACACATACTGAAATATGGTTCCAAATCAACCACAACTATCTCTTGAATTATCGTAATCCGAGGCATACTATGTAGAGCAATAGTAACATCCTTGATTACACCCACTATTTTCATGGGAGTCCCATCCAACCGCAAGACACCAGGGCTACTTCTTGTATACTCCATTCCCATGACTTCACAAACCGCCTTTGGCATGACAGTTGTTGCAACACCAAAATCAATCATGCGGTTGTGCACTATCCAACCCTCCATCCCGAGTGACAAATAAAATGGGGGTGGTCTATTTTTTCCAAGTGGCTGAAGTAGTTAATGTTTGAGCAAAAATAGTTCGGGTAGGATTCTTCTCACTATATTTCATAGACTTCAATGATTCTTGTAACAGATCAACTTGCCCAGGTAATTGTAATGCATCATAGAGACTAACCTTGGCTGGAATCTTCTTCAATTCTTCGACAATATTGTATGCAGATGCACTAGACTCCCTCTTTTCATTAATGTCTTCATATTTGCTCCGATATTGCTGAGTGGCTTCTACCCTCAGTATTTTAGTCAAATATGGGTACTTGAGCTTTTCTCTGGCTCGGTCCTCTGTTTCAGCTCTTGCCTGTGAAGCTGAGGCTTTTTCTTGCAATATTTCCTTTGCTCGTGGTGGCAAAAGATCTTTCAACAAAACAGGTGAATCTGGATTTGGTACTGAAACAAGAGCTTTCACTTGTACTTGTTTCTTCTCATTATGCATCTTCGGATCAGCTGATACCCTTAATGGTTCCATCTCTGCTGGATCTAAAGTGACTGGCTTCTTCCCAGTTCTTGTGAGAACTGAGACTTGTTCTTCAGATGGAACCATAAAATTATGATCCACCTCAAAAATCATATTAACTTGTCCTCCGAAAGAGCTTGCGGCCAATGTTTGCACATAGTTCGGATGAACCATACAAGTGTCTTCGCCGTGTGGATCATTACATGTAGAGCACCAATATGTTCTTTCTGCAGGGCCAGCTTCCTCATTCGTCAACACAGTCAGGTTCTTTTCAGGCACTTTACTTGTTGAAGCCGCTTGTTCTCTAGTGATCACCGGAGGCTGAAATCTCTCTTAGCCTATTTTCTTTCAAGAACTGTGATTTTATTTCCCATCGCTCTTATAGCTGAATTAGCCGATTGTACCTCTTGTAATAGGATTGTGAAAGGATCAGGATTTGAGGGCGCAGGAGGTGCCAATAGAGGTAGAGGTGCTGGCGGTGCAGGCAATGCTAGGAATGAAGTGGGAGCTGGTAATTGCGAAATGATTGGTGCAGGCAACTATGGAATAGTTGGAGCAGGGAGCTGGGGAACTGGAATGGGTGCGATCTGAGGTGCACTTGAGCTCCATGATGGAATAGGATACATGGAAGGCATAGGCTATGAAAATGAACCAGAATACAAATGCTTAGGAAGATCAGGTAAGATGGGCATTGTTACCTTTGGAGGAAGCCTACCTATGGCAATCAAGTCAGCTTCCACCTTTTGTGCTTGTTCGAACAGCTCTGGAAATGTAGTCACGTTGGACTGTCGGACAGCCAAGCCGATGTCTGTGTTAAAGGCTCTGAGATAATAAAATGCAGCTAGCTCATGAGCGGGCCGAAGACCATCAAGAATTCTCTGCCAGCTTCTGGTAAATCTGACATTGAAGTCGGCTATCTCCTCCTACGGGTGCCTTTGAATTGCATTAAATTGATGCAACAAGGAGTATGGATCAGCTTGTTCATGAAAGTTTTTGACTAACAGTTCTCCTAATTGATCCCATGATGCAATGGTGCCTGGTTGCAACGTTCGGTACCAATACAACAATTTCCCTCTTAGTGATAACACCAACAATTTTACCATCACATCTTCGTCGGTTATGTCATGGATAGCCGCCAAAGAGGCTACATCGTTAATATGCTCATAAGCAATTTTACCAGTACCATCATAGGTCGACAAAGCTTTCAAAGCAGCTTGAGGGACTTGATTATGTGCCGGTAAATTCAAGGCTCCCGAATCATTCCATGTCGAGAACTTCCTTGGTGGAGGATGCTGGGCCATTTGGACTGGTGCGTATGGCTGTAGAGGTGGAAAACTAGTAGCAGCACTAGATGAATTTGAAGGAACAGAGAACACACCAACAATTTGTGAGGATGTTGCAGAGGATATAAGTGGTGGGGAGACCAACTTAGGGTGTTCGCTTAATCTTTGGTTGTCAAGTTCAAAAAACTCAATGGGATTTTCAGATTTTTTGGCCTTCGATCTTGTGATCATGAAGTACAGCTCTCATTGTATCCACGTTCGGAGGCTTCTGGGTAGTGCTGAGTCACCAAATGTTCTAATTATACAGCATGAAGGCGAACATTAAACCTTAATACTATTGGAAGTGAAACTTTCAGTGTCCCACCGGGCGTGCCAAAAACTGTTGGCACAGGTGGGTTTGTCAAGTTGAAATAATGCTTGTCCCACCGATTGTGGATCTGTTGGAGACAAAAACAGTCTGTCCCACCGGGCGTGCCAAAAATTGTTGGTCACAAATCTGCCACAGGAAAGGATTTTATACGTATACGTGCCCTAGACTTGGCCAACATTGAAAGGCCGAGAGAAAGAGAAGTCTCCCGGGCCAATCTCCAGAGAGGGTTGGCTCCCAAACTAATCTAAACTAGTTTTGAAGATAAGGATGCAGGAAAGAAATGGGAAATAATAGAAAGAAAGGGAAATAACAAGAAAGAGATGGAAATATGGCCATAGGCTGAAGTGTATAATTTGGGGCAAACTAACAGCAAGAATTCCACCAAGTTTTATGACAACATCTAATAAAGGGAAAGCAGCAGAATTGAACTCACACCTTTGTCGAGATAACCTCCAGATCGCATTTCAAAATATACTCACTAACCAGCAATGTTCGAATTCAAAATGCAGAATTCAAAACCTAACAGCAAGAGCATGAGCATAAATAGAAATGACTTTTAAAACAGAGGGACATCACACACATAAGAATGCTTGCAAATTTTAGAAGTCGAGTCACTTCTATTGATGCGAAGAACTTAGAGAGTTTCCTTGTAAAAATGTCTAACCTCCTTTGCTTTAGATATACATGAATATTTATAGAGGTCTTCCCTCTCTCTTTTGCATCACAACATTTAAAACATACAACATATTTCAAAGAAGAGGTCCGCAAAATATGCACTTGAAAAGAGAGAACCATCACCCTTAATCTGCCTCGGAGAAATGACAGTCCCTGTTTTTATGGATCAAAACTGAAAATCAAACAGAAACAAGGGATCATATTTCTTCATTAAATGACCATTCTCGAGGCATGCAGGAAATCACGAACAGGATCTTTCAATACTGGAGGCGTCTTTAATTTTGGTGGCATCAAAAACTGCCTCGTGTTCTTCTATCTTGCGCACATCGGTAATCAGCAACATTTAATATAGGAGCCTCTTTGACCACGATCTCAAAATCAGTTGGAGAGCTTTTACTTGATCCTTATCTTCTCCTCACGCTCTCCTATGCAATTTTGAAGGAAAAATGCAGACATAATTGTATCGGGCCTTTATTGTTGCTTTTGTCATGAAAATGAGACAGGTCGTGAAAATGCGACATGTCATGAAATCGTGACATCTTCTCTTAGTTTAGCTTTGTCTTCTTGACATGTCACAAAATCATGACATTCTCCTGTGTTTGGGCTTCTTTCCTCAACATGTCACAAAATCACAACATTTTCCTTCGCCTGCCTTCTTCGCTACTCCAAGTCGCGAAAACTCACCATGTCACGAAATCGCGACATCTTTCTCTTCCTTGGCCTTCATCTTCCTGCAAGGAGCGAAAATGGGACATGTCACGAAATCGTGACAGTCCGTACTTAGCATTGTCTTTCGAGCTCCTTCATCGTGAAAACGTGACATGTCGTGATATCGTGACAATTTATGTTTGCCTTGTACTTGTCAACTTTCGTTATGCAAAAATGCGACAGGTAGCGAAAATGTGACATGTCGCGAAATCGCGACGTTTCCTTGGCTCTTTCATCTTCAACAAGTCATGAAATCGTGACATGTTTCGCCAGTTGGCTTTATCTCCACAATATGTCGCGAAATCGTGACATTTTTTGTCTCCTTGTACTTTGATGCTTTTAGGCCGTGAAAATTTGACATGTCGTGAAATCGTGACATTCCGTACAATCTGGCTGCCTCCTTGCTTCCTCCTCGTGAAAACGTGACATGTCGTGAAATCGTGATAATTCTCTGCACCTGGTCCTTCCTGTCAAGCATGTCATGAAATCACGACAATTTCTTGCCTTCTATGTCGTTGTCGCTTCCTATCGCGATATCGCGACATCTTTCTTCGCCTTGTGTTTATCCTTCAGCCCTTCCGCGAAAACATGACATGTCACGATATCGCGCCATTCCGTACCATCTGCTCCTTTCTTGCTTTTCTGTCGCGATATCGTGACATTTTCCATTACTCTGCTCTATGACCACTGCAAGTCGCGAAAATGCGACATGTCGCGATATCGTGACAATTTTGCCTTGACTGCTCCCTCATCGCAACAAGTCGCGAAACTCCAACATGTCGCGATATCGCGACAGTTTGGCTTCCTTACTACCGTTGACTGTTTTGACCGCAAAAACGTGACAAGTCACGAAAATGCGACATGTCGTGATATCACGACAACTTCTTTACTTAGCTCTTTTCTGGTACGGACACCACAAAAACTTGACAGGTCATGAAAATGCGACATGTCGCGATATCGCGACAGTTTCACTTTTGCACAAACTTGGTTATTTTGCATGAACAGCAACAATAAAAACAATGTGGCAAAAATGCCAACACATGTATCTTGTATTTTTATCAAAATTTTCACATATGATATGTAATAGATGTTACTGAACAGACCTAATGAGTCCATTACATTCATATATACTCTTTTCAAGTTTCTCATTTGAAAGCTGAAGACACAAAGTTCCATCAATAGCTCTAGTACAAAGTTTTTAATTTAGTAAAAAAAAAGTTTGGATAAAAATTATATCTTACTTTGAATCTATTGAGGGTTTTAGATATTCCAAGAAAAGATCCTCTAATCCTTAGATTTCCAAAGAACCAAGAACTGTTTGGTTGTATGTTTTAAAAAAGAGGAAGGGGACGACACTTGAGACTCCCTATTGCTTTCGTCACTAATCTGGGAGAAAAAAGGCTTGAGGAGAGGAAGAGGATACCCTCTCAACAATTTTTGACAATATGGCTAATTATTCATATCATTAGAAAAAATAATATTTATGGCTAATTATTTATAAACACAAGATGATGCAAATATTTGTTTGAACAAATGCTACCATTGGATCTATTTAGTTTTTCTAATGTACACAACTCGTTTCTTTGTAGAAACATTGTTTCTTATCGTATTCAAGATAAGAAGAACAAGTATTAAAGAGGAACAAGACTCCATATACCAATTTGGTTAGAAAGCAAGGGAGCAACTAATCTTGATGAAAAACAAAAATTAATAATGTCCCAAAACAAAGCATAAATCTATTTTTAGACCAAATAATATATTTATAGAATAAAAGATGTGTATTTACACCTGTAAGGAGGGGCGAAGTAAAGGTAAAGCTCTTCCTAACAAAGAAATTTGAAGCAGTTTATCATTGGCTTCTAAAGAGTGTGGCACTAAGGGTAGACATTTGAGATTTTAGATTAAGCTTGACCTTTCTTTGGTGAAACACATCCATAACTATAGCCACAATTTATGTCTAATGGAACTCTTAGCCATAGCCACAATGTATATCTAAAATACAACTAAAACAAAGTAAAAAATAGTTTAAGCGTGTTTCTCTAATGGTTATATTTTTTAAATATATGTGCAAATGTGTGCTTTTAACTCCCCAATCTACACAACTTCTTCCCTACAGGTTGCTTTGTTGTTCTTCTGTGGTTCTTGTTTCTTCTTATCGGTATCATAGATTTAGGATATATACCCAAGTAAATGTAATATATTTGCAAGAAAGAGAAGGGAATGGGAGAGAAGGAAGGTTGATATTATATGAATTATACAAAAATTAAGAAAGCAATTCAATTTGCAAGGAATAATGTTTGAAGGTTTCCTCTAGAGAAGGGAAAAATAAAAAATAGAACACTTACTGTATAAAATGACAATATCCTTTGCAAGGCGATAGCTATCATAATAAAGTCCTATGAGATAATATATAACCCTTATACTCAACCAGAATCTGTATACAAATGACAAATTCAACATATGACCAAAATAGTTAAACAATAACCAAAAAAAAAATTCATAAGCTAAAAAAAAATTCTTGTGATTAGCCCCATTGATGTAATTCTTGTAATTCGAAATCAATCTTTCTTAATGGTATGACAATGGATATTTTGTTCATCTTTGGATACAAAAGATAAATTCAACAGATGACCAAAATAGTTAAACAATAGCAAGAATTTTTTGTTTTTTAATAAGCTAAAAAAATTTAAGTTTACACAGGTTTTTATGAGGGGTCCTGCTTCCCTCGTACCAAGTGTGGTTTGAACTTGGGTCTCCTAAATGAAAACCTAAAAGCTTTACCACTATAGTAAGCTTGCATATTAACAATAACCAAAATTTTGGAATAAATACACTCAATGTAATATCTTGGTTGGTCTGTGTTGGGAAGATTATTATTCACCTTACAGGTTTCACTAAAAGGTAAAGGCAAAGATGGGTATTTTAAACCTACCCATCAAAACTAGTAGGCATATGGGATTATAATTTATCTTAGATATATTATTCAAATTTTGCACCTCAGATTCCAACCCTTTGACAAATTTCATGTTAAATTGGGTTATCAAGCAATAACATATATCACTATTCATATCTAATAATTTTCCTCATAGTTGCTTGCTTGTTTCATTATGAAATGCATTTAGTGACTAATATATGAAATAAGATTTGAATTTTAAGGTATTCATACCAATACCATATTATTAATACTCTTTGTGAACTTTGCAAGGAAATTATGGATAAATACAATTCAAAAATTAAGAATCTTGCTCTGAAGCCGTTGAATTTAATTTTTGAGACTCTACGCTTGAAGACTGACTATTTTGAGTATTCTTTTGGAAATATTTGATCTTTTTCTAGGCCTCATCCTACATGCATATGGATCTGGCATTACATTTTTCCTATAGGACAACGAAGTTGAAGGATTGCACATCCATAAGGACAACAAACGGGTGGTTGTCCAACCAATTCCTTATTCTCTAGTAGTCAACAGGCAACTTGTTAGAGGTAAATCACCCTTCCATATTTATGCCATACAAACTCATATAGCTATAAATACATCAAATAAAAGTTAAAGCATATACATCAAATGAGCCACAGGATAGGAGGAAAATTATATTCCAGGAAGGGATAAAAAGCTAACATCTAAGCCTTCGAGTCTGCATATATATATTTTTTAAGCGAAAAACCCCTTGCGGGGCTGCCTTGGCCTGAGAGACCATGAACAGGGGGTTCTATACCATCAAAGTCACCCGGGAGTCGCACCCAGCCCTGCCCTCACCAACATTATCAATTGGATTTTGGGTACCCAATTCAGATTTTTGGTAGGGTGGAGATTCGAACCTGGGACCTCTCTTGGAGGATTGCCCTCTCCTCTCCAACTCACCTACAACACCTGGGTGACTCTACATATTTTTGAAATAAATAATTTTTATGCTAATATTTATGGCCAAGCTCTTCTTTAAAATAAATTCAATCCAGGCAAGCAAAGTGTACAAGTGTCTTTATAAAATTTTGCTATGAATCTTGCCTTCCAAAGGAAATCTATTATTCTTTTCGAGAAACAATGCATAATTTTAAGAAGCATACCCTATACATTATTCTTTTCCAAGAACAATGCATAATTTCAAGATATGCCAGTTCCTTTCCACAAAGAGAGAGATATAAGTTTTATTGAGTTTAGATTTAACCGCCAAGACCTAGTAACATATCAACCAAACCAAGGCTTTGGGTTTTAAGGTTCTTAATTTTCAAAAATACTGGAAGCACTTTTGCCATTGTTCTTGTAATTATTATATATATATATATATAGGTGAATGGACATTTTGAACCCTCCATATAATGAGCAGATATCTAAACATCTCTACCCATCCCAACCATCAGATATGAGGTGAGAGGATATCCTAAGACTTTTATCAGATACATAAATATCCATATATGCAAATCAACTACTGCTGCTAAGGACTAGGACTAAGAGTCAAACATGAAACATAAATTTCATAACTAACACACACTCAACACAATAAACCTTCATTTCAAAACATTACAACATGCATGCATGATTAGACTTTTAATCCTATGCCCTAGCAACAATTGTATTCTCTTTTTATTTTACCAAATTACCTTCTTGTATCTAACTGGCCAACCTCATGCTCAGGATACCTACTAGCCTCACTCCTAGCTTGGCTGCCCATTAATTATCTATTAGTGTTTTCTAAAAATAAAATAAAAAATATCTAACAAAATTTATTGCTCCAGAGACACTGACATATTCTGCCTTGTAATATTTAATGTTAAACGTTAATTCAAAGCATCATACAATATTGCTACAACATGGCATAATTTATCTGTAAACATAATTATACCATATAGTATGACAACAACAAGTAACCAATATCACGAGCAAATTTCTTGTGTGATATACTTACCTTCTTTGTTAGTCAAAGCATTATCAACCTCATTTTGAGTATTCTCACCATCAGATTCATTTATGTTATGGATCATCTCCTTATCTTCCTCGTTAATGAAACGATGTAGCTGGTATCCTCCACCAATTGCTAAAATACACCATAGTCGATGATAAAACCATGATAAATTCTAAGATGCCTAGATCAACCACTATTGAAAAATACTATCAAGTTGATAGTACTTACTAGTGTGTGAGGCCTCTGTCACTAGCTCCTGATTTGTTGTGACAACCTCAGCTACCTGTGGTATATTTATTCATATTTTTTGTACATATTTCAAAATTTTGGGAAATAATATATCAAAGTCACACATAATCTCTATAAAAGAAAAATAAAACAAAAGAAAATAACTTTGTACAATATACTAGTAGTGCCATGGAATATAACATGCACTTGATACATTCCTTGCTCAACTTAAGCATCTTGTTGCCCACCAAGTGAGATATTCAATGATATATTCTGAAGGTATCTTGCATAGGATAAAGAACTCAATGCCATGTCCCAAGCATGTTGTGAAGGCACTACTCATAGGACAAAGAACTCCTTTGTTAGTGAAAGCAAAGTCTAAAATGAATGGCATCAAAAGAAGATACTACTCATAGGACAAATAACTCCATGCCATGTCCCAAACACTACTCATAATAAAACAAACAATTAACTACCATCTACATGAAACTTGCACTTGAATACGATTATACCAATTGAGGATGATTATACAAATACCAGTTGAATACGATTATACCAGTTGAATATAATTATACAAATTTTTTTCTTTCAAGTGTAAAATTAGTTACAATTATATATGTAAATGGAAAATTCTTATTTCAAGTGCAATTATTATTTACATATATAGGTGAATGGACAACCTAAGCCCTCCATATAACAAGCAGATGTCTAAACATCCCTACTCATCCCAACCATCAAAAATGAGATGAGAGGTATCCTGAGAATTCTGTCAGATACATAAATATCCATCTATACAAATGAAGTACTACTGCTAAGGACTATGACTAAGAATCAAACATGAAATATCAATTTCATAACTAACACACACTCAAGACAATAAACCTTCATTTCAACACATTATAACATGCATGCATGATTAGAATTTTAATCCTATGACCTAGCAACACTTGTATTCTCTCTTTTTATCAAATTACCTTCTTGTATCTGATTGACCAACCCCATGCTCAGTATACCTACTTCTCTTAATCCTAGCTTGGTTTCCCATTAATTATCTACTAGCATTTTCTAAAAATAGAAAAAAAATAATTGGAACTCAACATCAGTATCTCGTAGTTCTTGTCCACTCTTTGAGCAATTTCATCGAGAAATTAGTATGCATCATTGACCATTCCAATGATGTGATCTTGAACATCTTTGGTAATTGACCCTCATCAGTGGCAGAGCATGTGTTCGATGTATATTTGTCATTCCAATGAGTTTTACAAAAAAAATCATTTGCATAACCTAGTACATGTTTGTTCCAAAACCAGTTCTTTTCTTTCAACTAATTCATCTAAGACAAAAAGTAGAAGTTGCAAAACAAAAGAAAGAACCCTCATCTAAAAAAAAACTAGAAAAGTCAATTGAAAGAAAAGAATTGGTTTAAGAACAAAATAAAGAGCCATGGTTAAATCTATCTCAATAGAGTTGTAATCCCTCTTGTCCAATAGATGAGATTCATTATTATGAGAACAGAAAGTAGCAGTCTTATTCTAGATTTTATTTTTCCCTCCTTTTCTTTTGGTGGTCAACTACAATAATAGAGTAAACATTTTTTTTTTCAATTTTAGCGAAGGGAAAACAAGAAAACATAAGAAAATGTCAGTTTTTTTTTGCTTTCTTGAGCTCAATAAATATGCACAAACCAGATCTATAAGTAGGAAGGCAATAGATCTGCAGCTCTCAAAAAAAATTCTCAGCAAATAAATCTGCATCCCTAGCTTCAAAGTAATTTACATTGAGATGTCTATTCTACTTTTTAATATTTCAAAGACTACCGTCTTCATAATTTGATATATTTTTATGTTTTCTACCTTATTGAAACATGGCTTAATATTTTTCCAATCCCCTTTAGTAGTTTTAGTTTATTACAAGTAATTTTATCATTCATAGACTATAGCTAGAAAAAAGTATTATTTAGTATTGTTGATATCTTTATTTGTTTCAGTTATAAATATTTGATGTGTGTCTAACTCATAATTTAACTCATACTATAACTAGCAAAACAATATCAGACTATAGTTCTAATAAATCTTAATGATTTTATGATATCATGAATATGATAAACTAGGCAGGAGATACTGGACAAGGATGGGTGGTTGCACAATGGAGATATAGGACTCTGGCTTATTGGTTGAGATAATACGATTTGATTAATGAAGTGTTTATGTTGTTTTCCTAGTTAAGAACATTTTTTTGTTGGAATCATTGTATCAGAATGTAGATTTTTACAAAGTCCCACTTTAAGTGTACAATTACTATATTCTAACTAGTTTCATGAAGCCTTTGTTCACAACCCTATGAATTAACATGAAATATACTTACCTCGAAAAGGCCTATGCAGCTTAGTCGACTCTTCATGAAGGAATAAAATAGATTACTTGTAGCCTACCTTTGTGTTTTAGGTCCACATAATTTATCATGTTTCAACACAACCCATAACACCAACATGATGCACACTTCATTGTGTTACAATACCATACTCCATCAACTTATGCTACTAGGCATTGAATTATAACAGAACATAACAGGACATTTATACACATGCATGGCTAAATGATTAGAAAGTTTGAACATCAAAATTAAAAATAGAAATATAATTAAAAATTAATAAAAACAGTTCTATAAAAACAAAAAGACAATTAAAAAGCTAGAAAGGAATTTTAAGACAATTAAAAATAGGAAAACAATTTTTAAAAAATGTCCTAGTGGAGACAACAATGGTCAGAGCTTTGGCTTCTCTTTGGGAGGTCCAATGTTCAAACCATGACGTGTGTGTGCCAATTTCGTGTGGTCTTCAAGCTTTGGTTCTTGTGTACATCATGGAGAATCACTAGTTTCGACATGATGGTGTGTGTTGTGAATGTTAATTAAAATTAAAATTAGAAAGACAATTAAAAAATAAAAATAAACAATTTTATAAATAAAAATATAATTAAAAAATAAGAAAATCAATTCTATAAATATAAATATAATTAAAAAATAAGAAAAATAGTTTTAAAAATAATTAAAAAATAAGAAAAACAATTCTAAAAATTAAAAAATAATTAAAATACATTACATAGTATATAAATCTTGTAATTATAAATATTTATAAATAAAGATAATTAAAAAATGAGAAAAAACAATTTTAAACAAATTAAAAATGAAAATAAGAAATTAAAAAAAAAAATTGAAAATAAAAAATAATTAAAAAATACATTGCATAATATAAAAGACTCATAATTATAAATAAATGAATGCTAAAAATAAAGAAGAAAGATAAAAAAAATCTCAAATCTCCAGGTTATAACTGGCAAATTCATTAACATTGAATTGAATATTATTTGCATCAAGCTCCAACGTTCATGTAGAAATTATGAAGCAATTCCATTGCTAGAAATTATAAAGCAATTGGCTTAGCCATAAAAAAAGTTATGATACATTTAACAAATCTATAACAATCAAGACAAACATACAAATCACTCCACAAATTAAGCAGAAAAGCATTGTGCCATAAAAACATGCGAAAATAGAGAGTCTTCCATACATTAAAAGTTAGATGCTCCAAGCCAACCATAAGCTCTTTTATTGCTTTCGAAGAAGTTTCAAATAGATGTAGTTGATATGTACATTCATTCATGTGGGAGGACACTGACCAGAAAACATGACAAGTAACTCCTCCAAAAAGTTTGATACCTCCAAAATTGTGTTAATGATACTACAAACATGAAATTTTATAAAAATATAGATATGCAAATATAAAATTAGTATAGAATAGAAAATAATGTTATATTTGAAACTTACATTCCAATATCTATCATTCAACAAATTTTGTTATAAAAACAATTTGATTTAGCCTTATTTTGAGGATTTTAGAGTTATACAAGTGACCTATCAACAACAAAACCAGTTGTTACTAAAGTATGTCAAAAAACCATGCTTTTATTCTATTGTATAATAACAAATTACATAGTTTCTTGTCATGATCACAAAAAATTGGATAGATCATTAATGCGAGAATATTATTTTGCACTGGACCATACTCAAAGTTTAGGGGATATTTTTGTGAGTCCTAAGGATATAATTTTGTGAGTTAATTGAACATACACCTAGGGTTTTCAAATCTAGTTCCTATCCTAAATGAAATATTTGATGATAAGTGTAAGATTTAGGTAAAAATAAGAATGCAACACTCAATTTCTATACTATGTGATTCTTCATTTGAATGATTACAAAACAAGTGGCAACACATCCTTTATTCAAGCAATAATTTAGCAATGCATACATACAAAGAAACTATCCTATAGTTAAAGCTATATTCATATTCATTTCATGCTTAAGTGCAACAAGATGAACTAGATTATGTCCCCAATTATAATTACAAAATCGTTATCTCCTTTACAAAACTTATGCAAGGCATAAGAATCAATCACAAACACTCAAATCAAAGAGATTATCCTTATGAAATTAATGAATAGCCTTTCAATAATAACTCTAATGCTATAATTTATGACTCATACCTATGAGTTAATCAATTTACAATCATAAAATGCAAAATCGAGTGTTTTTGCATAATATGAGTAAAACTAACCAACGGTTATAAAATAATAAAATAACTTACAATCTTATAGATCAGAGGTTGAAATAGAGATAGAACAAAAGTGTAAACCTAATTTCTTTGTATAGAAATATGCACCATACTAGTGCAATTTTTCCCCTCATACAAGTGCAATTTTTTGCATTGGTCATTTATAGTTTTATGGCACTTTCATCTTGTACCTATAAAATATTAAGCCTATGAGAAAATAGACAAAATTGGTGATCACTATACAAGGCTTTTCAAAATCTCACCCAAAATGATAGACTTGCTTGGTGGAAGGATCAAGCCTTAGTTTCCTTATACAATTTGATTATAGAAATAATGACAAAAATGGAAGGAAACTAAACATACGAAAGACCAAAATGTTGATTAAATAAGGGTATGTGAAATGTTAAGGGATGAGAGTTATATTTACTATGGATGATGCTTGTCCAATGTCTCTTTGAGAATTTTCCTTGACCTAGATCTATTAAAATCTTAATTAAATAAATTTGAGAGATGGTCATAGATCTACAAGTAGGAGCAATAAGGAGTCACAATAGTAGCATATACCAATGGATAAGAATTTATTTTTTCTTTTTTGGCTATCCCCAAGAGGTAGTTTTATAATATCCTTAAGATTTCTAAGACAAGAGGTAGTTACGATATTAGATTTCTAAGACAAGAGGTAGTTACGATGTTAGTTTTTTGTGACTAATATCGTAAAAATTATTGTATTCAAGGTTACACTAGACAAGGCCAAGGCAAGCTCTAGTCAAAAATGTCAACAAATATACTTTCTTCAATTTTTTAAATCTCTTGCATTGTGTTCCCAAAATTTATAAATGTGAAATAAGAAACAAAATAGAAAGTGGTTCAGAGGGAGATGTAGACACCAAATCCTAGCCATTTGCCTTCCATATTTGCCTTCCCACCATTTCCACCACCAAATCCTAGCCAATTTGCCCACTATTCCTATTTTCCCGCCATTTTCGATCATTATTCACATTTATTTATATATATTTATTTTATATATATTTAAATATAATATTTTATATTATATTTTAATATATATTTAATAAATATGTATTTATTTAAGTGAATTAATCCCAACCATCCAATTTCATTTAATCTCGACCATCCATTTACATCAATCCATGCCACACCCTAGATTTATTATCTACCCTTGGATGTGCTTTAATCTCAACCACACGATTAGTGTCGTTGAAACCCTAGCATGCCCTAGGTTAGATTATAAATAGGAGCCATTTTGATGGCTCAACCCCTGGAGTTCTTGAGTTTTCTAATTCCCCAAGTTCCCTAAGTGCCTTAAGTCTTTTATCAAGCCTTTTGTGCCCTAACCCCATTCCATTCATCACATTTCACCTCCCTCGCTCACCATATCCACCATCGCAACCTGCACCCTCACCCGATCTACTTCTATAGAATTCCCCATCAGCTGCCAGCACCTTTGGCCTTTTTCCATCAACCCGCGCCCAGGGTGCCTCCTCACCAATCCTAGGTGCCCACGGATGTTTCCTGCAATCTCTAGGTGCCCACAGGTATTTTACGCTCCCATTCCTGAAGTCCCTCTAGCCTCCGAGTGATGCTAGGGCATCATCGCACCAGCCACCTACATCAAACATCACGCATCAGAAGATAGTAAGAAGGTAAAATAGATCAACCCTAAATTTATTTATTTCATTGCATGTGTTTCTATTTTTGTTCACTTTATTTGCAATATCTAGTTAGTGTTTTATTATTGCATATAGAGGGCCTCACACTGTGGAGCCCTCACATATACTACTAACTATTTTTTGTGTCATTGTGTGCAGATCTGGAGCATTACATCAACATCTAGAGTGGCCCAACCTTGGATATCCAAAAAGCCCACTCAACCTTGTTGGGATCAAGATGCACTTGAAGACACCACGACCTTGCTTCTTAGGGTTTTGAAGAACCCTAAATTGTTGTAATATTGTATCAAAAGGATTCAAGGATCCAAGCTTGTAACAATGGAGTTTCTAGGCTCCCCCCATCAATAAAGAATTTATTCTATTGTGCAAACTTGTGTTACCTTGCATTTTATTTTGTTCAAAGCATTGTTTGTAGTGTTGCATTTTGCATCTTTCAAATGGCGATCATGGTGGGACCCCCTAAGGGTTCCTATTTATGATCTATTTTACTAATTCATTTTCTATTTTCTATCATCTTGCAGGTTTTTTAGAAGCATGAATTTTGCAGATTTCATTGGATCTAGGGTTTTTGAAGTCTGCAAAAGTTTGCAGAAGGTGCACGAAGCACCCAATGACATCCGAAGGTAATCCAAAAATACCCAGAGGCATTCCAAGCCATCCAAAATTCCCACGGGCATCTCAATAGCGTTCAAAAGCACCCAGAGGTATTTACAAAGAGTTAGGAGCAAAAATGTAGGCTTTCCAGTAAGTCGACTATTTAAAACCCTAGATTTCTATCTTACATATTTTAGATATTTTCTATATTTTTTAGATTTTAAAAAATAAAATGAATCATCATTAAGAAATCTAGAAAATGAATGCATATTAGTTTGCATTTTTAGATCTGCATTCATTTACATATTCGGATTAGGGTTTTTGTTTTCTGGGTGTAAACTATTGCATTTTGTCTACATTTGAACTGAAACTTGCATAATCTAGTGTTGCATCTTAGGGTTAAAGATATTTTATTTTGTATATCTAAGTTGGAACAATATTAGATTGCCAAAAGTATCCTTGTTGGTTGGGTGATTCTAGGCAGAGGGGTGGATGAACCCTCCGGTTGTTATTTAGATAAGGGGTCTTAAGCGGTGTACTTCACACCCTTTGGAGAACTTGGCAATATTTTGTTGGATTCTAATTTAGGTTTATGAAATTAATTATTTTTAACATTGTTTGTACACATAAAAAAACATAAACCTTAAAAATAATCCACACACATCATGATTCATGCAAAATAGTAGTGGTTGGATTTCATCACCAACCATTGCTTGAGATTTGGTGATGGTGGCATTCATCTCCATCCACCAATATCTACCCTTAGACACCTTAGGAATACCCTCGAGCAAACTTGTTGGATTTCATCACCAACAAGAATCTCGTTGCCCTACCTTAGCCATAGTTTTTCACCTTTGTTTCATTAAGAAAGATTAGAAAATCAAAACACACAAAACTGGCACATAAAATGAACATACATTAAAAGGAGATAATTAATGAATGAGGTAAGCCACATTGGTTGAGCCTTAGCATTGTTTATTTATTTCCTTAAGCATTCCAATTTTTGTGTTACATTTGGTATTCTAATTTGCATCTTGATTTACTTTTCTTATGGTATTAACTAGAAATCAAAAGAAAGCAATAAGTCAAGAAAAATTAATGGAACCTTCATCCACCTTCCCCACCACTTCAGTGGTAGATACCCTAAATGTGACACAGGCAGATTTATCTGCAGGTCCCTCACATTCTTTGCCTTCCACATCCTATCATATGGCCATGCCCCAAGAGGAGTCAAACTCCCCTACCATCAACCACCACATCACCCATATAGACATGGCAAAAGTAGAAGCCTTCATGAAGTCTTCTAATTATGTCTTAGAGTCTATCCCCAACTCACCTAGATAGGATTCTGCTTTACAACAAGAGCCTGTCTATTCCCAACCTCCATCCACCTTTACCCAGGTGTATACTAACCCTCTTTTTGAGGCATCAGTTGCACCTTCATCCCATACATCCATCCCTCAACCTTCAAGTGCTCCTAGCACCTCATATACCTCCACCTACACCAACCCCTTGTATGAAGCACAAGTCAATGTTGCTTCACAAGTCCCAACCTCACAAGTTGCCATACCTAGTGTAACTTGTATCCCAACCACATATACCATACCATCTACCTCCATACCCCTAGCCTCTGATAGAGATATTAGTGAAGCATGGGAACACCTAAAAAAATTGCTTAGATAACATCAAAATGCTCAACAACAAGTACAGGTTAACCCTACACCTTTACATAACTCTACTCAGACTCCCCTTGTCAACCAGGGTCCATCATGGGCACCTCAGTCTTCGATGGTCTCTATCTCGATTCCCCCATCAACTCATACCATTACCCATCCTATTCCCATTGGCCAGCCTAGCCATACCTTTCATCCATCAACATCATTCCATAATTCCCCATACTTTCATCAACAATCCCCCATTCATCATATTCCATCCAATTCACCTCATCATCAATACCAATCTCCTCATCATTTGATCACTCCACAACATCTTTCCATACCACCACAAACCCATCAGGTAATTCAAGGTTTCCACATTCCTAAGGAAGACCCTCAAATTGAGGCCATGCAGAAACAAATAGATCAATTGATGCAATTCACTCCTGGATTTTCAAATCAAAAACCAACTTTACACCAATTGATCAAACAACCAATTCATCCTTCGATACCAACCCCACCATATCCGATAGACTTTACGGTACCCAAGTTTGACAAATTTAAGGGAACTGAGGATCCCAAAGAACATGTGAGCACCTTTGTTCATGCATGCTTCAGAATTCAAGATGATAATGCTCTCATGCTTTGAAATTTTCCTCAAACATTAGGAGGGGATGCCATAGAATGGTACAATCAATTGCCAAGCCATAGTATTTATACTTTTGACCAATTGATTGAGCAATTATTTGACCACTTCATCCTAAATGTTAAAAATAAGATCTCATTATCTGACATCTATGCCTTAAGACAACAGGATGATGAATCTATCTATGATTTCAGAAACCGTTGGAGGGTTATCATCACAAAATTGCCATTCACCCTACCAATGGATGAGCTAATTAAGCTATTCACCAAGAGTTGCTTAAAACCCATCTCTTGGATGCTCCAACTAAGAACTTATCAAAATTTTGAAGAAGCTTTAGCTCAGGCTAGTGTCATTGAGGATATCAAAATCCAAGAAGGCATCATTAATCCCAAGAAGAAAGAATGGCAAAATAAGGGCCAATACAAAAGTAATTATTTAGGCCAATAAAAATCAACATAGGCTACCCCAACCACCCAATCCAATCAAGTCAATCAAGTGGTCATGAGCCAATCGGTAATGGCTCAACAACAACAACCTGTGCAACAAGTACCACAACAAATTTCCTATCATGCGGTCCCCTCAACAACACAAGCTCCAACAGTTCAAAACATAGTGCCACCTATGGAAAACCATCCTCAATGATAGTCTATCCGATAGAATCACCAATATACCCCACTAGATGAGTCATATGCCTCTCTGTTTAGAAGGTTGTATGAGACAAATAAACTTGCTTTTCCTGATATTAGATCGGATGATCCCACCAAGCATGGTAAAAATTATCGAGAATACTTATTTTACCCCTATCATAGGCAAAATGGGCATGACATCAACAATTGCCATATGTTTAAAAATGTAGTCCAAGACCTCATTGACTTGGGGGCAATTAAAGTTAATAGTCCCCTTGCTCAACAAAACCAAGACCTTGGTATATTTTAGACACCACTTCCTCATCATGAGGAGGTGCAACCAAATGTAGAGGGAGCTAACACTAAAACTCCCCCTAACCAAGTCAACCATATTCAACAATACCAAGGGTTTGTAGGGGCCATTCATGTGGTCACTAGAGGTCAATGGAATAACCAACAAAGGCAACAACCTCAAGCAAGTGTCTCACAACCTTCTACATTGCCACCCATCCAAGTGTCCCCTAATCCATCATCACCCATTCATATACCTAGTCAATCGAATCCATCAAATCCACCCATCAATCATCCACCCCGACCAGTCATCTCATTGAGTAGCCGGTTAACCACAAGTTTGAAAATGGCATCCACCAAATTGTCAATATATGAGCTAATCCAACAATCTCCCCCACATCGGGAGGCATTAATGGAAATTCTGAAATCCATCGAATTGCAATCGCAAGATCCTAATACCTTCAATAACTTTGTGGGGAGCATTCAAACATGCATGGAGCCTTCCATAACATTTTATGACTTTGAGATTAAGCCAATCTCATCGGGATCAGTAGACCCTCCATTGCATATCATGGCTCTAATTGACAAGAAACCTTTCAAGAGAGTCCTCATTGATACCGGTTCCTCTATCAACATTATCACCACATCCGCTCTCCATCATTTGAACCTTCCTCCATCTCACATCACCAAATCATCCTTCACCCTCAAAGCATTCAATGATGCTTTGTGTTCCATAGTTGGCACTATTGTTTTGCCCATCGAAGTAGGGGCTAAAATATTGCACACAATGTTCCACATCTTGGAAGGATCCATGGCATACAATGTACTCCTTGGAAGACCTTGGATGAGGGAAATGAGATGTGTCCCCTCCATTTTACATCAATGCTTGAAATATGTCCATGAGGGATAGGTACATTGCATACCAGTAGACATCGAGCCATTTAAGTATTGCAATCTCATCTCAAATCCTTATGAGTCCATGCTCCCTTCCACTCATATTTTCCTATCACCATCATCCAATCCATCCACCACTCCACCAACCTCTTCATCAAAGGATCCCATTCTTGAAGAGCTCCCCATCACCAAGCCTCAATCAACCACCATACCCTCATCATCATCATCAATGACTACATGCACATGTGGTCATAGTCCATCCACATCATCAACATCATTGTCATCCATTTCATCATCATCCATTCTACAACCTTCCCAATCCAATCCATCTCCTTCACCTAATGTCTCACAAGTCGAATTGATAGATTGTGAGATACCTCCATTTCCACCCTTTCCCGATCCATCACCTGACCATGATCCTCCCATATCATCCCAAGTCGAAGTCCATCTCACCAATCCTGGTATTGGTGAATACATGGTCGATGACATCACCATCACACCCCTCACCATCCCTAGTGCTAAGGATTTTGGTCACCCACGTGACCAACCTTTAGCAATAGGAGCAGTTTACAATATGGGTTCAACTCCAAATAGCATTAATTTTGTATATGGGGGAATTGAATCTTCATCAAGTCCAACACCCATAGAAGAGCCCAAAGAACCAAAACTTGCCAATATTTCAAACATGTCAGGATTTCCATCTCGATACTTCCACATTGTCAATTGGCAAGGCCATGGCCTAGGATTGCATGAATAGGGCGTGCATCAACCTATCGATGTTCCATATCAAGAGGTGCATGACCATTCAGGTCTAGGTTTCCACCCACTTCCTACCATCTCTTCTTTTGAACAAGCCTTCCAAAGGCTTAACCTCAATTCAGGAGAAGAAGCCCTCCATCCCGATAATTTTGATGAGGAAATCTATGAAGAATTTGAACTTATGTCGATAATTTTAGATGAATCTGAAGAAGAATCGGAGCCCATCATTCCCCATACCAAACAAGATGAGTTTTATCTCAACATGTTCCCCATCCATGAACCCATATTTTGCTTGCTTCTTCCACAAGAGCGAGCCACCCCTACCGGTGAACCACCACCTCCATTCCATTAAGCCATTCCATAAGCCAACTTGTAACATATGTACATAATTCAAAATAGTGGTTATCACCACTACACAAAAAAAAAAAATAAAAATCAATCAAAAAATCAAAAACATGTTTGCTCTTTGCATTACATATGTAAATATACCATTTAATAAAATATGTTTTGTGTTGCTTGTTGCTGTTCAGGTTAACCAAGCTCCTAGCACCGGTTCCTAGGTTCCATCCATTCCATCCAATCTTGTCCACCTTGCCCATAAGTCAACATGAATCTTGTTGATTTATTCACCCCGCTCCACAATCCATACGATCCGGCTAAACCAATTCCAATTGACATAAGCCTTATTGATATGGATCAGATTTCCTCACCTCCAACCTTTGCCAAATTTGTCCTATCCGAGGAACTATTAAGGGCTTCCACCAACTACATTCCTCCCTCCCCTCCACCTTCACCTTCACCTTCACCTTTAGATCCAGAGGTTTTCCAAGAAGATATAGATGAGGATAAGCTAGAAGAGTTTGATGACATCTTAGATGATATTCATCTGATCCCTACACCCCATCAGCTTGAGGAAGGTTCCCACATGTCTATTGAAGATACTATCGATGTGGACCTTAGTTTCGAACAAAGACAATCCCCAAATTGTCAAGCTTGGCAAAAGCTTATCACCCGATGAACAAGAGCAATTTATTGCTCTCCTCAAGAGGAAAAAGGGTATATTTGCATGGTCATACAAGGACATGCCCGGTCTTGACCCTAGTCTAGTGGTCCACAATCTCACCTTACAGCCTGATGCTAAGCCGATCAAACAAAATCTTAGGAGAATGCATCCTACCATGGCCCTCTTGGTAAAAATAGAGCTTCAAAAACTCTTAGATGTGAACTTCATAGTTCCTATCGATTATCCTGAGTGGCTCTCAAACATGGTACCCATTCGTAAGCCTAACGGGGTGATACACGTATGCACTGACTTTCGAGATCTTAACAAAGCATGTCCTAAGGATGACTTCCCTCTCCCAAACATCGATACTCTTGTCGATACCTACGCTGGCCATGAAATGCTTTCACTCATGGATGATTTTTTAGGATACAACCAGATTCGAATAAATCTTGATGACCAACATAAAACAACATTCACTACACCTTGGGGAACTTTTTGTTACAAGGTGATGCCCTTTGGCCTCAAAAATGTAGGTGCCACTTATCAACATGCCATGACATACATTTTCCATGACTACATGCATAAGATTATCGAAGACTATGTGGATGATCTCTTGGCTAAATCCAAAACTCGACAAGAACATATTGGTGTATTGGAGAAAGTTTTTGACCGACTCCTAGAGCATAATGTAAGGTTGAATCCCAAGAAATGTGTCTTTGGTGTTACCTCAAGCAAACTTCTAGGATTCATTATCTCCAAAAGAGGCATTGAGGTGGACCCTAATAAGGTCAAGGCTATCTTAGAGATGCCTCCCCCAACTAACTTAAAGGAATTGCATAGTTTACAAGGAAATATTCAATCAATCCATCATTTTATTGCACAACTTTCTGACAAATGTAGGCCATTCAATCACCTACTACAAAAGGGGGTGCCATTCTCTTGGATAGATGAATGTCAAAAAGCCTTCGATGACATTAAGCAATACCTAGCTTCTCCACCATTCTTAGCTCCTCCTCATCTAGGGGTCCCATTTTATCTTTATATCTCAACAATGAACTTTGCATTAGGGACAATGCTTGCACAAAATAATGAACAAAATCGAGAGCAAGTTGTCTACTACATTAGTCGAACATTGGTAAGCTATGAAACTAAATACGCTTATGTAGAAAAATTGTGCTTAGCAGTGGTTTTCACCACTAAGAAACTTTGATATTATATGCTTAGCCACACAACTTATGTCATAGCTAGAGAAAATCCTCTGCGTTACATGATGTCTCACACTTACAATAATACCCACACCGCTAAATGGATAATGCTCCTTATGAAATTTGACCTAGAATTCATTAGCCAAAAATCCATTAAAGGGTAGGTAATAGCCGATCAACTTGCGAAAGCTCCACTACCTAGTGATCATCCCTTGATTATTGAGCTCCTAGATGATTCGGTATTTGTTATCACTGAACAAGAAGAAGATGTCATTCCGAAGGAAGACATCGATATCACATTATTCTTTGATGGCTCTAAGTGCATGAAAGGTCAAGGTGTTGGAGTCATATTTCACACACCACAAGGGGTACCTATCCCCTTGTCATTCAAACTAGACTTCCAATGCACAAACAACACTGTAGAGTATGAAGCCTTAATCTTAGGTCTTCAATCAGCTATAGCTATGAGCATTAAGCGTATTAGGATATTTGGTGATTCTCAACTTGTTGTAAAGCAAATCAATGGAGAATACCAATGCAAAGAACCTACCATTAAGCTTTATCATGAAGTAGCAATGAAGTTGCTCTCTAAGTTTGATTGGTATGAAATCAATAGTTTACCACGTTCGACTAATAGATTTGCAGATGCGATGGCCTCCCTTGGATCCTTGATTCCAAAAGACTCCTTTGGAGAGGTACAACCCCTTATCATTTCAACGGTCTCTAAATCTACAATTTCCCATGCTGAGTCAAAATATGAAAAGGATGTTTGCTTTATCCAATCAGATTCATATGAGCCTTGGTCAAGCCAAATAGTAGCCTTTCTCAAGTTTGGAACACTCCCATCTGACATGTCTCGAACTACCAAGTACACTTTCAAGAAAAAGGTAGCCCATTTCATTCTTTTGGGGGATATGTTGTATAAACATGGTTATGATGGAGTCCTCCTTCATTGTCTCGAGGCTAGTGAAGCTCAAAGAGCCATAGCTGAAGCCCATGATGGTACTTGTGGTGGTCATTTTAGTGGAATGGCCATTGCAAAGTGTATTCTATGCATGGGTTATTATTGGCCCACAATGGAACGTGATTGTTGCACCTATGTTAAACATTGCAAAAAGTGCCAAGAACATGCTAATCTAACTCATGTACCATCACAAGATTTACAACCTATTCAAAGCCTTTGGCCCTTTTCACAATGGGGCCTAGATCTAATTGGTAAAATTTCACCTCCTTCCTCGGGACAACATACTTTCATCATCACAGCCACTGAATACTTCACAAAGTGGGTTGAGGCAATTCCTCTAACCAACATGATAGGACCTAGAATTATGGAGTTTATACTCCATCATATCATTTGTCATTTTGGTATCCCCTCAAAAATCATTTCAGATAATGGCAAGTCTTTCAAGAACAAGGATGTTCGAGCACTTTGCAAGAAATATAACATTCAACATAGTTTCTCGACTCCTTATTACCCACAAGAAAATGGACAAGTTGAAGCTTCCAACAAGACCTTAATTGCTATTCTCAAGAAACTTGTCAAAGAAAATCATAGAGATTGGCATACACAAATTCCCTTGGCATTATGGGCTTATCGAACAAGCATCCACATGCCTACAGGGGCAACACCATTTTCATTGGTCTATGGAGCCAAAGCAATCATGCCTCTTGAGCTCGAGATCCCTTCCTTGCAAATTTCTTTGCAAGAATTCATAGATGATGACACTTCTAGACAAGCACATCTTGACCAACTCACACTTCTTGATGAGAGGTGAGTCAATGCTTTAGAGCATTTACGAGTTTATCAAGACCACCTCAAATGTGCTTACAATGCCAAAGTTCATCTACATGAATTCCAAGTAGGAGATCTTGTCCTTAAAGAGAACCAACAAAATACCAATGCATTATCACATCTTCATGATAAATTTATGGCTAATTGGTTAGGTCCATACATAGTTACACAAAGAGTGGGTAATGGTACTTATAGGCTTGCTAGTCTAGAGGGAGAGGAAGAATCCGAACCACTTAATGTTATACACTTGAGAGCATTCTATGCATGATTTTATTATTATATATACATGGCTAATACACAAAAACATTTGCATACACTTCATTCATAACATTGCATTTCACTTGCATACACTTCATTCCAAACAATGCATTCACCCACATTTCACATTACATTTCATAAAATTGCACATCATACATTGCACCCCCATTTCCCATTTCTTTTTTAGGGATCATTTATTCAGTTCAAGGTCTTAATTTGTCCTACAAAATTCATGTTGCCTTAATCAGGGGCACCTTCACAAAGTCATCCACACCATTCCATAAAGTCAAATTGCCATCAGCACAAGCCACATTCACAAACTCCTAGGTGTTTTTGGTCACTCAACCACTCCTAGTGTTTTAAGCAACCTCCAAAAATCATGTCGAGTTCTTCTTAGGACCATTGCACATATACACTAAGAAAAATCTTGAGTTTGGGAACTGATTCCAAAAATATTCTTGAACCAAGCACAACTTTCACATCTTAAAAACATCTTGTGTCAAAAAGGGATAACACCATACTTGGTATAAACCTTGAAGTGAAAAGGGTCATCCTTGCTAGTCCCATCATGCAACATAGTCCATAAAAATAGTGGTTCTCACCACTATCACAATTCCAAAAATAAAAGAAAGAGTAGGGACAAATCCCTAACAAAAACTCTAAATATTTTTATCACACACCACTGATCAATTGAGTTGTAAGGATCATACTACATTTCTAGTTAGATGGTTAGGTAGTCATCCCCAAAACTTAAGAGATCAAAAATAAAATTCATGGACTATGGAGTTAGCCTCCATCAAAGCTATAGATGCTTGATTGGTAGTGGAGTACGCTCATGCATGGTGACATGTCTCTTTTAAAAGAGACCTCTGACCACTCATACGGACAAGCTAGCTTCTTGGTTTCATCCATAATAGGTTTACCCAATTTACTCAAGATGAGTTAATGAACTCACTTGCACACACATTGGTTCTTGATTGTCTAGGGTCATTACCTTGCTCTTGATTTGGTAAATGAATTCACTGCACACACATTTGGTCCTAGAAGGATTAGGTAGTTTTAGTGAGTTTGTTTGATGCCACTAGGATGTTTGAGTCTCTACAAAATAGGCAGTCTTCCATATCAACATCCATATCTTCTTCCATATCAACATCCATATCTTCTTCCATATCAACATCCATGTCTTCTTCCATGTCAACATCCATGTCACTTCATGAGTCATTCACCCCATATGCCACCAAGTTTGGTGCCCCTGATTAAACAACAATGCTAGAAAATGGCCAAAACAAATATCTAAACTATAAATGATCATTAGCATTAATCATCCATACATGCCATATTGCATTAGTCATCCATAACATATCATATGCATCAATCATAAACATAAACATGCATTCCACAAAAACATTCACACAAAAGGTAAAAGCCATGTATATATATATATATATATATATATATCAATGAATGCCAAAAGGCTACATACAATGGAGCACCAAGGCTCATATACAAAAAGTGCATCTAAGCACTAGCTACATCCTCCAAGAAGACCCCTGTGACCTAGCAGGAGTCTGTGACCTAGTAGGAGCCCTAGACCTAGATTGACTATGCCTAGCACCCTCGGATATAGAAGAGGTTGGAGGATCTAGAAGTGGAATATGATGTTCCATCAACCTATCCTCCAATGCCTCAATATATCTATGTCGAGATTGAAGGTATCGTATGTCGACCTCATGCCATTCTCCCTCTCTGCTAGCTCTACCTGGAGAGCCATAATCCTCGCATCCCACTCTACCACCTACTACTCTAGCTATGCCCACTCCTCCTCACTCTGACCTGGGGTACATCTAGAACCTCCTCCATCTCCTCCCTATCTCCACCATCTCCCCTAACCTTGGGTGCCTATTGTATCGCACCCTTCACCTTCTACCTCTGACTTATAGTGAAGGTATCACTACCTCTTGTGGGCATCCTAGATCCCCTCACCTTGTATCTCTAGGGCACCCTCATCCTGAGTCCCCTGGGTAGCCTCATCCCTAGCCTCTCGACCACCACCCACATCAATCACTCCTTGAGGTGGTACCCATGGTGGCTACACTATAAACCATGCATCATACTCTATGATCATCCCACATCCTCCACATCTAGGATGTCCACCTCCTCATCATCCTCCAAGGCTACCCTCCATGGCTCATAGCATGGTAGCCTTATCTCCTCTTGATGCCTCCTGTACTGCACCATCTCATCAGGAACATCCTACCTCAACCTAAATTGGTAGAGTACTTATGAGAATTAGAAGTACTCCACCTCACTCCTATGCCTCCCAATCACCCACCTACCCTACTGCACCCATCATAGATGCTCTCCATCCCTAGTCCATTGGGCACCCAACCATGGCCTCCATACCACTTGGGTGGATGTCAATCCCACCCATAAATCCCTGTACCATTGACTCATCCTCATGGGATGACTCGGTTACACCTCCTCTACCAATGCCCATCATCTAGCATAGGGTTTATCCCTACCAAAATCCTCCATAGGTAACCCCTTTGATTGAGCAACTCTAAAGTGCTCCCATCCCTAGCATTGTAGTAGTAGGCTACACCCCAATCCCTTCTCCCCTACCTCATCACATCATAAATCTCTTGGTACACCTACACTAATAAGGTGGGAGCCCATGCATACACCTACCTCATGGTGAGCATATCACTCACCACCCCTATCAGGTTCCAAGGGAACCTACACCTAATGTTGTTCGAGGCCACAATGTTGGCCAACATGAACATCACCAAAGCTTAGAGGGGATCTAACTCCTTGTCCACATACATGGAAAAATAGGGGATCCCTCCGCTCTCCACCTTCACCCCCTCTCATGCATCCCCAAACATCCTCCTCATATTTATCTTCTGGTTGAGGCCAACCTCAACCTGGAGACCCTCCATCGGCACCTTGAGGATGCGATACACATCCTCCAAGGTCATAGTCACCTCACCTATAGGGAGCTAAAATGTCCCCCTATCTGCATCCCACCTCTCTACCAAGGTAGAGAGGTACCCCTCATCCACCCTCACCACATCCATTTGGGCTACCTCCACTAGCCCCACCTCCCTGAGTAACTCCCACTCATCCCCCATAATCACCTTCCTCATCCTGGGATGTAAGGTGAAAAATGGTGTCGAGCCTCCAAAACTCTAAGCTGCAGCACAACACAAAATATTTGTTAATAATTAAAATAAAAACTTTGCATAATAAATAAAGAGTTACCTCAGCAATCCGCATCCCAACAGCAGCCTCGACCTCCACAACACTCCCTCCACCACCATAGCTTTCACACTCCAAATGCCTCACCTCACTTCACTCCTCACTCACCCTTCACTCCTCAGACATAGCTTCTCAAACTTCAGATGCACAAATGAGCTTCAATCTCACCCAACAAGCTATTTATAGCTGCTTCAGGTGCTTTGAAGCACCCATGGGCATTTCCTGGCATGTTGAAGCACCTATGGGCATTTCTATGGACCGCAAGCACTCAGGCATTTCACGTCAACATTGACAAAAGCTAAATCAACACAAAATAGTAGCTACCCCCAACCAAATCACTCCAAATTTCACTCACCAGTGCATTCCATCATTTTATCAGGTTTTGTGAAGATTATAACTGATTTGGATGCATAAATCTCATTTGCGACCACATTGACCACAATTCACCAAATCAATTCCAAAAGCACCTAAAATGACCCAAATATTCACAAAATAACCATCATCATTCATACATCATCTCCACATCATTTCACATCATCATTTCCATATTTTCCAAGTTCACATAACATGCAAGTGAATCTTGTATCTAGTGGGTTATTCTACACACTTGGCGATTGCAGTGATTTGGGTCCATGCAATTCGGTAAGATGAATAGCTTACAATAAGGACACTTGACCATGATCATCATCACTTATCTCCTTGCTCGAAATTACAATCATATTTGGTATTTCCTCATCTTTAGAGTGAAACATTGCCAAGAACAATTTGCACAACCGTTGTCATTGATGGCCTAGTTCGTGAGGCTTAAAACATGGACAAAAACTCAAATTTCATCATTCAAAATCTCCTTAACACCTTAGAGATAGGTACTAGCTAGGATGATTGGTTCCAATTGTGGAAATTATCCAAACAGTCACTAGCAGGCCATCCAAGGTTGATACTTTTTCTTTTGCATCATCATTTTGCATATCAATGATGTCGAAAAGGCAAAGTGTTTCAACAACATCGAATCACCCCAAATTTGGGGACAACCATTTTTGGTTATGACTTTCCCACAATGGGATACATCTTACATGATCATGGCATCTACACTTGGAAAAAAACAATCATATCCAATTTCAAAACCCCTTCCCACCATTGGGGCAAAAATGGTATCAAATTTTACATCATTCATATCATCCTCATCACCTCACATTTGCACAAAACCCTTCATCTGTTGGGGCAAAAATAGACACATCATATCACATTTTCCACCAACCCCCTTCCCACCATTGGGGCAAAAATGGTATCACATTATCCATCATTCATTTGCACAGATTTTTCAATTGGCTCATGAGATTCATCCATAATCTCATTCACCAATTGAGGGGGTAAGCTATGCAAAACTCTAAATTCTTTTATTCTTTTATCTTCAAGCTCGTATTCCAACAAGAGAGAGAAGTTGCTTCTGCACCTTGCCAAAATAGGTGTCTCGTGTTTTTGCACTGCATTGTGTTTCATGCAATGTAGTACAAAAAGGGGCATCTGTAGACACCAAATCCTAGCCATTTGCCTTCCATATTTGCCTTCCCACCATTTCCACCACCAAATCCTAGCCAATTTTCCCACTATTCCTATTTTCCCACCATTTTTTATCATTATTCACATTTATTTATATATATTTATTTTATATATATTTAAATATAATATTTTATATTATATTTTAATATATATTTAATAAATATGTATTTATTTAAGTGAATTAATCCCAACCATCCAATTTCATTTAATCTCGACCATCCATTTACATCAATCCATGCCACACCCTAGATTTATTATCTACCCTTGGATATGCTTTAATCTCAACCACACGATTAGTGTCATTGAAACCCTAGCATGCCCTAGGTTAGATTATAAATAAGAGCCATTTTGATGGCTCAACCCTCGAGTTCTTGAGTTTTAAAATTCCCTAATTCCCTAAGTGCCTTATTTCTTTTATCAAGCCTTTTGTGCCCTAACCCCATTCCATTTGTCACATTTCACCTCCCTCGCTCACCATATCCACCATCGCAACCTGTGCCCTCGCCTGATCTACTTATGTAGAATTACCCATCAGCCACCAGGCACCTCCAAGCACTTTTTCTTTCAACACCAGGTGCCCACGGGTGCCTCTTCACTAGTCTTAGGTACCCATGGGCATTTCCTGTAGTCCCTAGGTGCCTACGAGTATTTTACGCTCTCATCCCTCTAGCCTCCGGGTGATGCTAGGGCATCATCGCACTAACCACTTGCATCAGATATCACGCATCAGAAGATAGTAAGAAGGTAAAATAGATCAACCCTAAATTTATTTATTTTATTGCATGTGTTTCTATTTTTGTTCATTTTATTTATAGTATCTAGTTAGGGTTTTACTATTGCATATAGAGGGCCTCACATTTTGTGGAGCCCTCGCATATACTACTAACTATTTTTTGTGTCATTGTGTGCAGATCTGGAGCACTACATCAGCATCTGGAGTGGCCCAACCTTGGATATCCAAAAAGCCCACTCAACCTTGTTGGGATCAAGACGTGCTTGAAGACACCACGACCTTGCTTCTTAGGGTTTTGAAGAACCCTAAATTGTTGTAATATTGTATCAAAAGGGATTCAAGGATCCAAGCTTGTAACAATGGAGTTTCTAGGCTCCCCCCGTCAATAAAGAATTTATTCTATTGTGCAAACTTGTGTTACCTTGCATTTTATTTTGTTCAAAGCATTGTTTGTAGTGTTGTGTTTTGCATCTTTCAAGAGAAATGGGAGACACCAGGGTTTCAAGATATGGGTTCACAAAATTTAAGCCCTAAGGTTTAAATTTCAGATCATACAATCACCCTAGGGTTTTAATCTTTGTTTCTTGGTAGGATTAAGGTAATATAGGGTTTAAACTTTACAAACTAAAAAATTCCAAACCCTAAAAGGACATGGGTTCGCAAAAGTTACAGTAAATACCAAAAATAATACAAAATTCACTTACCTCATCTCTTCCAATATTTAATTCATCTTCATGCCCTATTATGTGCCTTCAACTTCTTCTTCAACCCTCATATCTCACCATTTTATTCAACGAAGTGAAGAACTAGGGGTAAAGTAGTAGGTGTCACAGGAAATTTTAGGGTAAACCCCAGCCAACAACATGAAAGTCTACAGTAGGATAAAGTACAATAGGTAAACTACTTCAGCTCTCTCAATTTCCCCCAATAGAATTGCATCCCACAATGGTGAAGAAATCTACAAAGCCTTCTTCCTATGTATATTGTGTAGCTTTGAATAGAACCCACCCCCCTTATGAAACTAAACAAGATATATACGATTTAGGGGAGGAAGTGGTAATAGTGGTGGGGATTATTCTAAACAAGTCAACAATGCATGGGGAGGTAACCCAAAGCTTGTAGGTAACCACTACCTATTATGTATTGGGTATCGATGTCTCATCGTTGAGGGTCCACACATATTCGAAGGGTATTTGGGTGGGCCTCGCCCGCTCAAAAATGATCCCTTACCTTGAGAGTGGAGGGAGGGAGAAAAACTATCGGTTACATTGTTCACCCACACGAACCAAGATGGGTGAGGGATGAGGGAGGGAGAAAAGTTGCTGGTTGTTCACTCGCACGAACCAAGATGGACAAGGGAATAACACGTTTAAGGTTAATATGTGCTATAATGTTTTGGAAAGGATAGCTGCAATATCATTTTTATTTTTATTTTTTATTATTTTAAGACGGCGGTTTATTTATTTATTTATTTTTTTGAATTTAAATGGTGGAATTGGTAGCCGCCACGAATCCGGGCAGGTTGTCTAGCTTTTATGGCTGCCACAGTATTTTGTGTTGTCCGCCCTAGAAGCCGCCACATAGATCTTCACACAGTCCACCCCTGTAACCACCATGCCACAATCATTTTAAACCTTTTACGCCGCTGAAAGCACCAGAAAAGGGACAAGCGTTCAGTCCGGCAAGGCCCGAGATTTGAACCTTGGACCTCCGCCCCCTTATGGGGTTTGGATGAACCAATTGGTCTACACCTCGGACCTAAGACGGTGGTTTATAACCATCGTATTTTATTTCATTTTTTTAAGACGACGATTTATAACCATCGTCATTTAATTATTTTATTTTTAATTCTTCTAATATAGTGATTTATAACTGCTGTCTTTTATTTCTTCTAAATTTTAATTATTTCATAAGAGGGTGGTTTATAACTGCCTTCTTAGGGGAACCCAAAGATGGCAGTTTATAACCACCCTCGTAGGGTGACCCCAAGAAGGTGGTTACGTTGAGGGTAATTTATAACTGCCCTCTTAGGGTATATTAGGGTAGTTTTTTACCACCGTAAAAAAATGCCTTAATTTAGCCACCGTTAAAGCCCTTTTTTGGTGTATTTAGGGTGTGATTAAAGGGGGATTTATAATGCTTTTTTGCCCAATATTGGATTTAATATGGCTAGGCAAGTAGGTCATCCTAAGATTGAGCTAAGTTTCCCTCCTAGATAATTGGCCCATGGGGAGGGAAATTGATGAGATATTTGCTTAATGCTCTCTTATATCAATCATAATTACCTATGTTTATTCTATTATTAGTACTACCCACTCTATTAGAATACTAAAATTAACCATTGCATAATTAGGGAATAATAGATAAGGTGTAGAAATGAATGGACAAGATGTTCTTGCTCATTATAGATGTGTTAAACATATTCATGATTAATGAGTGATAGCAAAACGTCAAGAGGTATAACTATATTTCTAAAAACATCACTAACAACTAACTTTGTAGATGGTGGAAAGTCTCGTCCTCCTATTTATTAGGGAAGACTTAATCTTTAAGAAAAATATGATAACAAAGACTTCTAAGTCAATTGCGATGGTGATCAAGGCATGTATGAAAGGTCTACCAAGGACATAGATATTTCAATGTGAATATTTATAGCATGAAGTGAGAGTACCTATGTGGAGTTCAAGTTTAACATCACAGAGAAAATGAAAAAGATGTTTTCTAAAGTATGATAGAGGCATTGAATTTGCTCGAGGTCTTGTGTAAACTTACACCTAGTAAGGAGTATATTGCATTGGGCTATTGGTGGTCATATGGAGACATGTTATTATCCTTTACATAACACCTTGGCCATATCCAGTTTGAAGAATATTGCCTCCTTGCTATTAGTAATAACTAAATGAGATACTTTGTGAATGGTGATGATTTTTTCAAAGATTTATCTATCTTCCACAAAGCCACCTTAATGGTCCAAAATGAGTTCAAAGAGCATATCCTTTAATTTGAGATCAATTGTCTTGGTAATTATCTTGCAACTTGTATTACATAAACTTAGCCTACAACCATTTGATCTTTAGAATTTTCTCCCTTTGTTCCACTTCCAATATTCATGCCTCTCTTTATAGTAATCCTCATTGAATATCCACCTCACATATCTCCCATATAACCAACCATCCTCCATATTGATGAGTGTCGTAAATCACATCATTTAATCCTTAAGTTTTGTCAATCTAGGGCGGTGTCCAAGGCTATATACGATAGCAGATATAGGCAGCCTAAAAATTACCTCATTTAAAAAATAAGATTTATTGGTGGGACAAGTTAGCTTGGGGGTTTTTGTGTCACTTTTAATCCTACGAAACTAATTTACTAGCATGAACTAACATTGAACTCTAATTACGCTTGCAGAATTGAAATTATAGAAATTAAAAATTTGCAAAAATGAAACCTGATTATATTTGCAAAATTAAAATGACATGAATGAAAATATTGCATAAAATGAAAACACACAAGCCAATAGTGTCCTATTGCAAAAGGTTATCACGCTTCTACTACAGTGACCAATCAACAAAATAAAAATGCTTGGAAAGCTGGAAACAACTACTGAAAACAAGAGAAAATCATGAATGTTATAAATTCCAAACCATAGATACAAACTTATACTATTTGGTCAGCTGACACCCATACATCTATTGTGCAAATACTAGCTACAAATATCACATGCATTTACAACAAACACAAGTTAGTAAACAATAAATGTAAACTGGCAAGCTTTCTACTAAATCTGCTCCAGCAAAGTTCATAGAAAAACCTGTCAGCAATTAGTCCTTCTTCTAGGCCTAGAAGTGGCCCTTGTTCCCTGATCTAGAAGAAGGTGAAAGAATGCTACTAACTACTCAATTCTCACATGTACTATTCAAACAACAAATGAATGAAAATACTGCACTTTCTATGGACTGTCACACAACATTACAATGTTGTAGGAGAATCCTACTAAATTGCAGTTCTACTCCAGATTTTACTTCCTATCAACTATTTTCTCTCTGTCTATTTCTACTTAGCTCAACCAACAAATGAGATCATTATTTATAATAATCTATTAAATGTGCTAATGCTTACAATCCATTATGTTGCTATTTTTTAGTGATTCAACATCTATTCTGAAGCTATATTCCTCAAATTTAGGAAACTATTATACAGCATCATCGTTCATTAGCCCATGTTGTTCATCCTCCAATGGTGGAAATGAGTTGGAAGAGATTATAAAACATCCCATACAACTGCATCCATTTCCAACCATCCATTTCCTACCTTATTGGGCGTTGTATTCACCTTTTTAACTAGAAATGGTATTTTTTTGCTCATTTTGGAGCTGCTCCGCAATATCTGGAAGGGCAACAACTTGACGCTTATCCATACGCCAAATGCCCAAGAAAGCAGTTTTGATCAACTAATTAGTCTCCCTAAGTCCTTAGAAGATAAATCCAATAGGTTTTGCACGTTGTAGTTCACCAATTTCAAACCATGCTATTAATGGACAGTTGGCTGGAATTTGTATGGCTAAAATTTTGTGTTTCAGGTTTTCAGCACAGTCACAGAAGTTTGGCACCTTTTTGCGATTCAAACCAGTTAGAAAGTAGGGAAACTATTTGAAATACCACCATAACGGGATACTCAGCACACATTACTATATACTTCAAATACACTTTTATTTACTAAGTAAATCAACTGAAATAGTGTAAATAAATGCAAAAAATGGTCAAAAGAGAGTATTATGCTCCTAAACATTTAAGCATGTAAATATTAATATATAATTCATTCAATCATCTAGACTAACATAAAAATATAGCATAAGTTTTATAAATCAGTTTATGGTAAACCCAAAATAGTCCATGAATGAGGCAATTCCTAGCCTCATCACATACCACACCACTTCCACCTCTCACACATTACCTCCCTTCCTTGTCATCTCCACTTGATGCCCTTTTTTTCTCAATTGTTCATAGCAAATTTTATCTTGTTTTTATCTATTAGAAGTCTATAAATACCAAGTTATTACTGACCAATTGGTATCTACACCTTTAGAAGTTGTCCAACCCTTAGTGGTAGACTTTATTGATGAGTCAATTTTTAACCTAGAAGCAAATCACACCAACTCTTGGACCTTGTACTTTTATGGTGCCAAATGCATCAAAAGATTATTGATAGCAAAAAAAAAAAATCTAGACTAGCATGCAAGGCAAAATTAGATATTTTAATCTAAAAAGTAACTATAGATTGTAGGAAAGTGATAATTTACAAATTTATATTTAGAATACATAAGTAAACAAAAGAAAAAATGTCTTATCTAAAACAAGCTATAGAAGAATTCATTGTCAAGGTGATGTAGTGTAACTTTGACAACAATTATTCTCCCAAGAAGCCATGGTTTCTTTTGAAACCAGTATTTGGGGTGACCATTTCATTAAGAGTTTTAAAGTAATAAAATTCTATCAAAATTTCTCTAGATTCATAGATATTTATGAATTTGCATGGTAATAATATGCCATAATATTGTGAAGGTCATATTTGAAAGCATCCAAACTCTTGTTCCTTGCAAGCATTTAAAAAAAATAAGTCTTCAAGCATTAAGCATCCAAGCCCATAAGCTCAAGCATTCAAGTGCCATCAAAAAGCAAGCCAACAAGCTTTCATCAATCTTCCAACAAGGGGGAAACAACCTTGTGTCTTGGGTTATGCACTTTCCCCTTATTTTGTTTATGGATATTCCTTGTCCTTGTGGCTTTAAGTTTTTATCTTAATGCACTTAGAGCTAATCCTACATCTTACAATAAAATTTAGTTTATATTTCATTTTTTTCATTTAAATCTTCAACTTAAGCAATTAAATCTTTTTTCTATTGTTTAATAAATCCTCTATACTCCTAGGTTAGGGTCCTTTGCCTCCTACCTTTTACTATGGGAAAGGGTGACTCTATTGTTGACTTGATAGTGTGGAACCACTAGACAAAGGGGCAATGTGGAGGAATTTATGACTAGTAGGCAATTAGTTTAAATAACATACCTTTTTCCTCTATTTTATAGTAACAACTTGAGGTTGTATTTGTCTTTAGGAAGGGTATTAGTGATTGGGAATGGCTAGTAGAGTGGGTATAGTATTCAAATAATATGTTGAAGGGTCTTGAGATCCAAATATCATGAGGTTGAGAAACCATTCCTCTATCATTGCTACATCCATAAAAAAATCCTTTATTAATCTATATACCTAAAAGGTAAACCTTAAATCAATTAAATCAAACAAAACCATTTTTTTATAAATAGGTCCCCCACCTACTAAGACAGACCTCATATCCTTATATGAGCAATAGTTTATAATGTTCTTGATCCTATATTAGGCCTCACTTCCTCTTTTTTTAGTTGTGTAAGTCATGCAATAGATTCTCCCCTTGTCTCCATCAATACCACTATCATACTAGTGGTAAATATAGGGCTATTACTCTTCTCCCCAATGCATTGTTCTATTCCACTGGTATGTATTGAAAGTAAGAAGGGTCACCACATCAATTGAAATATTTAGTATGATATGATGTATCTATAAATATAGAAATCATCATATATAGTAGGGTACTAAAATACTCAATCATCATCTTCTAGCTCCTCGATTGAGTCTAGATTTGACTAATCCCTAAACTTCACCTCATTGTCTACCTACTAAAACTAGACTAGATTTGACAATGTATTATGGACTAGATTTAATTCCTCATAAATCTCATAGTCCATGTGGTTTCTATCAAACCATCCTCTTTGACTAATCCAAGCCAACTCTCACCCATCCTCTACTTAACCTAGATGATGTCATATGGTCACTAAATTATGTCCAAATACAATATCTCATTAATGAACCTTTGTGCCCACCCTAGATCCTATTTTTAGGGATGAGATAGTCCTACCTCAAATATATATTTCTATCAATAAGCCCAATTATCTTCTCAACAATTAATATCTTTTGGAAGCCCCGATGGGTGACCATTATTATGTGATATGAGATTAATATTCCAATGGCTTGAATTTTATCTTGGAGACTCCTAAGTTGGGTAAAAATTTGAGGGGGTGACATTTCAACAATAGCCAATATTTTATCAAGGTTGACTTTGACATCTCTTTAGAATATAATGAATCCCAAGAGCTTTCCTGATGTTACTACAAATATTTATTTTTGAGGCTTTAGGTATACCTTGTACTCCCTTAGTTGCTCAAAAATATTAGCAATCCAACAATATATATATCAACTCAAGCAATGCAAATGCAATGTATTGCAAAGCTTCTTTGATCACTTATTACAATGCTTTATCTTCAATATATACACACATGGATATGAGACTCTTCACATTCACAATCCTTGACCTTTCTACTTACACAAAATTTTCATCTCCTCACACACATGGGAGATCTAACACTTCATATTTCTCATGGGAGAAATACCACCTAATAATAAATCTATTATTGACTCTACATATATATATAAGGACAAAGACTAATAACTTCACATATTAAATAAAATATTTCTACATAACTCCATACTTACATGACACCTCACTTACATAACTCCTCATTTACATAACTCCACACTTACTTACATGACACCTACTATATACTCAAATATTAATCACACTCTAAACTAAACTATTTACATGGTACTTGCAATATTATTGCAAGGTACCAAATAATGTAATACTTCCAACACCCCCCATTATATTATTTGATGTGAAGGTCCTTTTTCTTCATGTGTTTTCAGTTCTTCATTCTAGTTTTGGTCTTTTTTCTCTAACTCCAGTACTCCATTAGGTTTAGGAATTGAATTTGTCTTCTAGGCTATTACCTATACCTATTACACTTTTGAGCAAGCCATCACAATAAAACAAACTCATCATTGATATCAATGTTTTTTATATTTTCATTTTTAAGGCTGTCATCATCAATATTGCTCAAATAATTGTTGTCATATATATTTTTGGTCTCACAACCACCATATTGAATATTAGTCCCTTGATGAAGATTATGTGTCTTTATTTTGTATTGTATCAAAGAACATATTTTAAAACTTATATATCATCCTTTCAAGTTTATTTTTTTATGTCCTATCTTGTTCTTTTTCCATGAGGATTTTGTATTCAATTAAATACCTTTTTTAATATTGTTATTTTGGTAGAAGTTGATCCAATTGTTTGTGTGCAAGTTTTATCATATTTAAAGAAAATATACCACTTTTGTATTACCCAATAGCTTCGAATTTGTTTAATATTTTGATAATACATTTATAACTACCCTTGATGATTTTGGATTCTACTATTCTTCCTCTATCAAATAATTGTGACACTAAAATTCGATTGTTAGTTATTACTCGAACATAAAACACATTCTCTAGTGTACATTCTAAGGAAGGTAGACTAAGTGCAACATTGCATGTTCCTTGTACTTTTTATATTTTATCATCAACTATCATAATAGGTATTCTTTTTTTACTTGAATTTCTAGTCATGTGATTGTTGGCTCCTAAATTAATATATCAAGAATTATCTTCACACCCAATTTTTGGTCCTATTTGACTTTTTACTAATTCATTGTATCTTACAACATGTTTGTGGTAATATATTTTCTACTTTAAAAAATCGCTCTTCATGAAGTTTTCCTCTATAAACATATGTGATTTTGTAAAAGACCTTTTTGATGCACTCATTATTTTCCACTTTTGTTCTTCAACAATAAGCCTTTGAATAACTCTTCCTTATTCAATTTGTTTCCTTAATAATTCACACTTCCATAATTAATTCAAGTTTCTTCAAATATTCCTTTAACTTTTATATATTTATTTTCTTCATTGTTGACAATCTTATTACTCCCAAATTCAATATTTAAAATTTATTCCTTCAACAATTCCTCTATGTTCTTCAAACAAAATTGTTTTCTTCTTTTCTTCAAGCAATTTTTTTAACAACTTTCTTCAATAATAAATAATATTATTTCTTTCAAATATAAAAATAATAATTTATATTCAAACTTTCAATATAAATATTTCTCTTCAAATATTTATTTTCTTCAATATATTAATTTCTCCTTATAACTTCCACCAATTATTCTTCTTCACTTATAATAATACTTCTCCTTTAATAATATTGTTCACAATAATTTACTTCCTTTCAAATAAATAAAAACCCTTAATTTTGCATTCTTTAATTTTGCTTTCAATATTAATATTGCCTTCCTTTTATTTCCTTTAATTTTTCCAATTCACCATATACTTTTCTCTCTCCAATTAATTCTTCTTTCCTTCTATAACTTTTAATTTTTCCATGAACCTTTAAACTTCTTGAAATAAATTAAATACCTGACTTCTTCTTTATGCTGCTCACTTTCACATGTGTATTTTTTAGAGACTATTTTCAATGCTTCCTAACGTCTCCCTATGCCTTTCCTTCTTTAAATACCTTCTAGTCTTTGTACAAATTTTATTGTCAATGCATTATGAGTAATGCTCTTAGCCTCTACTCTCTCTTGGATATTCTTGCCTTGCCTATACATGTTCAATATTTAAAATTTGGATGTTCTCTGATTCTCTTAGGCACATATAATATTATCTATTGTAAACATCTCTAGATATTCTCTCATTTTCAAGCATTCTTATTTAAGCTGATTTCTCCAACATTCCACCAACGCTTCACAACATCTATGAAACAAACTCATTTCTCCTTCATTTGTTGCATGATACCAACTTGTTTGATGTCTTTTTTAGACTTGGACATAATTACTCGACCCTCATTATGAATTTACTACTCTATATTTGGTTTTTGGGCACTCTTATTCAACCCTAAAGATGAATTTGGTTGCACTTTTTAACTTGTTTTCTCTCATAAACTTATCTCTTTATCCTAGGAAACTCTCAAACATGTGTTTCACCAAGCATACACAATGTGGCTCTGATAACACCATCTGTAATCCAATAATATATTCCACAAGATCAATATAAAATGTTTACAAATTTTAATAAACTCATAGAAAATATTTTATTAATAAATAATATATATATAGATATAGATATATGTCAACTCAAGCAATGCAAATACGATGTATTGTAAATCATTTTCGATCACTTATTACAATGCTTTATCTTCAATATATACACACATGGATATGAGACTCTTCACATTCACAACCCTTGACCTTTCTACTTACACAAACTTTTCATCTCCTCACACACATGGGAGATCTAACACTTCATATTTCTCATGGGATAAATACCACATAATAATAAATATAATATTATATACTCTATATATCCACATAAATACAAGTGCTCTAATGATTGTACATACTAAATAATAAACTCTTACATAATTTCATACTTACATTACACCTCACTTACATAACTCCTCACTTACATAAATCCACTCTTACTTACATGACACCTAGTATATACTCAAATGTTAGTCACACTCTAATCTAAACTATCTATATGGTATTTGCAATATTATTAAAAGTACCAAATAATGTAATACTTTCATAAAAAAAATACTAGGTCTATGATTCATCCTAGCACCCTAATAAGGGTAATAAGAGGGGTAACTACAACTATAGGAAATGTAGGATGCCCTAGAAGGGCCACATTTGCATGCATATTACCCTACCCTCTATGTCCCTCAAGTGATATTTTGGCCCTAGCCATGGGATCGGCCTTGACAAGACCAACTCTTCCTATAGCCATCCTCTTGTCAAGGCTTCCCTTAAAAAAACAAATAATAATGTCAGTAATTATAATGTTATGAATCTTATAGATTTTTCGATCCATGGGCAGGAGATGAGTGTCATTTATGGGATAAAGAGGAGCCTCTCCATGGAGGCGATGGGGACTCAAAATTCTAATATTAATGCATGCAAGGATGAGGAATCTTGTATTTCACATATGACAATATTTTAGTCAATGTATTCACATGTTAACTAGTGTCACATTTGAATACATTGACCAAAATACTACCACATGCCCTAATGACCCATGCACACGCATCATATTGATGAACATACACCTTGTGCACATGAACCAAAAAATAATATGCTAGAGAAAACACACAAAAATGCATGTGACACTTTGCCAAAAAAATATACCAAAAAATGCATCGTTTTATCTCCTCTCATTGCATAATAGAATATTTCGTGGAAAATTCCATTTTTGAAAATTTAAAATTTTGGAGGGAAAGGACGTTGTTTTATCAACACCAAATGATTACCATTATAAATCATTGTAAGTTGGAGCTCAAAAATGCAAATAGAGCATCTTGTGTTACATTATTTTATGGTATCAAAGCCATAAAAATGAGAAATGTGTATCTCATCTCATACCATTTGTTCAATCCAATACCCACCTTATACTTCTTGTCATCTCCCTTTATTTTTTTATCATTTACTATTACTATCTTTTAATTGTCTTTTCTTATTTTTAGCATACGATTATGGTGAATGCATATGTTGGAAGGTTTCTCGAGGGGCCCTTAGGCTTATATGAACACGCCTATAGGCTTATATAAATGAATAATACCCATAGGCTTACATAATCATATGCCTATAGGTTACATTAATAGTGCTCATAAGCACTTCTTGACGCTTTTGGCTTTGGCTTAAATAATATCAAATTATACATATTTCAACACCCCCCATAATTTAAGCTAAGGCTAAGGAGAGAAGGCATTAAAGGTAGCACCTCCCCACCCATAATGGATGCTCTAGTGGATCTACATTGTACCATCTTCATCCTCATCTTCATAATCAAAAATCTTGTGTCCAACCTGTAAGAATTTTGTCTCAATGTTCTTCAACCACTTGACTCAACAAGAAAACCATTTAGTTTTGTCTACATTTCCAAAATATGATTAAATTGAAGTAATTCGTCTAATTTTTTAGGTTTGAACCTAGTTTTGTTTAAACTTTCATCTATTTCTTTATGTTCAGATTTTGTAGGTACTCTGTGAATAACAACTCTATCTTGAATTACAAAAACTAAAATATTGCAAACGTGATTTCAATAGAATCCAAATGCAAACAAACTCAAATTTAACCATGTATATGCATCTATCATAAAAGTGCTTAAGGATTATTTTGAGTTAGCTTTATCCAAGTTTGAAACTATAAGCATTTTTCTTAATAAACCAAGTGAATCACTTGATTGAAGGTGAAATCAAACCATCATAGATCCAATAAGCAATTTGCTTAGAGCAACTTGTTAGGACAACTTTCTTTCTATGCAAAAATTTTCTATCTTGCCAGACAAAAAAATTGCTTGCATGGATGGCATATGCCCCCTTGCTTAAAAGCAAGTCATTATAGGTTTGAGCCTCGTCAGCTCTTTAACCCTCATAATATTTTTTTAATATAATAATGAAGGGTGACTAACCAATATCACCATACTATTACCATGCATTCACTTGTTGATAGTTTTTACTACTAAAACTACTCTCAAGATTCTTGTCTCCATTACTACCATATAACACGCCATAGTTGTGAAAATTTCTAAAAAATCCCAATTTAAGCCAATTTTATCGATTCACAATCTAGTCAAATTTTCTTGATTTTTTTTTAATTTTTTCCAAAAAGTTGTGATATGCATGAAAAAGCTTTTTTTCCAATGAAAATTTGAATTTTCTTTTATTTCTTCAATGAAAAATTATCGATTTTTTTGCTGATTTTTCTATATTTTTTTGTCGATTCCTGATTATTTTTCCATGTTGATTTCGATCCAATTTTTATTTTCTCAACTATGTCACACACCTATTTTTATTTCTTTCTCTTTCTTGTCCTTTTAGGTGCAACCAAATCCATTGACCATAGTTCTATATTTGGTGGATCAACAAATGAGACCTATGCATTGTACCAAATAGGTACAACCACTAGGAGTTATAGGAGAAAACCAACCAATAATAATAGAATTTTAATGAGAAGGCTATGGGTCTCAATAAGAAGTATAATCATCATCATAATCAGGTTTAGGTGCCTATAATACCCCCATCCTAAACCATGAATAATAATATCCCAATCAACAATAAGCAGTGAATAAAAATCAAGGTCAAAGGTTCACTCAAGAGGGCCATCAAAGCTATAAAAATCAATAATATAATTAGGAAAACCAAGGATATAACCAATGAGAGGGTCATAATAAACAAAATTAGAATTATACTCATCCTCAAAATCAAAACCTTGGACCTAATACTTTCCAAAATGACTCTCAAATTAACCAAGTGTTTTTCAAACTTAGCCCAAATGGTGAATACATTTGTAGTCAAATATGACTCAAAATATCAATATATTAGAGGTGCAAATAGAAACCATTACATATTTGGAACAATAGATAATTACTATTACTCGGAGTGCATCCTAATACAAAAATAAACAACCCTTTAAAGATGAAAAAGAGAAGAAGGATAAGGGTAAGGAACCTATCTAGGCAAAGATTAACCATTCCATAATTAATAAAATACCAAACCCTCCTTTAATGATATATGAATCTACCACAAATATATAAATATATAGTAATGTAGAAATATTATTGGAAGAGCATTGTTGCTAAAAATTCTCAAAGATCATAATCACCACTTAAAACAGTGATACTATCATCCATGATAGAAACTGTCATGATCTTACACAACCCAAACAATAACTATTTAATGTAGTCATGTTGGAGGATCCAGGATGATGTTTTATGTTGCAATGATTGTTATGAACTCTAGCAAAATCAATAGGACAAGAGAGAGGTATTTATAGTGAAGGAAAAATATAACTTTTTCTTTTGAGGCTGACAACTGAATTATACTATTTTTAGATCCTTAAAATTATAACCTTCTATCAAAACAAGATGTTGTCCTAACCCTAGGTACAAAAACATGCTAGAATCATGACTATACATTGAAACTCACAGTAACCCACATATAGAACTCTTATTATAGTATAAAACATCTAGCCAAATTATTATAAAATATATTAGTGATGCTCATTTCTTTTGTCCATGTGCAAGTGTTCCCTTGGCACCTTGGTGTTCCATATATCATATTGTACCCATATGTACCATATATTCTAACATTGTTGACACCTCACTTACAGAAAGGAAACCTCATACTTTTATGATGTATTTTGGTTGATCCTATTTTGAATACTTTAATCCTAGTGGAATAAGGTATAGTTTGGGATCCACCCCTAATCATGCTTGACATCCCCATAAGTCACCAAAATTATAGTAGTTCAACTACTACCATAGCACTTTAAGAGTAATATTAGTCATGCAAGAGGAGGTTGAGACCAAAATTGAGACAATTCTAGTTACAAAATAAGTGAAGATAACTGGAAAAACTGGTAGAGTATCTAAATTGTATGTATATGGAATAATTTAGAAGTATTCCTAGGAAGATATTTAATATGCATTCCCTTGACCATGAGTTTCAATATATCACTAGGCAACAACCATTAAGCATGTAATAGGTACCAAATATAAGTGACAAAAGTGTCCATTACCAACTACCATTTTTTCACAAACCCCTAATTTCCTATGGAAATCCTATTACTATTTTCCATGGTATTTTCTTCTATGTAAAATGGACCTAGTTTGTGTTCTTCTTTCTAGTGTGATTTTAATGCCAATAGTCCATTGACAAGATATTTGACAAATTTGTTTGCATATACTTCATGCATAATTTAAAACTCTTCTTCTACAAGGTCACATGTTCAAAAATCATTCTCTCTCATTTCTTTTATCACATGGAAACATCTCATTGTAAAATTACAAAATTTGTTAGGCCTTCTAGGTTTCATGGCAACAAGGTCAACCTTGCCGATTTGTATTGTTTTCTATGTTTGGGTTTCTTAAATATAACTCTCTAACAGTATTACTATAAATTAGGACATATTTGATGGATTGAAAGAGAGTTATCCAAATAAATACATTTTAGAGTTCTCCAATAAATCAAATTCATGTTGTGGGGTTTGTCTTGGTTGTTGAAATAATTCATAAAATGGTGGACTATCCTTAACCATTTGTTCTCTTGTCAATTCAACTTCTTGATTTTTTTGTAGGGATTCTTTTTATTTGGTATTTCTTCTTCAGGTTCAATAATAATGTGATGATCCTCCTTGGTAGAAATTATTCTTAATATTTAATTCATGTATCGAATGGTGGATATCTAATGCATAATATTTTGTTATGTTACTAAATTATGTTGGTAGTTATACTTTATACTTTAATTATTTATAATATGGTACTAATGATGAATTTGTGGTTGTGGGACTAGACACTCTCATCGGTGGATTGGTATGGCACAACCACCAAAGTTGAGAGAAAATTTTGAGAAATTATGGATGACTTGTTCATCGACAGCTCAAGGGTAACAAAATGCCCTTCATATATATGCATTGCATTTATGCTTGTTGTGTAATTATACCATTGGTTTTGGAGGTTGCTAATAGCAAATGAACCATCCTTAGTAGGTAGGTGATAATGTTTTAGTTATCTTAAAGGAGCCACCTACTTAAGGATAAAACAATGGTGTGCAGTATTGATTGCTTTGAGATGCATAATTGCTTGTATTCTAAGCATAGGTTTGTTATATATTTTTTTATTTTATATAGTGGAATCGGTATCCGCCAAGAATATGAGCAGGCTGTCCAAATTTTTATGGCAGCCATAGTATTTTGTGATGTCTGTCCTGAAAGCTGCCACATAGATCTCTGTGCAATCTGCCCCTATAACCACCATACCATGATCCTTTTAAACTTTTTAAGCCATTTAAATCACTAGAAAAGGGACAAGCGTTTATTCCGATGAGGCCCAATATTTAAACCTTGGACCTCCGCCCTCCTTACGGGGTTTTGGGGAACCAATTGGTCTACACCTTAGACCTAGGTTTGTTAGATATAAATGGTATTAATAAGTGAGTTAATTAGTACCTAAGAATAATTGGATATCATTGTTAATAATCAATATTAACATCGATGATCAATTTAGTTCTTGAAATAAGAATTGATAAAAAATTTCAATGCTTGTGTTAGAAGTATGATATTGCTTGGTATTGTGAATACTTGGAAAATACTTAATATGGAAGTTAATAATTAATATTAACTTTTGATATTAATTAGATGCTAATTATTTGTTCAATAAGAATTAATATTTATACCTATGCTTTGCTAAAATTATATTATGCTAATAATAAGGAAAATATTTAAGTTTAGCACCTTAAGTTTGAATTGGGATCAAAATACCCAAGACAGTATTGCTTGAGTCCAAGTGGTGTGGAAAGTGTGACAAGAAATTGCATTTATTGGATGTTGTTACATCCTAGGGTATTCATTTTTTATAAGATAGAATGTTTACAATGAAAAAGGATGAGCGATTGATAATTGAATGGGAGAAAGGACAAAAGAAGGGAGACTAAGCATAGAGGAAATCCTTGAGGAGACAACAATATTCGGTGATAGCAAGAGGTAGCTCCATCCCAATTCCTTTTTGACTCTTTCTTTGATGTGTCCTCCTTTGTTTATTTGTGTTGCATGCATTTTGGTTTTTGCTCTCTATGTAGCTTTGCTAAGAGTTGGCTTGAGTTATGTAAGCTTGTGCTTGTTGGTTTTCTCTATGTTTATGGGCAATATTTTATTTAGTTAGAATGGTGTTCTCTGGTTAAAAATCTTGGGTGGGCTCAAAGAGATCCTTGACATTGATAATCAGTATATTATTGCTTAGAAAGGAGATCTGGAAGCTCTAGATGTTCAAAACATCTCTAGTATTTGTATTCGATGTTTTACCTTATTTTTTTCCTATAAATTCTAGTAGCAAGTTGCTTTGCCAATATTTTTAGTTTGTGATTATGCTTTGTATGCCAGGAGTCATAGTTTGTTGTTATTTTGTCACCTTGCAAGTGTTGAGCATTGGATCATTTCATTATTTGGAGCATTTGGTACTGAGGCATGGCTAGTTAGGTGACGAGTTGCATAACTTGTGATGTGTTGGTGGCACTAGAATTATCTAACCTTAATCTTGCTCTTGTCCAATATTTTATGAGCCTTTAGCATTTTATGTTCGTTGTGCTTGTCAAAGATTGAATTTATTAGAGGAAGTTAATTTTCTTTAAAATGATTGTTGGGTTGATCAACATAAGCTTAGAAGACTTATTTTAAATAAAATTAGGGAATATTATAGATTTTATATGGTGTGTTTACTAATTTTTCATTCGGTGGAATGATTTAAAGGTTTTAGAAAAACTATTTAGACTTTTATCTATAATATTTAGGAAAGATAAAAGTTATGGAAATATGTTAAAGGATTGTGAATGGTTTAATATGTGATGAACTTATTTAAATTAAAATATGATATATTTGGATAGGGAAGAAAGTAGAGATGGGAGGGCTCTGGTCCCTCCCCTGCTCCCCCTCCCATGGCTCCTGGTTCCTGCCCAGTCCCTAGCTCAATCTAGGTCATCCCTCCCAGGGAGTGGTTGTTTGCAGATGATCTCCTGGGGGGAGATCCTTCTCCACTATCTGCGGCCCTCCCGGCCGGCTAGGGTTTCCTTGGTTGTTTTTTCGGACTGGTGCTTCCCAGGGATCCCTGTTTGGTTGGGGATCCCTTCCCTTTTTCCCTCAGGCTTCCCCCTGGGGTTTTTTGTAGGTTATTCGCGTGGATTTGGTCCCCTGCGTTTCTCGGTGCGGTGGAGGTGACGATTTAGGGTTTGGCCAGCTTCCCCCTTTTTCTTGTGAATCCTCGGCGGGCTCTGTGCTTGGATGGGATTCTTGGTCCCTGCTGCTGGGATCCTCTTTTGTTTTCCCGAGGCGGGTTCCTTGTGGTGCAACTCTCTGGTCACTTCTTGATGGACTGGATCCTCTCTGTGCTGGCTGTCGGCTTCCTACAGGATGGCTCTCGCTGAACTGAATGTTTTACCGGTGGGCGGGATGGTTTCTCCACAGGGCGGGATCCGCCAAATTCACCGGTTTTCCTGCGAGGCGGGATCCTTTATTTTCTGCTGGTTTCCCGGATGGCGGGATTTCCCTGTTGCTTCCCGCTAGGCGGGACTGTTTGTGGTGGTTTTGACTGCTTCCCGCGAGGGGGGATTTTATTGTAACGGTTTTTTTGTGCTTCCTGCTGGGCGGGATCTTCTCGATGGTGGTTCTTGGCTACTCCCTGTTGGGCGGGATCTCCAAAACTACTTTCTTTCTTATTTGTTTGTTTCCCTCTAAGAGGGATTGTTTCATGCTTCTTTGTTACCACTGGGCGGGATTTCTGTTTTGGTGTTCAGTTTCAAGGGATTGAGGCCCTAGGCCCATTGCTTATGTAATCAGGTTTTGGGATCCTTGTTAAAACCCGCTATAAATACAAACACTTATAACTATCAAAAAAAAAATATATGATATATTTTTTTTAAATAAAAGGATAGTACTTTATCATGCTATAATGTGCTTCATAAAGAAAATTAGTGATCATCTATTTTAGTTGTTTGATTTGATATTTGGGATGGGTTTTTCTTGTAAAGGAAGACAAAATAGATTTGGTATGGATAAATAAGTATAATAATTTCCTGAGACTTGAGTAGGTAGGAAAAATATTATAGAGAGAAGTATGGGATTCTCTCCTTGATTGTTTAAAATGTATTTTGCATGGTTGATTGCATTTATACATAGAACATGTTAAGTTGCATTGCATTAAGAGTTATCCTGATCCCTAAGTTTTCTTAAAGTTTGTGGGAGATTTATTTCATGAAGAGGATTTTGAAAAGGTGGTGCAGAGGCCACTTGGACGGACTTGCTCTAATGTATTTGGGAATGAAAAGTTGTTATGTAAATGGAAGTTTTGTTATGTAACACTTGGTTATTTTTATTCCTAAATTAATAAGGCTTGGAAGTCTTTATGTAAATGTATGGAATGCTTGGTTTTTGAGCAAATGAAAGAATGAGTTGGTTATGAACTCTTTTAAAGATGTTTTTCATTGTGGAAAGAAAATAAAAATTATATGTTAGCATTATGATCTATTTAAGCTTGTTTTACTAGCTTTAATTGAAGAGATGTTTTATGCTAGCATTATGTTTAGATGTTAGCATTATGATTAATTTAATCATATTTTAATCTAGAGAGATGCTTCTTTCATGCTAGCATTATGTTGGAATTTATGTTTTATTTAAGTATGGGTTGAAAATGTTCTATTTAAATCCAAGATCTAGCATTGTGTTATAATTAAGCATGTTATTTATGTTATAGCACTTTATTTCTTTTCAAGGGAGATATGTTATATTATTTTTATGTAATTTCTTGGGTTTTGGTGAAGGTTCTTGGGTATGAATTTAGAACCTTATTAGGATATTTGAGTTGAAGGGATAATCCAATCCTAGGAGGAGTTGCCAAGATGTAATAACTAGGTAGATGTGAGTCCTGGAAGGAGTTGTGGTAATGCAATAGCTAGGTACTCACAAATCTAGAAGGAATTATGGTGATGCAATAGCTAGATATTCATGATTGATACACCTTGAATGGTGAGGATCGAGTGTTCCATAACTATGAAGTTAATGGAATCATTCATGAGACAACAATGGTGGTACCTTGAACGGTGAGGTTCAGGTGACCATGCTCATTACTAGGTGAGTGGTAATGACCTTAGTTAGCTCGTGAAGGTGTGGTAACTAAGCACCAAGGCTTTATGCTAGAATAACCTACATAGATAGACTTATGGAAGGGTTAGAGAATAGGCATTCTCCTTTAAGTGTTATGGGCCTTAAAATATAATTCTATACTATGGTCAAATTATCCTATACCGATGGACGGATGGAGCAAAGAAGGAGGAGGAGTGAGAGGTCTAGGGGCATCAAACCCTAGGTGTGGGACTTCAGAGGGCAGATCAGCAGACGCGGCAGGTGGGGGCTCTGCGAGATAGCAGGCCCCTAGGCGGAGGATGTGGACAAGGAAGTTCTATTGGAACCGGTCCAAGGGCGTTGGGCGGATGCGGTTGAAGATTTCTCTGAGGGGGACCAGGACTCTATGCGTCAGGATCAAAGGAAGACCCAAGAAGGAGACAAAGAGAAACCTGGCAACTGGAGACCTTCATATCTTAATGCTCTTCGCGGTAAGCAAAAATTATCCGACTCTTGTTTTAATCTAAAATTCGTCAATGGTAGGTTGCACGTCCCGATTCCTTAGCTCAAGATGTGGCTATGGAGGGCGTAACATCTTTGGTGGCTAAATTTATGGGGGTGAGGCCGGACATGGAAGTCATAAGGAGATGGGCCATCTAAAAATGGCAGCCAAGGGCCGGTATGATGATTAAGGCTTTACCCAAGAGTTTTCTTTTGGTGACATTTCAATGTGAACCGGACATGGAAAGGACTCTCCAAGGAGGTCCTTGGTTTTTTGGGAAAAGGGGCTTGTATCTGAAGCGTTGGTCCCCCGATTTCAACCCCCAGACTCAGGTGCTGGATTTGGCTCCTATTTGGGTTAAGATGCCAGGATTACCTCTGCTTTTCTGGAACGAACAAATATTGGTTGGGATAGCTACAGAGATTGGAGAACTAATAGCTATTGATCCTGCAACCTTGAGCAAAACAAGACTCATGTCTGCTCGCATGTGTGTGTTGGCAGACCTAAGTAAAGAGCTCCCTAAATCCATTATTTTGTCGTCTATGTTTGGCCTTCATACTCAGGTATTTGAATATGAAAATATGTCTTTTAAGTGTAGTGTTTGTGGGAAGGTAGGGCACCAGTGGTATCCACCGCATTTCCAAGAACCACCCCCACTCCAAAATACTCGATCCTCAAACCCGAATAATATCCCTCCCCTGCAGATCTCCATTCCTACCCAACCTCGGGCCTCAAGGACGTGGAGCTCGAAATCCGAATATCATAGACCCTGTTCGCCCTATTGTAAGCAAGAGGCAACGTTTTAACCCTCCTCCCAAAAATTCCTATGCCCCAAAACCCTCTCACAAGGGAGTCTGGTCCCTTTGATGGGAACCCTCAAGCTCAACCTGCTCCTAAGATGATACAGCAAGCCTCAGAGCCAAATCACAAAGGAAAGAACCCCATAGATCAACGCCCTGGGGCAAGTAAGTTTGATTGGGTGATACGGGAGGCCTATGGAGGCTCGGTGGAAGTGGTCCCATGTACCTGCAGAGGAATTTATGGGAAGAAATTCCAAGGAGATCAACATCCCAATGGAGAACAGCTTTGATGCATTAAATCATTTGAAGGGAGATTAGATGGACAACCAAGAAGTGGAATCTGAGGTAGAGGAGACTCAAGAGAAGGATTTAGAGGAGAAAAATCAGAGGAAGGAGCAGGAAACTAATAATACAGCAAGGATACTCAGGAGGAAGAGGTGAACCACCAAGATCAGTGTAACCCCAAAGCAGGGAAAAAAGAATCTACTAATCAAGAAGCTAAGAGCACGGAATCATCTCCACTGTCAAAAAGACCAGTTAACCTGGAAATCCAGATTGTTACCCCAAAGACCAAGACCGACCTACCCAAGATGGTTACTAGAAGCCAAGTGAATCCCAAGGAACTTCAACCTAGAGCGGATGTATGGGGATATGGTTCGGTAGGAAGAGGGAAACCTAGCAATGCCGCCTTAAGGCGTAAAGAAGCAGAGCGAGGAGTGGTCGATGGCACTCAAGCAAGATTGCTCTTTGGGCGAAGGCTCGAGGATCCAAAGCCCATAAATGAAGATCCTTTCATGGAATATTCGTGGGACTAATCCTGCAAAAATAAGAGCTTTGTATGCTCTTAGACAAGAACACAAACCAGATATGATTTTACTGAAAGAAACTAAAATGGAGGAGAGTAGAGTTATTCCTTTTAAGAATAGGACTTGGCAAGAAGTCAAGTAGTAGGCCAAGAGGCCACCTGGAACAGCAGGAGGGTTACCGGTTATGTGGAACAAAAATGTGATTGATAGTAGAGTGATTCTGATGTCTAGTTGGTTTATTTGTCTCTTATGTGTGGATAAAACCACACAGAAGAGTGGATCTTAACGAATGTATATGCTCCAGCTTAGACAGGGACCGAGAAGGGTTCTTTGGAGTCAACTAGCTGAATTGAGGGAGACGGTCCCCAACTACCCTTGGATTGTGGATGGGGATTTCAATTGCTACCTTAATCCCGTAGATAAATTGGGGGGCTCTCAAAGAATAACTGCCGATATCTACGAGTTTAGAGATTTTGTTGAGCAACATGAGCCGATGGATGTGGACCTGCGTAGATTCTCCTATACATGGTCTAACAAAAGATTGAAGGAAAACCAAATTCGGATAAGATTAGATAGGTTTCTTCTTTCTCAATAATGCCCGGAGAGGTTTGGGGACTCTTCATTAACGGCACTCCCAAGAATCGGGTCCGATCACAACCCAATTCCATGGGAAACAGGGAGGACTCTAAGAAAAGATACATCGGACCCTTTCGATTCGAACTTATGTGGTTCCAACATCGAGATCTCAAGGATCTCGGTTGCCCAATGGTGGGACAAAAAGTATAATGGTTCGAAACCGGCCCAAGTGGCATGTAAACTAAGGAATGTGAAGGCTAACATTAGAGAGTGGAACAAAACTTCCTTTGGCAATATTTTTGTTAAAAAGGCAGAACTAAAAGACAAGATCAATGAACTACGAGAGAAGTTGAAGTCGAGCAACTTACGGAGGATCCGAGAAACCAGGAGAGGGAGCCGTTAGCCGAATACCACACGATGCTAGGATTTGAAGAAACCTTTGGAGGCAGAAATCCAGATCGCGTTGGTTAAAGGAGGGTGACAGAAATACAAAGTTCTTCCATGTCTCTACTCTTCGCCACAGGAGTACTAACAAAATTAAGGAGATCAAGATGGCCGATGGGTCTAACACCAAAGATATGGAAGACATAAGGAGGGAAGCGGTTGAGTACTTTAAATCGTTGCTAGAAGATGTAAATCCGACTATTGAAGAAGAGGACTCTCTCGTTGGCAGCCATTCCACCCCTCGTAACCGATAATCTTAATGGATTCTTACTTAGTCCTTTCACAAAGGAGGAAATCAAGAAGGTCATTTTTGACATGGATGGTAATGACTCCCTCAGACCGGATGGCTTCCCTGCAGCCTTTCTTCCTAAGTTTTGGGATATCCTAGGCAATGATGTAGTGGAAGCTATAATTGAGGCTCAAAAGGACATGGAAATCCCTGAAGGAGTTAATGCTACTTTTTTAGTTCTCATCCCTAAACTAGTGGGAGCAATGGAATTTTCCAGCTTTCGCCCTATCGCTTATGTAACACTCGATGAAGATTCTCACAAAAACAATCGCCAATAGGTCAAGGTTATCCTTCCTTTCATCATTGATATGAACCAAGGTGGCTTTGTGAAAGGGCGACAAATATTGGATGGTATCATCACAATTCATGAGGTTATTCATTCAATGGTGACTAGTAAGGAAGCAGGTATGTTACTAAAGCTTGATATGAATAAAGCCTACGACCGGGTCTCATGGCGGTTCCTCACCAAGATTTTGGGTAAGTTTGGTTTCTGTCCTCAGTGGATTAAGTTGATTTTTAGTTGTATCTCTACTACAAGATTTTCTATCATGGTGAATGGGTCACCCTCTGGTTACTTTAAGAGTGAAAGGGGGTTGCAACAAGGAGATCCTTTGTCTCCATACTTGTTTATTATTTTAGCGGAAGCATTGGGTAGGAACATTTCAGCAATGTGGCGGATGGTCAATTGGAAGGTTTTAAACCAGCTCTCAACAAGAGGGCAGTGTCTCACCAACAGCTTGTGGATGATACAATCATTGTGTCCAAAGCCTCGGTGCCTCAAGCTAGGAAGTTGAAGAGAATTCTAACCAAGTATGAGACGTAGCAGATAAGACATAAACTATAAGAAGAGTAGCATCTATTTCTTTAACACGCCCGGTGGGAGGGAGGAAAGAATAGCTAACCTCTTCGGTTGTGGAAAGGAGCTTCTACCAAGGAACTTATCTAGGTATGCCTATGTTCGAAGGAAGAATGAAGGCTACTTTGTGGAACTCGACCATTGACAGGATCTCCAAAAAGTTAGCAGGTGGAAGGGCAGCCTTCTCAGCTCCGCAGGAAAAGCCTTATTAGTTCAAACTACTTTACAGAGCATTCCAATTCACTACATGTCTCTATTTAGAATGCCTGCAAAGGTCCGAGCTACATTGGAGCTAATTCAACGCAACTTCTTGTGGTCAGGTTCAGAGGAGAGAAAGAGAATTTCGTTGGTAGCATGGAATCAGGTGTGTGCAAGCAAGGATCAGGGGGGCCTGGGTTAAAGAGAATGAAAGAATTGAATCAAGCTCCGATTGGCAAACAGTATGGAGATTTATCAATAATGATCAATTGGGATGGGTAAAACTTCTTAAGGCAAAATATATCGAAATAATCGGGACTTCCGAAAGTTGATAATCTTCCTAGAGGATCCTATTTTTGGAATTGTTTGCTCGAATGTCGGGAGGTAGTCAGGAAAGGCATCAGATGGAGAATTGGTAATGGAAGACAAGTGGACTTTTGGAAAGACCCGTGGTTGGAAGAGGCCCCTCTGAAAGATAACTTAGACCTTCAGGTCCTCCAACATAAACTTTCGAAGGAAATGGGAGGAAAAGTAGGGGATTTTATTGCTGTAGCACAGGAAACTTCTTCTTGGAAGAAAATCACAGTTCATAATCTGTCAGAGCAAGAGAAGGTGGCCCTAACCAAACTCAATGATGCTTTAAGGGTGTTCCCGATCATTCCTCGGGGAGGAAGAGACAAGGCGATTTGGGGCAAAACTACAAGTGGGATCTATTCAATAAAAATCGCCTATAAGTTAATCCACTCAGGATTCAATGGTCGGACTCCGACTTCGTTATTTGGTTAAATAATTTAACCCCAAAAATAGCTTTCTTCTTTTGGTTGGCATTTCAAAATAAGATTCTAACAACGGATAATCTGCAAAGGAGAGGTTTCCAATTCATCAATCGATGTATCTTGTGTGAGAAAGCAATAGAATCAGTAAGTCATATATTTCTAACTTGTGATTTTTCTTGTACAGCTCTTCCAAATGATCCCGTCCAAATTTCATATAGATTGGGTCCGTCCAAATAGCATGTCCGACTTCGCATACAGTAGGCTTCCCCCTTCCGAGCAAAGCTTTTGACTTGGCTCTCGAAGCTCAGCTTACCCCATTTTTTATGGGGGATATGGAATGAGAGAAATAAGAGAGTATTTAAAGGACGTAAGAAAGATCCCGAAGTTATGTGGTAATAAAATAATCAGAGCTTTGAAAGAAAACTGGAAAACTTTCTTCTTCAAAAATGAGACCATGTCTCTAAGGGAAAGGAGGATTTTGCGGAACTGGGGAGAGGAACTTCCAGACCTAGACATTACAACCAACCCACGGGATGGTGTCAAGTGGATACCCCCCACACAAAAGTGGGTTAAGTTTAATTTTGACGGGGTAGCTAAAGGAAATCCGGGGGCTGCAGGAGCAGGAGGAGTTTTGAGAAATGAGGAAGGAAAAGTGGTCCTTGCCTTTGCAGAGCCTTTGGGAACTCAAACAAATCATTTTGCGAAGCTCGAGCCTGCATGCGAGCAATGAGAATTGCCGGACTTGAGGGTTATAAGGAAGTTATCTTTGAAGGGGATTCGCTTAATATAATCAAGGCAATTAAGGAGGATAAAGACCCCAGCTGGACCATATTGGAGCTTATCCTAGAAGCAAAGATTCATAAATCTCATTTGGTTAATGCCCGAATCCAACACACCTTCAGAGAAGGGAACCAAAGTGACGGATCTAATGGCAAATATTGCAGTTTTCGTTGGGGAGATGCAAATTTGGAAGGATAACTTCCCTCAAGAACTATTGGTGTTGGATGCTAGAGAAGAGCTAAGATCAAACTTGTTAGAGCATCAGGAGATCAGAGGGGCTGATGATGAGTAATCCGACAGATGGAATTAGGCAGAAAAGGCATCCCATTTGCTGGGGCCTGGGAGGTGACAAGTGTACAGACATGACAACCTAGTGTTAGTAAGTGCTAGGTGTTGTTTGGTTTTTGTTTTATCCCGAATAGTCAAGCGACAAGTATAGGACCGTGGACTCTAAGTATGGCTTAATGTGAGTCTTAGAAAGATCCATTTTGTATTTTGATTATACGGGCTTGATGCTAGAACCAGCCCATTTTGACTTTGTAAAAGGTTTGTGGACCTTATAACCACCTCTACCTTATACCAAAAAAAAATTATCCTATACCGATGAGGGTATGTGAAATGTGGGAGGACCACTTTGGTATCCTTCTAAATGGTGAGGTTTAGTAAGGTGAACCCAAAAAATATGGGATGTTGGCCACTCTTGTCCACTTGAGTATTGTCTACAATGACATGGAACTCAAATGTGCTCATGCCTTGAGAATACTAAAAATAATATTGGGACACCTTTGTGAACCTTACTTTCGATAAAAAAAAAATATCTTGGGTTGGTTTTGGTGGGTTTTTACAAGTAATAGGAGGATTGGCATCTCTAATAATCATTCTCAAACATAGTTATAAACCAATGTTACTAATAGAATATGTAGGATATCTAGTCATGTCTTGATTGTACATAGGTTGTACTACTTATTGGTGTATATTACATTATTTGGTACATGCTTATGTGCCCCCATGGTACCTTCATGGTATATTTATAAATAATTTATTAGGGTTGAGTCATAGTTTAAAATGTGAGTTACATATTCCCTTTTATGTAAGTGTGAATGTGTACGAAATGCACAAGTGTCATGTAAAGTTGTAATGTGCAAGAAATGCACAAGTGTCATGTGAGTTAGTGTGCAAGTGTAAGTTAAGTCTATGTGCACAAGTGTCTTATATGTAAGAGTGCAAATATGTAATGTAAATATGTGCACAAGTATCTTAGGTTAAAGTGTGCAAGTTAGAGAAGTGTAAAAGTCATGTATAGGTGTGCATACATTATAGTGTCAAGTGTTCATGATGTAAGAAAGTGTCAAGTAGATAAGCCAAGAGTCATGAGACTTGGCATATGGAAATTAATAGTCAAGTATAGTCACACTACTATGGATATATTATGGAGGCAATACTCCATAACAATACATAGAGATATACAGATACAATCACAGACACGATCAATACTATCATTGTAAGAAAAAGTGAAGAAATAAAGATTGCGTACATTTTGAGCAATTAATATCGTAAGTTGTTCTACATGCTTAGTACATGTATGATTAAGGCTATTTAAATTCATATTACTACTTATTATTGAATGTTATTTGATTTATTATAAGACTTATTTTACATATTAATTTGCTCATATTATTCTACTCATATTATTATATTGACCTTATTATATTGTAGCTATATTATATTCGATCCTGTGATATTTAACTTATGATATTTGTGGTAGTATTAAGGCTTAAAAATCCATTAGTGGTATCAGAGCTACCACTAGACTCTACCCAGGTTGATAGAGTTATTTTAGCCACTATTAGAAATTAATTTTATCTAGTTTGATAAAGTTGATTAGGAGTCTGTCTATTTTGAAGGCAATATGGCTCAAAATCTATTATAAGTCTAAATTGAGTAGAATAGGCCAGGGTATTTCCATGGTTGAATAATAACCCATGAATACTAGGACTCAACTATATTTATTGAAAGGTGAATTGACTTTAAGATAGTTGATCATTCAGGGATATTTCCAACCCTTGACATTGAATATTAAGGTAGAATCAACTTTAATATAGTTGATCATTTAGGGCCATAGCCAACCCTTGATATTGGTAGAGGATTTAGGGATATAGATATCTCTTGATAGATTAAGATTCAGGCATATAGATATCCCTTGACATTGATAGAAGATTCGGGGACATTCAATGTCACCTTGACATTGATAGAATATTAAGGGATATTCAATGTCACCTTGACATTGATAGAAGATTTAGGGACATTCAACATCACCTTGAAATTAAAAAATAATTCAAGGACATCCAAAGTCACCTTGATAGTATAGAGGAAATATTTTAGAAGAGAGTTGCAACAAATATTAAGCATCAAAAGTGTGAGAAGCTTCCTATAGTAGATAGATAAGAGTTTCAACTTCTAAGTGTAGGTAGAAATAGATAGCAGTGGATTGAGAAGCATTCAAAGCCTTCTAATATAAAGAGATCAAAACATAAGATATTATAAGTTTACTATATCATTCTTGAAGATATATAAAGTGAGTTTGCTTCAAGCATTGGATTAGTATCTACATTCGTTAAAGAGCTACAAAATATTCAGGTCATAAAGAGATAGACCTTGACATAAGGAAAATTTTTAGGTCAGAGAAATATTGACCTTGACATATTAAGAGGATTCAAGTCACAGAGATATTGACCTTGACATAGGCTCAAAGAGGATATTATAAAAAGAAAAAAATAAATATATTTAGGTCATCTAGACCTTGACATTGATCTAAAAGAACATTATAAGAATAAAATACAAAAGAAGAAAATAGATTCAAGTCACAAAGACCTTGACATTGGCTAAAGCGGTCTATATAGTGAATAGAAAATAAAATAGGCTAGCATATGAGTGGATCATAAAAAAAGGATAAGAAGCCCATGATATAAAGTGATAAAAGTTTTGGGGGAGTGGGAGGTCTCCCACTCTAGGTAGGAGGACCCCGTCCCAAATTTCCTAATCCCCCCTCCTATCTTACAGACTCCCAATCATGATGGCCCTTCTGTACTACCCTTTTTGTACTCCCAGGACCTCTATGAGATCCTCTTGGGGTCTTCCAAGATGTGTTTTCCTATTTTGATGAGATTATAGGTGCTTGGTTAGATCATCCTAGAATTTCTTTCCATGGGGATCCTTAGTGGTGGTTGGCTTTTAGATGGCTCAAATCGAGATTCAGAGTTGCGAAGATTGTCCTGGTGGACATTTTTGGTCTCTGAGTGGCCTATGCATTATTGCTATATATTGAAAGGTTTTCTCTACTCCTCTCTTGGGTTTGGCATCTAAAATGGGGATCCCACTTTCCTATTTGTTTGTGTTGCTACAACTTAAGGTTTTATCTTTAATTTTTTCTTGGTCTTGGGGAGGACCATGATCGTATCATCTACAATAGAGTGGATCTTGGTTGTTGCTAGTGTGGGCCTTCAGAAGTGGGTTCAGGATCTTATTATGTATTATTGTAGGTTTGGATTTAGAAGATCCTTTTTGTCTATCCTAGGGTTTCTGTGGTTCCTTTCCCTACTACTTCCTTTTGGCCTTTGGTGATGAGAGCTAGGTTTCTTATGTAGTAGCGGGTAAATATGTTCATGGATCTCTTCTTGGATGAATAGCTGGTGGGGTTGGTTGGCATTCTTGCTCGGTTAACTGTCTAAAAAATTTCCTCTTTGCAATTTTTTTTGTCTGGAGGGGGGCCCTATGCATGCATGTTTACTGCAGATGATGATTTTCTATTTATAATTCTTGGGTGAAATGATCCCTTCTAGCCAATAGGTGCCATGGTGGATTATATTTTTAGGGTTTTCTCACATTTCAATTGTGATCTTCATCTCTATTGCAGCAAGACCTCATTGCCTGAAGAGATCTCACCTTGCTGCTATTTCATTTTCTAGGCTACCACTATTTTGTGGCTTTTTTCATCATTTATTTTTTTATTTCCTAGGTTCCCTATTGAGCGAGATATCATGATTCAAATTTTTTCCAGTTGTACTTTCTATCCTAGGCCCTTGGGTGGAATTTTGCTTTTAAAATTTTTGTTGTTGGTTTTAGCTCTCCCATTTCCATTGTGAGTGGGATTCATCTATTTAATTTTTGTCTCAAGCTCCCACAAGCTAGGTTCTTCGTATTTTGTGCTTTATCACATGGGATGATCCCATTTTCATTAATACTATTTTAGAGATGGTCCTTCTGGGATTATCTCCTACATTTTTTTCTCTTTGTGGAGACCCTCTCCCTGCAGATATCCTCACCCTGTCTCTCTTGTAAAAGGTTTGGGGACCCTTTCAAAACCCTCTTTACAACTAATAAAAAAAAAAGTAAAAAAAAAATCATGAAAATATAAGTAGAAAGGCCATGATAGAAGGTGGTCCATACTAAAAGGAACAAAGAAGAAAAAAGGCCATTTGTTTAAGATTTGACAATCTTCACATGTACTAAGTAAGAAATATTGAAGTAAGGTAACTAACAGAACAATGTAGAATAATAATTCATTAGGGCTACATTGTTGTTGTTACTCATCAATCAGATAGTGTAGAGGCCAGGGTATATAGTTTGTAGAGACAAAAACTATTAAGTGAACGAATGCAAAGGATAATCCCTTCTGGCCAACTTACATGAACAAGGAGGATTTCAGGTTAATGTTCATAGAGGTAATATATTAGGGCAAATCACATTTATAATGGAGTAAACATGCTAAAAGTATACATACAAGGGTCAAAGCACCATTCTAGAAAATTTGTGCATAGTGCTTCACAGAAGAACGGAAGTGAAAGTATCTCTCATTATGTGAGAGAGCATCCAAAAGTCAGTGCACTATAGAAGTAACATAGCAAAGCATAAAATGTCTAAGCACCAAAGGATAAAAGTTGAATGTTTAAGTACAAACCAAAGTGTCTAAGCAACAATATGAGATCAAAAGGAGGAACGTTGAACTTCTAAGTGGAAACCAAAACATCTAAGTGATAATTTGAGCATCAAGGAAAGTTTTCTAATGTCTAAGAAATTTTTTTAGCATCAATAGACGTAGTATAACATAGCATAATATCCAAGGAAGAGCCTAAGCATTTAAGAGTTCCATAGAGTAAGATCTAAGTAGGTTGTAATGTCCAAGGAAGAGCCTGAACATGAGATATGAGCAGGTTGTAATGTCTAGGGGAAAACAAATGTCTCCATGCACCTACCATTTGAAGTGTAACATACCATATTGGACTGTAACTTGGAGTGCAATGCTTTGAAAATTGAAACGTCTTACCAACCATACCATGCACATTGCCACACCTCTGTTATCCAAATTCTATTAAGATATATCCACACGAGTATTTGCTTGTGAAGTATTCGTAAAACAAACGTATGCGCAAGAACTAGGAGATTTCAAAGTCTTATACTTCTGAGGTTTTTATAAAAGCAAAGGTTTTATATTAAATTTTATATTAGGAGAAATAAGGTTTGATTATGGTTGTTTAATGTATTTAATTTTTTGGAGTGATAAGTTTATAAGTTAGAGTTTTTAAAGTTGGTTATTTATTTTATAAGTTTGGAGTAATAAGGAACTTAGTTATTTTTTAAAATATTTTAAAAATATTGGAGTGATAAGGAATTCAACTAGGATATTTAAATGATTTTGTAAGTTTTAAAATATTTTAATCTTATTGAATAATATTTAATGAGAAAATTGAAAATTAAAAAAGTTTTTAAGTTTTTGCAAAAAAAAAAATTGGAGATAAAAGGATTTCAACATCAAAAAACTTAGGTCCGAGGTGTAGACCAATTGGTTCATCCAAACCCCATAAGGGGGCGGAGGTCCAAGGTTCAAATCTCAAGCCTCGTCGGATTGAACGCTTGTCCCTTTCCTGGTGCTTTTAGTGGCGTAAAAGGTTTAAAATGATTGTGGCATGGTGGTTATAGGGGCGGACTATGCGAAGATCTGTGTGGCGGCTTCTGGGCGACGGTGCAAAATATTGTGGCGGCCATAAAAGCTGGACAACCTGCCCGGATTCGTGGCGGCTACCGATTCCACCATGTAAATTAAAAAAAAAAACATCAAAAAACTTAGGAAAACATAAATATGTAAATTTTATATTATTATTAATTTCTAAAACTAAGGAGACATAAGGTTTACTACTTCATAGGATTTAAATTAGGAATTTTGAATTATTTTTAAACCTAGGAGATAAAAGGTTGTCTACTTCAAAGGAAACAAAATTTATAAATTTTATGGATTATATGGAGTCTATGATTAGAAAAAAAAAAGTAGATGTCATAAAATTTGGGATTAAGAATTTGAATGAAAATTTTGAAGAAAAGATAGATGTAGTTTCAAAGTTGATCTACAGTGAATCCATAAATAACAATTTTGAAACATTTTAATACTATCTACAATTAAGAATTATTGAAGCAATTGATGATGGAAAGGATAATATTATGATACCTCTAGATATAGGTAGCATAATGTATATGGCATTGCTTTCACTTAAATTGCATAGATATGAGAATTTGAAATAACAAGAGTTGATTGAATCTCTTAAGAATAAATTAAAAGTAGATGAATAATTCCTAGAAAAGATATTTCATTCTTCATGTAGTATTGATATTCCAAATTCATCTAATTCAAGAATTTATTATGATGCTCTAAGAAAATGTTCAGAAGTTACTATACAGGAAAAGAAAGAATCATATGATTCTAAGGACAAAGGCAAAGGAAATATTCTTGTGCAAGAAATTGATGAAAATGAGAGAAATCAAGGAGGTTGTAATATTGAAGCTATAAAGATTAAAGAACATGAATCTGAATACAAAGAAGCTACAAACGAACTAAAAGTAGAAGTCAAGAAAGAAGATGAACCTGATAAGATAAAGCAGAAGATCACATACAATGCAAGGTTATTTGAAGATTGAAGATAAAGATGAAGATCATGATTGAAGACTAAAATATTCAATAACCAAATAATATAATACAATGAGGTGTTGGAGTATATTACATTATTTGGTACATTCTAATGTACCCCCATGGTACCTTCATGATACATTTGTAAATAATATATTAGGGTTGAGTCATAGTTTAGAGTGTGAGTTATATTTCCCCTTTTATGTAAGTGTGAATGTGCAAGAAATGCACAAGTGTCATGTAAAGTTGTAATGTGTAGGAAATGCACAAGTGTCATGTGAGTTAGTGTGCAAGTGTAAGTTGAGTATATGTGCACAAGTATCTTATATGTAAGAGTGCAAATATGTAATATAAATATGTGCACAAGTGTCTTAGGTTATAGTGTGTAAGTTAGAGAAGTGTAAGACTCATGTATAGGTGTGTATACTTTAACAACCCACAAAAAAAAACCCAAGAGAGAGATTTTTTTAATTTAAAGAAACACAAACAAGGTTCTCAAGAGTCCTAATATATTTATTTTCAGCATTCATAACGCTTCACCACATTTGAGTTCAATATCATTGCAAATGACACTCAATGGACAGGAGTGGACAACGTCCTATATTTTTTGGAGGTTCACCTTACTAAACCTCATTTAGAAGGAGACCAAAGTGGTCCTCCCAACTTTACCATACCCTTAATTGCACAGGATAATGCAACCACAATGTAGGGATTATCCTTTAAGGCCCATAACACTTAAAGGGGAACACCTATTCCCTAACCTTATCCTAAGTCCATCTAGGTAGGTTAATCAAGTATAAATCCTTGGTGCTTAGTTACCACACCTTCATAGGCTAATTAATATCACTACCACTCAATTGGCAATGATCATGATCACTTGAAACTACATGCTCGAGGGATCACCACCTTATGAACAAACCCACACCTCCTATATGTGGTACACTCGATCTTCAACATTCAATATGCTTCATTTGGCCACTGCATCAATGCAAATCCTCCCAAATTCATGAATTACTAGCTATTGCATCCTCACAAATACTTCTAGGACTTATATCTACCTAGTTATTATATCTTTGCAACTCCTCCCAATATTGGGCTATTCCTTTGACTTAGGTCCTAAAAGTAGTTCTAGATCCATCCCCAAGAACTTTATAAAACCCAAGATAGCATTCAAGTAATATAAATCCACTCTCTCTATAATCAAATGCTTCACTTGAAAATAACATGCTTAAAGCTATAGCACAACATTGAGCATGGAAAGTAAAAGGATGATATATCATAACTCAAAATAACATAAGCTACAAACAATGTTACCCCTAGCAGCATTTCATCCATTTTTAAGCCATGATTTATTTGATCCAAGTACTATCATAAGCTATGTAAGAAGCATTACTTTAGAAATAAAATTATAAATTACAATGCCATGTACTCCATTTAAATATTATAATAACATCACATCAGAAGAAGATAACATTTAACTTTTTCAACAATAAGAGTGCTAGGCAATTTAAATCAATCTATGATTTGTACAATGATCAAGCTCTTATTGTCTTACAAAACTTGACTAGTTTGAAAGTTTCATCTAAACAACTCTTAAACAATTCCAAGTCACAAATAAATCCATCTACCTAAGAGATCTCCATGCCCCTTTCTAGCATGATATTCTTCATGAAACGGGTTACCCACAAGTTTGAGAATTACTTAGGGATCAAGACAACTCCATATGCAATGCATTCAATCATGCTCTAGTATAATGCAAGCAACCATGCATAATACATTGATAAATAAACAAGGAGAGAATCCCATACTTCTCTCTATAATTGTTCCCTTACCTACTCAAGTCTTAGGAAACCATTATAATTATTTCCAAGCCAAAGTTCTATCATAAAGCAAATATACAAAATACAAAGCAACACACAAGGAGACAATCCCATTCTCTCTATAATGGTTCCCTTACCTACTCAAGTTTTAGGAAACCATTATAATTTATTTCCAATCCTTTCAAGTAAATATTCATCCCAAAAATATTCATCCATAGCCTAAGCTCTTATGAAAACAAGAGTACTAACTTATTATAATATTACTAGCACAAAGCTTCAACTTTCATTGCATCAACAATATGGAAAGAGATTAAACCTTTCTATAACCATATTATTTCCAACATTAATCAAATAAGACTAAAAGAGATTCATATTTATCTTTTAAGTAAAATATAGAAAACATAACCATATTATTCCACTAATGAACTCTTTGAAAGTAGAATAGAAACATAACAATGTTCTTTCACTAATGCACCCTTTAAAAGTAGAATAGAAACATAACAATGTTCTTTCACTAATGCACCCTTTAAAAGTAGATTAGAAATATAACAACGTTCTTTCACTAATGCACTCTTTAAAAGTAGAATAGAAACATACCAATGTTAATTCACTAATGTTTTATTAATGCCATTTTTACTATTAAGGAAAGAGTATGATTCTATTCTCAATGAAATGGTATAATAATAACAATCATTTAGCTACACCTATCAACATGTAACCTCATCCATAAGAAGTAAACCTAAAAAAACCCACCCAATTTCCAAAGCAAGGATATATCAATAAATCAGACAACAAACAAACATAGGAGTGACCATACCACATCTAGATACGGGTGCCAAAATAAAACCTATCCATGCACCAGGAAAGCATTACTCCAACACACAGTTGGGGATGTCTAAGTGCTATACTAAGGCAATATTTTTATGCTACTTGGAAAGAAGAATATGGTCTATGCAACACAACAAAACATAAAAGTAACTACATATTATTTACCAAACTTAAGAAAGCTAGGATGGCATTAAGGCTGCATATGCTATGGTTTTAGCATCTAGAGTACCTAGCCAACTCCAAGGTAAAATACTAGCTAAAAAATGAAAATAATACTAGAGTTCGACCCAGCTTGTTGTGGTGCAGTGGTAAATTCCCTGGGTGCTGGTAGAGGCCGACCCAGGTTCCATTCCCCTTGTCTCCATCTTGTAGATATATGGTATAGTTAGGAATGTCCTATGTGTTGGTAGAGGCCGACAAGGCTCCATTCCTCATATGCCCAACCTGTTGAAAGTGGCACCTCGAAAGGGGTGTTTTCCACTATAAATTAGTTTTAGTAAAATAAAATTAAAAATTAAAAATTAAAAAAAAATAAAATACTAAACTAAAGCATGCACAAGGTAATGATCGATGCAAGGTTGACATAACAACAACCAGATATATCATAGGTCTGCAATGATACTACAAAAAAATCCCCTTAAGGAGAGCTATCCTCAAAGCAACTAGGTAAAGCATAAAAACATAATCCAAGGTGCCACTAAACATAGCAAGTAGGGAAACATACAAAGCATCAAACAACAAATCTACCTATTTTCCAAGCTATCCAACGTCCTCTACTCTGGAAACGTACTACAATCCTCCTTCCTCCTCAAGCTAAGATGCTTTCCTCCAACCTCCCAAGGAAACTCATCACCCAATTTTCAAATAGGTTTGGAGCGCAATTTCTTGCATGGCAAAAGTAATGTAAGAGCATTTTCAAGGATGTTGGTTAATCTTGCCACCTTTGTTTTATTAAAGTGCCACTAAGTATGGAATTTCCATTGACTAAAAAGGTTTACCAACCTTAGCTCCATATCATTATTATTATTGTTATAACTATGCACTAATTGAATCAATGGCTTAATTAGTTAATACCAAGGGTTAATATCAATTATTAACCTTAGTAATTAATATTTTTATTTTAAATATTAATAATGCTAGTCATAATAATACTCATTTAGATTAATTGATCCCATGCCTCAAACAATACAAAGCTTAACCAAGTCCATAATACATCTCATTGTTTTATCCTTGAGTAGGTAACTTTTTAAGATAACCATACATTAACCCCTACCTACCAATTTTACCGATAGCAATCTCATGGTCAAACAATGTATTCAAATAGCAAGAAAAATGCAATGCAACTACATGAAGGGTATACTTTACCCCAAAGCTATCGATGAACAAGTCATCAACCATCATTTCTCCAAATTTTCTCTCAACTCGGTGGTTGTTCTTGTTCAATCCATTGGTGAGAGTACCTAGTCCTGCAACCACAAACACATCAACAATACCATATTCCAAGAATCAAAATCAACCATAGAGTACCATTATCATTTTTTTTGACATCATAAAATGAGACTATGCATTAAATTTCCATACATAATACATAAGTCAATGTTTAAAATAAGTCCTACCAAGGAGGGGTGTTACACACATTATAGTATCAAGTGTTCATAAAGTATTCAAGTGTTAGGTATATAAACCAAGAGTTATGAGACTTGGCATATGGAAAGCAATAATAAAGTATACAAATAGTCACACTACTATGGCTATATTATGGAGGTAATACTCCATAACAAGACATAAAAATACACAAATACAATCACAATCACGACTAGTACTATCAGTGTAAGAGAAAGTGAAGAAATAAATATTACATACGTTTTGAGAAAATAATATTGTAAGTTGTTCTACATGCTTAGTACATTCATATTGTTGCTTATTATTTAATGTTATCTAATTTATTATAAGCCTTATTGTATATATTAATTTGCTCATGTTACTCTACTCATATCATTATCTTGACATTATTATATTGTGGCTATATTATATTTGATCCTATGATATATAACATGTGATATTTGTGGTAGTATTAAGGCTTAACAAGCCATCACTACCTTATTATTTGGGTTTGGTGTCTGTTGGATACGTAACTATGGTTGTTTACATGGTTGAATGGTAGGGGATATAAATACTACATGGAAATTTGTATGGATGACATGGTAGTTCATACAATTGAGGTGGTACCTAGCACATGAATCTTGAGGTGACAAATTGAATTTCATACAAATGACATGACAACCCATACATCTAACTTGGAAATAGGTGTACAAATCCTAAGGCAACATGTGGAATTCTACATAAATGATATGGTAGTCCATATAGGTGACATGGCAAGTTGTCTAGCTAGATTGAAGGTAGTTTATCAAAAAATAAGTAACCCTATAGAAGAAACACCCTCTGTATAGTCCCATATTCTATGCACTTGGATAAGGCCTATGATTTTGTTGTGGGACCCTATATTGAAAAGAAGGTACTCATTTACTAGGTACAAGAGGTATTTTCTAATAGAAGCGTAGGAAAACCATAAAGGATTTCCTTAGGGAAGGTTATGAAACCCTAGGCATCTCTATAGGGAAATATTTCCTCATGGACCATGCCTAATAACCTAGCTCAAATACTTTACCTTTAAATAATTTGGATCTATAAGTGCAAATATTAATGTATCAACATCCCATTTCATTGATTCAAATCCTCCTATCATCACCACTTCTATGGATACTAGAAGATAAACCTTTCCACCTCCTTTGGAACATTATTAATATTTTTCTACTCTTGAGAAATTATTACAGGGTAATGCTAGTTGCCTCATATCTCAATAGGTAGGTGCAAGCCACACTCCCAACAGGTGTTCCATCAAGTATCCCAATCTCTAATCCTCATGTTAGTAACCTCAATTCTAATATCACAACTATAGGTACATGATTCATAAAAATTCTAAGCCTATATTTCTCATCCTTCATATTCTAATTCTTTCATCTTAGATACCTTGAGAATAAATCATACAATGCCAAATTCAACATCGTATGCCTTGGTGTTTGCAAAGTATGTACCTTAAAAAGAAATTCATCATAACAAAAATATCAATTTTGGCCTTTAATTTGGGAAGGCCCTCAATAAAATCCATGGAGATGTTCTCTCATTAGGGATTCACAATCTTAACAATTTGGTAGGACATGCTCCATAAGGAATCAAATCACATATATCATATTATTCAAAGTTATAAAAGATGAATGCATTCAAACAATCTCTAATCATAATCTAGCAATGCAATGATTGTCTCAAGAGCATGTGATCATCACTCTTAACAATATATTATTTGAAGCCTTACCTACTCAAGCCAATAATAATTATAAAAACATGTATAAGACCATATTATACCTTTAAAACTTCATCCTAAACTTTAGATATGTAAAAGCTCCACATATTAGTCAAAATGCCATCATGGCAAAAATACCACATTTTGGTAAATGCACCATTGACATAAAAGTGCCATTAATGCATAATAGCATCATGTAAAAGCAGCACCAAAACATATAAGTGCTATGCATTAGTTTTATCATAACATAAAAGCATTAAACTTATGTTTGGACACAAGTTTTGAGACAAAATATTTCCCTCCAAAATTTATCTTTTTAAATTAAATTTATGGAATGATGAATATTCTAGAAATTGGTAAGAGATATGTACACTTGCATCATGTTGATGAAGAACACAAGCTTATACTAAGAGGGGGGGTGAACAGTATAAGATAAAGCTTTTAACTTTTCAATACAAATGATAATAGTAATAATATCGATTAGTAAATGAAACAATGCACAAATCATAACACACATGAGCGACACAGATTTAACGTGGTTCACCCAATGTGGGCTACATCCATGGAGAAAATATTTCTTATAAATTTTCTCAACAAATTTCTTGGGAACCAATTCCCTATTATAATTTTTGTGGACCTCAATCCACAAGAGACACCAATCCCCTCTACTCTGGTTCATGGACCTCTATCCATAGTAGACACCAATCCCCTCTACTCTAGTTTGTGGACCTCTATCCACAAGAGATACAAATCCCATTTGTTCTATTTTGTGGACCTCTATCCATAGGAGACACCAATCCCCTCTGTTATGGTTCATAGACCTCTATCCATAGGAGACACCAATCCCCTTTGTTCTGGTTTGTGGACCTCTATCCATAGGAGACACCAATCCCCTCTACTCTAATTTGTGGACACCAATCCCCTCTACTTTGGTTCATGGACACAAATCCATAGGAGACACCAATTCCCTATGCTCTAAATACTGCTCAGATATTCTTCCAAACCTGATCACAATACTGCTCATAAATCTTGCTCAACTTAGCTCCAAATTTTCTAACAATATTGCTCACAAATCTACTCAAATTAGCTCCATAAAATGCTCACAACTCTGCTCAAATTAGCTCCATAACCTGCTCAAATATTCTCTTAAATCTGCTCACAACATCTGCTCAAATATTCTCACAAAACCTGCTCAAATCTACTCACAAAACTTGCTCAAGTTTTCTCACAAAAGTGCTCAAAACTTCTCCAAAACCTTCTCATAAATATGCTCAACAATCTGATCCAAAACCTGCTTACAAACATTGCTTATCTACTCCTAAATCATGCATGCATACAATGCAAATATATTCCCAAATATTACATACAAAACAATGCTCATCTATTCCCAAATCTTGCATACAAAAAAATGCTCATTTATTCCCAAATATTGCATAATTATGTTATCAAGTTCTTCACCTATTCTTCAATGTGCTTTCCTTGACTAAAGCAATTTAGACATATTCTACCCAAAATTATTTTATCTTCATGAACATATAGAGAATGTAATGCTTTAAAAAATTCCAAATATGTTATCACATTCATTAAGTTTGTCACTTTCACATGTCTCACATTTATTACATCAAAATATAGCTATAGTCAAGCACTAGATAACTGACCTAGTAATTGCTTATTTCCACCTTCACTTCAAAACCAATCACAATGCACAAGTCTATCCTTATCATCTACTCCTAAAAACAATTATGAACAATGCACATCTTTTCTCTCAAATCTGATCTATAATCTTTGCACAATTTTAATCAAAACCAATGCACGTGTTTGCTCCACAAACCATTGCTCTTTTAATTCTAATTTCAATCAATGCAATGCACAACTCTACTCACAAAATTGACCTATAATCTTTGCACATTTAATCCCAATTTCATTCAACACTAATGCTCATCAAATCAATCCTTATATCTCCAACCATATGACATCAAAATATTTTCTTCATCCAAAAACAAACCTTGAGTAAGGGATTAAATCACCATACCTCTAAAACTACCTTGATGATGATGTGCTTTCAAAACTTGTCTTAACACAAAACAATTTTCCTTTTTGCCACTTCAAAACAGGTTAGTGAATCCCTTTTTCTCTTCTTGATTAGATATCAAAATATTCTCATTAAAATCCTTTATCAAAATGTGCTCAATCAATGCTCAAAATAATATATTATATTTTCCTCACAAGGTAAAGCTTTATCAATAACACAAATCCTTTTATTTCCTTTTTGATCAAATTTTAAATCAATCACTTTTAACACTCTTATCAAAACGTATATACTATAAAGCTCAAAAACAGTCATTATTTCTCCTTTTGAGACTCGCAATAATTAGCAACAAAAACCCTTCATATCTCCTTTTATGACATGCAAAAATTAATTTTTAATATATCAACTTTATACCTTATAAATCCCACTTAAAATATGCAAACATATAATTTTAACATACCTTATGTCTCCCACTTAAGCATGCAAAAATATAATCTTAACATACCTTATGTCTCCCACTTAATTAAATCAAATTAAAATTTTTACCCTTACCTTCGCATAGCAAAAACACCCAACGCACGCGGAGGAGATTTGATCTTCTAACTTCCGCCAACATAGTGCCTTAGCAAAGACTAGACGACCAACCAAGCTACCTCGATGGTGTGAATAATAAGTTGTAGCCTGTATTATTTGACATTTCCATCATTTTATCAACCAAACAAAAAAATGTTGTCACAAGGATTCGATCCTACCGCCTCTTTTCCTACAACGCCTTAGCGCTAGCTCGATAACCAGCTGGGCTAGCCGTATGGATGAGATTTGCGTTGAAGCTTAAATGATATATTTCCTTTTTCGCTCGCTGCCACCCACAACATGCTCTTCTTCCTTCTCTGCCAACTGTTGCTCAATTTTCAATTTAGCATTCGCATTAGTTGAACAAATGCAATATTTTGCTTCCATATAAATATGCTTTATCATTTACTTTAGGAGGTCGGCTCATAGACTTATGAGTGATTTAATTTTTCTCTTCAATAACATTGGTGTCAAAACTTATAAACCCATTATAATATTTTAAAAAATATATTATAATATTAATCTTTTTAAAACCTTTGGCCTTTGTAATATTTAAACCTTTGTCCCAAGCACTTTTAAACCCTTGTCATTTGCTTGTAATATTTAATTATTTTAAACCTTTATCCCAAGCACTTTTAAACTTCCCTTTATAATATTTAAATTTACAATTTAAATATTATAACCTTTTGCTTGGATATTTTACTTGCTTTGTTTCATGCTTGCCTTGGATAATTGTCCATTTTTTCTATTCACTAAGCCCATATTTGACCTTAATGATATATTGTCCATCCTTATAAAATTTTCACTCTTGAAGAATATTTTTGCCTTGAATACCATGCACCTTTTGACATCAATGACAACTCAATATTTCCAACAGGTGACTCAATGTTGACAATGCATTCATAAATAATATAGGAGTTTGGTTATGTGCATAACATGCAAAATTTAAGGGTTTTAGCCAAGGTGTTTTACCTTTAGTGTTACATTGGCACCTTAGTCCAATCAGCTAAGGGAGCCTACCCTAGTCCTTGGGACCTTAAAGGTGTAAGGGTTGAATCACATATCCTCAACCCTTTTGGTAGACACGATTGTATCTATCCCCTAACATATGATATCAACAACTACAACATGATTGCCAAGGAGGATAAAAGCATAATAAAAAATGATAGTTGAAAATTTTATTATTTTGACCTTCCAACTAATTAATTTGGATGCCTATAAGATCAATGCCTTCTATGGAAAGAATGTCATTTTATAACTAGGTTCATAATTTAGGAATTGTTTGAACAAACTTAATATTAGGAATACTTAAACATCCAAGCATCCTTTCTCATCATTTATAAGAAGATACTCTTCTTCTCCCATTTATTAGCTCCTCCTATCAAGGAGTCCTTAATATAAGGTTAATGATATGGTTCACCATCAACCAAAAAGGCTAGAAAGGAAAGGTCATAAAGCTCTCAAAGCATTACAGGTAAGTACTTTCTCGATTTCCATCTCAATATATATATATGTTCATTCTTACACTTTTATTTCTTGTAATATATTGGTCAATTGCTTGCTTTAAATTGCTCCTACTAGCTAGGGATGTCCTTGTTTGAAGGGAGAATAAGGATAGAATTGTGGAATCCAGTTATAAATAGTTTAGAATAAACTATTTGCATGGAAAGGCATATGGTTATATTTAGCAAGAAAAGTACAACTAATTAAATTAGTCTTACAATCCATTCCAACATATTATATGTCCTTGTATATTATGCCAAAATCAGTAGAAAAAAGTATAATATATATTATGTAGTCATTTTTGTGGTCAATATTACATAATAAAAGAATTTTTTCTTTGGTGAAATGCATCAAGGTGTATGATGATAAAACTAGGGGAAGTCTCGATTTAAGATTTCTTACAAATGCAAACTTCGCTCTAAGGAAAAAAATAATTTGAAGACTGTTCAAAGAGAGTCAAAGACATTTGACAAGAATATTCTAAGCACATTGAACCCAATGACCCAAGCTTAATATTTACTCACTTCTCACTATCAGATGGTTTTGCTCTATAGAATGGTAAAAAAAATCAATTGATATAGTGATTAAAGGTCTAATATGGGTGGTGTGCACTAGAGAAAAAAATCTATTTGGATGAATACTTAGTGTGATAAAAAAATATTCAATCTAGATATTATTTTGAAAATATGGATGAGAATATTTCAAGATAAATATGGTGATAGGGTTTCAAACATTACGTACAAGGATTAGGAAGGAAGATACAAATGAAAAGAAGATATTTTTACAAGTATACCAAACATTGTCTCTAGGAAGAAGTTGAGCAAAAAGATAACAACAATGATGATTCCAAGAGGAGCCAAGGTTAAGCTTATTTGGTAGGTGAATATATCAAGAGAAAACACAGTAAGAAGTGGATGTAATGAAAAACATCAAAAAAATAGGAATACTGCAAGAATATGGAGATATTTGGGATAGTCCAAGCATTTCAAAAGTCAAAATATTTGTATGGTTAGTAGGTCATAGGAAAAATTTATCTTGGGATAACCTAATGAAAAGGGGTTTTCATGGCCCCTCACAATATTTTCCTTCTAAAAAGGAAGAGAGTACAGACCATATCTTGGTGTATTGCTCAATAGTCTAGAAATTATGGTAATTGTTAGCTTTTGATGAAGTATACTATGGGAGATAGTAATCACAAGATGCAGAAAGATAATGAAGTTCAGGTTTGACATAGAAATATGCTATTAATGGAACTCACAAAAATATGGAACTGAATACAATATATAGAAACCTACTCTACTAGTGCATGTTGAGAGCAATGCACCCATTCACACACTCTATTCACTATGGGCCTTTATATAGAAAATAGGTAACTTGGTCCTTAATCTTCCTAAATATCATTCCTATGACTCATGTACAAGTGGACTCCTTGTACATTTACATTATTGCACATTGATACTTGTGCATTTATTGATTCTACCTCAAGTAACTCCTAATATTATTATGTACCCAAGGTGGTACATTAACATGTACGTAAATAATTTAATATACTCTAATAGCAATGGATTCTTAATATGTTTGGTAAGTGCATGATGACGAATGGTAAAATTGAAGAATGGTTAAAGCAATGGCAGAGCACTTTTAAAAGTGAGTCATTACATACAACTTGGGGTACATCAAAAGATACAATACTTTGGATTGTAAGGTTGGAAAGGAAAATAAGAATATTTAAAGGAAAGGAAAGTAGTTTAGAGGTAATAAAAAAGGAAGAAATATTTGTTTAGCCATGAAGGAGTCTAAACCAAGCCTATCAACTCACCCAAACCCTAATATTGAAGTAGAGAGCCTTGATAGATGGATTCAAGTCATCAAATGAAATTATGACGTTGTGTATAGGAGAAATAAAAGGAAGTAAAAGAATATAAAGTGGAAACCATTGAAATTACATTTGGTCAAATTAAATTTTGATGGAGCATCTAAAGGAAATCTAGGATGAATAGGATGAGGAATAATTAGAAATAATAGGGGTGATATTTTATCACTTTACACTTTCAGTAGTGGATTTAAGACAAATAATAAAGTTGGAGCTTAGGAAACTTTGGAAGAGATAAAAACAAGCAAAAAAATGAAAAGGAATAGAGTATGGATGGAAGGTGATTCACTAATAGCAATAAATAAAATTTTGAGGAAAGCAAAGGCTCTATGGAATATACAATATATCATTGTAGAAATACAATACTTTACACATACATTAAGGGAAGGGAACAAATATTCAGATAGGCTAGCTAATAGAGGGGTTTAAATAGAGGATCTTGAAGTTAAAATCTCGTTTCCATAGTTAGAGGAAGTAGTAAGTATAGGTAAAGTTGACAAGAAAAATATGAAAGGAGCAAATTAAACATAATGTAACAAAATGCTACATAATTGTTGGTAATTTTGACATATGCCACATTGGGATTTTTGATGTAATTTTGTTGAAGGGTTTTGTTTGTAAAATCGGCATTTATAATAAAATTGTGTTACAATGCTTTTCGCAATATTTTTGTGTGTAATTATTTCTTGTATTTTCGTACTTCAAAATAGTAAATATCACAAGACAAAATCAGAAAACTGCATTGCAGAAAGAGAAAATCGCATTCACCTCAAAAAATGGATAAAGGGCCCATTCGCCTCACCCTAGGGCGAACATAAAAATTTAAATGGAAAAATGCTTTCACCCCAAGTGAGGGGTGAAAGTCCCTTTCCCCTCATTGGGGTGAAAGCACATTGAAGTGCTTTGAAATTATGGTAAGCCCAAAGGAAAATTCAACAATTTTAAAAAAGGGGTGCGTTCACCCCAAAATTGGGGTGAAAGCTTCATTTGCCCCACTTTGGGGTGAACGTCATTTAAAATGAAGCATTGACGAGTCAATGGTGCGTTCACCTCGATTGAGGGGCGAAAGTCTCATTCGCCCCTCCCGGGGGTGAAAGTGCAATGAATGGTGAATTTTGGTGAAAGCAAAGGAAATGAAAAGCGCTTTGGTTGCGTTGAAAGGTCAACACTAGGTTCACCCAAGGTGGAGGGTGACAGTGCCTTTCACCCATTCTGAGGGCAAACGTATATGTATAAGGTAGGGTGTGGACCCCACTTTGGCACATGAAGGGAAAATGAAATTTGAAAGCACTTTCACCCTAGATGAGGGGCAAACGTCTCATTTGCCCTTCACTGGGGTGAAGCTACAGGAAAATGGCCTGACGATGTATCAAAGGGTTTTATTTTGCTCTGATACGACTATGGATATATTGGGTGTTGAAAATTCAATGCAAGGTTCATCCAAAGTGGGGGGCAACAATGCCTTTTACACACTCTAGGGCAAATGTATATTTTAAGAAAAAGAAGAAATCTTATGAGAAGTGTTTTCTCTTCGAAAGAAAGACAACACAAAGGATAACTCAAAGCATTGTAATAAGTTATTTTTGCCTATGGATTGTTGTTGTGATAAGAAAATAAACACAAGGGGTGCCTTCTCTACCAAAAAGTGTGATTAAGGAGCAAGTGTTAGGAATTGAAGAAAGCACGTTCACTCCTTGCTCAATTTTGGGTAAATTTTACTCTCAGCATCAACACAAGTTTTCGAAGGCACCCAAGATAGGTGAATGAAAGGCATTTAATGATTGGGGCGAGAAGTAGCCAAAGTTGTGGATTTCAGGTTAAAGGAGCTACGGTATATATATCACTAGATGATTTCCATGAGTTCCAAGACATTCCAAACGAAGGCAAATTTTCGAGGAACAATGAAGGTTCCAAGTCAACGACTAGGTTTGCAGTTTTTTGTGCACCGACACTTGAATATACTGATTTCTTGGAGATTTCCCCCTTAAAAACTGGATCGCTACCTCAAGAGAAATATTTTTAAGGACTTCAAGGAGGAATTTCTCCACGCAGGTTGTTGATCTAGGAACATTTTGTCTTTTGTACATTAAATGAAAGAGGCAAAATCCTCTATAAATACTAATCACTTCATTGTAAAAAGGAAGGATAGACATTCTGCAGAAAAACTATTCAAGTTTTTTGCATAATAGAAGAGACTTGGCTTCTAATTTTGTAAGCAGTTTTATGTGTGATTACTTTTTGTTTTTAGAATTTCTATTATATATTCATGTCTATTATTTGCTGCTAAATTCAAATTATGCATCTGGATTTGAATACTTTCGGTGAAGGAGTGAATACTGGAACGCGATTATGGATGTTGTCTCCATAGAACTGTAAGTAAATTCTTTTTCTAGTCTCCATATTATGTTGTTACCATGCTTGGTTGGAATTCTTGTTGCTAGTCTATCCTCGATCCTACACCTTTGGCCTATGGCCATATTTCCCATTTATTTTCGTTATTTCTAATTTCTTTCCTACAACTCTAGTCTCAAACCAGTGTAGGATTAGTAAGGGAGACAACCCTCTCTGGATATTGGCATGGAGGACATTTCTTTCCTCCGGCCTTTCAATGTTGGCCATGTCTAGGGTGCACAAATGTATGTTTGTATAATTAGGCAGATATTTGACGAATAATTTTTGGCACACCCGGTGGGACCTTCGAAAGTTCCACTTTTAATAGTATTGAGGTTTGGTGTTCACCTTCGTACTGTATAGTTAGGACATCTGGCGACTCAGCTATACTTAAAAGCCTTCGAACGTGAAGGTAGAAAAATTTATACTTCATGATCACAATATCGAAGGCCAAAAATCTTGAAGACCCCATTGAGTTCTATGAACTTGACATCAAAATATTAGGGGAACACCCTAGGTTAGTTCCTACACCTCACACATCATCCGCAACATCCTCATAGATATCTGATGTGTTCTTCGTTCCTTCAAGTCCAGCTATTACTATTACTAGTGTTCCACCTCCTCAACCCTATACACTAGTCCAAATGGCTCAGAACCCACCACCACAATAGCCACAACCACCAAGGTAGTTCCCAGCATGGAATAGCTTAGGAGCTTTGAATTTACAAGCACAGAATCCAGTTCCTCAAGCAACTTTGAAGGCTTTTCCTACCTATGATGGTACTGGTAAGACCACCTATGAGCATATTCAATATGTGGCTTCCTTGGCGATGATCCATGGCATTACTAATGAAGATATTATGGTAAGGTTTTTGGTGTTATCACTTAGAGGAAAGTTGTTATACTGGTACAGATCTTTATCGTCTACCACTATCACCACATGGGATCAGTTGGTAGAATTGCTAATCAAGAACTTTCATGAGCAGATTGATCCATTCTTCTTACTGCATCAATTTACAACGATTCAAAGGCATCCACAGGAGGAGATAGAAGACTTCAACGTCAGATTCATTCGAAGCTGGTAGAAAGTTCCTGATGGTCTTCGACCCATGCATGAGCAAGTTATGTTTTATTATCTCTAGGTCTTTAACTTAGATATTGGAATGGTTTTTCACCAAGCCAATATAAATACTTTTCCAGACTTGTATACCCAAGCACAAAAGTTTGAAGCATATTTGATCGCCATAGGCAAGCTTCCTTGGAAAGTAACCATGCCCATCTTGCCTGATCTTCCACAACATTTGTATTCAAGTGTGTTTTCATAGCCCATGCCTTCTATGTACCTAGTTCCCTCATGGATCTTGGGTCCACATCAAATCACTCCAGTCCTAGTTCCATAATTTCTCACTCCAAGCTTTTCGTAGTTACTCACACTAATAGCACCGCAGTTACCAGCATTCCGTTCCTTTTCTAGTTCTACCAGCACCACCTGCTCCACTGATGTTGCCTGCTCCATCAGTACCTTTACCTTTACCAACACCTCCTATGCCTTCAAATCATGATCCTTATATGAAATTTTTATAATAAATGCAATATGTTATTTTGATTGTAAGGACAATGTTGAACGAGATCACGATGGTAAAGAAGAAATAAGTTGAAGCTGATTTTTAGTCAAGAAGGTTTCAAACACCACCGATTACTAGGGAGAAAGCAACCACTAGCAAAGGCCCTAAGAGGAACACAACTGTGTTGGAAAATGAAGAAACTAGTACATCAAAGAAAGCATATTGGTGCTCCACCTATAACGATCCCCATGGAGAAGACACGTGCATGGTCCACTTGAACTATGTACAGATATTAGCAAAAATTTCTATCGATGGACAAGTTAATATGATAATGGAAGTTAATCATAACTTTATGGTCCCATCATTGGAGCAAGTTTTAGTTCTTATGAGGGCTGGAAATAAGTCAATGACTATTGATCCAACAGAAATAGAGCCTCTGAAAGTTCCTACTGAGCAGAAGGCGCAAAATGAAAAAGTGCAACCGCAAGTGAAAGCACCTAAAGTGACAACAAAGCAGCAATATTCTATCTTGTTGAAGGATCTATTACCCAAGAAAGCTCAAGAGAATACGAGGGCATCAACTTCACAGCCTACAGTCACTCAAGTGCAAATGGAGGCAAAAGAGCAAGCCAAAGAATGCCTCAAGTACCCATCATTGACAAAGAGACAAAGGGTGGAGGCTACTCAATAATATCGAAATAAGTATGAACCCACTATAGAAGAAAAGGTTCCTGGTACTTCCAATTATAATATTGTGGAAGAAATGAAGAATATTCCTACGAAGGTGAGCTTGTATGATGCTTTGCAGTTACCTGGGCAAGTTGATCTGTTGCAAGAGTCTCTCAAATCAACAAAATATCAAAAGAAAAGTCATTCCCAAATAGTGTTAGCATAGACGCTACCTACTTCAGCCATTGGAAAGAATAGGCCACCTTCGTTCTATTTGTCTCTTTGAATGGAAGGGTGGATCGTGCATAATTGTATGATTGACTCCAACGTTGCGACTACTGTCATGCCAAAGGTAGTGTGTGAAATAATGGGAATGGAGTACACAAGAAGTAGTCCAGGCGTGTTACAGTTGGATGGGATCCCAATTAAAATGGTGGGAGTAATCAAGGATATTCCTATTATTCTACACAACATGCCTCAAATCACTGTCATCCAAGAAGTGGTGGTAGTTGACTTGGAACCGTACTTTAGCATGTGTCTTTCAAGATAATTCACAGCAAAACTAGGAGGGTACCTTTCCTTGGATTATTCACATTTGGAGATACCGTACAAGGGAAGAAGAATCCGCATCTATAATGAAAAGCCCTCCACTTTTCATATAGAGAAATTGGAAGAAGAAGAAAAGCCTACTGGTGCAGTCAACATGATGATAGAGGAATTGCAAGAAGTAGACTTGATGGAGGAAGCTCTTGGTGAGCTCCGTTTGGAGGATGAATTCTCACTCATGGATTTCAACGCGATGGTGGAAATTGACATTGGTTGTTACACTATAACCAAACATGACCAGATTGAAGAAGAAGTCTCTGACTCCCCAGACCATCTTTCTGATCAGTTATGGAAGTTGTATTTTTATGGCGCAAGGGCTAGTATTGTTCTTTTTTCTCCTACAGGGTTGTAGAAAACCTATTCATATCGGCTAACTTGGAGCTGCACAAATAATGCCGTCGAATATAAATCTTTGTGTCGTGGTTTGAAGAAAGCTAAACAATTGGGCATAAAATAGCTATAAATCTTTGGAGACTTTGATATCATCAATCAGACTACAAACAAGTGTGTGTCAAAGCAACACTATTTGAAGGCCTACCGTAACAAGGTATGGGATTTGTTTGAGTCATTTACTGCATTGACCATTCAGGTAATTTTGTAGGAGTAGAACAGGCATGCAGATATCTTAGCTTCTCTTAGTGCTAATTTCTCTCATGTAGAGAAAGTGGTCAGGAAACCCAAGACTGTCAAGGTTTTTTATAGACCCTCAGTCCCTGATAAGAACTTCTATTGGCAAGTATTCGACAATGATGAGCAGATAATAAATTTTTTGATTAAGGAAGCTACAAGTGCAGACAATAGGATACTTTTCAAAGAGGAAATGGAAGGAATGATATAATTGAAGAACAATTACATTCCTAGGGGACTGATTTTGCTTGAGAGTTTGTTTGACCAGAATGATCGGGTGAAGAAACACAAGATCAAATGTTATGCAAAGGAGTACAATAAAATGCAACTGGAGCTTGAGAAGATTATCAAAGTTGTAATAGACTATACGTCGAAAGAGCTTGAAGATATCAAAAATTTGTGTTATGAGTTCCCCGACATCATTGCATGGAGCTACCATGATTTAAAATGATATGATAAAAATGTAATTTAGCATACCATTGAACTACAGGAAGGAGTAAAACCTTTTTGGTAGAAACAACGGTCGGTCAATCCCAAAATTGAAGTGCTTATGAAAGTAGAGCTATTAAAAATATTGGAGGTAAAGATAATCTATCCAATCAAGCACTCAACATGGGTGGCAAACTTGGTTCCAGTTCGAAAGAAAAATGGAGATATCCATCTGTGCGTGGATTTTCGAAATCTGAACCAGGCATCGTTAAAATATCACTACCCCCTACCGTAGATTGATCAAATCCTCCATGTGGTCGCTGGAGCATAGATATTTTCATTACTAGATGGTTTCTCTGGTTATAATCAGATTTGGGTGAAGGATGATGATCAACACAAGATAGCGTTTACTACAAAATGGGGCACTTTCGCCTATCAGAGAATGTCATTTGGTCTATCCAATGTCGGTGCTACATTTCAGAGAGCTATGGATATTGCTTTTGGTGAGTTATTGAATAGAGTTATTGTGATTTACCTTGATGATATGACTATTTTCTCACACCGTAGGGAAGAGCACATCTCTCATTTGAGGCAAGTGTTTAAAAAATGTCAAGAATTTGGAATTTCCATTAACCCGAAGAAGTCCATATTCTCTGTCAAAGAAGGTAAACTTTTGGGACACGTGATTTTGCAAGGATTGATGATTGATCCTACAAGGTATGAGGTGCTCTTAAAATTATTGATACCAGTTAACAAGAAAGATCTATAATCTTTCTTTGGCCATATCAACTTCATCTGGAAGTTCATTACCGATTTTGCCCAAGTTGTAAAACCAATGACCGAGCTTCTGAAAAAGAATGCAGATTTCAAATGGACTAAAGTGAGAAGACAAAATTTTTGAGAAATCAAGGAGAGGATCACTCAAGTGCCTGTATTGATTAATCCAAATTACTCAAAATACTTCATCCTCTATGTAGTAGGCGAATAGGAGAGTTATGTTATCATTCTCACACAGAAGCAAGAAGACAAAGATGAAAAATCGATTGCCTTTTTGAGCCAAGTGATTGCACCACACTAAGAAAAGTATAATTTCATTGAAAAATAGGTGTAAGCAATTATGAAATCCTTAAAGAAGTTATGATATTTTGTTTCACAAAGCAAGACTATAGTCTACGTTATTCACCCAAATGTCAGAAACTTTATTCTTCAAGGAGAATTAGGTGATAAGAGAGTAGGTTGGGTCTCAAAAATTTAGGAATATGATGTGGAGATCCGGCCCACTAAGTTGGTTCATGGATGAGTTCTCTGCCAAGAACTAGTCAAAAGCACAGCTTTTGGATCACTAATTTCAGTATAAAATGAAGAGCTCAATGAAAGCATTTGTGCAAATTGTGCTATAGTTGATCGTGACTGGACAGAGGACCTTGTCAAATTTTTTACATTTGGGAAGTGTCCATTACATATTGATGCTTCACAACATTAAAGATTCCTGTAAGTGCTCAAATATGTCCTATTGATGAATGGATTATTTCGTAAGAATATAGACGAAGTTCTCCTCAGGTGTGTAAAAGAGTCAGAGAAGCAAAGAATATTGGAGAAATTCCACTCTTAGCCTATCCGATGGACATTATGCAGGAAGGCCTATAGCCTTGAAGATCATCCAAATCGGGTATTTTTGGCCTATGCTTTTCATAGATGCACATAGAGTGATCCAAAGTTGTGATGAATGTTAGCGGTATATTGGCAGGATTAAGAAAGCATCATTGCATCTACACCCAATTCAAGTGGAAGTTCTATTCCAGTAGTGGGGCCTAGACTTTATTATATTCATTGACCCTCATTCCTATTTCAAGCACAAATATATCTTAACAGCAACTAATTATTTCACCAGGTGGATGGAGGCCATCCCAACCAAAAAAGTAGATCAGGCTACAATCATCTCTTTCCTAGAGGGACTGATCACCCATTTTAGTATTCCAGATGCTATTATCATAGATAACGGGACTCCATTCATTGGGGCTAAGATCACTGAATTCACAAGCAAGTATGGGATTTATCTCAAAACATCCTCCAATTATTACCCGCAAGGAAACGGCTTGGCCAAATCCACAAACAAAAATTTGTTGCAAATCCTAAAAAGGACACTCGAGAACAATAAGAGAAGCTAGCACCTATTGTTAAACCAAGATTTTTGGGCATACCAAATATCAGTAAAGAAGTCTATTAAATCTCCCCCCTATTCTTTGGTGTATGGGAAAGAAGCAGTCCTTCCCACTCACATCGAATTACCTGTCCTCCAAACATTGTAGTTGTTCAAATATGAAGATGATGAGTTTGATCCGATGAGTGCAAGGCTAGCTCAGTTGTTGCAGCTAGAGGAGGAAAGAGAAAAGGTGTATGAGGCTTTCACAAAGCATATAAAAATGATGCAAAAGTGGTTTGGCAGGAAGACAACAAACGAAGTTAAAAATGGGTGAAGAGCTCGTTCGCCGCACCCTGAGGCAAACATAAAAAGTTAAATGGAAAAATGCTTTTTCCCCAAATGAGGTGCGAAAGTCCCTTTCACCCCTCATTGGGGCAAAAGCACATTGAAGTGCTTTGAAGTTATGGTAAGCCAAAAGGAAAATTTGGCAATTGTAAAAAAAGAGGGTGTGTTCGCCCCGATATTGGGGTGAAAGCTTTGTTCGCCCCACTTTGGGGCGAACATCATTTAAAATGAAGCGTTGATGATTCAACGGTGCATTCACCCTAGTTGAGGGGTGAAAGTCTCATTTGCCCCTCCCAAGGTCAAAAGTGCAACGAATGGTGAATTTTTGTTAAAGCAAAGGAAATGGCAAGTGCTTTGGTTGCATTGAAAGGTCAACACTAGGTTCACCCAAGGTGGAGGGTGATAGCACCTTTCACCCATTCTAAGGGTGAATGTATATGTATAAGGTAGGGTGTGGACCCCACTTTTGCACATGAAGGAAAAATTAAATTTGAAAGTGCTTTCACCCCATATGAGGGTGAACGTCTCATTCGCCCTTCACTGGGGCAAAGCTACAGGAAAACGGCCCGACGACGTATCAAAGGGTTTTATTTTACTCTGAGGTGACTATGGAGAGATTGGGCATTAAAAATTCAATGCAAGGTTTTCCCAAAGTGGGGGGCAACAATACCTTTCGTCCACTCTAGGGGTGAATGTATATTTTAAGAAAAAAAAGACGTCTTATGAGAGGCACTTTCGCTCTGAAAGAAAGACAACGCAAAGGATAACTCAAAGCATTGTAATAAGTTATTTTTGCCCATGGATTGTTGTTGTGATAAGAAAATAAACACGAGGGGCACCTTCTCTACCATAAAGTGCGATTAAGGAGCAAGTATTGGGAATTGAAGAAAGCATGTTTGCTCCTTGCTCAGTTTTGTGTAAATTTTACTCTTAGCAACAACACAAGTTTTTGAAGGCACCCAAGGCAGGTGAATGAAAGGCATTTAATGATTGGGATGAGAAGTAGTCGAATTTGTGGGTTTTAGGTTAAAGAAGTTTTGGTATTTAAATCACCAAACAATTTTCATGAGTTTCAAAACATTTCGAACGAAGGTAAATTTTTGAGGAACAATGAAGGTTTCAAGTCAACGACTAGGTTTGCAGTTTTCTATGCACCGACACTTAAATATGTTGATTTCTTGGAGATTTCCCCCTTAAAAATTGGATCACTGCCTCAAGAGAAATATTTTCAAGGACTTCAAGGAGGAATTTCTCCACATATGTTTTTGATCCAGGAACGTTTTATCTTTTGTACATAAAATAAAAGAGGTGAAATCCTCTATAAATACTAATCACTTCATTGTAAAAAGGAAGGATAGAAATTCTGCAAAAAAACTATTCAAGTTTTTTGCATAATAGAAGAGAATTGGCTTCTAATTTTGTAAGCAATTTTATGTGTGATTACTTTCTGTTTTAAGCATTTCTATTATATATTCATGTCTATTATCTACTGCTAAAATTGAATTCTGTATCTAGATTTGCATACTTCCAGTGAGGGAGTGAGTACTGGAATGCGATCCTGGAGGTTTTCTCTATAGAACTGTAAGTAAATTATTTGTCTTATCTCCATATTATGTTGTTACCATGCTTGGTTGGAATTCCTATTGCTAGTCTATCCCTGATCCTACACCTTCAGCCTGTGGCCATATTTCCCATTTCTTTCCGTTATTCTCAATTTCTTTCTTGCAATTCTAGTCTCAAACCAGTGTAGGATTAGTAAGGGAGACAGCCCTCTCTGGATATTGGCACGAAGGACATTTATTTCCTCCAGCCTTTGAATGTTGGCTATGTCTAGGGTGCACAAATGTATGTTTATATAATTAGGCAGATATTTGACCAACAAGAATGTTTTAAGGGATCCATTATTAGATCAATGCATTGGAGAAAACTAACAATCTAGATTTGGTAAAGCAAACTATGACTTCATGAGCAGAATTTTTGTATGGATTATTGTAAGTTATTGGTTGTTCAATTATGGGACAAAGTATGGATTGGAACTTTCAACTTTTTGAAACTGCTAAACTATTTCTTATAATTCTTATGGTTGTACTTATGATTTAGGAAGTAAACTAACAATCCAAATTTGGTGAAGTAAACTATGATAACACAAAGTTTTAGGAGTATTAGTATACTAATATGTAGTGCATGATTCATGGTAAGGGTTTGAAGCATGATCTTGTAATAGCAAAAGATAATAAGTATGGAAGAGGAAGAGCTACAACAATGCCAATTTTGATTTTGTTGTTCATTGTCAATTCTTGGACCTAGTTTTTGTACAAGGGTCTATGCCACCTGATGCATTATCCTTTGCATACCCGGATTCGATATTATGACTATGTGTAGTTATTTATCTTAAGATCATCTACGTATTCCTTTATTTATTTCCTCTACTATTATTTTTGTTTTTATGTTTTTTCCATGAATTTAACAAAGGAAAGTGAGCCAAGAAATAAAATCTCTGATATTTTGGTGAGGGTTTTCTCTTTTGGCTCAGATTAGGGTTTGGTCACCTTTGAAGACCTATCATATCAATGGTGGTGAGATTTATCACTCCCTTCAAACCCTCCTTTTGGGATGTTACCATGATGAGTGCCTCCATACTCAATAACGTTGACCATAGATTATTTTCCTTGTTCTTTCTACCTCTTTTTTTTTATCAGTCAAAACTAGAAAAATTGACCAAAGCTTTGAAGGTAAGGAGGCCACAATAGTCCCAATCAAGTAACAAAGGTTTTTTTATTCCTAAATTGAATGATATCTAGCGGTGGAGATTCCTCTAGACTATATTTAAAGCCTAATCCTCACCCCAACTAAGAGAGCTCTTGCTTACAAATTTGTGGGTATTTGGCCTTATCCCAACAACCATTAAAATATGGATCACCTCTTCTTGGGGATCTAAAATATCTAGCTATAAATTCATGATGGTAGTGAGAGGGTATTTCATATTTATTTTCTCCTCCATAGAGGAAAAAGATGAAATATTTCAAGTAGGTCCCCAGTTCCTTACATCAAGCCCTCTCTACATGACCCCCTAATCAACCAATTTTGACCCACAAGTGGAAGAACCATAAGAAGTTTCAATTTGGATAAGACTACTATTTCTATCCCTATATTTATGCAATAAACCAACTCTTGAGATGATAGGTAAATCTATTGGCACATTTTAAGACCAATCTCCTCCAAAGGTCAATAATGCAATTTGTGCTAGATTGTGTTCAAGTCAATATGAAAAAAAGGGCTTCCTAAAAATATAGGTATAAAAGTCTCGAACTGGATCCATACCCAGCCATCGTATTATGAGCACATTCCTTTTAAATGTATTACCTATCATCAATATGGTTATTTATCAAGGAATTATCCCACTAAGGTACAACAAGATACAAAGGAGGAAGATCAAGGATTCCAAATAATAAGAAGAAAATAGTATAATATCTAGAAGTAGAAGGAGGCCTCAACCATAGCTAGAAATATAAATCATTAATAAGTTCTCTATTTTATCACAAAATGAGGAAGAGCAATATCTATGGACATTTAAAAAAGAGGAAGATCCATGAGATCCTAAATCATAAGGTGAAGTGGAGGAAACTGAGGCTACTAAGGAAAAGCTTCATGAATAGGATATTGAACAAATAGAAGAGACTCAATATCAGAAATGATTCCAAGAGGTACCTAGCCACCATATTTTCAACTAGAGTGAGGAAATCTAATAAAGATGTAAGAACAAAACAAGAAAATATAGAGATTCACATGAAAGCATAGACAACCTTAGACTTCAATAAGAATAAGAAGCAACTTAAGAATATGGCTCTATCATGGAATGGGTAGTCCCCTAAAAAAAAACTATCTAAGTCAATAAATGGCCTAGTAAAATCCAATGGTTACCTACATTCAAGAAATTATATTGACAGAGCAGTTAGCAAGAATAGAAAGGAAAAATATATGGAGATCCTAACCTAGAAGCAAAATATTTATTAGGTTCCTTGTGGGGGCTTCTTGTTGCATGGGATCCACAAGCCCTTATATGTATTAATAAAACAAGACACTCAAATTGGATAGTAGCTTCTTTCTCCTCTCCATAGGGATAAACTTGGACCATAGTTAATTTTTATGGACCAAACAACTTAGTCTTAAAACAATAGGCTTGGAAAAGTCTTCAACATTGGATTCATCAAGAAAGACACCCAAATTTAATTATATCAGGGGACTTGAATGTGGATTTAGCCCAATGGGAGAAAAAATGAGGCATTCCCTTAAAATATCCTTCTCAGGACCTTGTTATGCTAATTATAACTGGGAAAAAACTTCAGGACATAACCCCCAAAAATAAAAAATTTACATGGATAAATACAAGAGTTGGAATTAAATTAATTACAGAAAGATTAGATAGATTCTTGATACAAGAAGATATACTATTCAGGTATCCACTTGTATCAAGTGGTATAATTTAAAGTTTTGTCTCAGACTATAAGCCTATCTATTTGGATACGGGAGAGTGCTCTTGGAAAAAGGAATATTCCTTTCAAATACAATATTGAATGGATGGAGCATGAAGAGTTTGCACCTTTAGTAGAAAATATGTAGAAGCAACATGTCTGTGCAAACAATCCCCAAGAGGTATGAAATAAAAAATTAATCTCAAGAAAGACATTAGGGACTCGATTCTTAATAAGATTAAAATTCAAAATAGTTCAAGCATAATTCTACAACATGTGGAGGAAGCATAGCAAGATATAGATGATCAGCCTCCAATCCCTCAACAAGAAGAGAGAAGACTTTAGTTGAACTGAGAAATGGATCAAGCTTTTAGAGAAGAAGAGACACATTGAAGATTTTTATCAAGAATGATCTGTCTTAACAAAGCAGATAGAAACATAAATTAATTTCATCTAAAAAATGCAACACTACAAACAAAATTCAATCAAATAAATTCACAAAACTGAATGAATTTATTCTAATCAGGCAGTCATAAAGCAACTAGTAAGAAATCATTGCTTAGCCCTTCTCACAAAGACAATAGTAAATCAACAGGCTCATGGCACTCTCCTAGACAACATTCCTCCTTTGTTAAAAAATAAATACAGATATCTCTCTTTAATAGTAATCAAAGAAGAGTTGGAAGAAGTTATATGTTCATTTCCCAAGGACAAAGCTCTAGGACCATCTTCACCAACAATTTTTATCAGCAGTTTTATGAAATTATAGGAGATGACCTATTGGCAATGATAGAAGAGATAAGGATAAGAGGTAAGCTATCTAGGGCAATCAACTCCACTTTCTTATATTTAATTCCAAAATAAAAAATAGAGTTACTTTGGATAATTTTAGACCTATATCTTTGTGCAATTGCTCTTATAAGATAATGACTAAAATAATAGCAAATAGAATTAGAAGAAAGATTAGTGATTTTATAGATCCATAACAAGAGGATTTTATTCCAAGAAAAAACCATATGACAACATTATAAAGATTCATGAAGTCCTACACTCAAGTGCCAAGTCCAAAAAGAAAAGAATAGTCATTAAACTTGATATTTCTAATTTCCTTGATAGAGTAGACATTGGCTCTTTAACGTAGGTGTTAGCCAAATTTGGATTTCCAACTCAAATGATAGAATGGATAAGAGCTTGCATAGAGGGACCTTGGATAGCTCCTCTATTCAACGGGGACCTTGCTAACTTCTTTAAATCCACTAAAATATTAAGGTAAGGATGACCTCTTTTCCCTTACCTTTATATCTGTCTAGCTAAAATTTTAGGGAGGATCCTAACCAAATTGAGAAGGTAGGAAATATTGGAAATTAAAGTAGCTATAAGATATATAACAATCACTCATGCTCAATTTGTATATGACACTATTTTCTTGGAGGAAGCCACAAAATTTAATGTCAGGTTGATCAAAGAAGTTCTAGATTGCTTCTCTTCAACCATAGGGGCAGAGGTAAACACCCAAAAGACCATATTTTACACTATAAATACTTCAATAGAATAATATGGAGGTTTATCTCATATTTTTGGATTTCACAAATGTAGTAATACCTTTAACTACTAGGTGCTCCTATGGACTTCCATAAAAATAAAATAAATTAATAAATAAGAAACTTAGAATGTAATTCTAGAAAATATGTCAAGGAGAATTCAACAGTAAAGCAATGGTTGGTTGAGTTTGGTTTATCAATTGTTGGTCTATCATGCACCCTTATATATCTTATATAAGTTAGTTGCAATGTTAAGAAATTTCCTATGTCAAGGAAGAAGGCAATCAGATAGGAAAAATTTATATTTGGTCAATTGGGAGAGTGTTACCAAGCCAAAGGAGCAGGTGGACTAGAATCAAAAAATTGCAATTGTTAGCAAGGTACTAAGTGCTAAGTTGCTTTAGAATCTGCTCACTATACTGGACTCTCCATGGGAGAAAATCTTAAAATGCAAATTTTTGAACAATTCTAATGGGATCCAACTCATAAAAACTGTGAAAAGCATATCAGACTCCTCAATTTGAAAACATATTATGGAAGATAAAGATGTTAAATTTAATCATACCTATTGGCTTCTAAGGGATGGTAAACAAATTAATGTATGGGATGATCCAATCTGGGGAGGACTTCCTATCATTAAGAATTACTTCTTAAAAATAAAATAAGACCTGCAATAGTTGGGTGTTAACTCTCTTGCAAGCTTAATTGAATGGGTGAGAGATCCACCCCTACCACATCTTGACCAAGACTCATGGAGACAACTACACATCCAAACTAAAGGGATTAAAATTTCTTCCCAAATTCCAAATCAACTTATATGGGGATCTATTAGTGGGTTAGGTGTTTACACAGTCAGACAAGGGGTGTTATTATAGCAACAAGGTCAAAATAACTCAACCATAGCTAAGGTATGGAATTACAAGGTTTCTATAAAACTTCAAGCCTTTATTTGGTTGGTGCTCCAAACATGATTGTTAATGGGGCTGACCTCATTAAGAGGAATATCATGAGGTCTCATATTTTCCATAGGTGTCTTAGGAACAATGAAACAATATCACATTTATTCTTTTAATATCCAAAAGCAATTGAAATTTAGATTGAAATAACTTAACAGCTAGGATCGGCACTATTAGGAACCTTCAACTTAGACAATTGCCTAACGAATTGAGACCAAATGTACAAATGGGAACTATAGGACAAGCACCTTATCAAGCAGATATGGTATTTCGTGCCAATATTTATTATTTGGCACATATGGAAGGACATAAACAAATGGTTTTTTATGACCAATGAACCAATTTTTGAATGTTAGCCAATAGAGTGTTAAGAGAGATAGTCTTGAACACAAAAGCTATATATCCTAAACAAAAATAAATTAGGAGATTATAAAAAAGGAGATACAATTACTACACCAAATGGATCTTAAAAATCTCCTAAATTTTGGGCCACAAGTTAGAACAATCAAACCTCCAAAGATAAAGTTCCCTGCACTTTTCTTTGATGGAGCCTCTAAATCAAACTTAGGCCATGCAATGGCTAATGGTGTAATACTAGTGGCACCATATTATGAAATGCTGAAGTTCAAAATCAATATGGCAAAAACAACTAATAATATTGCAAAATTGATAGGTTGTGAAATCGGATAAAATTTGGCTCAAGAACAAGGCATTAAACAACTCCATGTGTATGATGATTCAAGACTTGTGATCTATATCCAATATAAGGGAAGTATTTCTCATTAGTCCAACTACAATAGTTTAAATAAGACTAAGAGAATTGGAACAAAAGTTTGAATATATACAATACTCCCACATTGGAAGGAGGCATAATATGGTCGTTGATCACCTTACAAATGAGGTCATAAACATAGCCTACTTGCATCTCAAAGTAATGAGAAAAAAGAAAAGTAGATAACATGAGAAACACAGATAAAGTGGCATTAGCTCAACCAGTTAAATTCTTCAAAATTTCAAGGAGACCTAGGTTTGAATCTTGCCAAACGATACATGGATAATATCCAAGCTTTGTTGTAATACCACTATGTGGTGATGATGTAATACGAGTGGGACCCGTTTCAATCCCATATAACCCATTGAAAAAAAATGAGTGGCACAAATTATAGGAAGCATATGGTAATTTTGGAGCCTTTGAATATTTTCGCACCCCTAGATATTTTGATGCCTCTGGACAACCCTGGAACATTGTGTGATTCTGGATATTTTGGTGTTTCAAGTTTTCTCAATGATTATGGTACCTTTGCATCTCTGGCACCCTTGGTATACCGTTGCACTTTTTGGAGTTTTTGAATTTTTTTTGTTGTTTGTTCCTCATTTTGGACAACAATCTTGTGACCTCCAAGTTGCTTGTTGGATAATTGTTCTTTACAAATTTGAATATCAATATATAACTCATTTTCTTTAAAGAAAAAAGATGTAATGCATAGACAATAGAGGTGGAGTTTGATATTGTGAAGGTTGTTGAAAAAAATTTCAAGAAGGATATCGAATGTTGGAATATTCATATTTACAAAGAAAATTAAAGAAGATCCAAAAAAATGAAAATCAAGAATTCGTACTTTTTATGATTCTAACGATAGCAACTCAATTGAGATGAGAATTAAATTTGTTTGTAAATTTTCAAGCTCTAAAAGAGAGAGTTGTGGTTTGTCAAGTGTGGGGGGCTCGAGTACAACCCCTTTTTCTCTAGCAAAAAAAAACTTATAATAGTTTTTATTCTTTAAGTTTAAAAATGTTTGTATATTATGCATGTTTTCATATTAGTCTTCACTTGATTGTAAAGAATAAAAAACTTATAATCTTTTTTATTATTTGGGTTTATAATCTTGATGAGAAATTATCTCTATGAAGAAATTAGGTTAGTGTGAGAAAATACTAGGAGCCGGGAATCTACCTTCATCCTTGTAATGGTTTTCGCTTAGACGATAGCTCAACTTATGTTGAAGTTATCAGAGTAAGGAATGGCGCCAGGGAAGAGACCTCGCAAGTTCATGCCAAAATTTTTCCACTAGGTAACGATGTCAATCCTGTTGTTGAAATTCCTGTGATCAAGTTTGATAATGCATGTAAGTGGCTAGAATAGCATACCTTGATAGGATATTTCTTGGGTTATATCATGAATGATACTCTGATCCGATCTTGGATTCAATAGTATTGGCAACCTTATGGCATTAAGATAGAGAATATCCAAAATTTATCAAATGGGTTTTTATTTTTCGCTTTGCTGATGCTCAGCATGTGCAAGAATTTTCTATTTGGGGTCCTTGGTATGTCCGAAGCTCTTTTCTTATATTTGAACATTGGTCCAGAGATTTCTCTGTCAATGATGAGGCTTCTCTGGAAGTGCCTATTTGATCTGAGTTCCATGGTCTTCCGACGACCTTTTGGCTATTCCTACAAGGTATTGCTTCCACCCTTGGGAAGGTGGTCTATTTAGAACCAAATAAATTCTATAATGTCTACTCTAATAGGCGTGTGTATCAAAGTCGATCTTTCCAAGGACCTTACTGAGTCTATTGACCTGAAGATTGGTGACAAGGTTTTTACGTAGCATGTTTGTACATCAATCTGCCCAACACCTGCTACCGTTGTCAATCTATAGAGCAAAAAATTAAAGATTATTCGTTTATGGCTGATAAATTCAAATTGCACAATGTTGGTGTTCCCCCCCTGCTTCGACAGCTCCAGCTCCAGGAGCCAAAAATCATCCACATGAATGGACTACCATGATAAACAGGAAAAACCATCAACCTAAGCAGTCAATGTTGTAGGGAAGTTGTAGTTACAACCCTCTGGTGCAATAACCCTCAACACCATGCATGCTAGCCCTTTTTGGAGAAGAATAATCTTCTCCCTGAACCAAACACCAACTCACTCTCCAAAAATTGCTAGTAAAGATGATATCACGATCACTTACAATATTTTTGGGCATTCCATGTAATTTAAAAATTGAATCCAGAAATACCTTGGCCACTTTGCTTGCTAAAAATGGATGTTGCTGAAAATGGATGTTGTAAATCCTGGAAGTGACCATATTTGGACTGGCGATCAACTACCATGATAATTACTGTTTTACCTTTCGAATTAGGAAGACCTTCAATAAAATCCATGGAAATATGTTCCCACTGGTGATCCAGAATAGGTAACGGTTGAAGCAACCCTGGTGATTTGATTGTTTCTCCCTTATTGCGTTGGCACACTTCACATTCAGCTACCCATTGCTTAACCTCTACCTTTAATCCTTTCCAAAAAAAGGATTGTTTAACCCGCATGTAGGTTTTCAAAAACCCTGAATATCCTGTTGATGGAGAAGCATGTGACTCTTCTAGAATCTGTGCTTTGATTGGTGAATGTGAGGGATGTAAATGCAACTCTTCTTACGTAATATTTGGTCATCATATGTGAAACGAGGGTATTTAGAGGAACCCATAGATAATTCTTGAATTATTTGAGTTGTTTCAATGTTGGACAACCATTCTTATTTCAACTGAGACACCCACTGCGAACATGGTCCTGAAATGGCATTAATAATGACTTCATCTTCGTATTTTCTAGATAATGCATCTGCTACCACATTTTCTTTACCTTTCTTATATTCAATCACAAAATCATATCCCAATAATTTAGTCAACCACTTATTTTGTTCGGGATAAGAAAACCTTTGTTCTAGAAAATGCTTGAGACTGTTGTGATCGATTTTAATAATAAAACGACTATTGATTAAGTAATGCCTCCTTTTTTCCACTGCATGCAAAATAGCCAACATTTCATTTTCATAGGTGGATCTACCCAAATTTTTTCTTGAAAGTTTTTTACTTTCAAATGCCAAGGGATGACCCTCCTGCATTAGTATTGTACCGATATATGTTCCTGAGGCATCGCATTCAATGATAAATGGTTTTTGGAAGTCTGGAGTGGCCAAAACTGGAGTCATACACATTGCCTCCTTAAGAGCCTCAAAGGCTTTGGTAGCTACTTCTGACCTGTGAAAAGCATCCTTCTTTGTGAGTCGTGAGAGGACTCACAAATTTTACCATAGTTACGTATAAATTTACGATAATAACCCATGAGACCCAAAAAACCATGAAGTTTCTTGATGGTTTTAGGCAAAGGCCAATCTTGTATTACCTTAATCTTATTGGGATTTACCTTAAAACCTTCTTGAGATACTATATGACCAAGGTATTCAACTTCTTGAACACCAAAGGAGCATTTGGATCTTTTGACAAATAACTTTTCCTTGTGTAGGATATGGAAGGCTCTACCCACATGTGATAAGTTATCCTTCCAAGATTTACTATAGATGAGTATGTCATCGAAGAATACAAGGACAAATTTATGAAGAAATGGATGAAATACCTAATTCATGAGGCTTTGGAAGGTATATGGAGCATTAGTGAGACCAAAGGGCATGACCAAGAATTCATAATGACCTTCATGAGTTCGAAAGGCTATTTTGGGAATATCCTCTTCCCTAACTTGGACTTGGTGAAACCCTGAGTGTAAGTCCAATTTGATGAATAATTTGGCACCATGTAGCTCATCTAGTAAATCATCGATGATAGGAATAGGAAACTTATCTTTGATTGTGATCTTATTGAGAGGACAAAAATCTGGACACATATGCCAAGAATTGTCTTTTCAACGAGCTAAGACGACAAGTGAGGAATAAGGACTAGTACTATGATGGATGACACCATGGTCTAATAGTTCTTGGACAATCTTCTCAATTTTTGTTTTCTGGGGTTGGGGATATCGATAAGGACGACCATTGGGTGGAAGACTTCCTGGAACAAGATGGATAACATGGTCATGAGATATTTTTTGGGGTAGACCTTTGGGTTCTTGAAAAAACTCCTCATAGTTAGCCACAATATTTTGGAGATCTTCCTCTTTGATTTTTGGCATATCTTGTTCTAACTTTTCAATGCAATTGATTCGGGCTATGAATCCCCCACCATATTTTCTTAATAACTTTTCCATGCTATGTGAACTTACAACTTTTTATGGAGGTGTGGGTAGTCCTTGAAGACGAATGGTCCTCCCATTGGCTTGCCATTCCACAAAGTGATGTTTGTGATTAAAACCCATGGTGGTTTCCAATTGTTCCATCCATGCAACACCTAAAATAACTTTTGAATTTCCTAATTCCATAACAAAAAGAGGACCTTGCCAAGTGTACGTACCCATTTGTAGTGAAACTGAAGATGTTTTACTGAGGCATTGAGAAACTTCCCTGCTTGTCGTTTTGACTTGAAACCGATCTTTACTAGAAGAGAAGACGTGTAAACCGAGTGTCCTTGCAATTTTTGCATCAATGAAGTTGTGAGTACTTCCAAAATCAATTAATACTGTCACCCTCTGTTTCCAAATGAAACCTGCCACCTTGATTGTATGGTGAGAGGATAACCCCATAAGAGAATGTACTAAAATAGTCATGGTATCCTCCTCAACGATAACCACCTCATGTTCACTTTGGTACTCAACTGGGAGATCCTCAAGTGCGTCGTACTCCTCTATTTCTTCTTCTTTCTGCATATTCAATCTAAAATTTTTGTCATGGTGGACATGCTTGATCTTTTAGATGATGAGTGTGACATTTGTAGAAGAAGTACCTTGACATTTTATCATTTCTACGAAAAGAGTTGTTGCGGAATGGAGGTCACCCATATGAATCATGTCATGTGGATGGACCTATGTGCGCTTTTGTCTCTGCCAAATCAGTAATCCTTATACACTCATCCAACTTGGATGGATTATGTAGTTCCACTTCAAATTTAATATATGCTTTTAATCCATTTCAAAAAGCTACTACTACCACGTTCGGTTGTAGGTCTTTTGCATAGTGAATCATACTAGTGAATTCTGAGATATAGTCCCCTATTGATCTTGTTTGCTTAAATGACAACAACCGCACTGTGTAAGAACCTGTGGAACATTTTTCGAATTTGTGAAGAAAGGTTGTCCTGAAATTATCCCAAAAGAAGGCATTATGGGGATCCTCACATTTATACCATGTAAACCATTGATAAGCTTCAGTGCCGAATTTGGTTGCTGTAAAAGGGACTTTTCCCATTCCTGGAGTTTGTAGAATTCTAAGATGCCTCCCATTTTGGCAATCCACCCATGTGGATCCTGGCCTTCAAAGGTAGTCATGTCAATGCATGGATAATTGACTCTATTAGGACATCTTGGTTGGGTTTGAGCATTGTTTCTATCTTGTTCCTCATTACTCCTCTATCATTGGTTGTTATTTTGATAAGGTCTGTTATAACCTCTTTGTTGCCCCAAATTTTCTTCGTTACCCCCATCCTCATTACTTTGGTGACCATTATGATTTAGGGATTGACTATTTTGACCTCTATGGTGTTAGAATATATTTTATATTCTTTTATTTATTACATTATTAGGAATATGTTAGATATTGTTACAACCATCGTAACTATTAGGTTGTTTTAGAGCCTTGTTAGTTACGTAGGTTACAGCCTATTCTAAGGTTGATCTCTATCAATACAACCTTAGAATAGGCTGTAACCTACGTAACTAACAAGGCTCTAAAATAGCCTAATAGTTACGATGGTTGTAACAATATCTAACATATTCCTAATAATGTAATAAATAAAAGAATATAAAATATATTCTAACATCCCCCCTTAGTACATTATTTGGATAATAGAATAACTACTAACTATGCTAAAATCCCCCCATACAACAATATTTGGGTAAAGTATATAACTGCCCCAATACAGTGAAAAACGATGTTGATCTGCTGGTTCTTTGCTCTGTCACAGTGCTCTGGCTGCTCCTAAGCAAAAGATGGGTCATTCCTCGCTTTGTCTTCACGTCAAAAAATGTCCTTATGGTAATCACATCATCCAACCGAATTTGCATGGGTAACCGACCATTGTAATCGCTAGGTGTAGTAGAATAGATCACTTCATACAAGGTTCATTCATCTACAATATGATTTTGCAAAAGATAAGGTAGCTAAGGTGTCGGACACTGCCGAAAATGCACCCTTATAAGTTCCCCCCTTCTTGTTGCAAAACATAGTGTAATTAATTTTTGAAGGAAGTGTGACTAAGGTGTCGGTCAACGTTGAAAATGCACCCTTATAAGTCATCTTCCCTATTTACAAAAAATCAGTGAAGAAAAGAAATGGATATCCCCCCTCAATTGCAAAAAGTATGCAACTCAAGAGTGTTGTGAAGGATTTTACAAATATAGCCTCCTAGACAATTTTACATCACAAAAAATCTCTCCTCTTGTTACAAGTACTTCAAACACCTAGATTTTGCTATTTATGAAGCCTAAAAAAGGTACAAGCACCCCTTATTGTAAGGTCTTCAAACAAAATACTTATGCTATTTATGAAGCCTAAAAAAGAGAGAGAGAGAGAGAAGGTGGTGTTGTTGCCCAAGGGACATTTGTGTTTTCCCTCTACAAAACTGTTTTAGCAATTTAGCACTCCTTGTGCTATCTTTGAACCAGAAACAGAATCAGAAATAGCCCTTAGGTATGAAAATTTTCTATTGTAATATATTTAATTTAGTAAATTTAATTAACTTAATAAAATAATATTTTAAGTTCTTTTTTTTTTTTTTTAACCATTTTTAATAAAAAAAATGATTAAAAAAAAACAAAAAAAAATATATTATTAAATTAAGAATAATAATTAAAAAAAATACTAAAAAAAATAAAAATAAAAAATTTACCTTCGGACCCCGACGGGAGTCGAACTCCCGACCTCCCGTCGGGCAGCGCCTTAGCGCTGGACCCCCCCGCCAGTCGGGCTAGCTGGCCCGACGTGAAGGGAAGGGAAGGTTTTCCCTTTCCCTTCACCCCTCGCGCGGGCGGGGAAAAAATGTGGGATTTATCCCACATTCCCCGCGCGGGGGAAGGCAGAGGGGTATGAAAGGGCTGACAGGCCCTTTCATTATTGACTGCCTGCGGGCAGTCAATTTGTCTTTCCTTTTGGTCGCGGTCAGTCCCAGTCGGGTGACACGTGGTAGTCCGTCACGTGTCAGTCCAGTGACACGTGGCTAGTCCGACACGTGTCACGTCCCTCATGTTTGGGTCCTATCCAGTGGCAGTCCGCCACGTGTCCTATCTCGGGTGTCACGTCCGTCTGGTCTTGTCCAGTGGCAGTGTGCCACGTGTCCTATTTCGGGTGTCGCGTTCGTCGAGTTTGTGGACTGTTGGATCCGACGGAGGGCGCCCCTGCCCTCGCTGACCGGTCCAATCCGTCGGGGAAGGACCTCTGACAGGGATGTCCCCCCTGTCAGAGTCGGTCTCGACTCGAGGGCGCTCCTGCCCTCAGGTTTGGGTCCTGCCTCCGCCTGGGAGGGCGCGCCTGCCCTCCCGGCTGTGCGCTGGACCCACGGGGGCCAGTAATAGCGGCCGTCGATCACGGTCGTCGGGGTCAGAGGGCGTGCCTGCCCTCGCTGACCCCGATCGCCGGATCTGTGCCGACAGTCGCGGTCGGCCTGTCAGGCCTGACAGCAGCAGAATGCTGTCAGGTCTGACGAGCCTGCGGGCCGCCTCATGGTGAGAGATATCGGGCCTGCGGGCCGTCTCCCGTTGCCACCTCGTGGCAAGGGCCCACCTCGAGATCCATGCAGGTCCTGAGGGCCAACAGGGCCCTCGAAGACCGTGACACGGATTGCTGCGGGCCGTCTCCCGATCGCCCGCTCTGATACCATGTTAGAATGTGCGAACATTTGTTTATTATTCAGCTGCAGATTAAATAAGGTTACAATTGCCGGGAATAGTCACCGGCTGAAACAGAACTATTACATGGTTGTAACAGCAACACCTAAATGATGTAATATAAACAAACTACGTTAATATATGCTAACATTAACGATTCGTACCGCTTATGTTCCACGTATCATATGATCTCTAAAACTCACCTATAGTCTCCCTCACATAAGGGCGGGTGATTTTTGTTGATCTTTCTAAATACCTATAGTTTCCCTCATGTAAGGGCGGGTATTTTGTACGGTATAACGGCCTAGCAAAAGGTATATCGAAAGGGGGACCAATTGGTGATATAAGGAACCTTCACTATGGCCGTTGTTGCAAAGTTGATGACTGATCCGCATCAGTTATTGAAAGGTCCAAATTATACACCATGGAAACATAAGATGAAGGCAATTCTCCAAATGGAATATTTGTGGGATATTGTTACTGGAACAACAACTAGGCCTTCACCAACAGCAGGATCCACAGGTCCTTCCATAGATCAGATAGCTTTTGACAAGAAAGACAGTCGAGCAAAGGTGCTCATTTTGTTTGCTGTTTCAGATGAAGTGCAACCTCATATAGCGACAAAGCAAGTGGTAAAGAGGCATGGGATGCCCTTAGAACCATCTATGAGGGAAAGAATGACTCCACCATTCTTCATCTTCAACAACAACTTCATAACTCGAGTTTGAGACAGGGTGAAAGCAGTTGAACTCTTTCACGTGCAGAGTGTCCGAATTGAAAGAGAAATTAAATTCTTTGGGAGATACCGTGGACGAAAAGCTTCTCATTTCACTTGTGATGAGAGCTTTACCTTCTTCATTTGATATGTTGATAACCTCCATCCAGGTGTCTCAACGACAAATTACCTACATCGAGTTGGTCAATCTGCTTCAACAACAGGAGGCACGCCAACTTCACAAGGATGATTCTTCCAATATAGCCCTATACACCAAGAGGCAGGGTTCTAGGAAGAAAGGTAATGGGCAAAAAGGAGGCAACTTTCAGAAAGGAGGAAATTCTCAACAGGATACAAAAGGAAAAGGCAAACAACCTCAACAGAAGAAGAGGTGGTGCAAGATCTGTGAGAAATACAACCCGACACCAACAGTGTTGGCATAAGAACAAGCAGAAAGGCCAAAAAAACCACAAAATAAAAACAAGCAACCCCAGGTGAATGTTGTTGTTGAAGAATCTGACTCGGATTCCGAATGGGCACACAAGGTGCTCATGACTACCACGATTCCACACGGAGGGATCCTGTTTGGTATGTCGATTCCGGATCTAGCAAAAATATGATTGGCGACGGATCATGGTTTGAATCATTTGTGGCCAAAGAGGGAAAACTTGTCACCATTGCTGATGATAAAACCTACAGGGTTCAGGGAGAGGGTACAGTTTTAGTCACTCTTCCTGATGGCAAGTGTCAGATTGACAAAGTCCTCTATGTTTCGAGATTGGCCAACAATTTGTTGTCAGTGACACAAATCCTGGATAGAAATATGGTTGTCAACTTTCATGTTGAGAATGGCAAGAAGTGTTGTACTATTACCAGGAAGGGTAAGCAGATTGCAACAGCTTCATATAAGCACGGCTTATTTGCACTAGATGCTATCTCTACTCCACATGTTTCCATGACTGTCTCTACCAAGGAGGCAACTTCCCTATGGCACAAGAGATATGGGCATCTTAGTTCTGGCTACTTACTTGAGCTCGGTAAGTATGAGATGGTAAAGGGTCTTCCTTCCCTTTACTCCACATTGCCGAGTGTGCTCGACCGCTTAGCGGGAAAGCGAGCATAGAGTACCATTTGAGAAGAGCTCAACAAGAGCACGAAAACCTCCGGAGTTAATTCACACCGATCCGTGCGGTCCTTTCACACCCAAGAGTTGTGGAGGGAAGAGGTACTTTCGGTTATTCGTAGATGACTACTCACGAAATATGTGGGTTTTCTTTCTCCAACTGAAATCTGAAGCTTTCACATTCTTCCAGCAGTTCAAGAAATCCGTTGAGAAGGAGTCAGGAGCTTCTATTAAAACCCTTCGCTCAGATCGAGGGGGAGAGTTTACCTCTAATGAATTTTTTGCATTCTTAGATAAGCATGGAATCAAGAGACAGTTAACAACTACCTATACTCCTCAGAAAAATGGAGTTGCTGAGAGAAGGAACCGATTCTATCATGGAAATGGTTCGTTGTATGCTCACAAGAGCTACTCTTGGGCAACAATATTGGGCAGAAGCTGTCACCACTGCAGTATATATGTTGAATAGGGCACCCACAAAGGCCCTAAAAGGAATGACTCCACAGGAAGCTTGGAGTGGTCGAAAACCCTCCTTATCTCATCTACGTATTTTCGGATGTCACGCTTTCATGCACATACCGAAATAGAAAAGGAAGAAGCTAGATGAGAAAACACTGAGATGTATTTTTCTTGGTTATGATGAGCACTCTAAAGGATATCGTTTGATAGATCCTTTGACCAAGAAAATTCATGTCAGCAGAGATGTTGTCTTTGATGAAGCTTTCACATCACAGAGCACATCTAAAGTACACCTAGATATTGTGGAATCTAAGGAAGAGAAGATTCCTTCGTCAACACAGACAGGAGGTCCTTCTACATCTTCTTCACCACCACCGAATAAGAATCCAAAATGGTGTACAAATACAATCAGAGACGCAAATTTATCCACTCCCAATTTGAACTTGGATAGACCTCGTACACGCAGTATGGCTCAAAAGGAAAAAGAAGCCAAAGAAACTGGTGAGGTTGATGATCTTTGTCAATCTTTTGAGGAACTTTCTATAACTCCAAGTATAGAAGTAGAGGATATGGATATTGATGATGACAGGGCGTTCATGTCTACCATAGATGATCTTGAACTTGCATCAGTGCAAGATGCTCTCAGTGAGCCTTAATGGAAGGCCGCTATGGATACAGAGTATGAGTCTTTGATGAAAAATAAAACTTGGAAGCTTGTTGATTTGTCGCATGGAAAGAAACCCATTGGCTGCAAATGGGTATATAAAGTCAAGTACAAGGCAGATGGAACAATTGATAAGCATAAGGCCTGTCTTGTTGCAAAGGGCTATGCTCAAAAGGAAGGCATTGACTACGAGGAAACTTTTACACCTACTGCTCGGATGACCACAATTCGAGTTATGTGTGCTATGGCAGCACAATATGGGTGGAAAGTTCATCAGATGGATGTCAAAAGTGCCATTCTAAATGGTGATCTCCAAGAAGAAGTCTACATGACTCAGCCAGAAGAATTTGAAGTGGAAGGCCAAGAGCAGAAGGTTTGCAAATTGGTCAAATCCTTATATGAGTCCGAAACAAGCTCCTCGAGCTTGGTATATAAAAATGGACAATAACCTTATGCAGCATGGATTTAAGAGATGTCCGTCAGATGCAAACCTCTATTTCAAGAAACAGGGTTCTGATATAGTGTTGCTTGTACTCTATGTGAATGATCTGCTCATTACAGGGAGTTCAGAAACTATGATCTCTACTGTCAAAAGAAACTTGTGCAAATCTTTTGAGATGACAGATCTCGAACTTCTCCATTACTGTCTTGATCTGGAATTCAGCTAGAAGGAGCACTCCATCAAAGTGTCTCAGAAAAAATATGCCAAGACATTGCTGGAAAAATATCGCATGATTGATTGCAAGCCAATGGCAACTCCGATGGAGAATGGACTTCAGTTATCGCGATATGATGATTCACCTCAGGTAGATGGTACTCTCTATCGACGAGTTGATTGGGAGTCTCATATATCCGACCAATACTAGGCCGGATCTCGTATTTGTTGTCAACTATCTTTCGAGGTTCATGCAGGAGCCTAAGACCACTCATTGGAAAGCAACAAAACGTGTTCTTCACTATGTCCATGGTACTATGGAATATGGCCTAGAATACAAGAGGAACAACAAATTCTTCTTGCAAGGATACACGGACTCTGACTATGATGGATCATTTGATGATCGCAAATCAACTTTTGGATACATTTTTCATCTGGGATCCGGTCCTATCTCTTGGCACAAAAAGAAGCAATAGGTGGTTGCTATTTCATCAACAGAGGCAGAATATCGCGTCGCACGTGAAGCTGTGTGCGAAGTGATATGGTTGCGTCGCATTCTGACAAGTATGGGCCATCCATCAAAATCTCCAATACACTTGTTTTGCGACAATCAGGGTGTTCTGGACCTCGTCAAGAATCCATTCCATCATGAAAGAACAAAGCACATTGACACACAATGTCATTTCATTCGAGATGAAGTTCCAAAGCACCGAATTCAGCTTCAGCACATTCCCACCGATGCTCAAGTTGCAGACATTTTCACTAAGGCACTTGGACGTGTCAAATTTGAATTGTTTCGCAGCTCTCTTTGTATTGCAAAATGATGTAAGGGGATGTTAGTATAGCTAGTAGTCATCCCATTACCCAAATAATGTAATAAATGGGGATGTTAGCGTATATTAACGTAGTTTGTTTATATTACATCATTTAGGTTTTGCTATTACAACCATGTAACAGTTCTGTTTCAGCCGGTGACTATTCTCGACAATTGTAACCTTATTTAATCTGCAGTTGAATAATAAACAAATGTTCGCACATTCTAACATATGGTGTGTATAGTCATCATAGTGGACGTTAGTACTCCAGTTATTGGGAATAGGAGGATCTGGTTGGGGCTGTTGTCGAGATGAGTTGAAGCTTGCAGTCATAATCTGAAGATTGCTTATCAAATATCTTAACACATCATCACTAATTATTGGACGATTGTTGTCTATTTGGGTGATTTTTTCTTGCGAGGAGTTTAGAGAGGTATTAGATACCATTGGGTTGACCACTAGATAACCCGGATTAAAACTACCAATATCGGAAGGGGAACGAGAATTTTTTGTATCTTGGCTTCGACGAGATATTCTTGTGTTGTTGTTGGGAGTTTTCGAGCTTGATAGTCGACCGTCAAATCCTTTGGTCCAACTTCTACTCATGCACCTTCGAAAATCTCCTGCTTAGCGGCTTTTAAACTTTGATTTCTACAAAATTTAGAAAAAAAATTGTATTCTGCTTCAACTGACGCTCCAACTGTGACGCGGATTTGAGATTTTAATTTGGGCTCACCTCCTTGACAAAAACTTTGAATAGTTTCTTAACAACTTTTGACAATTTCCTGATAATTTTTGATAATTTCCTTGACAATTTTTTGACACTAACAATTTTAGCAACTTTTTGAAAATTTTCTTTGACAACTTTTCAACGTGGTTTTCGACATTTGTCTTAACAACTTGACACTTGACCTCGAATATGACACGCTGACAACTTGACACTTGACCTCGAATACGACATGCTGATTTGACCACTTTGGACTACATGGAACAACACGAGCCAATACTGGACCCCGTCTCGAGACTAAGACAGACCTGGACTTGACACTAAGACGTGTAGTGGGAACGTTGACCAATACACACCCTAGGGAATACGACTGACGTATGAGGGACACTTATTGGACACAATGTAAACTAACTACTAACCATGACTGACACGAAGAACAAAGCCACACCAAACGCAATACAACCAAGACACAGAGACCGACACGAAGGAGAAGGATACACAATCAAGACACAAAGATCGACATGAAGGACAAGAAGGATATGTGGAAGTCAAACAATATGGACACGTGGAAATCGAACGTCTAGACCCTTTGGACTCTCGAGAAGAAAAACAAACACGACAGAGAGAAGGCACATAAACGAACGAGAGGAACACGTGGGAGTGGTTGGTTACGCATGGGAGGAAGCTCATGTGGCCCAAAGCCACAACGTAATACGTACCTCCTTTGGCTTATAAAGCACAACTTTGCCAAAGAGCTATCAATGTGGGATAATATATATTTGCCACCAAAATAAAAGTTTTTTAACCTTGGCGAAACTTTAGAAAAACCATTAATTTTTTTGTAAATACCTTCACGCAATTGGTCGACGGTGTACGCGCGTTCTCTCGACAATTTTCAGGCAACTCAGCACGTTTTGGATCTGAACTAGCGCAGTTGGTCTCCTAGCACTTTGTGATTCGTCGCGCTCACTATTAATGTTTTTCCACGAATGGTTTCGAATATACAACGATCGTCGAAAGTCTTTTGCGTCCCGATATGAAAATGTTTTACAGTAGAACGATTATGGAAGATGTTTTGGGTCCCGCAGTCGTGTAGTGTATATCTACCCACTTAGAAGAATGAAACATCTCCATTGTCATTTCTTATGACTTGTATCAATCAGACGTCTCGCCCCAAAAATTTATCTCTTACCGAAGATGAATAGTACGCAATCGATTTATATTTTGAGGGACTGTGTCTAGGTGTGCGGCGCCCAAAACTGAGTGACGATGCCTATAGGACACATTGCTAGCTCCATTTCACCTATAAGGCTTCTGCGTGATGATTGTTCCCTCTCACCCCGACATGTGTTCATGGCTCGTATTGTGCTGCTACTGCGGAGTGCGCTGAGTGGGCAAAAAAATTCACAACCAGAATCGTTGGCCTCGTGATACCACTTGGAGAAGAATAATCTTCTCCCTGAACCAAACACCAACTCAATATCAACAATACGACTTTCGTAATATATACAGTAGAAACAGATATCACAAATCAAATCAGTTGGAATAAATGAGTCACCACTCTGGGTGGGCACAACCCCGCCGTTCAGGCAATGCGAATACGCAAATGAATAGAAGGTAAAAAATGATAGATGATTTTCAATAATAAAAATATAACCTAATATATATGAATTAATTACACTTGGAAAACCTAGCCGACATGGCTAGGTTTGTTATGTAGCACTTTCAGCTCCCACTGCTCTGGTGCAGTCATCTCCCTCAGCACCAGGATGGTCCTCTTCTATACCTGCTTTAGATTGAATTCCCCCACCTCTAGTACATTTTTCTTCTGATGATTTTGCTACTTTAGTTCTTAAGCAACAATTACCTACGATGTGTCATTCTCTAGGCCCTATCGTTCACGTAGTCCATCTCATGATGGGTTACATCAAGAAAAGAGACATCAAACTGACTTTCTTAGGGAAAATCATGAACAATTTCTCATCAATTCGTTCACTTCCCTAGGAGAGTTGGGAGATACTGAAGATGTTACCAAGGGAATGAACCTCGATCATCCTCAATGATTTTTTTTCCTGGAATGTAAGAGGACTGATGGACCCAGTCCAAAAATATCAGGTTCGCAGAGAGATTCAGAATGTTGCTCGCTTGCATGGTAGTTTGTATTTTATGTGTTTGCAAGAAGTTAAAGTTGATGACTTCATTTTGGATAGTACCAGTACCTTTGTATGGCCGAAAAGTAATTTTTTTTGTTCCCATCATACTCCTGGCATAGGAGGAGCTGTCACTTTCATTTCTTCTAGGTGGTATTCTCATATTGTCACATGGGGGGTGGACCCCTCAAATCAAGTAGTTTGGATTCTTTTTGAAGTTGGTGGTATCCCTTTTGGTTTGATTAATGTGTATGCTTCTAATAATGCATCAAAAAGGTGTGCTTTATGGTGATGGCTTGCTCTTTCCTTGCCTAAAGTAGTTTGGGTGGTGTGTGGTGACTTCAATATGGTGGAGAAATCGATTGACAAACTTGGTTTTCTCCCAATGCGTTGGAATATTAGAGAGCGGGAAGCATGGTTTTTTTCAAGAATAAGCTTGGGTTGAGTGACCCTAATTCCTGCTTTATACCCTCCAATTTTCCTGAGTTGGTGTGGTATACCTGGTCCAAATTTCAAGCTGGCAATGCCCATATTTTGAAGCATCTTGATAGAGCTATGCTATCTAAACATTCTCATTTTCATTTCCATCGCTTGTCGGCTTCTCTGCCCTTTTTTCAACTGTTCTTGATACCACCCTTTCTGATCATGCTCCCATTGTGTTTTCCATTTCTTGTTCTCTACCTTCGCCTCATCAATTCAAGTCTCAGTTCTATCTAAATGTTTCTTTTTTGAAACATCAAACTATGTCCGCTCATATTCATGAGATTTGGAATCTAGTTCCTAGACCAGTTGGAATTCATGGTAGAATTTCTTGGTGGAATGCAGCTATCTCCAGAACAACTATTCTTCTCAAGAATTTAGGAGTTGAAGTTGCCAAGCATAGACAAATCTCTAATGTAGCCCTTAAATCTGAACTGGCTCGAGCTTCTGTCAGACTAGAAGTGAGCCCTCTAAGCTCTATTATTCAAGCCCAAGTTGCAAGTCTTAGGCATGAGCTTAAAATAATTAAGATTTATGAAGAAATGGGAGCTCAGCTTCGTGCTCGGCTTCACTAGCTGAAAATTAGTGATAGGGTTTCAAAAGAATTTTTTAGAAAATAAAGCCCTTGAGATAAGTTGCTCAGTTCAATGCTATTCAATATGCAGGGGTTCGTTGGACATCGCTTCTTGATATTATTAAAGTTTTTATCAAGCATTATCATAAAGTTTTTTCTTCTTAGGAATTAACTCCTAAACGGCAGGCTGCATTTCAAGCTTGCTATGCAGTTGTTCCTGAGAAGCTTTCAGCTCTTCAAAATGAAGCTTGTGAACACCCTTTGTCATTGGATGATCTTGTTGAAGCCCTATCTAGGATGGCTAATGATAAAGCTCCAGGATTAGATGGATTTCCTTATGAATTTTATAAGGAGTATTGGGATATGGTTGGCCCATATTTATTGTATGTTTATCAGGAAGTAGTGGCTTCTGGATCTTTAGGTTCTATAATTAATAAGGGCAATATTAAATTCATTCCTAAGCAGGGGGGTCCAGAAGTGCTCACCAATTGGAGTCCTATTACTTTACTCAATGTGAGTTACAAAATTATTGCTAAGGCTTTGCCCTTATGCCTTAGACCTCTGTTGCCACTTATTATTTGCCCTGATCAGATTGGGTCTGTGCAAATTAGATATATTTTGGATAATGTAATTGTTGTTTGGGAGGGCATGGAATGGGCTAGAGCCACTCAACAAAATACTCTTTTCATAAATATTGATTTTGAGAAATCCTATGATAGGATTGAATGGAATTTCATCCTTACCATGCTTCGAGCTCTTGGTTTCGAGCCACATTTTTTGAGCTTGGTTAGTATGCTTTTTGCGGATGCTTCAGCTATGCTTACTTTGAACAATTGTCAGTCTAAATCAATTGGATTGTTCATATCTGTTAGACAAGGTTGTCCTTTGGCTCCTTCTCTTTTCATATTGGCAGCTAAAACTTTTGGATACCTTCTTGCTAACCAAGTGAGTCAAGGTAATATTAAGGGTATTTCTTTACCAGGAGAATATTCTCAACTCATAAATGGATATTTTGCAGATGATTTTTTTTGACACTTCATGAGGATGAACACTGTCAAACAAGCACTAGATTGCCTGGATATTTTTTGCAAAGCATCAGGATCTAGCATTTAATAGAGGAAGACCTCGTGCTATAGGCAATCCTCTTTGGACCTTCCAAGATGGCTTGAAATCTTCCAGTGGTATTGGATCCAACCAGGGGAGATGTTTAAATTCCTTGGCATCCCATTTGCATTTCAGATTTCCCCTGTTGTCTTGTGGAATTATGTTTTACAAAAAGTAGAGAAAAATTTTCCTTTTGGATCACTAAAAAACTTACTCTAGCTAGTAAGTTTCAGGTGTGTTGCAAAATTATTGCTACTACTCATGTGTATTATTCATCATGTTGGATCTCTTCTCAAGCCTACTATAAAAATTTGGAAAATATTTTAAGGGATTTTCTTTGGGCTAACTCGTCACATAACCAAGGGTTTCATCGAGTTGCCTGTGAGATTTGTTATATTCCCAAAATCCAGGAGGTATGGGACTACATGATTGTCAAAGACAAGGTTTTGCTTTGTCTGCTAAATGGATTCTTCGAGCCTTAAGTGGTTTTGAAGCTTGGAAAGTTCTAATTCGACACTGCATTTCCACTGGTTTATCTCTTGGTAGGAAGGCTTGGAAAGGCATGAATTTTCAATCCCTTCTGGTTGCTCCTATCTGAATTAAAATTCAAGGATCTTTTGTCATTCAGAGCATATGGAGGGCTTGAGAGAAAATTAAGCCCTGGTTGTGTTGGCAAGGGAATGGGCATCGAAAATGTGCTTCTATTTCCACTTATAATGTTTTGTGGTCACATTTTATTATTTTTGAAGGTTCCCCTCTTGCTTTCGTGCAATGGATTCATGCTTAGCGGTTCTTCACGAAAGGGATTTCAATAGTGGCAGATTTTTTTCAAGACATTCTAGGGATTGGATCCCATGGGATGATTTTAGGAGATTGTTTGGTCTACGGCAAGATGATAAGAATACTTATGACACCATTTTTGTATCCCTTTTTTGGCCCATGATCTGTAGACATTCTAAAAAGCCTTGGTGGTCTGATTGGGGATGGTTTAAGAAAACCCCACTTCTTACCTATAAACCTAAGTTAGGGTATGCTTGGCTAAACCCCACTTCTTACCTATAAACCTAAGTTAGGGTATGCTTGGCTTACTCCCAATGTCCCTATAGTTCAAATACTCAATGAGCGGTGGTATCTTCTTTCCACTTAGACTCGTTGGAGTCTAAGATTGAAAATGGATTGGGCAGGATATATTGAACCCAAACAGACTTTCTTTGCTTGGAGCTTATTATCCTATGGTCTTCCTCTTAGACAAAGATTAAAATATCTTTGAATAGAGAATCCTTCCTGCCATTTTTGCGATGCTCCAGAGGATCCCCTTCATATTTTTTGGCAATGCAAGAAAGCTCGAATGGCCTAGGATTGGCTTGAGTCCTTCTTTCGACCTCATATGGCCAGTTCATTCACCTGGCATCATGCTTTGCTTGGTGACCCACCAAATTTTTCCTTACCCTTGTTGGAAGTGTGGAACATTCTTCGCATCAATGTGCTCTTTCATATTTAGAAAACTCGTAACAGAGTTCTCTTTTCTCAACAGCATAGTTCAGATGAATTTTCAATTGCTAATAAGTGCACAGTTTATTCTGATTTTTGGCTCCATATTTCAGTTCAAGTGGGGAAAGGTCATATGGAGGTGCAACATCTTTGCGCTCTTATGCAACACTGTGGTAATACCTCATGTACAGTCAGTTGAATGTTTTCTACAGAACCTTCTCGGTCTCGCAAAGTTTCCCGATCGCGCTCTCGTCGACGATTTCCCTCCCGATTTGTAGAAATATATTGGTCCTAATCATCTCCTATTCGCCAACCCCAATGCAACATTGGCAATAATACATCTCATCATGGCAGTGGCTGGGATGTTCGCCATGTGGAGCCAGACCTAGTTGTTGGTTGGGAAGATCCAATTCCCACGTGCCTAGTCGCTCTAGCTAATGTGGTGGGCTGGGGTGTATCTGATGGCATTGATGGCTCTGATACATATGATAATATTCGCATGCCTAGGGAAGATGGGTGGCTCATTTATGTTCCTTCTAATACTTATTGGTAGCATATGGAGGGTGAGGGACATTCACCTCGCGATCATACCTCCCATGATTGACATGATTTAATGCATGCTTTTTGATGATGTGGTTGGTGACGGGTTTAACCCTATTTTTGTTGTTTTGAGTAACCGCTTCCTAACTCAAACTGAGTTAGTGTGACTACCTATCGGGGTGTACCTATCCACCCTTTTTTCTTATAAAGACTTGTATTTTTAAATTAATTAAAAGTTAGGCCTTTACATTCAAAAAAATATATTTGTATATTATGCATGTTTTCATGTTAGTCTTCACTTTATTGTATAGCATTGGTATTGTTGATTATATCCATCAAATAATGATTAAAAATTACTCTAATGTTTTTCATTGGTAATATTTGTTGTATTTTATAACATTAATGTGTTTTCATATAAAATATGCTTCAGGAAGGAAACTAACAATCCCAATCTGGTAAAGCAGACTATGATAATGCGAAGTTTTGAAAATATTACTCTACGAAGATGCAATGTGTAGCTTGTGTACAAAAAAAAATACAATGTAGACAGTAAAAGTGGAGTTTTGATATTGTGAGGGCTGATGAAGGAAAATATCAAGAAGAAGAATGCTAAATTTTGGAATATTTATATTTACAAAGAAAATCCAGAAAATGAAAATTAAGAATTCTAACATTTTATGAAAAAAGATGCAGGTATCTAACTATAGCAACTCAATTGAGATGAGAATTGAATATATATGTAAAGTTTCAAACACAAAGAAAGAATTGTGATTTGTAAACAATGAAGGACTCGAATACAACCTCTTTTCTAAATATATATAGAGAGAGAAACATGTATCATAGGATTAGAGATGTCTTAAAATATACATAGAAGTAGAAAAAGCATGTAATTGGTTTTACAAAGCATATAAATCTAAATTTTTCAAATGTATATTACATGGAAAAATGGTCTTTCTCCATAAGGATGTATGAAATCTAATAGTCCAAGGTAGTTTAGTTTATCTAGTAAATTAAGTATGCTTTATTGCCATCATCCTTATGCGGAAATAAAGGACCTAAGACACTTGAAGTTTGTATCAGGAAAAAAAAAAAACTTAAATAATTAAAATTTAATAATAATTATTAAAATACTTTAACATAGTATTTTTTCATTTCAAATTAATATAGGATGCCCCATAGGATAGAGTTTGGGTGGTTAAAGGTTCGCCTAAAATTTAATTTTTTTTCTTGGGAAGTGATGCATAGGAGTTGTCTCACCTATGATAATCTTATGAAGAGAGGTTTTTATGGCCCTTCCAACTGCATCATATGTAACTTCCAAGAGGAGACACTTGATCATTTGTTTTTCCAATGTGCATTTGCAAGAGAGTTGTGGAAAAGATGGTTAGACCTCTTTAAGGTTCACCTAAAATTTTAGGTGACTCTTTCTAATATCTAGGAGATTTGGAAACGCAAAAAATTCAAGAATACCTCCATTCAGCTAGGCTGGTCCCTAGGCGTGAGCTTCATCTGATGGCACATTTGGTTGGAAAGAAATTCCAGAATTTTAAAGAAGAGTTCAGTCCAATAGAGTTGGTTTGGCATAAAATTTAAGTCCATTTGGCAGTAGTTCGAGGATGCCATCCCGGTCTATGTTGACAGATAAAATAATGCAATGGCTAACTTTTTGGTTAAACATGACAGTGAAAGACCAATTGGATACATGCTAAATTCTAACTAGGATAGGGACACTTCTGAATGGCAGGAGGTGAACCAAATGGTTCTTAATTTGGCCGGCAAAAACTTTTCTAAGGATGAGGATAGGTCCAAAGTCTGCTAAGTCTTGTGGATCAATGTAATATGAGCAATTATTTATTGGGTTTTTTTGCTACCTCTTGCAACACTCTTTGGCCCTTTTTGGGATAGCACGGGTTGTATTCGCTGGACTGTCTAGCCTACTAGGTTTCTTAGGTTCAATGTAAAGCAACAATGGAAACAAGTTCAAAGTTTTTGCGCTGTAAATGATACTTAATTTTTTTGTTATCTTTGGAGATATTAATCTCAATTTTATTCAGATTTTAGGACTAATCAAAAATAACAGACCTATAACTATAATTTGATTTTTATTTTATCAATATAATTTATTACCTTTTTAATATATATATATATATATATATATATATATATATATATATAATTATAATATACTTTAAATACAAACTTAAAAATAAATTATTAATTTTCAAAATATTTAACTTCTTAACATTTATAAATTACACATACCTTTAACGGTATCACATTATTCTCATCAAAATTAACACACCATAAACTTTATGGGGGTTTAAGTCATTAAATTAATAATCAACTTTATTTCCAATACTATTATGAAAAACAAGTCAAATACACATGAAAACATAGCTTAATATGTTAAATGGGTAGTAAATATAGTTTTAATTTTAAACTATATTATAATATAATTAATAAAAATGTTTATTTATAAATTATATTTTATGATTAATATTTATTAACAATGACATCAATAAAAAAATATATCTTTTGAATATATAATTTTATTAATTTTAAAATTTTAACATATATAAATGAATGGTATTTTAAATTTTGTATTTATTTTTAAAAGAAATAATATTTAAAACACACGTAAAATTTTGTTTTAATAATTTATTAAATAATATTAATTTAATTAATTAAATTTCTCAAAAAAGTTAAGTTTGATTTTTTATTTAAAAAAAATTAATATTTTATTAAATAATATTAGCTTAATTAATTAAATTTTTCAATATTTAAATAAAGGACTCTTTTTAAAAAAACTGGCATCTAAGTTATATCGTTTATTTCCAACCCCAACATGATGGGTGAGTGTGTACAAAAATATATAATTTAATCCCATAATAAATGTATATAAAAAATATTACTCAACAAAAAAATTTAAAAAAAAATTATTTCATAAAAAAAATTAAGAATTACACTGACCCCACTGGTGTTAAGCAAGTTTGGTCAAGTCAGATATTATGACTTAGCTTTCACTTGACCTAAAATCTAATTTTCATAAACCTGCTGTCAATTTCTCCCGACGTGATCCTCGCGCATAAACATCACCCTCATGTTTATACATATACGCTGGTTGACGAATTCGTTGAATACGACGTCATGATTGTTGTAGACTGATATTCACTCGTTTACCGAGCCTACTTATTCGCTTACAATGAAAAAAAATGACGAGAGAGAGCATAAACGGTTCCAGATAGAGAGCGTGCTTGCATTGTATATGGATTAAAATAAATTTTTGGCTCCAATATAGATATAGATTAGAGTATTAAATGAGCCTCATAGAGCAGTAGCTGGAAGGTAGGAAGGTAAAAGCAGTAACGTGGAAGGTAGGAAGGCAATGGATGTTACAGAGTGGTTATTTTAAATATTAAAAGATTAAATGAAAAATATTTATACTAAATTTTAGAAGATTAAAGAAAAAGAAATTTATAAGATCATTTGACGAGATTAGTGGTCTCAATGGTTTCAGGTGAAAAAAAACTCTTGGGGTGCAGAAAAAAATCAAAGGGAATATAGAATTGTTTTTAGATACTTAGTCTTGTGTCTGAGTACCCCAATGTCTGAGTACCCCAATCTCATTACGCTATGTAGTTGTGGGTACAAAATTTTTGGTATAAAGTTAGATTTTTCATTTGGCTTATAAAAGGTGATAAAACGACTGTTCAAGTGTGAGGTGTTTTGGGAGAATGATGAAATGATTAATTATTTTTTATAAAATATTTCATCACGATCAAATTATAGAAACAGATGACAACTATACTATACATCTGTTGGAGGGAGTGGCATAAACAGATTTTTTGGATGGAGACAACTCTCCTTTTATGAAATTTGTGGAAGGAGAAAAATAATCATATCTTCAACCAACAATACAAAGATAACAACTTTGTTTGGCAAAGGAATATAACAAATACAAAGATAACAACTTTGTTTGGCAAAGGAATATAACCAATATGAGGGAGTCAATCCAATATCTATTTAAAAAACCCCAAAATCCTAACCAAAAATGGATTCAAATAATATCTAAGATTACAAGTGTCTCCAAAGGTAGTCAAATCTACCCAGGTGTTGTAGGTGAGTTGGAGAGGAGAGGGCAATCCTCCAAGGGAGGTCCTAGGTTCGAATCTTCATCTTACCAAAAAAGTTGAATTGGGTACCCAAAATCCAATTGATAATGTTGGTGTGGGCAGGGCAAGGCCGGGTGCGACTCCTAGGTGGCTTTGATGGTGTAGAACCCCTTGGTCATGGTTTCTTAGACCAAGGCGGTCCCGCAAGGGGTTTTTCACTTAAAAATAAATGTGGTCAAATCAAAAAGGGTAACCCCAAATCATGCACAAGTGATTAGAACTAGGAATTGAAAACCTTCTCGAGAGGAACTAGGTAAGATTAATACGGATGTAGCCTCAAAGAGAAATCCAAGAAGAGCGAGTATGAGGGAATAGGTCACCTTTTGAATGACACTCCTACTTTTATCTTTGCAAAAAACCTTGACATCTTACCTAATAACCTGACAAAGGGATATGTCATCTTAAAGGGGATTACAAAGGCTCTGACGATGGGATTGAGGAAAATTCATGTAAAATCAAACTACCAAATTATGATTAACCACTTAAAAAGACAAGGCAAACAAAAAAATACAGGTTAGAGAATACAAGGAATACTTGAACAAATACAAATTATTCGACAACACTTGGAGGCAATGGAGTTCATAATACATCTTTAGAAATCAAAACAAGGTGGCAAGAATCTTGATCAAGAAGACTTCACTTGCTATGGATATGCTCCCAAAAATGGCCTCAACAAACCAAAGAAGCTCTTTTTTTATTCTTACCATTGATGATAGTACTACTTACTGTATATAAATTTATATATCTTGCTTTATATGGTTACCTTTTTATGTATAAATAGTTATAATAGATTAGATGTTAAAACTTGACTCGAAAACCTTCAAACTTAAAAAGACACTGCCTTTCAACTAATTTCATTTATTAATATTTTTAAATATATATAATATGTTGATTGGAAAACCTTAAATCTTAAAAAGATTCTCATTTTCAACTAATTTAATTTATTAATATTTTTAAATATATATATAATATGTTAAATGGATTAATCTTTTAAAAACCTTCAATCTTAAAAGACTGATTTTCATATAATTTAATTTATTAATCTCTTTAAATATATATATAATATATTAAATGGACTAATTTGTATAATTACATAAATTATTTAAAAATAAATAAACAAAACAAAAGAATATGTTGAGATGGTCCGAGAATTTAATTATAAAAGATAAGATGATGTGATACTCCATTTAATGTAAAAAATGGTCATTTGGTGTAATGACCTGTTAAATTTTACATAGCCTCAGAGTCTTTGAAAATTGAAGAACTGCAAAATACATTTTTAAACGTTATTTGTATTTTTTAAAGGGCGTTTGAACTTTATATCACATCAAAAACGAAAAAGAAACAACTTTTATATCGTATGGTTCATATCGCATCTTAAAAGCACCATTTAAAACATTAATTAATGTTGGCATCTTTGAAGTTAAGCTGCCCAAAAGAGATGGTAAGAGCTACGTATCCAGATATTGTGATTTTTTTTAAATCAATTATAGCACATTACTGCATTAATCGATTATGAATATTTGTGGTATTAATCGAAAATTGAACTTTGTTACGTTATGTATCATCATTGATCATGGTCTGGAATTATTAATTGGCATCAGGAGACGAATTCTATAATTAATTTTTAAGAGGGTCCAACAATTCCTACTTTGTGCAGGTTGTAGAATTCATGTGATGTAATCAAGGCGTTGAAGAATTAGCCAATTAGATCAAAAACCTCAGCATTTGTAGTAGCAGCATACTAGAACAATATAGACAGCATTAACAAAATTGGAGAGATATCTGTCGGTCCTTGGAAGCATTCCTCCCATTCCACCATTCTGGGTTTCAGACTATACAACTGTAATCATCAATTGCCTAACCCACTAATGATTCAGTTATGAGTCCTGTGTCAGGAGCAAACGATAGCTTTCAAATTACACTGCCAACTGATGAGTCAGTCATGGTACTATGTTGGGAGCTTTCCAGCTTTCAAATTACACTACTTGGCACTAATGTGCCTCAAAGCCTCTAAAACACCAGCTTAATCAGTTGTTTGCTTTCCTTAATTTCATAGGGATCTATATTAACAGTCCTTTTCCCGACCCAAATGTTGTTTCTAAAGGCAATATAGAGTTAAGCTCATTGACAAACACGGTACCTCCATTAACCCTGACTGTATATTTCAAAGCCTTCCAGAGGCCTCAAGTTCTACTTTAGCCCTCTTAGGATGTGGCACATCAGACTCATCCAATTTTGGACAGTCAATCTCATGAAGAAATATGCAAGTTGATCCTCGACGACAACCTTTGGATGAATTAAAATAAAAGCAAGGTTTCCTGAATTTTGATTTGTTCATATCCATTCCACATTGTCCACCCACATGCCCAGGTTGTAGCTGGGCACCCCTCTCAATACTCTGCTGGCCACCATGCTGTTGAATAAGCTCTTTGCGGTATTGGAGGCCATTTTGACTGATGTGATCATTTTTGTTGGGTCCACCATGCTGATGTATGAGATTCTTGTAGTGTTGTTCATTCTGAGAACTAGTCCATTTGGAGCCTGCTGCCATCATTTGTGTAGTAGCTGGTACAAAATTAGAAGCTGATGTAATGGGAATTGTTGCAGACCGTGGGATAAATTGAGAACTGGCATTCCCATTACTTAAGGATACTGAAGCTGAAGAAGCCAATGGCATTGGCTTATGCCTTGAATTAGAAAACTCTAGACCTTCTGACGGCCATACCCCCGTTTCAGACGTTGCAAATACTTTAGCCTCTGAAATTGGTGGATTCAATGATGCTTGAATATGACTAGGAGGAATTTCAGTGGTGAATGCCCCACTTTTATTACTTCCAGAATTTACAGGTGTAAATTGAGGTTTACAAAAAATTTGCTTATTTGCTTCATATTGAAATTGTTGTAGAGAACCATCCCCATTAACTTTATTGTTAATTGGTAATGAAGTTTGAATTCCCCCCATTTGTGTAGGTGGATTATTGTTTTTGCTGTGCTGAGCAATGAGTGTTTGAATTATTTCAGGATTACTCAATAACTTAATCAGCAAATCTTGATCAATATTACTTCCTTGTTCATTAGATCTTGTTATTGCAAGGAAAGCAGCTTTTGCTGCTGCAGCAACATCTGGTTCAATTGTAGAGTTTGGAAGGGATGTGGGTTTAAGTTTTGGTTCATCAACTCTGCTGATGTTTGAGTTGTCAGAATATGTTGAAGAGGGATTAACCAATGGTCCAATAGTATTATTGCTTCCACATTGGGGTGCTCCACTAGCGTTATTCCCTGTAAAGATTTTGAAAATGATGTTACTGTCACCATAAATAAAGAAACAGAGACAACAGTTGAAATTCCACATAATAACATGTTCAAAATGATAAACAGAGAAATAAATAGTCTCCATCCTTTTAAGAATGCATACATACCTGATGATTGCAAACTTTCCGAGGCAAACATTGAAATAGATTTATCAAAATCTTCTGCCTCCATTTCTTCTATAGGTATCAATGGGATAAGAGGAGTCTCTGAATCATCATATTCTTGAGGTTCCTTTGGCTCTGCAGGGCTGCATATTTATCATACGTAATTTAATGTATGCTCCACCAAATCATTCAACTAAAGATACATTTGCAAGGTCACAATACTGATGTTCAAAAAACAAACATTTAGATACCTCAACGGAATTGCAGATAGGCGGGGATACACAGCTTCCAAACACCGTACTTCACGCTCACATTGGTTTTGAATTTCTTTACTTTCATCTCCAACAGCAACTTTCCATAAAGGATCAATAACATACTATACAAACATCAAATATCTCAGAGCTGATTGAATATAAAAGATAAAGCATGAAACAAGAGAGAAGCTATAAACACTAAATAAAAAATGACCATTTATTTAAACTTGAATCAAATTTTTGCATACCCTAGGAGGTGTTCGCCAGGCTGTTTGTGGCACCATGCAAGGTTCTTCCTCTATAGGTTCTTCCTGTCTATATGGAACATCTCTTCCAAACCCTGGTGGCAAATCATCTCCAGTTTCAATTGAATGCAATAATGAAGGCTTCTTTGCTTGAAGATGATCTTGAACTGCAAACTGGCCAGCACGCTGCGGTGCATCTTCAGCAAGAAATAATCTAACCTGAAATAAGAGAGTGATATTGTAAGTTGCAAACCACAGAATTTTGATTACTTATTTCTGCTAATGCTTTATTAGTACAAAGCAAAGAAGCATAGATCCAAAATGAAATCAAATCAATTACAACAGCTTTCAATTAGTTGTTTATAAACAGTGACTTTAGATTTATCATTTCACACTGGATTAAACTGTTACAGAGATGGATAATTTTAGAAGCAACTTAAATTCAAACAAAGAAAGTAACATGATTTGCAATATTTTTTCATGAATGCTAGCAGCCACTTGCAATCCTTTTAAATTTAACTGTACTCACAATCTTTTTAATTTTAGCCATATGAACTCAATTATCATGATAAGCATGCACTCAAACAAGTTCATAACCACCAATGAACCTCCAAGTTGGATATACCCTGGACTTCTAACCTATTAATTTGAAGCACACCATGATCTTGGAGGCCAGAGAGTATTTACTATTTAGGGCCTCCAGAGAAAACATTGTATGTCATCTTATTTAGTTTACATAAGAAAGTCCGAACAAATGTTGCAAGACTAAAGATGTTCTCAACCATGTGATTGCCCCCTGTTTATGCTTTTTGGTAAAGGACACATCCTCAAGTACATGGTTATGTGTTTGATTCTCAACAAAGACTTCCTCAAGGTAGAAGTGGACCATAGATGGATGTGGATCTATATATACTTGAGTGGATGAAGAAAATATCTCAAGTACAAATTGATCAGGTTTTTTCTCATATTGCTTCAGGAAGCCAACAGATCAGCCAAATACAGACTCTGCTTTTTTAAATAGTATTGCTCTTAAATTTGCAAATTACTTGGCACAGCCCAGAATGAGCTTAAAGATAATAAGCACAACATTGTAAACAGTTCTAATCATATTTAACTTTTAAATCTTTTATATTCAAAATCAAAACAGTAGATCTTTTATATACTATCACAATTTTCAGAATCATTGAGACCATTTTCAGCTCTCAAAAAAACACCATATCAGAAACCTAAAAAAGCAGAAGTTAGTGGCTTCAGCCCTCAAACGAGGAAGGGGCTACAGTGAATAAGTTTGATTTCTAGTTATCACGTTATAGAAACCTCCCTAAAAGAAACAACAGCTCTGCTCCTATGAGGATTTCACAATACAGTCTCAAACCATGAGTAAACATGATACAAAGCTTGGCATGACAATGTTGAAATTTTAAATATTAGGATGACAACTCAAAACACTACCTTGAAGGGATCATATGCCCAGACAACCCCTTGGAGCCCAAGATTTCCAACAAGGACAGCAATTGAAATTCAAACTCAAAGTACTGACATGCGGCCACTATACTAGCACTTCTAACAAGCTAACTTTTGTGTTTAAATCAAGTAATTTGGAAATAATATAGGAATGTAATTATGGGAAATAGTATAGGAATGCAATTATGGGAAATAATATAGGAATGTAATTAGGTAATAATCCTCGGAACTTGAGACTAAATTTATTTTTCTACATATAAAAAACAGGTTCCTAATTATATATACCATATAATACATAAAAACTTTTCCTACCGGTTTCCTATATTATACAACAGCTCACAATACTTTTATACACCTCTATATAAAATAATATTGGTTTTATACAACAGCTCACAATAGTTTTATACACCTCTATGTGCGTTTGGTAGGGTGGAGATTCGAACCAGGGACCTCCCTTGGAGGATTGCCCTACCCTCTCCAACTCACCTACAGCACGTGGGTATATTAGTTTTAAATTTAAAAACAAATTTCTGGTTTGATTCCCAATGGAAAACAAATAAGTTGCCTTACAATTTGAGATCCTTACAAATTTTTCCCTACAGAAAATTAAATACCTTCTATTTGTCTAACAGTGAGATCAAATGGAATAAACTACAAGATCCATTTTTACAGGATAGAAGGTCCCATGTGAATTTTGTCGAAGTTGCCAAATGGTAATTTAGTATTTTTCCCCTTAAACACAAAGCTGCAAATATTTATTTAGCCTATAGAAGAGGGATCGAGGGTGGCTGAAAATGTGCAGCCACCACTCAAAATCCTCTCAGTGAGCTAGCAAGATTCAAATGGTTAGGATTTCCAAAAAATTATGCTATGTCAGTGGCATCTTTAATACGTAAATTTGCAATTTTTTTTAATGGGATCTTTAATAAGTAAATTTGCAATTTTTTTTAATGGGAAGTGTCCCACAAATATTTCAGCAGCACCTGCTTCAAAAGTTTGGCTAAGCAGGCAGCCCCAACTACACTGTAAGTCATTTTATCAAAAAGAATGCAATAAAACACATCTATTTATCTAAGCTGTTTTGTTTAATATGACAAGCCAAAAACAAAATCAGCAACCATTTGCACCAAACTAGAGCAAAACTGTTATTAACTTGATCTTGAAGTTTGATCAAATAGTTGTGAACATTTCTATCCACTGGAGTCTCACACACTCTGTTGTGATGTTACAAAGAATAACAATTGACGCAAATTTAATTTTTAAAAGTCATTTAAGCTGGAAAGGGGTTTTATATATGTACTGTCAAAAACGAATTTTTTTAACTACTAAAAAGTTGGAATTTCCAAATCTCAATAAAAAGGAATAAACATATCTATAAAAGGTTGTCTAGAGAACATCCCATTGGAATTGCAAAGCTTCTAAAAGATTGTCTAGAGAACATACCATTCTAATTGCAACACTTTTTCAATTTTGATTTTAGTGCCTATGGATGGTTAGATTGCACTAGCAGGATAAGCTATATTTACAAACATATCAACCATAATACTTCTTTGTGCTTTGACAATACACGGACATTAACTTTAGACTCAGATCAAATGCTTCAAATTTTAAACTATTAAATTTCCAACTTAAATGTTCTGTACTTCAAATTTTAAATTATTAATTTTCCAACTTAAATGTTGATGCTAGGTGCTGTAACAAATCCAACAAAACTATCAAGTGGCATTAGCTCAACCAGTTAGATTCCTCCATATTTAAAGAGGAGGCCAAAGTTCAAATCTTGCCCAATGTTACATGGATAATATCCAAGCTTTGTTGTAATATCACACATAGTGATGATGTAATCAGGGTGGGCCCTTTTCAATCCTATATAACCAATTCAAAAAACAAAAAACAAATCCAACAAAACTGAAACATAACCCCAAAATCCCCCGATCTTCTACACCCAATAGCAGGCATTACAATCTACACATAAGCATAGCCCTCTGTTACCTAAAAACTCATTCACCCATCTCAAAAATAATCCAAATCAAAGGGATCAAATCCATCTGGTCATCAAGTTAAAGTCCCCTAACTGAAAATCACAAATGAGAAAGAGATTAGATAAACACCTGACATAGATCGGTATCTGCTGCCCAAGACACCCTCTTAGCACTTCGACGACTAGGCCTGGCCTGCTCGGGTTGGGTAGGCATTTGATTTAACATACTCATGCTTGGAAGCACAGGAGAGGTGGCCATCTGCAAATTTAGCATTCTTCTCTCAGCCTTTTACTTCTTTACAACTAGGAAAAACTAGTGGTCTGCTTCTTCTTAAATGAAGTGTCAGTACTATAGTTGATGCAATATGCTCTTATGTCCTTTGGTAGTATTGCTCATTTGGCAACTAAGGACAATGCCAATCAGTCTCACTGTGATAGTTTCTGGATCGAATCCGTCAAACTAAAATCAGTGGCACGTTATTCTCCCACTCTTGGTGTCTTTCCGATTCCCTTGAGATGATTGATTAACGATCTCGATGGGAACACTTACATTTTATTTTATTTTTAATGTTTAAGGACATTTAAAACTTATTTTCATTCATCCATGAATAGGGATTTCCTTTACTGGACTGCAAAGAACAGTAAGCACCCAAAAGCCTCACACAGCAGTACAAACAGGAAGTGCTCAAATATCACTGACTTGGAATTTTTGAATCAGATCGGACAAAGCAGTAAACCCTAACGTGCTCGCAAGAGTGCAATCAAAACATTAAGTCTTTATGTACCCTTTCCACCTTTTACCTTTTAATAGAAAAACCTTCAAGACCTTTAAACTTTTACGGGCCGTCGTCTACGCGACAGAAAAAAGTTATTCAGGATCTTTCTTTAGGTTTTTCACGGTTTCCAGTTTGAGGTACAAAAGATCAAGGTGTTTATCAAGAGATTAGGGTTTTATTCAATATTCGCAAGGTTAAACTGGCCTCCACGGTTCAAGATCCGTATCGATCTCTTTCAAAATCACTCAAGAACAAACTTCTTCTCCCTTAATACAAGATCAATCTATTTCCTTTTAACCCGTTATTCCGAACAGAACCCGATTCTCCCACAGATTTCAATACTCACAACTGCTACTTCACTAATCAATCAATCAATCCTATCTCCACTCATAAACCATAGATCACCGTCAAACCAATAAATGCCTTGATCCTGCTGCCAGATCAACACGTCTAGGGTTTCTCCGCCGTAACAATTAATAAAAAAAAAACACAATCAACAGAAAAACTTCAGAGCCACTTGGGCGATTCTTCACCTCCGCCGTTAAAAACCGAAATTATGCCCTAATTTCGTGCTTGCCAGAGTTTCTTTCTCAAATCCCCCTTAAATCGCGAGTCTCTCAGAGATTAAACCAAAAGCTACCTCCGCACAAAAAAGAATCGACGATCCACACACAAAGGGTTTCGTTAAAATAATAGTTCTCCCAAGATCCAGCAGACAACTTAGCAACGAAAACTAATCAGAAGGCCAAATGTAAAATCCTTCCCCCTTGCGTTACCAAACCCTACAAAAAGCGTGCTGATCGATCGAAAATCGCCTCGTGAAACCAAGTGTTTGCCCAGAGTGACTCAGAAATCAGCGTTCTCATCCAAAACCACCTAAATCTCTACAGATGTCCGCTTGCCGCCGCAACTGCCCCCCTTATAATCCCTTATACGGCCACCCGCATTCCCAACCGCACGATCCGCGCGATGGACGGCCGAGATAAACCAGGGTCTGAAAACCTACTCCGCCGTTCGCAGCCGTTGGTTGACGAAAGATCCGACGGCAAACACTTTGTCAACCGGCTTGGCCCGTTTTTCCTCCCCTTGCCGCCACGTAGCGGGTCCCTTCTTTACCGCCTCTGCACGCCACCCGCGCAATCGGTGGAAGGATGACCGTTGGATGTCGATGAATCTACGGCCAAGATTGCGTCAGTAGGCGGTTCTAGATAAGCCTCGAATTCAAAATTCAATGGAAGATGCTCCTGCCGCTGTGGGCTTATTCTTTCTTTCCCCTTAATCCTTCTTTTTTTTTTTTTTGGAATTTCAAATTAATTTAAAATTTCCTTTATTGCTTGTTGGTTTTTTTTTAAATCTTAAAATAAGCTTAGCGAGAAAATGTGTCGGCAAAAGCAATTAAATATGTGAAGGTTGACCAATAGGAATCGCCCAAAAGACCCAGATAAAATTGAATGGTCTCCCAAACACCATGTAAGGTATTAAAGGAAGGGATGACTCTTTCCCTCTAATCCTCTTTTTTGGAATTTCAAATTAATTTAAAACTTTGTTTATTGGTTTTTTTAATCTTAAAATAAGTTTAGTGAGAAAATGTGTCGGCAAAGCAATTAAATATGTGATATTGGAATCGCCCAAAAGCCCCATGGAGAGATGAAGAGATAAATTTGAATGGTCTCCTATACACCATGTAACTTGTAAGGTATTAAGGGAAGGGATGACTTTTATTATAATCTATTAGATGGGAATATTGTTTATAACTTTGTTGTTTGGGTTTGATATTTGAAAGTAAATCTTCAAAGGTTAGTGGATGGTAATTGTTTGTTTGGCCAGATATTTATTTAGAAAAGATTCATGTTCAAATTTTGGGGTATGTATGTTTATAAAGGTAGTAATTTGCTCTGAATCTTTTGAATGTGTGTTAGACCGATGACGATGGTATGAATCTTGAGCGACCGATGGTCCTTTTCACGTTGGGTTATAAAATAATAAGATGATATAGGCTTGTAGGGGGTAGCCCACGTGGTTTGAACCCTGCACTTGCTAGTTACTAAATATAGTGTGGATGTAACCAACCCCCTTATCCAAAATATATATATATATTGTCTAAACAAAATAATAATAATATAATTTTTATTTGAGAAAAGTAAAGGTTCTATAGAATATAGAGAAGAATATTGTGGAAATATAAGATCTTGCTACATAGTTTGAAGAAATCAGGTATAGGTTTACACATGAAGTAAGGGAATGGAATAAATGTGCATGTAGGTTAACCAATAGAAAGGGTTTAATAAAGGATTGTGAAGATAAATTATCCTTTCCAAGGTTAGAGGAAGTGGAAATTTTAGTTAAAGTTGACAAGAAAGTTTTGAAAGGTGCAAATGCAAAATAATGTTTTAATGGTTAAAGGAAGTGGTAATTTTAGCTAAAGTTGACAAGAAAAATTTGAAAGGTGCAAATGCAAAATAATGTTTTAGAGGATTACAAAATGTTTCAAGGGGCTATTTATATATTAATGTATTAGAGGAAATTAATGGTCTAATTTTGGTAAAACAAACTATGATTTCATGAAGTGAGTAGAAGTTTTGTACGTTGAAATAGAAGATGATATCATATGGACTTTGGTTAAATGGATTATTTGGGTTGTTATTTTACAAAATGTTTTTAGGGGATCTATTTATAGATATTAGAGCAAATTAATCGTCCAAATTTGGTAAAACAAACTATAATTTTGTGAGGTGAGTAGAAGTTTTGTACGTTGAAGCCTAGGATGATATCAAATGGACTACATGTCTAAATTAATTATTTGAGTTGTTGCTTGTTGGTTGGATTATGGTATGGATTGATGCTTTCAACTTTTTGAGACTCCTAAACTATTTATTAAAATAATACCACTATGACTATAATTTGTGAAAATGGTATTATATTACGATTTTTCCATATGTTAAATAAAATCTCAACCCTAATCAATTAGCATTAGCTCAACTGGTTAAATTCCTCAACATTTCAAGGAGGAAACCCAAGTTTGAATCTTGTCAAAATGATACATGGATAATATTCAAGCTTTGTTGTAATACCACTAAGTGGTGATGATGTAATACGAGTGGCGCCCATTTCAATCCCATACAACTCATTAAAAAAATAGAATCTCAACCCTAAAAAATATGCCAAATTTGCTCCATATGTATTGGCATTCGGGTTGTATCCCCAAGAAGAAACATAGGCCAAGAAAAGGATTGTGGCCTAAAAGGTTTAAAAATTCATTTACATATCACTTGGGTCATAGGGCAATACCAAAATAAATGTTCAATCGATTCCTTGCAATGACAAAGGATAGTTGAGAATTTTCAATCCTAAATGACGAAGGTGTTATCCTACAGGAAGTCCTTGAAAAAGGAGACACCAAAGAAAGTGAGCCACTTTAAGCTCCAAAGCAATATCCCATTGAGTGTGAAATTTGTTCTGCCAATATTTGTTGGTTGTCTGAATTCTCCATCTCTCATTTAACTTGGGGACCATGGATAGATGTGGTGAGAGCCAACAATATCCTTTTCCAAAATTATAGTTCCTGAAAGGAGTGGGATACCATTTCTAGTCTTTCCACCAAGGATGTAGGGTTTGAACCCCACTTTTATGAAGCATTCAAGCACAAATGAACAAGCTTGTCCTTGAGTTTCAACATCTACTAACTCTATTGGATCATTGGGTAAATGCTCCTTGTATAATGGCTCAATTTTTACCCTCCCCACCTTGCCAAAGACATTCTTATTCTTAGCAACGAGATCGAGGTTGCAGGACTTTGATTACTCGTAGCCCTTGCCCACAGGACATGTGTGCTAAGAATGATTTCACTCCATGCGATAGTATTACCACTAGGGATCATCATTTGGTCTGGATACCACTTTACCTCAAATTGACGACACTTCATAGTGCAGGGTGATGGTTATGGGTGGGATTTAGTTCCCACAAACCCTGATCCTCCCATTGGCTAGGAAAATCCTTTGGATAAGGACCCCCTCCCTCTGGTGGTGCTACTCCTATGGTGACTTGAGTACTAGTGGGCCTTTTGCCCTTTCTTCTTTTGTTGATGTGCTAATTGTTTTATAGTTTTCCTAGGCCTTTTTTGGCATAGGCTTTTGGGGTGTGCTTCCATACCACCATTTTTTTTATGAATGTTGTAATCTTATTTTTTAAGAAGATCAAGTCACTTCCAACAAAAAATGTTATTATAATATAAACGAGATCATTTCATAACTCATTAAAATGATTTTTTTTTCTTTAATTAGTTATTTGTGATTGGGAAGGCAAATCAAAATATCACAATTGTTAACAAGAAGTGGGTCTAAGACCACTAATAAAAACAAAAAGTGTTGATGATGAAAATGATATCATGGAATATTAGGGGTATGAATAAAACCCCTAAAAAATAGTTATTAAATAATTAATAGGTTGTTATAGCCCCGATTTTATTTTAATACAAGAAACAAAACTAAGCAATGAGGAATGTAAGGATGCTTTTAAGAAGATTTGGAAGACAGGTGATTGTTTAGTAGTTTCTTCTACAGGAGCTTCAAGAGGTATTACAATAATATGGGATAAATTCAAATGGAATGGACAACTATTAGAAGCAAAAAATAATTGGGTTGTTGGATTATTTTGTAGAAAAGAGGAAAACATCAAAGTTGGGGTTATAAATGTATATGCTCCAACTATAATTACTCCTCGTGAAATATTTTGGAAGGACCTTAGAATATTTTTCTCAAATACAATAATGATTCATTGTGATCTATGGATTCTTAAGGGTAATTTTGATATTGTTCTATCTCCTTTAGAAAAGAAGGGTGGCATTCTAGGATGGTCTAAATCAATGCAATAAATTGCTTCATTTGTCAATTAAAATGACCTTTGGGATGTTAGTCCCTCAAGCTTTCAATATACATGGGATAATAGATGCATTGGAAAAATCATATAGCAAAAAGACTAGATAGATTCTTGTTATCCAATAAATTTTTGCAAACAAAGTATACAATCTCTTTAGATATTTTATTACGAGCAGGATCAGATCACAAATCCATTATTTTGACTTGTGAGCTACCTAATAATGGTCATCCAAAGCCATTTCACTTCCATTTTATGCGGCTTAAAGACCCTGATTTTTTCCATATGGTTATGTTATGGCAGGATTAATCAAATTTTTAAAGATCATGTATGTATAGGTTTGTTCAAAAGTTGAAATATTTAAAGGAGTAAATGAAGATATGGAATGGCAAATCTTTTGGTAACATTTTTAAAGAAAATAAATAAATTGAATTCTAACTCAAAATTTTACAATAAATAGTAAAAATTTATAGAACGGATCATGATTCTTATGTGAAATAAAAACAATTACTTTATGATTATCATAATGCATTGAAAAAGGAGTCATATTGGTTCCAAAAATCTTGAAAGAAATGACTCAAGGAAGAAGATTACAAAATTTTATCATGTTACAACAACAAAAAAAAATTGCTCGTCATATCAAACATATTATAACTCTAGATGGAAGAAATATTGAGGACAAAGAAGATATAAGGAAGGAAGCAATAAATTATTTCAAAATTATTTTGTCAAATTCTAGGCAAGCTAAGGAAGCACAAAAAAAACTTTTGCAAAATATTCCTTCAATTATCACTAAGGGACAAAATGGAAGCTTGATGAAGAAGATATATATGGAGGAGCTTCATGAAGTAGTTTTCTCTTTCCATCCTAAGAAGGCACCTGGCCCCGATGGATTTCCTACAATTTTCTTTCAAAAAATTTAGAATTTATTGAAGAGTGATATGTTAGATGTGGTTGAAGAGGCCCAAAAAATGAAGGTTATAATAAGTGAGATCAATGCTACTTTTATTACCTTGGTTCCCAAGAAAGGCGACACAAAATATTTTGATAATTTTCATCCAATAAGCCTTTGTAATATGATTTATAAGATCATTTCAAAAATTATGGCAAATAGGTTGAAGGGTATTCTAGGGTGTCTTATCTCAGAGGAACAAGGTGGCTTTGTTCATGGTAAACAAATTCTTGATGGTATAATTATTGCACAAAAGGCCATACATTCTCTTCATTCCATGAAAAAACCAAGTATGCTTTTGAAATTAGATATAAACAAAGCATATGATAGGGTTTCCTGGAATTTTCTACATGTTATTCTCAAAAAGTTTAGCTTTGATTATAGTTGGTGTGAGTGGATTAAATGTTGTTATAGCACTGCAAAATTTTCTATTTTGATCAATGGTTCTCCTATTGGGTACTTCAAGTTATCTTGTGGACTTCGTCAAGGTGATCTACTTTCTCCTTATCTATTCATTATTATGGCGGAAGCATTAGGGAGAGCCTTTTCAAAGGTAAAAATGGAAGGAAAAATCAAGGGTATTCAAGTTGCAAAATGGTCCCTTTGAATCTCATATCCAATTTGTTTATGATACTTTTCTTTTGGGCCATCCCTCAGTCAGTGAGGTCGTGGATTCTAAATCAATATTATCATGCTATGAGAAGGCTATTGGATAATTGGTAAATACTATAAAATCCAGGATTATTTTTATTAATATTGGCATAGATTTACAACAAAATATTAAGAATATTTTATAGTTTAAAATTGAAAATTTTCCATAAACCTACTTGGGTATTCCTTTGTCTAATAAAGAAAATAAAAAGGAGCTTTGAATCTCTTTTTTGGATAGAATGAAAGCTTGCTTAGCAAGTTGTAAAGGTAAGTTCTTAACCATGATAGGAAGGCTACAACTCATAAATACTACACTGCAATCCATTCCTATTTATATGATATCTCTTTCAAGAGTGCCAACAAGTATTGCATCAAAAAAATGATAAAATTCAAATAGACTTTCTATGGAAAGGTTGTGAGGAAAAATTTAGGTTTCCTCTTTGTAAGTGGGATAGGGTTTGCAAAGAAAATAATATTGGAGAAGTAGGCTTACGAAATTGTAAACTTATGAATTTGGCATTAGGAGCAAAGCCTGGGTGGAGATTATTCATAGATCAAGGAAATAATTGGGTAAAAATATTACTTCAAAAATATATAGGTTCTCTTGATACAATGAAGTTGTTTAGGAAAAGAACTCTACGCAAAGGTTCGTCAACATGTAACTTCATATCAGAATGTTTGCAATTGATAAAGAAACATATTATATGGTCAATCAATGAGGGGAGTTATGCAATTTTTTGGTTTGATGCTTGGTTGAAGCCTTATCCTCTTATCTCTGATTCAAAATGAAAACCATTGGCTCAAGTGTGCCTAGCATGTAAAGGTCTAGAGGTCAAATATTATATTATTATGAGCAAAAACTCTAGATTATGGATTTCTTTTAGTAATCTAGTTGAAGGAGAGGAACTCAAACAAATTGCAAATGAACTTCAAAAGATGCTTCAAGAGTTTTATTTATCGATTTTTACACAAAAGGATGAGTTAGTTTGAAATTTATCAAAGGATTGTGGATACTCGATCAAGTTGGGATATGTAGATTTAGAACAATCAAAATTTCCTTCTCCCAAATATTTTCTTTAGAAGAACGTTTGGTCATTAGAGGGTCTCCCTAAGGCCTCAACATTTCTTTGGTTAGTAATTCAAAGTAAGATTCTTACGGGAGATAGTATACAAAGAAGATGATATTATGGACCCTTCATATGTGCCTTGTGTGAGAAGGATTTAGAAATGTCAGACCATTTACTTCTTCACTGTCCAGTTGCTCACACCATTTGGGGTTTTTTTTTATTAAAAACAAAATATGAAATTATATTGGGTAGCTCCATCAACATTGAAAGAGTTGATAAAATGTTGGATAAATTATTTCAAAGCTAAAACATTATGTATTCTTTGGAGGATTGGCCCTACCATTAATTTTTGAAATTTATGGCTTGAAAGGAATAACATAATTTTTAAAAATGAATATCAAAATAATGCCCAATTTTAGAACCATATTAGTGCCTTTCTTGTTGAATGTCTACGAATATGGTGCTCATCATGGGAAGTCTCAATTACAGAAAAAGAGAAGCCAATAACTTGGCTACAAAATTTGAACATACATGGAAGAGTCATCTACGACAACGAAATTAAAACAAAGGATCTACAATGATCTATGGTAAAATGTAAATGTCCAAAACTTGGGTTTATCAAAATTAATTTTGTTGGTGCTTCTAAAGGAAATTCAGGCATAGCTGGTGGAGGTGGTGTTTTTAGAAATAGTGAAGGCAAAATTCTCCTCACCTATTTAGAATCATATGTAACTGTAGACACCAAAACAGCACCAATCCGATTATGTGACTGCAAACACTTATCACTTTGACAAACACAGCCCCTAGGGCAGCCCTCAGAGGTTAAACAATGGTCTTAACCACTTTCATAGCAATTTTGTAAGGTCAAGAAGCAATTTGGCACACTTGGACACTTTGCCCAGTATTCGTCTCACCCAGGGATGAATTCAAAATAGAATCTGTCCCACCCCAGGACTGACTCTGAATCCGTCCCCGGGTGGGATGAATTCTAAGCTTAACGGGGAAAAGACAAATGGCGCCAAGTGGCAGCCCGCAACGGTCAGCTTGATGACTCCTACCTTGCATGCGTGTGTAGGTGGACGGAGGGGCCGTTAGAAGATCGTCACAAAAGGCATTTATCAAAGCCCAAGTCAACGGAGGACTCCCCTCCCTCATGGGAAGACAAGACTGCCACATGGCGCCTATGACCAACACATGGCATTTGTGCTTCCCTCCCAAAAGAGACCCCATGGGTCTATAAAAGGTGGGACTTTTCTCACCCAAAATATATAGGTTGAAGGAGTTTTCAAGCAACGAAGTGCTGCCGAGTTGAAGACCCACTTGCATCCCTTTTGGTTCACCTTCCCACATCCACCAATCTCTTTTGCAAGGGAGGTTGTTGGGTGGCTTTTGGAAGATTGAACCTGACCCAAATACAACACATGGACACCTGAACCAACCAATTCGCCGACCCCCCAATCCTAAGAGGTTTTGGGCCCATCCCTAGTGGATTGGCGCCGAAATCAAGTGCCAACGGTGGGAGGCCCACTTGGGCACCCCCGCACTTTCTAGGTTTTAGAGCATTCTAGATTACTTTTTCGAGTTGCATTTTGTGTTATTATGTTTGGTTAACTCACAACTACAATTTCATAACTTTTGGTCGATTCTAGTATGTTTTGTGTCGCTTTGTTGTTTCACTGACTTGCAGGTGGCGAGATCAAATTCCCAAGGGTAGAGGCCAAATTGGGAGAATCTGACCATCTGGGTCGTCCCAAAATGGCCCCAATTACATAACCCCCCTTGTTTGCAGTGCATTTTGCGGGTCTCGGGAATCGACATTGGAGCAGCAGCAGGTCGGCTTCTTCAACACAGAAGAATTCGTCCCACCCAAGGATGAATTTCAGTCAGAAATCATCCCACCCAGGGACGAATTCCAGAATTCGTCCCACCCAGGGACGAATTGCAGTAAAAAATCGTCCCACCTAGGGATGAATTCCAGTTGAAGGCATATTGGCCAGCTGTCTCAGTGGCAATGGCCTTCTGGTAACATTTTCTGTCTTCTATCAAGTTTTCAGGCTGTTTAGAATCATTTTGTTTACTGTTTTAGATAAATGTTTACATGCATCTTTTGATGATTTTAGAAGAACGAACACTTTTCACTTGCAGCAGGTGCTACTGACATATTCGTTGTTTCTTTGTTCGCAGGAGGAGCAAGCAGAGGTAAGGACTCATCAGCGTAAGCGGCGACATCGTCTTGGCCCGTCCATTCAAACGTGGGCACGCGAAAAGAGGAAGACTAAGTCACATATTGTAACAAATATGAATTTAACGCTCCTAGCCCCCAAAAAGGGAGGAGACGTCTATGTAATCGAGGATAAGATATTTGAATAAAGAGGGCTGTGATTTCTTTACATATTTTCTTTCATTTTCAAATTGTCTCCTTTCTTCGTTTTTGTGCATAGGATTAAAGCGTTACATTTCGTCTTATGTTGCATAATTAGTGCTCCCTCTGCCTGAAATCTCGTGCTTTCAGTAACTTCAACTACCAACTATGTAGAGGCGAGGGCACTTCTTACAACGATTAAAATTGCAGCAAGAAAAAGGATGGAAATATATTTCAATTGAGGGGGACTTACAAATTATTATCAATGCTATTAACAAAAATGGATGTGGAGACTGGATAAAAACTAATATTATTGTTTATGTTCATCATATATTACAAGAGGCAATCTCCCAATAGTGTGAGTATATTTACAAAGAAGGAAATCGGGTGGTAGATAAATTAGCGAATTATGATGTTGATCTTCGTTACGATGAATTTCAAATTTTAGAAGGTAATCGGCCAAGTAAGATTTTATGTCTTAATAAAAATGATGTCAAGGAGCTGATTGTGGAAACTTTGCACTTCGAGGAAGTTGAAGAATATATTTAAGAGAAAAAGAAATGAAAAAATTGTGATAAAAAATATGCTATAACAAATGTAACATTTTTGTATTTTGATGGGAGTGGCTCCCAATAGAAGCCACATATAACCTTTAAAAAAAAATAGTTCTTTGGGATTAAATGAATTCCACTTGTATTATATAATGACCCATAGTTCAGTTTTTTTTCAATTGATTATATGAGATTGTAGGATATCATCACCATGTAGTGGTATTACAACAAATTAGATATTATCCATGTATCGCTTGGCAAGATTTGAACTTGGGTCTTCTCCTTGAATGTTGAGGAATCTAACTGGTTGATCCATACTTTAGTTATCATGTATATTCTCCTTGATAAGATTTAATCATGAACTTTAAACTGATTTAAGATTGCTAAACTATTTATTGTAGTTCTTGTGGTTGTACTTATGCTTCACGAAGGAAAATAAAGCAAACTATGATAACATAAAGTTATGGAAATTTTACTCTACTAATATGTAGTGCATAGATAATAGAGACGAATTTTTGGTATTGTGAAGGCTACTATAGAAAAATGTCAAAAAGAAGGATGTTGAATTTTGGAATATTTGTATCTATAAAAAAAATTTAAAAAAAATCTAGAAAATGAAAATCAAGAATTCAATGTTTTCTTTATGAAAAACATGTTAGTATATAGCTATAACAACTCAATTGAGATGGGAATTGAATCCGTTTATAAACTCTCAAGCTCTAAAGGAGAAAGTTGTGATTTGTCAAGGATTGGGACCCAAGTACAACCCCTTTTTCTCAAGTAAAACATAATCATATAATTATTTCTTCTATTAATTATAAAAATCAAATTGTATGAGTTGTTAGAAATCTAAAATTTAAAAGCGTAGACTCATATTTAATTATAGACATAATTATTTAAGTGTTATTGTATTATCACTCTATGATTTGATAAAATATAGTGATAGTTATAAGATCACTCAAGTTTTGTAATTTTAAAAAGCAAACTATAAGTTGTGATAATCTAAGGTTTGTGCATGTGTAAGATTATTCAAGTTTAGTAATTGCATGGTGATGAATGGTAAAATTGAGAAATGATTTAAGCAATGGTAGAACACTTTTAGAAGTGACGTTTTAAGACAATATGGGATATATCAAAAGATAAAATACATTGGACTATTTGGCTAGAAATAAATAGAAGAATATTTAAAGGAAAGGAAAGAAATTTAGAGTTAATGAAAAGGAAAATTTACCTCCCTTCCAATAACTTATTTAGGTATTCCCATAAATATTCAAAGGCAGAAAAATAAATATTGGAATTCGTTGTTGGACAAATTCAAGAAGAAATTTGAAAAGTGGACCAACATGTGGCTTTCTTCTGGGGTAGAATCACCTTGGTAAAATCAGTCCTTCAAGCTATTCCTATTTATGTTTCTTCCGTTTTGAATATCCCAAAGGCTTTCTTCGAGAATTGGATCAAATCAGTCATCGTTTCCTTTGGAGTGGTACTAAGGAGAAAAGAAAATGGGCCTTGGTGAAATGGGATACTTTATGTCTTCCTAATAGTGAAAGGGGGTTAGGATTCCTGTCTTCTATTAATAACAACAAAGATTTAGCTACTAAATTATATTGGAGGATGTTGCATAACCCCAATGCTCTTTGGGCCAATAATCTCCGTGCTAAATATACTGAGAACAAAAGTCCTAAAGACCTTGTTCACTATCAACTTCCTACCAAAGGTTCTCCTATTTTAGCAGTTCTTAAGACTGGTGAGGATTTGATAAAGAAAAAATTATTTTGGATCATTCATAATGGTCAACATGTAAATTTTTGGACAAATTCTTGGGATGGTCACAAGCCTTTGATAACTCAGTTTCCTGATTGGAGGCCTTGGATGGAGGAGCTTCACCGAGCTAATTGGATAAAGGTGGCTAATTACTATCGGTACCATACTGGTAATTCAAAGGTTGGTAGATATTGGATCCCTATTGAGGATTGGCCTATTCAAATCCCAGAAAGGCAAAGACAAGATATCCAAGGCATCCTTCATATGAGATCCCTCTCTTGGTCCCATGAAAAAGATTGATTTGGATGGAACAACACTACTAAGGGTGAGTATTCAGTTGCTCAAGGTTATTTGACCTTATGCCATAATAATCCTAACCATTCTTTTGACATCTTTTCTCGATTGTGGGCTCAAAATCTCTGGCCTAAGGTGAGGTTCTTTAATTGGCTTTTATTGCATCGTAGGGTGCTTACTGGTGAGAAACTTATGAAGCGTGGTTTTCATGGCCCTTTTAGATGTGAAATGTGTGAAGAGAATGTAGAAACTCTCAACCATATTTTTATTAAGTGTACTTTAGCCTCTGATCTATGGAGGAGAATGGCCACTTTACTTGGCTTACAGTGGTCCAATTTTTTTTACTTTTGAACAACTTTGGAGGGATTGGCCTAATCAAGAGGGTTTTGATCATTTTATTAGGCAGTTAGTTTGGATGGGTTCTACCATTCTTCTTTGGAATATTTGGAATGAATGGAACAACCGAATTTTTAATCAAGATAGGAAGGATATTCACTATATTTGGCAAAAGACCATAGCCAACTTAGTTGAATCAGTCCATCAACTCCTTAATCACCCCCAAAACTCCCACCAAAGATGGGATCAAGTGATGCAAATATTGAAGATTAAATCTTCTAAGGGCAACCAACTTAAAGGGAATGTGAGTATTAGTAAGATGGATAGGACAAGAAATTGGAAACCTCCTCCTAAGGATTTTGGAAAAGTCAATATTGATGGAGCCTCTAGAGGGAACCCTAGAAAAGCCAGTGTGGGAGGAATTGGTAGACTTTCAGATGGCTCCCTGGTTTTTACTTTTGCCGAGAATTTGGGTATTCTTTCCAATAACCTTGCTGAGGGGTATGGTATCCTCGGAGACCTTCAGGAGGCTACTAAGGTTGGATGGGAAAAGGTGTTAGTTGAGTCTGACTCTCAACTTATGATTAATATCTTGAAGACTCCTTCTAAGAATCATAAGGTGGATTGGAGAATAAAAAGAATTATTGAGAAGATTCAATTAATCCATATGGGATTTTTGAAAGTTGATTACAATCATGTGGTCAGAGATCAAAACAAGAGTGCTAATGCTTTAGCTAATTGGGCTTTGGACAAAGGTGATATTACTTGTTATGGCCACCCTCCTAGATGGTGGGCTTCTCAAATTAGGGAAGCTCTTATTTCTATCATTTCTTTGGATGGCTCCAGTTCTGAAGGTACCTAGTTTCTTCTTGTTTTTTTTTTTTGCTTCTCTTTGGTTCATTCAATTTTTTTTAGTTCCCTAGCTCATTCTATTCTTTATTTTGTTTCCTCTATTGATTCTTGCCTTAATAGTCTTCTCGGTCTAGATAGGTCATTGTTATGTTCAATTTTTTTCTTTTTCTTTTTTTTGTTTAGTTTTTGTGGGTTTTTGTTTTGTTTTGTTTTTGTGTTCTTTGTGTTGTTTTTTGTTGTTCTTGTGTTTCTTTTTTTTATGTTTTTTTTTATTGTTCTTGTGTTTTTTTCGTTCTTGTTCTTGGGTTTCTCTTTGTTTGTGTTAGTTCGTGTTTTTATGTGTGAGTGTTTTCTATGTTTTTTGTTTTTGTTTATTGTCTGATGTTGGTTGTTTTTTATTTTTATTTTTATTTTATTTTTTTTTATTTTTTAGATTTTGGTTGTGTTTATTTTTCATGTTTTTTTTGGGTTATGTCTTTGTAGTGTTTTGTTGTTTTTGTCTTGTTTGTGTTTTGTTATGTGGTTCTTGTGTTTTTCTATGTGGTTTGTGTTGTGGTTTCTTTTATCTTATTGTGCATGTTTGGTTGTGCTTTTGTTTTTGACACACTCAAGGAGCATGTTTTTTATTTTATTTTATTATTTTTGTTGTTATTTACTTATTTTTAAATTGGTTTTGTGTGTTTGTTTGCTCCTTGAGTATGTCAAATGTGGTAGGCCAGGTCCGAGTCCTAGGCATTTTTGGCGGAATGGATACCCCTGCCTCCTTGGGTCTTACCCAAAAGTGGCATCCCTTTTGGGATGTTTTCCACAAATTAAAAAAAAAGAAAAATTTGTTTAGCCATAGAGGAGTCTAAATCAACCCTATCAAGTCGCCCAATCCCTAATCTAAAAGGAGAGAGCCTTGATATATGGAGTCAATTCATCAAATGGAATTATGATATTGGGGATAGGATAAACAAAAAGAAGGTAAAGAATATAAAGTGGAAACCACCAAATATGGATTTGATCAAGTTGAATTTTGATGGAGCATCTAAAGGAAATCTATGACCAAGAGGACAAGGAAGAATAATTAGAAATAATAGAGGAGAGATTTTATCTCATTATGTTTTCAATAGTGAATTTAATATGAATAATAAAGTTGAAGCTTAGGAAACTTTAGAAGTATAAGAAAAAAGGAAAGCAACCCAAAAAATGAAACGTTGAAGACAAGCTATTGAAATGAACGAAATAAATTTTGTATTAAATTGGGAGCCTTTCTTTTCTCTTTTATACAATATTTGCCCTAAATGTGCAGGGGTTACAAAATATTGTGCTTATTTTCTTTAAAATTGCAATAAGCACAAAGAGGGGAAGCCTCTTTGGAAACTCCAATGGATGGTGGGTGTAGATCCTTGTTGCTACAGTCCAAGTGGTGGATGGGCTTCAGCTATCCTTCGTGAGACATCCCTTATGCAATAGCTTTCAAAGACCTATAACCTGTGCACATGCCTACAAATAGCAAAATGGTCAGTAGCACTTGTTGAGATATGTGAAAGAGGCTACCAAAGACTAAAACCTTAATGATTGTAGGTTTTTCAAAAAAAATGTTGTGCAAAAAACATAAATAGAGAAATCATAAAAGACCTTGTTGTTACCTGGCTAATCTTCGTCTATTGTCAAATTGATTTGCTCATGAGCAAACGTGAGCCTGCATTTTGAGGTTGACTAAACATATGCTAGCATTTTAAAATATAGATGCACATTTGCGATTGTGTAAACACCCATTGATTTTTGTGGTTGAAAGATAGAGTTGCTAGGGTTTGATCCATGAGCTTTAATGAGTCGATCTCCATGTGCATAGATGAACTCCTATAGAGATTCTAGTAGTATAATAGTATAAAATTCAGCCTCCTTTTAGGTGGTTATATGATGGTGCCTTTATAGAAATTTTAGGATTTTGTACAAAAAATATAGGTGGCAAGCTAGGGTTGCCAAGTGGTAGGGACTGGACACCCACCTATCCTGGGTTACTGCAATAAGCCACCTAGAGTGTCTCACTTAGGTGGAGTGGTGGTATGTGGGTAAGTGGAAGTGAAGTGAGGTGTGAGATGTGGCGAGGGGAGGGGTAATGGTGACTAGGACATGTGTCACATGGGGAGATAGGGTATCGTAGGGGTATTTTATAGATTTAATAAAATCTAGAAAATAGGATAATATGAAGGATTAATATGCGTATATCAAAACTTAAGCATATTGTTATTATGTAGGATTGTGGGGTGCATGGAGGCTTTTGTGGAGGACTAGATCTTGGTGTCTACAGATGCCCCTTTTTGTACCACATTGTGTGAAATAAAATGTGGTGCAAAAATAAGCGACACCTAACATTATTGGATGAAGCAACGAGCTCAAGTTATCTCAATGCAAAGAATGAATAAATTTTTCATTTTGGATTACCCCCTCAAGTGATGAATGGATGAAATATGGAACAAATGAGACCCATGAGTCACTTGAATTATTTTTGATGGTTGAGGTATGATGTGTGGTGGATGATGAAGATCAAGCTGGTTACCCCAAGTTTGGAGTGGGCTGCATTTATGAAACTTTGCTTTGGAAAAAATGAGTGCACATTTGATGTGGTAGATGGACCAGTCGATATGGGTGTGCACATGATGTTGTTTTTGAGGTTAGTGTACCTCAATTATAATCATCACATTCAAACCCTTATCATGATGCATACCAATTTTGTGAAATTTTGCTTTTATAACCCCATGGAGAGGAGTATATTATAGATTTGACAAATTTCCTTGGATTGAGTGATTTGATAAAGTTGTTGAAATTTGAATGTTTTTGTGTTCTTTTACAAACACAGAATTACATTTTATCAGGTTCAAATGCAAGTATGTATTTGAGGCTTGTCAAATACACATTCCAAATGTGGATCCGTATTTAGATGCACTTGATAAACATGGGTCCCAATTTGGAGGCACAAAAAATAGCTATAAATAGGTTTGAGGGGGCATTTGGTTCATTATTGCTTTTGAGTTTGATTGAGCATTGGAGAGAGTTGTGTAATTTGGTTGGAAGGATCAGGGGTTGTTTAATTGAGTCTGATCTTTTATTTTATTGCATGATTTGTTTGTTGTTCTTTTTTTTTGAAGTGGAAAATGATGATGAAATGAAATGGAAATGTTTTTTTGTATGTTTTAAAGTGGAAAATGATGAAATGAAATGGAAATGTTTTTTATTTTATTTTATTTATTTTTGAACTAGAAAATGATGATGCAAATGTAATTTTTTTTTTTGAGTTAAAGTGGAAAATGATGAAATGAGATGAAAATGTTTTTTTTTTTTAAATAGAAAATGATGATGATGATGTCAAATGGAAATGTTTTCTTTTTGTAATTTTTAAATTGGAAATTGATGAAATGAAATGGGAATATTTTTTATTGATTTTTTTAAATGGAAAATGATTATGGAATGACATGGAGTTGTTTATTTTTGGAGGCTCGCCATCATTTTTCTCTTATTCTTTCTCATGTGAAAAAGGAAATGATTGACGATCACTGGAAATGGTTGGAGACAATGACTTAGTTGGGTGTGGTAGAGTTGAGCAAGTGCGGGCAAATGAGGAGTACTTGTCAGATTTGGTAGAGAGATGGGACCCTAATAGGGGGTCATTTTATATCACATTCAAGGAGATTACTATTACCATAGACGATTTTTGTCACATATTCTATGTTCTTGTTGAGGGATTACCAGTATGACTTGGGAACGACAAGGAGAATGAGTTGAGTCCCTTATTCGATAATAGATGGGAGGATTTGGATGTTAGTAGGGGTGGGATTTAGTATCTGGATATGTCCTAGAAGGGATATTTATAACCACTACCTACTTTTGTGATGTATGTTTTATCCACTATGTTGCTACCCTGTAGTACTTGGGCTAGGTTCCTATGGAACCAAATTAGGCTAATTTTTTACATGATTGATGAGCCTCATGTGTATGCTTAGACACATTTCTTACTCTACCAGATTTATGTGGAGATTTATGAGGTGAATAGATGAGAGAAAAAAGGTTTAGGTTATAGTTTTCTTCTTTAGCTTTGGGGATGGAAGAACTTCAGAGTGGCTCAACCTAATGGTTTTTCCTACGAGTGGGATAGCTCATACCTGTGTGCTCTTTGTTGGTGAACTAGTTGGGATCTTCCACTAAGTCATCCTAGCCATAGTAGATAGGAGTATCTTGAGATATGGCCTAGATTGAGTATTGTATATGTTATTTGACAACCATGGGTGGGGGTTTTCTGGATTGAGGATAGTGCATAGCTACAATGGACTAGGTAGGCCAAATGGGTAGTTGGGTGACATGATAGAGAGGATTTGATCCAGTTCTCTCATGTCCTATGATATTTTGGGATGGTGTAGGCATTCCTAATGCTCCAGTAATATATAGCCATCGGGGTGATGATATTAGACTCTCTTATCTTTCTCATGATTGGGATACTGATGACCCAAATGATGAGGCATTTGATACCCCATATATGAATGATATTGGAACCACTTTCGAGTATAAAGTATGGTTTTATTCATAGCCTCCTTGGGCACCTAGTTAGACTATTGATAATGTAGGTAGTGGATATTATTGGTATCATATAGAGGAGACTCCTCTATGATAAAGACATCACCAAGATAGTGGTGTCAAGAGGCAGGCGAGGGTTGATGTGGATCTACCGCTAGATACTAGAGTTGAGGGTGATGAAGATGGGGGTTGTGATGGTGGAGGTAGAGGTATGGATGCCATGGAAGAGGTTCTAGAGAGACCTTAGGTGCATAGTGAGGAGGCTTGGGATGTCCTCAAGGTTGGGTAGGATAGCTTGGGTGAGAAGTGAGATCACCTCACATAAGCTATAGCAACCCATGACATAGATATTTCAAGGCTATAAAGTCAAATATTACCTCGAGATGTCAAAATAGCACATCTATGGATAAATATGGAGGATCTACGCGTTGCCCTAGGTGTTGGAGGTGATAATACTCATATTTATACCCTTCACACTAATATTACATTACATAAATTGTGTCAAAGATAGGATCTATATCATTTGTGATCTCAGGAGATTTATATTTAGTCATTTTAGGATTTATTATCTTAGCATCATATTTATTTGCCTATGCAGGTTTCTTCTTTTGTATCTAGTTCTATCAAATAGAGAAAGTCCAGGGTTGGTAGCTCATGACTCAAGGGCTCCTACATTTTGTGATCCATAAAGGTCATAGGGATTTGTTTATGGTCCTCCTAGATATTAGGGTGACACTGTAGCTAGTAGCGTTTATTACCTCTTTTTGGTGGTTTTTATTTTTATTTTTAGCCTTAATACTCTTATGTATACAACATTTTGGTAAAATTTTGTATATGTTATTCTATATATATATATATATATATAAACATGGGTTTCAATTTGTTTATGATTTTTGTGTTGCACTTTTTATAGTGTTTTTATTATGGATGTATGGATGAATGCATATGTATGTGATGGAATGAAAGTTTAGTAAATGATATGCCTAATTTATTATGATGTTGTATGCAAATGAGGTAATGGTATTATAATGATCATTTGTAGGTGGTTTAGAATTTTGTTTGATCAGATTTATATTTATTTCTTAATCAGGGGTACCAACATAGAAGTACTATCTTAACTATATGTTGATAGCTTTGCAGTGTGATGATGGTATGAAATGGAAGCTCACTTATGGCCTTGTTTGCCTTAGAGATAAAGGATCTAGATTTGTTTTGCAAATAGTCAATCATACTAGTGATCTCAAATAAAATTATCTATTAATATCCCAAATTTATAATATGCCAATGGTATTCTTAGCTAAGTCAAATTTCCAGTGACCAACTTTGTGTGTAGTGAATGTTCATTTTTTATCATAAGCTAGGGTAGAAAAATCAACTGTAACTTATGCCAATAAGCTAGCTCATATGAGAGTGATATAGGTATGTACAAAATAAGATCACTAATATGACATAAATGTTTCCACACATAAGGATATCTCATTTCCAGGTCAGCTCTTAGAACCCATTGTTGTAATGGGGATCACCCCATGGTTTTCTAAATACTAAGAATTCTAGGGATTGAAGCTCCTTTCCCTTCTTTTATTGCCTTTGGATTTTTATATTTTGGGATTTTATTTGGGATTTTTGCTCATTTTTGTAGAGGATCAAAGGGGATTTTTTTTTATGGCTTTTGGGACTTGCTCATTTTGAAGAAGAGTAAGGGGATTTTTTATTGATTTTGTGATTTGCTCAATTTTGAAGAAGAGCATGGTAATTTTTTTTATACTTGCTCATTTTATGGAAGAGCAAGGGATTTTGTTTTTGAATGCTTTTTTGGATACTTGCTAATTTTTTGGAAGAGCAAAGGATATTTTTTTTGAAGGAGTAGAAGTGGGATCTTGTACTTTTACCAATTCTACGTTTTTCTAGACCATGCACATAATTGGATGAGTAGGGTAAACCATTCGCTTTATGGTTATAGCTACTCATGACATTGTACTTCCTAGAGTTCACAATGTTTAATGTGTTTTTATGTGCATGGTTGAAAAGGAAACTTGATGGGCCCAAGACCAACCTATAACATTTCAAAATTGTTTGACTTTTGATTGAGGTTTCTTAAAATAATAGTAGCCGAGTAGCCAAAAACAACCAAGTATTATTTGACAAGCTTGTTATGCAATATGTAGATGTAATTTCCTTCTAGGATTTTTAAAACTAAGGGGTGTGCATAAAATAGTCAGTGGCCATATAATCATCATTGTTGAAGGTCATGTGATATATATCCTATCTTATACATACCTCTTAATGATAAAAATACCACAAGGAAAATTGTAAGTGATTGTGATTGATGGATTGATGACTAATTTTAATATTGAAGGTGCCCCTAATTAAGGAAATAAGACATAGTGGACTAGAAATTATCCAAAATAATCTAATGATTCCTAATATTATAATCTACATGGATGGATGCAATTGTTATGACTGTATGTATGCAATGTACATGGTGCACAAAATTAGGTTATGCAATATTTTTATGTTTTTTTTTTTAGCCATGCATATGTATATATATAATTCACAACATGTATATAACTCTCTCAGGTGAATGATATTCAATAGTTTAGGCTCCATTCTTACCTCTAAATATAGAAGCCTATACATTCTAAGACCTAATTTTTGCTTTACAATATATGGACCTAACCAATTAGCCACGAATTTGTCATGCAAATGTGACAATGCATTGGTATTTTTTTTATTCTCTTTAAAAAAAAGATCTCCTACTTGGGATTCACAAAGATGAAATTTTACGTTATAAGCATGCTTGATGCAATATTGATACACTCGTAGGAGTTCTAAGGTGTTGATTCACCTTTCATCAAGGAGTGTGAGTTGGTCAAGATGTTATTGTCTAGCGGTGTTGTCATCCATGAATTCTTGTAATGTGATTCATAATGTGGAGATCTCAAGATAAAGAGGCATAATTGCTTTGGATCCATAGACCAATGAAAATGGTGTTGCCTTTGTAAAAATTATGATGCTTGTTTGATAAACCCATAACACCAAGGAGATTTGTGTATACCAATCTCTATGATTTTCTTTGACCAATTTCTTAAGAATGGCTATCAGTGTATTAATGGTCACCTCAACTTATCCATTTGCCTATGGGTAATAATGAGTTAATAAACTATGTTGGATGTTGTATTTGTTGCACAATGCTCAAACATCCATGTTATTGAAGGACTTGCCATTATCAAAAATTATATTTGATGGAACACCAAAAGAACATATAATATATTGGAGTATGAACTTTGAGGTCCAGTTGTAGTGGTCATAGGGATCACCTTGACCTACTTTGTGAAGTACACTATGGAATTAATAATGAACTTATGCTATCCTAAGAATGTAGGTGAAATGTTACCAATAAAATCTAGGACCCATTGTGAGAAGGGCCAAAGACTTTGAATGGGTTGTAATTCTTGTGATGGTACATAGGTCAAGTTGGCATGTTGTTGATACTTTTGATATTTCTTTACGTACTTGCAATAGTCATTTTACATCATGGTCCAATTGTAATCCATGCACAAAATTTACTTTACGATGGCCATCCCATTGAAGTGGCCATCACAAGTACCATCATGGGCTTCACATATACCTCTTTGTGCCTCTATAGGATCTAAACATCAAAGTAGAATTCTGTTATAGCCATGTGTATATAAGACATCCCCCAAGAGAGTATAATGAGCTAACTTTTATTTGAATTTTCTTTTGATAGTTTGCAAAAAATATGTTGGGAGGATTCTAAACCTGATAAATTTCTTTACCTGACTAAGCCAAAGATCATATGGCTCTGTGTGAGTGAAGCAAACACTTTTTCCACCCTCAGATTCTGCTCATGAGATTGTGGATTTGGATATTATTGTGGATCTCTCCATTTGGGTTATTTGGAATCAATGATCCTAGAGAGGCCATCATATCCATAAATCTATTAGTCAATTGAGGTAAGTTGTCAATTTCATACCAGTCAAATATTGCTAGTAATTTCATTACTACTACGTTGTATTGTTTCAATACTAGTTCTCTACATTGGTAAGTTCCTTTTTCTTGGTGAAATACCAGTTAAAAATCACAAAATATGCTTATACATTTTATGCCCATAGCTATAGCTACTTGAAGTCCTAATATTAGGGTTTCATACTCTCCATTATTATTTTTACATGGAAAGTCAAGTTTGAATGATAAAGGAATTAGTATTCCATCTTTTGTGTAAAACATAACCCCAAAACATTATCCTTTTTTCACTTTGAACCTTAAAAGAGTAGGGTGATGTCAACATGATCATTGAGAGGGACAAGTTCTTCATGTTCAGTGATGTAAAATACCAAATCATCTAGTAGTTTAATAAATAAGGGTTTATTTTTTGGAAGTGGAGCCTCCATGAGCGAATCGACTATCACTTGAACCTTAATAGATTTTTGGCTAATGAATTTGAGATTGAATTCCATTAAGAGCATTATAAATTTCATGGTATATGTGTTGTTGTATGTGAGAGTCATAATGTAACACAAATGATTTTCTCTAGCTATGACATAAGTTGTATTACTTAGCATATAATATCTAAGTTTCTTAGTGGTGAAAACTTCTGCTAAGCATATATTTTTGACATAATCTTATCTTGTTTCATAACTCACCAATGTTAGAATAATGTAATATATTTCTTGCTCTATATTATTTTCATTATTTTGTGCAAGCATTGTCCCTAACACAAAATATATAGCATAAATGTAAAGATGAAAAGGGGCTCTTGGACAAGGTAGTGTTAGCACTAGTGATGAGTCCAAATATTAATTTATATCATCAAAGACCTCATGACATTCTTTGGCCTAGGAAAAGGTGACCCCATTTTGTAGAAGCTGATTTAAGGACATGCATTTGTTCGAGAGTTTTGCGATGAATGGATGAATCGATTAAATATTTCCTTGCAAACTGTGCAACCCTTTAATGTTTATTAGGGATGAAAATTTGGTAATGACCTTGACCTTATCGGGATCCACTTCAATACCTCTTTTGGAGATAATGAAACCTAGAAGTTCCTAATGTGAATCCAAATACACACTTCTTAGGATTTAACCTCACCTTGTGTTCTAATAATCAATCAAATACTTTTTCTAATATATTGATATGCTCAAGACGTGTTTTAGATTTGTATATTAAATCATCCATATAATCTTTAATGATTTTATGCGTATTTTCATGGAAGATATATGTCATGCCACATTGGTAAGTAGCTCCTACATTTTGATACCAAAGGGCATCACCTTGTAACAGAAAGTCCTCCAAGGTGTTGTAAATGTTGTTTTATGTTGGCCATCAGGATTAATCTGGATTTGGTTGTATCTTGAAAAACCAGCCATTAAAGAAAGTATTTCGTGGCTAGTGCAAGAGTCTACTAGTTGATTGATGTTTGGCAATAAAAAATCATCTTTGGAACACACTTTGTTTAAATATCGAAAATGTGTGCATACACGAATCCTCCCATTTGATTTGCAAATAGGTACCATGTTCAAGAGCCATTCGGGATAATCAATGGGTTGTATGAAACCCACATCTAACAATTTTTGTAGCTCTTCTTTGACCATGAGGGCTATGGTAGGATGAAGTTTCCTCAACTTTTGTTTGAACGATTTTGCATCGGTAGCTAAGGTGATATTATGGACCATCAAGTTGGGGTCAAGGCTAAGCATGTCTCTGTACAACCATGCAAAAAGATATTTCTTCTTTGTCAAAACCTCTAGGATTTATTTCTTTTTCTTTTGTAGATAAATATTTTGCCATTTTTATAATTTGTGGGTTTTTCTCATCTTCATTTGAATTCACATCGATAGATTCTCCAATTGGCATGTGTGGACCTTCCTCTAACTAGTGTGGAGTAGGGATGGGATTAATATCATCCTCCACATTATCAAATGACTTGGGTGAGGATTCTTCTACTTCAGTTTGGAAAATAAAAGCAAATGAAGATTGTTGAGGTATGTAAGTGTTAGAAGCTCTTAGAAATTCTTTATATAGGATGAACTTGTCCATGTTGATAAGGCTAGCATCGATAGGAATTGACTTCACAAAATCATATGGATTATGAATGTTAGAAAATATAGCAAAATTATGTGCAAGCAGAAAAACACAATAACATAGAAAAAATAGTAACACATATTTTACGTGGAAAACCTACAATGTGCAGGAAAAACCACGGGGCAATGGCAACTTGATATTTTATTGATTTTGGCAGAATTACATTCAATCAACATTTACATGCAAGGGGTCATTCCCATTTTATAGAAAAAAATTTTAAGGGAGGACAAAAAACTATTTGTTTCCTCTTCCAAAGGAAGAGTCCAAAAATTGTTTGTTTCCTCTTCCAAAGGAAGAGTCCAAAAAACTGTTTGTTTCCTCTCCCAAAGGAAGACTCCAAAAAATTGTTTGTTTCCTCTCTATAAGTTGCACCACCATGCACCTCTCTGCTAAAGAACATTGGAGATCTGGATATTGACTTCACCTCCTAACATTCTCCCACTTGAAGTCGATATACAAGAATTCTTTGCCTATGTTTTTCCATCCAAGTGCCAATTGCCCAATGCTGCCCTTATCACATTTTTAGCAAGCCCAGAGAAGTTCTGCACCACTCAAACTTCTCTGTCTTGACTGGCTTAGTAAGCATATCTGCAGGATTCACTTCAGTGTCAATTTTTTGCAACAGGATCCTACCTTCTTCCACCACATTTCTTATAAAGTGGTACTTGACATCAATGTGTTTCATGTGATCATGGAATGTTGGGTTCTTCACTAGCTGAATAGCACTTTGGCTATCACAATGCAACGTAATTTTCCCTTGCATTACCTTGAAGTCACCCAACAGTCGCTCTAGCCAAATTACCTCTTTGCTGGCATGAGTCACTGCAATATATTCTGCTTCAGTGGTTGATAAAGCCACCACATACTGCAACTTAGAAGCCCAACTCACAACTCCACCAACAAGAGTGAAAGTATATCCTGTAGTGGACTTTCTCCCATATCTATCTCCACCATAATCAGAATCCACAAAACCTTTAACTTGCAAACTATCTGATCCATAGTAAATAGCAACATCTGAAGTGCCTCTTAAATATCTAAATATCCACTTCATCGCATTCCAATGCTCCTTACCAGGATTTGCCATGTATCGACTGACTACTCCCACTGCTTGGGCAATATCCAGTCTGGTGCTCACCATGGCATACATGAGGCTTCCTACTGCTGATGAATACGGTACACGAGACATGCTTGTCTTCTCTGCTTCTATTCTAGGACACTGGTTGGAAGACAATTTTAAGTGTGAAAGAAGTGGGGTACTAACTGGTTTTGCATTCTGCATATTGAAGCGCTGCAAAATATTTTCTATATATGACTTTTGACTTAACCAGATCTTTCTTCCTTTTCTGTCCCTGTGTATCTTCATCCCTAAAATTTGGTTTGTTGCTCCTAAATCCTTCATTTCAAATGTCCTAGCCAACTGAGCCTTAAGATCAATGATTTTCTTCATGTTGGGACCTACAACCAGCATATCATCAACATACAACAGCAAAATAATAAAACTGCCATCATCAAACCTCTTATAGTATCCACAATGGTCAGCTTCACTCCTGCTGAAACCTTGGCTCTTCATGAAGGTGTCAAATTTTTTGTACCACATCCTTGGCACCTATTTCAACCCATACAAAGATTTCTTCAGTCTGCAAACCAAATGCTCTTTGCCTCTTTCTTCATAGCCCTCAGGCTGATCCATATAAATCTCCTCCTCAAGATCACCATGCAGGAAAGTAGTCTTTACATCAAGCTGCTCCAGTTCTAAATCCTGTGCTGCTACAAGTGCAAGTAAAACTCTAATAGTAGTCATCTTCACAACTGGAGAGAAAATTTCATTAAAGTCTATACCTAACTTTTGCACATAGCCTTTTGCCACCAAGCGAGCTTTATAGCGTTCCAACAACCCATCATTGTTTTTCTTTACTTTGTAAACCCACTTGTTTCCAATAGCCTTTCTTCCAGGTGGGAGATCCACAAGTTCCCATGTTTTATTCTTGTGAAGTGCCTCGATTTCCTCCTCCATGGATTTCCTCCACTTTTTTGCATTCTCAGACTCTCTAGCTTCCTAAAATGAACTAGGCTCACCATCATCAGTTAACAAAGCAAAAGAGGACTGATAAACATGAGAATACCTTTTCGAACACTTTTGTGGATGTGTAGATCTTCTAACCCAATGATCTGTTGATTGTGGCTCTTGGTCTTGTGACTGTTGTGGCTGCTCTACTTGTTGTTCTACTTGTTGTTCTGCATGTTGGTCAAAAATTTTAGCATGCTGATTTTCATTTTCATCTTCGTTCATGTCTACTTCAACTGGTACAACATTAGGTGTTTGTTGTACCTCCTTCCTTTGCATGGATTTTTCATCAAAAATAACATCTCGGCTAATAATTACCTTGTGGGCAGTAGGATCCCACAGTCTATACCCCTTTACTACATCTCCATAGCCGAGAAAAACACATTTGCTTGACTTTGGGTCAAGTTTGGACCTTTTTTCTTTAGGCACATGGGCAAATGCATCACAACCAAAGGTACGCAAATGAGAGTAATCAAATGGCTTACCACACCAAACCTCCTCTAGAATATATCCATCCAATGCAGTTGTAGGTGACCTGTTAATGAGGTAAACAATTGTATTAACAACCTCTGCCCAGAACCTTTTATCCAACATGGATGCGCTGAGCATGCTTCTTGCACGTTCCATGATTGTGTGATTCATCCGCTCAACCACACCATTTTGTTGTGGAGTATATGGTACAGTCTTCTAGTGCTTAATTCCTTCCTGCATACAAAATTTATCAAATTCCTTGGAGCAATATTCACCCCCATTATCTGACCTAAGACATAAAACAGGCTTGCCCAAACTTTTCTCTACTCGAGTTTTGAACTCTTTAAATTTTTGCAAAGCTTTCGACTTCTTCTTCAAAAAATAAACCCACACTCTCCTAGAATAATCATCTATAAAATTCAAAAAATAGATGGCACCATTTAAGGACTGAGTGGAGACTGGTCCAAATATATCCGAATGTATAAGTTGCAAAAAATTAGAACTCTTACCAGGGCTTGTAGTAAACCGAACCCTCTTTTGTTTACCAAAAATACAATGCTCACACAAGTCTAAATTGCAAGACTTAATCCCAGAAAGCATACCTCTATCATGCAGAATTTTTAGACCTTTTTCACTCATATGGCCTAGGCGTTGATGCCATAGCATTACTGCATCCTGAATAGAAGTTGTTATTGTTGCATGGTTTGTCACCGTATCACCGCATAAACGATATAGGGTCCCATAAGATTCTCCCTTTGCTACTACAATAGCACCTCTGGTAATTTTGCAATAGTTGTTACCGAAAGTGATAGAATACCCTAGCTTATCCATCATCTTGATTGAGAGCAAATTCTTTCACAAATCTGGCACATGTCGTACATCACATAACATCCTTTCTCTACCATCATCTAGCCTGATCCTTATGTCCCCTCTTCCCATAATTTCTAAAGGGTGATCATCACCCAAGTAGACCTTCCCACCACTATATGGCTGATATTTGTCAAACCAGTCTCTATGAGGAGACATGTGGAAAGATGCACCCGAGTCCAAAACCTAGGTATATAAAATAGATCTACTATTGCTGATACAGAAAGCCTCACATGTTGTCGTCTCTCCAGAATTTACTGTACTAGCCTCAACTGAAGGCTGAAATTGCTTTTCACCATTTTTTTCCTTTTTAACTGCCAATAATCCTTCTTTGAGTGCCCTGGCTTCCCACAATGCCAACACTTCCCTTTCAGCTTGCATCCTTTAGACTTAGATCTGGACTGTGATCTACTTTGTTGACTCTTCTTGAAAGATCGACCTCTCATAGCTAGGGCTTCATTGGTTGAGGGTTCCAAAGATATTTTTTGCCTCAACTCTTCTACCAACAAAGCGGCTACCACATCATCAAAAGTTAGAGCTCCTGATGATGAATTGTTGATGGTCATCACCAAATGATCCCAAGTCTCTAGGAGGGAACAAAGTAGGGTGATAGCTCTATCCTCATCCTCCATATTCACATTAACTGAAACCAGTTTACTGATAAGGGTATTAAACTCATTCAAGTGATCTGCCACAGATGAACCCTCCTTCATCCTTAGGCTATAAAGCTATTTTTTTAGAAAAACCTTATTTGTTGCAGATTTCATCTCATACAACTTTTCAAGCTTCTTCCAAAGGGCTTTCGCGGTCTTTTCTTCAACAACATTGAACAAGACGGAGTCCGCTAGGCATAGACGGATTGTAGAAACCACCTTCCTATCCAGCGTTGCCCACTCCTCATCTTTCATGTTGCTTGGTTTACTCGCGATCCCTTTCAAGGCTAGGGCTTGGTCATTTTGAACCAACAAATCCTCCACCTTCATCTTCCATAGGGCAAAGTTCCTGCCATCAAAATTTTCAATCTCAAACTTGGTTACACTTCCAGTCATTGTTGCAGCTCCCACTCACACAAAACCCTAGGCTCTGATACCAGATGTTAGAAAATATAGCAAAATTATGTGCAAGCAGAAAAACACAATAACACAGGAAAAATAGTAACACAGATTTTACGTGGAAAACCTGCAATGTGTAGGAAAAACCATGGGGCAATGGCAGCTTGATATTTTATTGATTTCGGCAGAATTACATTCAATCAACATTTACATGCAAGGGGTCATTCCCCTTTTATAGAAAAAACAAAAACTATTTGTTTCCTCTTCCAAAGGAAGAGTCCAAAAACTATTTGTTTCCTCTTCCAAAGGAAGAGTCCAAAAAACTGTTTGTTTCCTCTCCCAAAGGAAGACTCCAAAAAACTGTTTGTTTCCTCTCCATAAGTTGCACCACCATGCACCTCTCTGCTGAAGAACATTGGAGATCTGGATATTGACTTCACCTCATAACAATGAAGTGGGGTGAACAAGTGAACAAAAATCATGTTAACTTGGTGATTGAGGTGGCTACGATTTGGAAGGTGAGCTCTCTCACACACTCTCTCTAGGGAGAAACTGACCTGTAAAGGATGGATAATGGTGTGGTCGTATAGGTAACCAAGGTGGTGGTGGTGGATCTGGTTTAGGTCACTCTTACGGGATATGTAAGCAAAATATGGGTCAAAGAATGGGAAACATTATAACGTAGGGCTCATCTCTTTCATCTATGGGCACTATGGGGGTCGCATCTTCTTTGAAATCATCAAAGGCAATAGATAGGACATCAAATTCCTATTCAAAGTCTACCTCATAGTCATCATAAAAAATGTAATTAATCATGTCAATATGTTATCATTTTTCCAAAAAGACCTCATGTAAATGAGATACAAAGTCAGGGTCTATGTATTCATCCTCACTATCATCGTTATCTTTACTATCGTCCTCCTCGAAATTAGGGGTGAGTTGCTGGAATGTATGCTCAAAGGAGGTGGTAGAATATGTTGGCTTGTACCCTAAACCAGAGTGATCATGTGCCTCTCGATAGTAAGGTTCGATAATGTTTTGTGGACCCTGTTCATGTCATCCAAGGCCATATCTCTTCCAGTTAACCCGATAAAAATAATGCATAGAGAAATCTAGATTGGATAGATATTCTAAGTTGGCATAAAATTGTTGCATGGGTTCATCATTAGTAGGAGGTGGGTCAGATGACGAATCCACTCCTCCATATACAAAATTAATCTTGTTTGGTTCTGAACCCATGTTATACATTGCACCTATGGCTAAAGGTGGGTCACATAGGTAACCATAATCTCTAATAGTCTAGATAGGTGGTATTATTGTAACATTCTCAACTGTGTACTCGCCAATGCTTGGATTGGCAAGATGGACTACAACTTGAATGGTGGCGAGTGTGGATGACTCAGTTATAGATGTGGAGGCTCCAATGGTGATTGATGGCTCAAGTGGTCAAGATGGCATAGGCTACGAGGGTTCCTCTCATATAGGTGGTCCTATCTGCAAGATGGTAGATGGTTTTGGGGATGGATTTTTTTGTGTGGGGTGGCCGTTGGTCCGCAGTTGATATGGTATGACTTGTTGAATTTTATATGTGTGTGATGAGGTATGATTTTTTTGTTGATTTTATGATATGTGGTTTGATAAAGGTGATGGTTTATTTGCAGGATGATGATGTGTGATTGGGAAATGATATGTGGTTGAGGTGGATGCTTGATTTGGATTGATGGTTTGAGATGTGGATGGATGATCGATTATGGGTAGGGCCTCTAGTATGGGTGCTTTGGATGAAGTGTGGTGATTTGGAGTGGTTTTTATGATGAGTGGTTGGATGGAAAAATGAGTGGATGGTAGGGATGGATCATATGGATTTGAAATCAAGTTGTAGTATTTGAATGCTCAGTGTCAGCTAGAATGTAATGGATACTTCTCTCATGTACATATTTCAAGCATTGATGCAATGCCGAGGGAACACACTTCATTTCCCTAATCTAGGGACGTCTAAGAAGTATGTTGTACTGCATGGCTCCCTCCAAGATATAGAAGAGTGTATGAATTATTTTCACCCCCATTGTCAAGGGTAGAACTCCATTTCCTATAGTGGAACACAAAGCATCATTAAATACCCACAAGGTGAAGGTAGACGAGGTGATGTGAGATGGTGGTAGTTTGAGATTTTGGATGGCTTCAGTGGTGATGATATTGATAGAGGAATCGATATCAATGAGTACTTGTTTGAAGGGTTTTTTATCAATGTGAGCTACAATATGCAACGAAGGATCGGGTAACTTCGATGATATGCTCTTTTCCTCAAAATTATAGAATGAGATTGAAGGTTGCATACAAGTTTAAATACTACCCGAAAAAGTGTTGAAGTCATTGGGATATTCTATCTAAAGTTTGATGGATTTTAAAATCTCCATCAATGCCTCATGATGTGGGGGATATTGTTGTATAAGCTCATATATGGATAACTTGGTCGAAGCCATCCTTAAGCTCTATGTCAATTGACTCCCCAATGTGATGATGCGTCTAGGTGGATGACTTGGGATATGGATGGGTGGATATGGAATGACGAGGTTTGGTTGTATGGGCACATTTTTTTGTTGTGTTATAGGAGTAGAAACTGCTTGAGTTCGTTTGTTTGCTTGTGTACAATATATGCTTCTTTCCCATGGGTGACTACATGAATATACCCCATAAAACCTTGGTATACTTGAGATACATGATTGACTTGGTTGGGGGGAACTGTAGAAGTTAATACCCCAGTTGTTTATTTAGTTGCCTCATGATGAGGTAGTGGTGTTTGATATATACCAAGGTTTTGGTTTTGTTGGGTCAAAGAGTTATCAATCTTGATGTATCCCATTTCAAGCAAATCTTGTATAATGTTTTTGAATGCATAGAAATTGTTAATGTCACGACCTTTATATCGATGAAAAGTGTAGTACAAATGCTCCTTATATTTATTGCCACGTGGTTTGTTTGGATCCTCAAGTTTTAACTCTGGCAAGGTAATAGATTGTGCATCATACAACTTTTGGAAAAATTATGAATATAATTTGGACAATGGGGTGTAATTGTGGGGTGGCTGATTGAATTGACATTGATAATTATTTGTAGGTTGAGATTGATTTTGTATTTGTTGTGGGGGTGGAATTGCCTGGTAATTTTGTTGTTGTTGTGGGGGTTGTTGTACTTGAGCTTGAGCTTGTTGTGTTTGTTGGCTCAATACTATTTGATTAACCTAACCAGTCTTGGACTGGCCATAGTTGTTCCCTCTTTGGCCCTTCTTTTGCCATTCTTTCTTTCTTAGTTTTATCTTGCCTTCTTGGATTTTAATTTCTTTAATTACCCAAGCCTAGGCAAGAGCTTCCTCAAATGTTCTATATTGTTGCAATTGTAGTAACAAGAAGATTGGTTTGGAACAACTCCTTCTGAACATTCTTGTTAATTCCGCCATGGGGAGGGATGTTAGCTTTTGAGGATATATGCAGTGGGAGAGATCTAACACAGGTCCTAATAAGATGCAAAAAATATGAAAGAAAGTAATTCTACAATATGACTGAAATATACTATAAATAGAAATGATAAAAATACAATGCAGTATGGAGGTAATGGTCACTCCATTAATACAAGCTAAAGAGCTACATTGTACTCCATACAGGAGTTCTACTACTATCTACTACTCTCTACTACAATGCACTTGATATGTGATATGTCTCTATGAGGCCCTTTATATAGGAAGATAGATTCCTTGGCCAACACTCTACCTAGTTGTACAAGGGGACACCTTGCACATTACAACTTGCACATTGCCACTTGTGCATTTATTACATTGCTTGAAGTAACTAGCTAACTTCCCCCTAAAGTAATATCCTACTCTAACTATGTACCAAAGGTGGTACATTTACATGACCCAAATGATGTAATATACTCTAACTCTAACACCCCCTGTATTACATTATTTGGGTATTGAAGATTTCAATCTTCAATATGGATCTTCTTCTTGGTCTTGGAGTTTGTATTCTTCTTCTCTATTCTTTGTAACCTGTTCAAGCAAGTAGTTAGTGTCTTCATAACCTGTTGTTCTTGCTGAAAGAGCTTTCACTTCATAATCATCTGTAGATTCTTCCAGTTCTTCAATTTCTTCTATTCTTTGAGCTAGGTGTCCTTTCTGATTCTCTTTTTGATACTCCAATTGGGGATAATTGGTTGGATGATGAACTTGCTGCTATTTTTGATATTGTCATGGTTGAAATCTGTTTCCATTGTTCATCTGATTTCCTTGATTCTTGTTTTTGGGATTGAATCTACAGTAGTTAGTGCTATGACCTTTTCTTTTGCATATCTGACAATACCTGTTATACCATGGTCTTCATCCTCTTGATGATGAAGCAATATTTCCCTATGGATTGTCTTTTGATGCCAATGCAGTGTTAGTCATTTCATATTTAATTGTATTCTCCACCTCATACTCTTGAAGAATATTGATTAGGTCATCAAAAGAAGTATCTTTACTTAGGACTTGTAAAGATGTAACCAAATATTTGTAGCTATCTGGAAGTGCTCTCATGGTTACTTGAGTAAGAAGTTCATATTTAATCTCTTCTCCTAAGGTTAATAATTTCCCTTTAATATCTGCTACTTTCCTTAGGAATAGTTCTATGCTCTCGCCACTGTTCATTTTTAGAGAATGTAGTTGAGTTTGAAGATGAAGGATAGTGGCTTTATTTTTCCCTTCGAATATCTTCTCTAAGCTTTTCCATGCTTCTGTAGATGTCTTTGTTGAACTAATATAAGGTTGTATTTCATCAGTGATAGCAAAGGTTATTATCATTAGGGCTTTTGCATCATTTTATTCAAACTTTTGAATCTCAGTATCACATGTGCTTGGTCTTTTTGTTGTTCCTTGAGCTATCTCCCAAAGTTTTTCATATACTAAGATTGCTTTTACCTTATTTTTCTAGGAAAAATAGTTTGGACCTTTAAGTAATTGGGATTCTACAAGAAAGAATTTGTTTGATGCCATGATGATCCTTGTGGTCCCCTTTTAATCCCTTAGTATTGATTTGATGATACCTTGGTAGAATTTTAGGTTTTGTAGAAACCTTATGACTCCCAAATGGATTGAGTACTTGATAAATTTTGAATGAATGCTATTATTATCAAGTTTTGTAGAATGCCTTATGTCTCCCTAGTGATTTTGAATATGTTGTATGAGTGATAAAGTGCTTTTTGTGAATAGTAGTTCAATTTTAGGTTGATTTTGTAAAGTTTTGTAAATACCAAAATCAACTTTTGTTACTCCTTATTTCTCCTATTGAACTAAGCACTTTCTAATTTGATGAGGTTCTAATGGTTGGATTTCTTTTACCCCTTTAATGTAGTTTTGAGACAAGAATACCAATTAATTTCCAACTCTTGATAATTCTTAATGAACCTCTTTTTATAGCTTTTGATATTTGATATTTAATGTTTCTAAATTCCAATATCCTACTTTGGTGTAGTATTCCTTATAACTCCCTAATTTGGAATATTAGAAAACAATAATATTTGCAATAATGGAATTTTAATTTTCCAGGTAGAAATCCTTATTTCTCCTAAGTTTAATTTGCAAATATTAAGCTATAAATTTCCTTTAATTTTGCTTTCAAATATGGTTGATTTCCCTATAGTTTTCAACCTTATATTATACCCTTATAACTCCTATTAATGAAAGCAAATTAGAATAAGGTAAATTCTTACCTTTGTAATGTTGCAAACCTAAAATATTCGGCATTGAATTTGATCGTAGATGACAACAAGCTTTATGTCCTTTCTTTGGGTGCTATAGCCAATGGAATGCTTTGATTCTTCCTTGGCTTCAATGCTTGGATGGTGGCACCTCAATTCTAGAGTCTTTGACCTCCCTTGACTAGAGCCTTTAATGCTCTTCACCTTTCTTCCATGCTGCAACTTAGGCTGCTATGAATGTGCTATGAATATGGCTATGAATGTTGTTATGAATTCAGCTATGAATGCTGACCTCCTTGGTCTTTGGCACCTTTTAATAGAAGAGGAATCTTGAAATGTGTGACAAGTGTCATGATGGTTATCTTTGAGTACTTGAGGGATGAGAAGATGCTTATTACCACTTGTAAATTTTTTCCAGGTAAAGGATGAGCATTACAGTCTTGGATGAGCGCTCATTCTTTTTGATGACATGTGTCTTCTTCCTTCTAACACACCAACCTTCTTCCTTGTAATGTTTTCTTGGTCAAACTTGCAATGGATGGGTGCTCATGTGGGAAATGTTAGGATTTCCTTCTAGGTGACAAGTGTTACCTTCCCTTTGTGCATGAGCTTTCTACGTAATGCCTCTTCAATGTATCTTTGCAATACCCTTATTAACAATGCAACATGACCAACTCTTCCTTTGTTCGATGGTGCTTGGTATGAGTTGGTTCTAGCTAGAGTGGAGAGCAATGCCTTTGGAGACTTGGAGCTAGGATTTGAGCAATGATCTTGAAGGCTTCAAGCACTGCTATGGTGGAGTTTGAAATACTCCAATGATGCTCCTTGGACGTACGTCTAGTGTAATATTTTGTGCTTTGTTTCCCTTCTTTTTTCAACCTATTATGAAATCCCTTTTGTAGATAATATTACCCTTGAATATAATGCTTCTCCTTTCTTTGTATTGTGCTTTGTTTACTTGCAGGTTCGACTATCCAAATCATAGAAGATATGAGCCTTTTGAGAGACTCTTCTACCTTGCTTGGAGAATGCTCTTTACATGACCACTTTGAGTTGATTTCCCTTGTGAAGAATGTGCCTTTGTGGCACTTTAAACTTTGTCCTTCTTCCTACGTAGGATAGATTAGTATGGTGCAATATAATGTAAATAAACTTGTAAATAGAATACCTTCTTTTTGCACCTCCTTTTGCACTCTATTCTATTGGTTTTAATGGTGGCTTTCTTGTAGGCAAGGGCTGATTTGACGTTGTCTCTTTTTCTAGACAACTCTCTCCTTTGCTTGGTTACTTTGGTAATAAACCCAAGCTAATAACCACGTAGATAGAAGCTTTTTGTAGAAGTAATTTTTGCACTATTTTTTTCTTCTGTAAATAGCCTTTAGTGCACTTTGAATCTGAGACTCACCAAGTCTCGATTTGAAGCTTCTTTTGCTGATTTGATGGTGGCTTTCTTCTCCACTTCCTTGGAGGAATCTGATCTGATTTTTGGTGGCTTCTTTGGGCCATGAAATGTTGTAGGTTCTATGCACCAAATAGTGTCTCTAGACACTTTGATAATCTATTGGTTTTTGTGTCCTTGATCTTTAACAATCAACAAACACAAACTAATCCTTTTGAGAGTAACTAGTTAAAGATTAACTAGTGTAGTGCTAATGGATTAATAATGCACTTTAATGGTAACAATAATCTCTCCTTATTGCTCCAATAAACTCTCAAAATAATTTTTAAATGCACTTAATAATCTTCTACAACTTTTCAAGAGTAATCTGTAATGAACCCTTAATGAGTATTCTACAATTTTTCACTACAATCAATATTGTAGGATGTAGTCTTCTTGCTTTCTAAATAGATAATAGGTAGATGATAATTTTATTTCTTTCAAAAATATCTAACTCCTATTAAATGTGCAAATATATCTTAAAATGAATTCTCCTTTTTGCACTTTCTTGAAGACTATAATATGGGTTCTTCTTCTTGCAACTTTTAATCCAAATATGGTGCTTAATAGAATTTGATAATGAACCCTAATTTGAAGTTCAACTAATTGCACCCTAGTTGCTTACCTTTAATGGCTTCTGAAGTAGATGTAGATCTTGGTGTTTGATTCACCAAGTTGCTACCTTGTAGTGGATGAATTCGCAGCTTCTTGTTGATTATCTTGAATAACTTCTTGCTTCACCAAATTATGGTCTTGAACTTTCTATCTTGAGCCTAGGGTTTGGTGGCTTGATCCTTCTAGTGATCTTCTATTTTCTATTGTAGATTTAGAGAACTATTTTCTCTGAACTGTGCCTTCTTGCTGTGAGAGGTAATCTCCAAATCTCTTATATTTGGTAGGCTTCTTCTGTCTGAATCCTCCTTCAATATTCTTGTTGAATTCTATCTTCAAACATGATCTTCTTCTTCTCAATATTTTGAATATCTTGAGGTCTTCATTAGATTCTTCTTCTAGGATTTGGCACTCCTTGCCAAATTCTTCTTCTCTTGGGCTTGTTTTTGGATGGCGATAATTGTCCCAAGTCCTTCACTATCAGGAGCTTTCTCCTTGGTAGTGGATTTCTCCAATGAGTTCTCCTAGGAAATCTTTTGATGATGCTTCCATGAGCTCTACAACAAGGCTCTCCAAGCCTTCTTCTTTTTCCTCCTTGAGACCTCTCCAAGGTCTTCTATCTTGCAGCTTCTCTGGTCTTCCAACTGAGACCTTTTCTTCAACCTTCTACTTCTGGAAGTGTTGGTGATGAGATCTTCTTCTAGGATCTCTAAAATCTATTGCTTCTCTGATCAGGAACATGGCTCTGTTAGTCCCTTTCTATCTCTTCCAAGATTGGAAGTTTTTCCAATGAGATCTACTTCGGATCTCTTCAGCTTCTTCTGAAATAAGTCTTTAATCAGTAAAGGAGATCACCAATCTCCTATTTTATGGACTCTTCTCTAGAGTCTTCTTTAGTAAATCTTCTTTGGAGTCTTCTTCTAATCAAGAATTCTTCTTTTGAATCAAGAATTCTTCTCTAAAGTCTTCTTCAAAATTAAGGCTTCTACGACCTTCTCTGCTTTTACTCTATAGGTATTGATCTTGAATGGAGATCACCAATCTCCTATCTCCTTCTTGACTCAACTTCTAGAGTCTATTCTTCCTTGAGTCTGCTATAAGGCTATTGTGGCCTTTTCTTCACTTCTGCAATCTACAGGATTTGTAACTCTTGTAATGGGACCCTTTTTTTAAGGTCTTTGAAATATTCAGTCTTCTCCTTGTTTTTGCAAGTTTTGGAATGATTCTAAGAAGATATTCTTCCTAGCTCTCTTGTAGGAAGCTTCCCAACCTTTTTCCTGAATCTCCTTTTCCTGCAACAAGTTGTTAGAAACTGGAATGAAAGAATTTATAATTCTAAACCAAGGCTTCTATGGCCTTTTTTGGATCAAGGCTTCTATGGCCTTTCTTCTAGATCAAGGCTTCTATGGCCTTTTTTGGATCAAGGCTTCTATGGCCTTTTTGCAATGTGAAGTTTTTCAATCTAGCAATGGAGATCTCCAATCTCCAAACTTCACCAAGACTCTACTCCTGGAGTCTCTTCCGCAATGTCTATTTTCTTGCAATAAATAACTTTAGATAATGGTTAGCATGAAAAGATCTAGATCTCTTGAGATCAGTAATCTTCACTAGTTGATCCATCAAACTAGTGGAATGAAATGTTGAGTCCTAGTCTTCACGAGTTTTCCTACAACTCTGTGGAAAGACTCTAGCCAGATGTAATCTCAAAATTTTTGTAACTGAGATTTATTTCAGTCCTCACTTGTGACTCTCCCTATTCCTATCTCGATTCACCATGGCTCTGATACCACTATTAGATTTTGAGGATATATGTAGTGGGAGAGATCTAACATAGGTCCTAATAAGATGCAAAAAATATGAAAGAAAGTAATTCTGCAATATGACTGAAATATACTATAAATAGAAATGATGAAAATACAATGCAGTATGGAGGTAATGGTCACTCCATCAATACAAGCTAAAGAGCTACATTGTACTCCATACAAGAGTTCTACTACTATCTACTACTCTCTACTACAATGCACTTGATATGTGATATGTCTCTATGAGGCCCTTTATATAGGAAGATAGATTCCTTGGCCAACACTCTACCTAGTTGTACAAGGGGACACCTTGCACATTACAACTTGCACATTGCCACTTGTGCATTTATTACATTGCTTGAAGTAACTAGCTAACTTCCCCCTAAAGTAATCTCCTACTCTAACTATGTACCAAAGGTGGTACATTTACATGACCCAAATGATGTAATATACTCTAACTCTAACAAGGGATAATGACAATTTTGTGATGACTGCCCTCTAGTGGTTTCCAAAGTCATAAATTGACTCATCTTTAAACTGGCGTAGGTTGAACAAGTTGGTTAATATTGTTTTATTTCTAACATTAAGAGAGAAACACTCCAAGAATTGGTCTGCTAGTTGCTCAAAAGTATAGATACTTTGGTGCGATAGGTGATTGTACTACTATAGGGCATCTCTAAATGTTTGAGAAAATATTTGGAGCATGAGAGGGTCATTATCTTGTATTCTAAAACATGCATTGATGAAATCACTCACGTGCTCTCGGGGGTCCTCATCCCCCTTGAACTTATCAAACTTTGATAATGTGAAATCTGCAAGATAATACAATGATGGTATCGAAGAATGAATTGGATGATTGATCAGCTACCTTAGGGTTGGTTTCTAGTATAACATCCTAGGCGTTTGCATGGCCAAGCTGTTAATGTGGTTCTGCAAAAATTGAAACTTAGGGTCTTCTGATGATGAGTGAAAACCCTATTTTATTTTTTGTTAATAAAATGGATGTGTGTTGTTGATTGGGATTTGATGGTGATGGATGTTATGGTGTAATGGGTTATGGAATGAATGTTGCGGATGTAGTTGTTGATGATGAGGTGATGGGGGTATAATGGTATGTTGTCCTGAAAGGTTAGCATATGTGTGATGGAGTGGATAGGTGGGGATGGTTATGGTGGGTGGTAGCAGTACCCATAATGTATCATGAGTGAAAAATATATTTTTTTGTGAGGCAGATGGATGGTTAGGATCTATAACTTATGATTGTTGATGTGTATTATGACGAGTGCTTTGGTTGGCCTCATGTGTAAGCAATTGTTGTAAGTGCAAAAAAGCTTACTATATAGCAATCATAGACACAGATGGTATGATCACATGTGAGATGAAATATTGGGCTAGTTGCATGACAACCATGTGAGTGGATGTTAGTGGAGGGTAGGTGGTGAAAGATATCATGACTGAATGAGGGATGATGTGTTGGCTGGGATCAATGGATGTTGTGGATGGTATGGATACAGGTATCTGTGAAGCACATTAACTTGTGCTTCATAGAGGGGGTTAGAGTAGATGATGTTTTGATGTGATGGGATGGATATGTATTGATGATGTGATGATGGATGGTTGTGAGTCATGGTTGGAACGGTTGATTCAAAAAGTGGATTGGTGATGAACTGATGGGTTTACTGCAGATAAGATTAGATGGCTTCTTGATATAATGCGATAATGGTATGGGGTAGAATGGTGAGAGGGGGTAATGATAGAAAGACCAAGCCTATTGCAGTAAAGTAAGTCCTTGTGAAATTAGTATCCAAATGTGAGATGCATGGATCATATGGCATGGGTGGCTCACTCCTAGGAGTCTCTAGAATCATAGCATGGGTAGCCCTCTGCATTACATCCATGTCCAAAGTGGGACCCCCATTGGATGATCCAATGGATATGTCTAGACGCACGGTGTAGGTCATGCTGACTTGCCCCACCGTAGAAGTGGTGGGGACTTGGGAAGGTTGAGCAAAATGTGTCATTGGTAAATATGGTTGACTATAGACTTTGGCTAAAAATTTGGATCAACTTTGGGTTGTTACCATAAGCTAGGGGTGGAATGAGATAGCAAATGTGATGGTATGTGCGAAATGTGGTAAAAATACAAATGGACAACACACAAAGCAAACAAACCAACAAATGTTTTCTAGGTTTTCGCAAGTTTTTTTTTTTTTAGGTTTTTGAAGTTTTTGATTTTTTTTAAGTTTTCAAGTTTTGGTGTGTTTTGATTTTGAGACTTCTATTCCTAGAACCACTATGCAAGGTGAATGATGTATGCAACTAAAAGGGTGTGTTTGAATCCACCCCTCTAACGAAGGATGAATCATGAATGGCTAAAAATGACTTCCTAAAGGTATGATTGGCTTAAGGGTAAACCTAAGGAGTCAAAATTATCCCCCCCAAGGGAGGTCACATTGTCCAAGTCTTGCTACTTGCCTAATACCTGGGGTAAGTCCCCACAGGCTTTCACTTCACTCTCAGACGATCTTGGAAAAAAATGATATTTGCATTCCACTTATTATTAAGCCTCATGGTAAAATGGAAATACTAGTCCTTTCTACTTTAGGCACACCTAAAAATAGGAGACTTTATGGTGATGAAGTACAAAAAGCCACTTATTATTGAATACTACGATTTCTAAAGGGTGAGCCGATGGAAGGAGGTGAATTCCAATGTCATTGTTCTCGATTGGGGGTTGGTGATGAAGTCCAACCTTACCAATGTTATTGTGAGACATGCAGGTGTGTGGGGTGTTAATGTTTTCTATGGTTTTATGCAATCTAAAATGTGATTAAAATTTTAGTGCCTAAGTACATAAAAAAACACACCAAAGCAGACAAAATGACAAAAACAAACATATTTTCAAATCAGATGTAGAAAATAAATTTTAAAAAAAGTTATATAGTGGTTTTGAAACGCAGAGCCAAATGTTTTTGGGTCTTTGGTACTGATCAAATACCATTGGGTGTTTGACCAAATGCGGTTCTACGTTTGAAACTGGTCAAACACGGGTTTGCATCTCTAACTGTGTGTTAGAAACAAGACCGAGTAGTATTGAAATTTCAAAATATCCTAAAATGCATCTACTGATGCAGATCTAACCCTAAATGAAGATTTTAGACTTTTCATAATCTAGGAATTTGAAAACATGCCCTAAAATATAAATGAGATTCTTTTTTTTAAGATGCCTACCAATGCACTTACCCTAAGGTCTAAATTCAAACAGGTGTAGAAAGCAAAGAACTTCCCATTTTTGAAAAATGAAATCTTAAGCTAGAGTGTTTAATCATGACAAACTTGTTATCCTTTCATTACTCCTCCAATATTCTCAAACATTGATCCATGTTTGCTCTAAGGTCCAAACATCATTTTGTATTTATGCAATGATCCAAATGTGTGTCCACTTTTGCGTAGGTATCCAAACACCTTCTCATATTTTCACAGGTGCAGGAAGAAACCGAACAAGTCCTAGAATACGTAAGTCCAATATTCAACTTGTACACGATAGAACTCTAGAAAACCTTGCAACAAGAAATATACAGAGATTAGAACCTAAAAATAGCAAGGCAAATAATAAATAGAACCCTTAGAGTGTCCCACTATGATCGCCATTTTGTAAGCAAAAAGGAAAGCAACCCAAACAATGAAACACTGAAGACAAGCTATTAAAATGAACAAAATAAATTTTGTATTAAATTGGGAGCCTTGCTCTTCTCTTTTATACAATATTTTCCTTGAATGTGCAGGGGTTACAAAAGAATGTGCTTGTTTTATTTCAAATTACAATAAGCACAAATAGGGAAAGCCCCTTTCGCAACTCCAATGGATGGTGGATGTAGATGGGCTTTAGCTATCCTTTGAGAGCCATCCCTGTTGCAATAGCTTTCAATGACCTATAACCTACACACATGCCTACGAATAGCAAAATGATCAGTAGCACCTATTGAGATATGTGAAAGAGGCTACCAAAGACTAAAACCTTAATGCTTGTAGTTTTTTTAGAAAAATATTGTGCAAAAAATAGAAACAGAGAAATCATAAGAAGACCTTACTGTTACCTGGCTAATCTCCATATGTCATCGAACTATCATCGAACTGATCTGCTCCTAAGAAAATATGAGCTCGCATTTGGGGTTGACAAAATGTGGGCTAGCATTTGGCAAATGTGGATGCGCATTTGTGATTGTGTAAACGCCCATCGACATTTGTGGCTAAAAGTCAGAGCTGCTAGGGTTTGATCCACGAGCATCAATAAGTCGACCTCCAAGTGCGTAGATGACCTCTTGTAGCAATTCTAGCAGCGTAACAATATAAAAATTTAGCCTCCTTTTGGATGGTGATATGTTTGTGGAGGGAAAATATAGGTGGCAAGCCAAGGTTGCCAAGTGGAAGATCTTGGGGAGCTGTAGTGAGTCACCTAGAGTGTCTCACTTAAGTGGAGTGGTGGCATGTGGGTAGGTGGAAGTGGAGTGATGCATGGAGTGAGGTGTAAAATGTGGCAAGGGGAGGGGTAGTGGTGGCTAGGACACCTATTTCATGTGGAGACAAGGTATCCTAGGGGAATTTTCCAAATTTTAATAAAATATGGAAAATAGCGTAATGTGCAGGATTTATACACCTAAGTTTTGACTTAGGCATATAAATTTATTATGCTGGATTATGGGGTGGATGGAGGCTTATTGAAGGACTAAGTTTTGATGTCTAAAAGAAGGGTTAAAAACATGCAAACAAATGAAATGGAACAAACCCTGGATGGAAGGTGATTCACTCATAGTAATAAATACAATTTTGACGAAAGCAAAGACTCCATAGAACATATAAGAGATAATTGTAGAAATTCAAGACCTTGCTATAGATGTTGAAAAATCAGTTTTACACATATATTAAGGGAAGGAAATAAATGTGCAGATAGGCTAACCAATAGAGGGGTTTTAAATGAGGATCGTGAAGTAAATTTATATTTTCCTTAGTTAGAGGAAGTAGTAAGTTTAGTTGAAGCTGACGAGAAAATGTTGACTACCTGAATCAAATATTTATTAAGATTTACTTTAATTTTTTCCATTGGTAATATTTGCTTTATTTTATAAAATTAATGTGCTTTCATATATACTATTTATTATAATTTTTGTGGTTGCACTTGTGCTTCAAGAAGGAAACTAGCAATCCAAATCTAGTAAAGCGAGCTATGATAGTGATGTTTTGGAAATAGTACTCTACTAAGATGCAATGCATAGATAGTAGAGGTGAAGTTTTGGTATTGTGAAGGCTATTTTAGAAAAATGTTAAGAAGAATGCTAAACTGTGGAATATTTGTATTCACATAGAAATTTGAAAAAGTTCCAAAAAATAAAAATCAAGAATTCAGACATCTTATATAATATGATGTAGGTTGCTATGGCAACTAAATTGAGAGGAGAATTGAATTTGTTTTTAAACTCTCATGCTCCAAAAAAGAGAGTTGTGATTTTTCAAGGGTGGGGGACCTGTACAACCCCTTTTTTTCTAGCAAAAAAAAAGACTCAAGTTTATTTTTTAAATATATATATTTTAAATAAGCTATGTGTGTGGCTTCTAATGGATCCACTCTCATCAAAATAATAAAAATTATATTTTTTGTGATATTAATTTCTATTTAATTGGTTACATGGGATTGAAACAAGTCCTACTTGTACTTTATCATGAACATTTTTTTTTTTAAAATGATTTATATTAATTTTCAAATACATAATTACATGCCTTATTGTTCTACTCCTATCCAATAGATGTGCTTTGGTTGGACTTGATACATAATTCTAAGAGCCTATAACAGATATACTGCATGTTTGGTTGTTCTACTCAGCCAACATTTATGCTCTTGGTTGGAGTTGATACAAAATTCTAAGAGCCTGTAACAGATAGACTGATACAACTCTTGATAGACTATAACTATTATGCTAACCCAAATTCTTAACAAACTTGAACAGAAACTAAATGAACTTGTATAGAAACTAAATATGTTGTCCCAAAAACTTAACAGACTTGAACCTTGGAGGCTCCATCAAAAAAGAGAGCAGGATACATTATGTTGGGTGGGCTAGCTTTGATTCTGATGTCATTGGTTTCCAAGAGATCTTGGAGATCCAAATTTTTCAATAATTTTGTTTCTTTGTCAGTCAGGCTCTTGATGCTCTATCTCTTCTTATAATTTACTTTTGTGTGGAGTGCTATTTCCCATGTAATTCTATTGACTAATGTTCTGATTCTTGTCCTCTTGTCTTTGAAGATAATTATGTTTCTTTCTTTCCAAATGTGCCAAATTACGAAGGAATAGAATCCCATAGCTACTTTATGAGATGCTTGCCTTTTATCCCCCATCTATACATTTTACTCCACCTATTAAGACAATTCTCTAGATTCAGGTTACCTGAGATAGCTGATCCAAATTTAGATGAGACTTCTATCCAAATCTAGATTGCTGTTATACACTCAAAGAATAGGTGTCTTGTTGTCTCATTGTTTTGGAGACACCTTGGGCAGACATGAGGACCCATGATGTTCCTCTTCTCTAAATTTTCTCCTGTAAGTATCTTGTTTTGATGTACTAGCCACAAGAAAACTTGTATTTTTGGAGGGATCCTATACTTCCATATTGAAGCTAGTTTTTTGTTTGTCTGTCCTAACTACTGAAGTTGAACTCCTTGTTTAACTTGATAGTCCCTTGATTTACTTATCTCTCCCCATATCAACTAATCTGTTTCCTAGGAGTGAGGCTTGATTCCTGCCATCTGCATCTTCAGGTTGCTCCAGGTTTCTTGCAGATGTTGGGCTAGAGGAGGATCAATCCATTTGGATTGTCCTCCCTCCCATTCTATAAGATTTCCTAGTTTATGGAGTCCTAAGCTCTGTAGTTCTTCTCTGAGGTCTTGTGGACATCTACTTATGAGTGGTGTGGATCCCAGGATTGGGTCCTCCCAAACGTTGATTAGTTGTCCATCTCCAGGTAGCCATGACACTTTGTCCAATATGATGTTTTTAGCTTCCACTATGTGTCTCCATATTGTAGAGGATCCTAGTTTGTGGTCTATACTTCTTAGCAGCTGCATTCCAGAAGAGTTATCAGTGTATTTATCCTTTAGTATCTGCTTCCAAGGAGAGGTGGGAGGGGTGATCAGATTCCATAGCAGCTTGGCACCTAGAGCTTTGCTTACCAATTCTACCTTCCTTAATCCTAGTCCTCCTTGTTCTTTGGGCTTTGATGTGGCTTCCCAATTTACTAAATGGATTTTTTTCTTATCATTTTGCTTCCCTCCCTGCCATAGAAAGTGTTTGATCAGTCCATCCAAATTTTGTTGTATGTACTTGGGTGCATGGTATACTAATAGTTGGTAGATGGGGAGGTTGGCTATGATTGATTTGATTAGAACTGTCCTCCCTACTAGACTTAGCCATCCATTGCTATAGGATTGTATTCTTTTAACTACCTTTTCTATGGTTGTGTTCCAAGTTTCTCTTGTTTTTAGTTGGAATCCCATTGGGACACCTAGATACTTGAAAGTATGGTCAATACCTTTTTTGAATCCTAGGATCTGAGTGAAGCCTCTGTCTTCTGCATCTAAAGTGTTTATTGTGAAGAACCTGCTCTTCTGATTGCTTATCTCTGCCCTTGTAGCTGAAGTAAAATAGTCTAATGTTTCTTTAAAATATCTCACATTTGATTTGGAGGCCTCTCCCAAAAGGATTGTGTCATCAGCAAATTGGGCATGGGTGACTGACCTGTACCCCATAGTTGCTTTGACACCAATGATCAGTTTGTCCCTTAGTTTATTTAGAGTTCTTCCTAGAGTTTCAGCTAGTATAATGTACAGATATGGTGAAAGTGGGCATCCTTGTCTTAATCCTCTAGTGGCTTTAAAGAAGGTTGTTGGCTCACCATTGACTAAGGGAGATATCCAAGGGCCATCTATACATGCTCCAATCTAGTTTATCATTTGGATTGGGAAGCCAAATTTGGTCAAAACTTGTTTCAGAAAATTGATATCTACTCTGTCAAAAGCGTTGGCCATGTCTAGTTTTATGGCAATCCTTTTCTTCCTTGACTTGGCACTAGTGTGGAGGGCTTCATGGACCATTATGATGTTATCATAAATTTGCTTCCCTGGTATGAAGCCCCCTTGTTCTTCAGCTATCAGGATGTTTATCTTTTATTTTATTCTATTTGCTATTAGCTTGGTCATGATTTTATAAGATGAGTTACATAAAGAAATAGGCCTGAATCTGGCAAATGTAGTAGCATCTTTTTCCTTTGGAATTAAAGCTAAGAATGTGGAATTAATTGCTCTTGAGAGCTTACCTTTTGTTCTTGCCTCCTCGATCATCTTTAAAATATCTTCTCCTATGAGGTGGAAGAATTGTTGATAGAAGTTGTTGGTGAAGCCATATGGACCTGGAGCTTTATCTTTGGGTAGGGAGTGAATGACTTCCTCGAGCTCCTTCATTGTTACTGCTGCACACAATTCTTCTCTGTCATTTTCTCCCAAAGTAGTGGGGATGTTGCTTAAAATTTTAGTTTGTGCCTAGCAATTGGTTGGAGCTCTACTAAGTAGCGAGGAGAAGTGTTCACTTGCTAGATCTTTGATGATTGTCTGATCTGTATGCCTGGCTCCCTCTTTTTTTATTTATCTGATGGTGTTTATTTGATAATGTTGCATTGTCTTGAGGTGGAAGAATTTTGTATTTGTATCCCCTTTTTTAGCCAAGTCATTCTGGATCGAAGTCGCCAATGTACCTCTTTTGATTTATATACACTTTCGAGTTCTTGATTTAGTTGCCTCCTCTTTTCTTCTTGATGTGGTAGAGGGGGATGATCACCAAATTTAGTCTCCAATTCCTCCATTTGTTGTAATAGTGTCTCTTTCCTGGTTGTTGGTCTAGGCTTACATGAGATCCAATTTTTGATGGCCTTTTTCAGATTGGAGATTTTTGTTTTCCATATCACTTGTGGGCTAGCTGAGGGAATTTGTTGCTTCCAAGTGTTCTCCACTAGGGTGCCAAATTATTCTTGGTCCCTCCAATCAAGATTGTATTTAAATGGGAGTTTCCTTTTGCCAAGATTGTGATTACCACTGTCCAATAGTATGGGCTTATGATCCGAAATAGAGTTTTGGATTATATTGCAGGATATAATTGGGTTTCTGGCAACTAAGTCCTGTATTAGGAACCTGTCTAGTCTTTCAGCAATAAACTGGATCCCTGCTCTCCTGTTTGTCCATGTGTATTTTCCTTTCTTGGGAATTATATCCTGGAGGTTCTCTTCAGCTATGATCTATTCTACTAATTCTCTGGTTGGATCTCTTGTTATGACCCCTCCCTTCTTCTCCCAATGAGCTAATGTTACATTCAGGTCTCCTCCTATGATTAGATTGGTGGGCCTTTCCATTCTTATCCAATGATGAAGTTTTCTCCATGCATCCTTTTTCTGTTCTATGTTGTTTGGTCCATAAAAATTGATTGTAGTCCAGGTCTGACTATTAGGCAATTTAAACTTTGCTGCTATCTAGTTGTTATGTTTGGTTTTGATGCATGTCAAAATCTGGGGGTCCCATGCTAGGACAAGTCCACTAGAGGGACCTGATGAGCTAGTTGCTTCCAGCTCAGAGTTTTCCCAGATTTTGTACCATTTGGTTTTGACTGTTTGCTCTGACAATTTTATCTCTTGTATGCAGACTACATATGGCTTTTGTTGATCTATTAAAGATCTTAGGTAGTTTTTCTTCAGGGGACTACCTAATCCCCTTCCATTCCAAGAGATGACCTTCATTTTTTTGTTGTCTTTTTAGTCTTGGAGAAGTCCAAGACTGTTTGAGTTTTCTTTTGAATTTCCATATTAGCCTGTTCTATTCTTGTCTCTTGATTTGTCTTCCTGCCCCTTGTCGTGGATCTAGTTGTTGGAGTACCTCCAGGGATGGTGACCACTGCAACTTGAGTCTCCTCTACTTCTTCCTCATTCTCATCTTCTAGGGGGTTGTCCTTTCTTGTCTGTGTGTCCTCAACTTCCTCCTTAGATTCTGTTTCCATTGGGGCTTTCCCTTTGTTTTGTGCTGTGATGTCTTTAGAGGATTGTTGTTCTGGAGGAGTCTCCTCCTCTTCTGATAAAATAGAGTACCTATTTGTGTTTTGATTTTTTAATCTATTTTGGTTTCCTCCTTTGGCTTCTAGATCTCCTTGGTTGTCTTCTTCTAACAGTTTGAAATTCCTGTTCCTCTACTTTATTTTCCTGTTGAGCTTTGGCTGGACAATTCCTAGAGAAATGCCCATGCTGATGACAAGATATGCACTTGAAGGGAATGTGCTCATAGTCTAGTGGCTGTGTGTGGATCCAATCAAGTACTTTGATTCCTATACTCTCTAGTAGACCTTTTTTCAGATTCACTTATATGTTAGAATATATTACATCATTTGGCTATGTTAGATTACTTCAAGGGGAAGTTATCTAGTTACTTCATGCAATGTAATAACTGCACAAGTGTCAATGTGCAAGTTGTATATGTGCAAGTTGTCCCTTGTACAACTAGGTAGAGTGTTGGCTAAGGAATCCATATTCCTATATAAAGAGCCTCATATCTCTACTCGAATGTATCACTTCTATTTCATTCAATAAGATGTTCTATTGCTTTGATCTCTATCTCTTGTTGTAGTTGAATGTTGCTAAAGCCATCAGTGGTATCAGAGCTACGGTCATTCCTAGATAGGAATAGGGAAAGTCATTACTACGGGTTTTGCAAAATAGATGTGCCTTTGGACCTACCACTTGCAAATTCCATTGTTTTGAGATCGTGTGAAGAGCTCGGCAAGAATAAGGAGATCAGAGAAGTTTCTGATAAGCAAAATATTTGGGACAATTATCGCCATCCGACAACAAGCCCAAAAAGAAGAATTTGGCAAGGAGTGCCAAATCCCCAAGAGGAGAACAAGCCACCAAATCCTAAGGCTCATGAAGGAGAGTTCGAGACCATCCTTTGGTGAAGATGAAGCTATTCAAGGTAGCAACTTGGTGATATTAGACACCAAGATCTACATCCTCTACAGAAGTAACAAAAAAGGGCTTTCAAAAAAAGGTAAGCAACTATTGGTGCAAGTAGATTCATTAAAGTGGATTACTTATCAGATTTGTTTAAGCACCTTAATTTGGATTAAAGTTGCAATAAGGAGAATTGAATTACAGTCTTCAAAAGTGCAAAAAGAGAAAGGTTTCTTTAAGGTTCATTTGCACTTTAGGAGTTGATTAGATTTTAGAATTTCAAACTATCTATCAACTACCTATCATCTACTTTGGAAAGCAAAAGAAGACTAGCTCCTACTACCTTGCTTATAAGAGAATTGTAAAATAATTCTTGAAGATTCATTTCAGATTATTCTTGATTAGTTGTAGTAAATTGATTAAGTGCATTATTTTTTAGAGTTGATTGGAGTGATAAGGTGAAATTGTTAGTGCATTAAAAGTAAAAATTGTTAGATTCATTTGCACTATTATTACTCTCAAAAGAAATTAGTTTTGTGCTTTTGAGAAGGGTACAAAATATAGTTTGCATCAAGTGTCTAAAGACACTCTTAAAGCACAAAAATCTGCAACTCATAGTGGCCAATAGAAGCCACCAAAATTGGTTAGTACAAGTGAATAAAAACTAACCAAAATAAGCTTCAAATATTGAGACTTGGTGAGTCTCAAATCCAAAGCACTATAGGGTTAAGTGCAGCAGAAAAAAGCTTCTATCTACAACATTTGTAAAGCTTGGATCTATCATTAAATATCCAAGCAAAGAGGGCAAGGAGTCTATCCAAAGGGATGTCCTCAAAACCCTCATTTGTGCATTCAAAATCTACTACAAAATTAGACTACAAGACCTACAAGGAGTGCAAAAAGGGTGTAATAAGAACATATTATTCTCATAGAATATTATAAGGTATTGCACTACATTGTTCATAGAAAAAAGGTAGATTGAAGGTGCCACTAAAGGCATAAAAATTATAGGGAAATCTAGCCAAGAAAGGTCGAACATCAAGAACAAAGCACTCCTCATCCATGGCACAAGGAGCCATTCGAAGGGGCTCACACTTCACATATTGGATGGATAGAACCTACAAAAGGCAATGCACATATCAGTCGATCATCAACCTGCATTTACGTAGATAGAAAGGGAGCTCTCTTTTACAAGCAAAAAGGTGATAGATTCTACCTCAATCAACATGGATGAACAATGTAAAAGGAGCATGTTGAAGGGAACAAGGAATGAGGAGAATAGGTGATATATTCAGAGGTTTCTAGCTTGGTGAAGATTATCCACCAAAGGAATCACCTACAATACCATTCGAAGCTCCAAAATCACCTCAATGATCGACCAACAAGAGAAGAGGTTGCTTGCACTCCAAGAAATGTAGCAAGCAAAGAAGAGGCATACAAAAAGGAGTTATACTCTCCTTGGAAGCATTACAATGAAAGAAATCCATGCAAAAATGTTGAAAGCCACTTGGCATGAATTCTCTAAGGTGCCATCCCATTTCTTAACATCCAAGAAAACTCACGAAGGAGTTACAAGCACTCACACAAGTGTTCATGCATTACAAGGTGACTAAAGAAGGATTGTTACATTACAAAGGAGAGAGCTCATACGTAATGCTCAGTGACACTTGTCAAAGCCTTCACCACCTTAAAAGGCATCTAAACATAAAGTGACATAGTGTGAAGAAGAGAGAATAGTGCAATCAAAGGGATCTAGGTGAGAATAGCACAGTGAAACATGTCTGAAGCACAACATGGAAGGAAGGAAGGAGGAGCATTAAAGGCTCCTAGAAAAGAAGGTCAAACCTTCTCAAATCTATAGTGCTCTTCACTCCAGCATTGAAGACAAGGTCGACCCAATCCACACTCATCATCTCAAGTGCCAAAAGTTACGTATTGCAGCTGTTATATCCAGCCAAATTCAAAGCCATTCAAGTGTGGTGATAAAGGAGCTAAGGTAAGTAATTTATCTCATTTAATATTGCTTTCAAATAAAGGAGATATAAGGTTTAAAATCAAGGATAAATTTTGAGATTATGAAAGCAAAAGACATAGGAGATAACTTACCAAGCTAAAATAATATTTGCAAATTAACCTAGGAGATATAAGGAATTCTACTTGGGTTAGATTATTTAATATTTTGCAAATATTATTGTGGTCTAATTTTTCCAAAAATTAGGGAGTCATAAGGGTTACTACATCAAATTAATTTATTGGAAATTAGATACACTTAAAATTAATTCCCAAAGGGTTATTTAAAAGAGAGGTTTATCATAGTATTTCAAAGGTTGGAAATTTATAAAATTATTGTCTCAAACTTCTCAAAAGGAGACAAAAGATCCAACATTATAACCTCTTTAAAATTTGGGAAAAGTGCTTAGTTCAATAGGAGCAATAAGGGATATTAGAAGTTGATTTTTGGTATTTACAAAACTTTACAAAATCAACCAAACATTGAACTTCAAATTACAATAGCACTATCCAAAACATACTTGGGAGACATAAGGTATAAAAATAGTATCATGGATTATTGGTATATAGATTCAGGTGCAAGTAAGCATATGATAGGAAACATACATTGGTTCAAATATTTGAAAAATATTAATGAAAAACTAGTTGTCGTAGTAGATAGAAAAACATATGAAGTAAAAGGAATTGGAGATATTCCAATAAATCTTAAGGATGGAAGAGGTATGATAAAAAATGTATTGTATGTTCCAGGATTAACTACTAATCTTATTTTTGTCTCTCAACTTATGGATCAAGACTTAACCGTTGAGTTCAAGGTTCTCACTGGTAGAAAACAATGTCACATTTCTAGATAGGGAAGAATGATAGCATCATGATCGTATAAAAATGGTCTATTTGTTCTAGACACTACTATTCACTCAACTCTTTCCACCAATGCTTTAGAACTATGGCACAAATGACTAGGACATACCAGTGAAACATCAATGAGGGAATTATTCAGATATCAAATGGTAGAAGGTCTACCTAACTTTTCTCCAGAAACTACTGTATGTCTAGAATGTCTAGCAGGAAAACAACATAGAATCCCTTTCGAAATTCATCAACATAGAGCTCAACAACCTCTAGAAATAATATATATAGATTTATGTGGACCAATGAAAGTTGATAGTGTTGGAGGACATAAATACTTTCAATTATTTGTTGATGATCACACTAGAAAAATGTGGGTATCTTTCATGAAGTACAAGTCAGAAGCATTCAATCACTTCAAACACTTCAAGTGGAAAAAGAATCAGGGAAGACCATAAAAGCACTTCGCTCAGATAGAGGAGGAGAATTTATTTCCAAAGAATTTGACTCATTTCTTGAAGAAAATGGAATTAAGAGATAACTTACTACAACATATTCACCTCAGTATAATGGAATTGCAGAAAGAAGAAATAGATCAATAATGGAAATGGTAAGATGTATGTTAAAAGAAGCACACCTTGATCATAAATTTTGGGCCGAAGCAGTACAAACAATAGTCTACATACAAAACAGACTTCCAACAAGGGTACTCAAGCATATTACACTAGAAGAAGCATGGTCAGGACAAAATCCCAACATAGAAAAGCTAAAGGTCTTCGGATGCAAAGCATACATGCATGTTCCAAAACAAAAGAGGACTAAACTAGATGACAAAACTATGACAAGAATATTTGTTGGCTATGACAATGAATCTACAGGATACAAAATACTAGATCCATCTACAAAGAAAGTCTACATCAGTAGAGATGTGGTCTTTGATGAAAAATCCAAGATCGACGTAGATAAATCCAGTGGTGACACATAAGTCCTCATAAATATGTCTGAAGAAGACACAATGAGTATAGATTCAGAATCAGAATCTCAAGAACAAGATACAGAAGCATCAACAATACTTCCTAGAAAAGAACCAATATGGCTCAGAGACACTCTTAGAGAATCAAATCTAGAAAGAATGCCAGATCTTACTTCTACAGGACCTCAAACTCGTAGCATGACCATAATAAATAGAGGAATGCTAAGTAACTCAGTAGAATCGACATCAACTTCTCAAGCACTAAAAGACTCACACTGGAAAGCAGCTATGGAAACTGAATATGCATCACTCAAAAATAATAAGACATGGAATCTAGTAAATCTACCTCCAGGAAAGAAAGTAGTGGGATGCAAGTGGGTTTACAAAATCAAATACAAAGCAGATGGGACACTTGACAAATACAAAGCTCGACTAGTAGCAAAAGGATATACTCAGATAGAGGGAATTGATTATGAAGAAACATTCACACCAACAGCTCGAATGACTACTATCCGAACAGTTTGTGCGCTAGCTGCACATCAAGGGTGGAAACTTCATCAGATGGATGTGAAAAGTGCATTCCTTAATGGTGACTTAGAAGAAGAAGTCTATATGACACAACCTGAAGGCTTTGTTATTCAAGGACAAGAAAGCAAGGTATGCAAATTGAATAAATCTCTATATGGCTTGAAACAAGCTCCCAGAGCATGGAATATAAAGATCAATAATCATCTACTACATCATGATTTCAAAAGGAGTTCATCAGATCCCAGTTTATATACCAAGAAAATTGGAAATGATATCTTGATCCTCATAGTATATGTTGATGACATAGTAATTATTGGAAGTTCAGAGATGTTAATAAGTGATATAAAAAAGGATCTAGAAAAGGCATTTGAAATGATAGATCTAGGATTAATGAACTACTGCCTTGGTTTAGAAATTTATCAAGGAAAGGATAAAATAGTTATCACTCAATCAAAATATGCAAAAGCTCTCCTTGAAAAGTACAGAATGATAGAGTGCAAGCCTAAAGATACACCAATGGAACAAGGGATTCAATTATCCAAAAATGATAAAACACCATTGGTCTCAGCTACAATGTATCATCAGTTGATTGGAAGTCTTCTATACTTAACAAACAACCGACCAGACATAGCATTTGTAGTAAATTATCTTTCACGGTTCATGCAAGAACCAAGGGAAAGTCATTGGAAAGCTACAAAAAGAATATTACAATATATCAAGAAGACTACAGACTATGGATTGACTTATATGAAGGATGTCAAAGATTTTTGTCTACAGGGATATTCAGATTCAGATTATGCTGGATCTATTGATGATAGGAAATCCACCTCAGGCTATGTCTTCTATCTCGGATCAGGTCCTATATCTTGGCACAACAAGAAACAACATACAGTAGCACAATCATCAACTGAAGCAGAGTATCGAGCAACAAGAGATACAACCTATGAAGCTCTATGGTTACAATACATATTATCTGACATGGGAATCAAACGAACTCCCACTATGATATTTTGTGATAATCAAGGAGTACTGAATCTGATCAAGAATCCAATCATACATGAAAGAACAAAACATATTGAAGCACAATGTCATTTTATCAGGGAATATTTTTAGAACAAGCATATCATCCTCAAGTATGTTCCTACAGAAGATCAGTTGGTAGACGTCTTTACAAAGGCACTTGGAAAAATCAAGTTTCAAACATTCAGAGATCATCTATGTGATTCAAGAGAACTTCATACCAAATAATGTAATACAAGGGGGTGTTAGAATATATTACATCATTTGGCTATGTTAGATTACTTCAGGGGGAAGTTATCTAGTTACTTCATGCAATGTAATAACTGCACAAGTGTCAATGTGCAAGTTGTATATGTGCAAGCTATCCCTTGTACAACTAGGTAGAGTGTTGGCTAAGGAATCCATATTCCTATATAAAGAGCCTCATATCTCTACTCGAATGTATCACTTCTATTCATTCAATAAGATGTTCTATTGCTTTGATCTCTATCTTTTGTTGTAATTGAATGCTGCTAAAGCCATCATTATACACACATTCTAGCATAAATTGCATTATTAGCTTTTGGGGGAGCCTAATATATAAATATGCCTATTGTGTTGCATATAAAATCCATCATTTATTCATTCCATAAATGTAGAGGTAGGAATAGGAGCTTGATCGATATAAAAACCTCTTCTGGTTCTTCTTCCTATGGCCCAAAGCTTATAGACCATGGGGTTATGTATAAAGGACTTGATCCTAAAGAACACGACCCTCATAGAATATTGAGTTTCTTTCCTCTGTTGAGGAGAATAGGACCACAAAATAGCCTCTTCCAGCCATCACTAGCTCATAGCTAGGGATTTTAGATCTGATGGCTTTTGAAGCCTTATACTTAATATAAATTACCACAGAAAAGTAATCACAAGATTGAATATAATAAATTTGCAATATAATTAATCCAATAAATATAATGTAACATAGATAAATAAGCCAAATAATATGTATAACATTCAATAATATGATAAAATATGAATGTAAAGCCTGAAATATACACAATTATATCACTTACAATACTAGTTGCTAAAATATATGCAAACTTGTATTACTCCTATTTCTATTGCAAATATCTCATAGAAATGACTCTATAGACAATGTAGAACACTGTAGATCATATAAATATTATCTATCATATATCTCATATATCCTCTATGGAGTAATATATAGCCATTCTAGGATGACTCTTTGGTTAGTACGACTCTTCCTTTCCATATGCCAAGCCTTATGACTCTTGGCTTATATACTTAACACTTGCATACACATGACACACTATCTTGTATGCACACTTGTACTTGAATCTTCACATAACTCTTCCTAATCTAAATATACATGTGCACACTTACATATTGGACACTTGTGCACATTTACACTCATAACACTTGCACACATATTTACATGATACTTGTCCATTTTCTACACATTATTACATTACATGAAATATTAACTCACTCGCTAATCTACGACACAACCCTAATCTAATATTTACAATGATGTACCAAGGTGGTACATTAGCATGTACCAAATAATGTAATATTATCCAACAAGATCTCTAGGTGGATGCTATCCAGTTATGGATGGATGCTATGCTTGGTCATATACCCATAAACTTGCATGCAAGAGCTTGTGTTGTTAGTTTTAGGATTAAACTTTGGATAAAGTTAGGGGAGACCTCAACTATGGGATTTTCATCAAGCTTGGGTATACAGGTGTTTCTTGTGCTTGTTTGTGTCTAGACTGGATGACTTACTTTGAGCATTTGAGACATATGTTTCAAATTTCCTTGATAAAACAAGGGTGGTTAGGAGAAAAATAAAAAATCCCATTGGTAGGATTCTTGAATAATGAAGTAGCAGTCATGGATACTCTTTCCTAGATAGTTGAATTTGCATTCCTTGAATTCTATTTTATTGCTAATTATACTTGCAACAAGGTATTGAGGGATCATGTCTACTCTATAACAACTAAGTGTCGTTGGCACCCAATGCAACCTACCTATGCACTATGTGCACCCAATAAAGCATACCCAATTGTGGATTGTGTCACCTTGTGTGCTATTCAAACACCCACCAAACAAATCCAAAGCTAAAATAAAAGAAAAATTATGTACACTTGTAGCAAGAGGTCATGATATTGAGTCATCTCTATTGTAGGTAAACTTCATCGATGCAGACCACAACCTGATTGTGCATTGTGTGCACCCAATTGTGCAATATGATACCCTGTGTGTCCTTTAAATTAAAATAGTCTATAATATTAAGATCCTTGCTTAAACCTTGATGTAAGCCTCAAGTCGTAAGCTTGGGTTTTTACCTCCAATTTTTATGCTTGAGCATACCTAGAAACCCTTAGCAAATGTAAAATACAAACATCAAAAGTATTCCAAAAATAGGTCTAAAAAATAAAATACAGAATGCTAGACCCATACCTAAGGGTTGTCTAAGCTACGGTCCATGGGGATTTATCCTTGAAAATATAAATTAAAATATTTTTGGTTTTGGCTTTGGCTCTCCCCAATTTTGAAGCCAAGGGTTTTTTGTAGCAACTCCAACTATGGATCATGTGGAGAGCACCCTCGACCCCTCTAGGATTTATAATTTTCATGAATTTAAATAAAAAATGTCATGAACATTTAATGGTATTATAACAACTTGGAAAATATGCATATATCATTTGGTAATACTTTAACCTAGGCCTTCTCCTTGAAAGTTGATGAATTTAACCAATTGAGGTCATGAAATTTGATATTTGTTATCAAGCCATTTAAACCATATCTAGCTTATCTTCTATCAATGATATTTATCATTTCACTTTCTATCAAATATATTATTCATGTTCCTCAAACTACTATGTTTTCAAAATTAACTCTTTAAGATCATTTTTATTAAGAGATAAAATCTCACTTAGTCAATTGTATTTTAAAATTTAAATTTCACTAAGATGGAGACCAACACCACAATTGACTATTTTTTTGCTACCCAATTTCCTTCTCTATATAGATGCTCATATTTCTAACAGGATAAATATAATAATAGTTGATAAACATCAACAATAATATATTTTTAATCCAATCCCCACATTCATATCCTTAATAACAAATGTTTCTAACCTTTTTTAGTTGCAATTTTGATTGTTGTAAGAAGTGCCCTATCCTTTGCATAGTTTTTAGTTGAAGTTCCATATGATTTATAATAAGTGTGGAGAATTTTATCTTTATTATTTCAAAAAACATTGCCTCCACTAGCTTTTCCTAGATTTCCTTTAGTAGCACCCAAAATCAATTTTGATAAACCCATGTTTTAGACATTTTTAACATACCATAGATCAAAGAAGATGCTTCGTGTTTACTCCATTGTTTTAGATTACCATTCCTTAACTTGAGATTTACCATGGTGAGCTATAAGAATTTTATAAGAGAGGCAATAATATGGTTCTTATAGTAGCTTAACCTCTACCTTTGAATTTTTGATAATAATAGGCTATGGAAGAATAGGAGTCATGATTGTGTAGCCCCAAGACATCCTTTTAAGCACCTACATTTTAAAGAATGATTGAAAATAAACTAAGTGTGAAATGAATGATTTGTCCAAAGAATGTGATTGGCTAAAAGGTGTGATCTATCTAGAAAGTGTGATTTACTCCAAAAAAGTGAATCATTATTTTATAAAGCAGCGAATCACTCCTTTTGGATCGATGAATTGCCAACTTTTAGGCTAATCAGGACAAAGACAACACGAGATCCAAGGAAACTCCTAAGAAAGTGATATTTTATCACTATATGATAACAAATAATAGTTAGAATACTTCTAAATAGTTTAGAGATATATTTGGAGAGATGTAATATTTAAAGATGTGTCATTTTGTTAAAGATGCACCCAAATTAGTGATTTTACTAAGTGTAGAAATTATTAACTTATAATAACTTCTTAGATGACTAATTTCCTATAAATATGAGTTAGGGGATTCATTGTATACATCTTTTGGCCATTTGGAGAAATTAAAGCTACACTTTATGGACTCCACATTGTACTATTGAGTTCATTTTGGGAATAATAGAAAGATTGTGCATGAATTTTTATTTTCAATTGTGGCACTACCTTTTTAATTTGTGGAATAGATAGTGGTTGTGGTATGGTCCTTCAAATTTTTGTTAGTACTTTCATTTTATTATTTTTATTTCATTTGTGGTGGAGTGCATCGATGTTATTTGATTGCTTTCATTGTCTCGATTCTTCATACAATAATCATGCTATGGTCATGATCGTATTTTTTTTTTGTATTCTATTTCAATCTCTTGTAAAATAATATTTTTAATTTTACTCTTATGCATTTAGATTATACTAGATTAGTGATATTAGTCAGTATTTTGCCTAAATCTAGAGGTTGAAGGAGGCACTATTCCCTTTCTTCTAATTGTTGAAACAAAATTATGGGTGGAATTAGAAGTTAGACCTTGCTGCACTTCAATAAGTTTTTGAATGCACAGAGGGACCAAGGGCTCAATTTTCATGTTGAAATCTAATCCTTGGCTCTTTTACAAAGTTTTAGATCTAAACATGGCTATTTTATTGGCTTGTTTTGTGAAACTTGTATCATCAAGAACTTTGCAAATCGATTTCATTGTTAAAATTTTTGCTAAAAGGATAAAATAGTGATTCTCTCCCATTCTTGGCAAAAATTACGATTCGCTACTAGCAAAAGTAATTTTCTATCTTTTAGAAGAATTTTTTTTAGCATTTAGTTTAAAGAGTGATTTGCAAAATTTCAAAAGAAAACATTTTTAAATAAAAAAATATTGAATCACCATTTGTAAAATAACAATTCGTTTAATTTGCCAAAAATAACGATTTGCTACATTTTTCTTTTGAAAAATTTTCTAAGTTAATTTCAAGTGAATTGCCTTTCAAAAGTAAAATATTTGCTAGTTTTTTAGAAAAAATATTTTCTAAGCAATTTTTTTTTTTATGGATGTAAGAATGAATGAAACATGATCTAGGCTTCTAAATACAAGGTCAAAGGTTCAATAGTCTAAAAAATATTTTTATCTAGTTGAATTTATTCCTTACTAAAAAAAAATACAAATGAGAGAAACAACCAATGGAAACTCCACTTTAAGCTCATAAAGAGTGTGAGCTAAGAGTGAGGAGGAAGCATGAGTAGGAAGTAGGAAACAAAGTGTATCAAGGAGTGACCGTCATTTCTTCTTATTTTGGATCTTAGAAGAAACCCAAAAACTAATATGGCAATAAAGTCATTTTGAAAGTCCTTCTTGAAAGTAAGGATGCCCTAGTTGAAATTAATGATTCCTTAGGTGGAAGTATGGATGCCCTAGTTAACAGTAAGAAAGAGAGCGAATCTATGGCAAACCCTTTATAGGTAGTAGATAATACACTAGAAGTTATTATCAAGGATGAGATGATTGAGAATGATATAATGATTCTTAAAACTAGAGGGTTAATATATAAGTTCCATGGATACTAGACATATTTTTATGAGATTCAAAATTGGGTCAAATGGAAGTGGGGATTTTTTTTTGTTAGATTAAAAGTGGGTTTTTGTCAAGGATCCCAAAACCTGATTACAAAGGATCATAATACAACACGAAACATCAGAATGAAACAAAAGGAATTTGTCCAAGGATGGACAAAAAGTTAGGCAAGGTCAGCCCAAAGGAACAAAATAAGGAACACGCAATCCTTTGTGCCAGAGGAAGACGTCTTCCTTTGAGCCAAAGGAAAAATGGGCAGGAAGGGAAAGCCTGCCAGAAACCCAAATTTGAAACACAAGGCGTTGAAAAAGGCCGGGAGAAAGCGCCAAACTATCCTAACCACGAAAATCCTTTTGAAACTTTCCCATGGGCGGGAAAAGAAAACAGAGCCAAGGATTTAAAATTTGAAACATCCCAAGGGCGAAAAACCAGAAACCACCCTTGGGAAATAAAGCTCTATAGAAAACCAACATCCCATGTAGGGGAGCTCGAAGTGGGGATTGAATTCAAATTACTCCATGAATTTTCTTTGAAAAGGATTTTTCTTAATTATCTTCTCTAGTTTAGAAATAAAGGATATACTAATAGATGAAGGCCCTTGGTTTAGGGGTAAAGATGCCCTATATTTAAGACCATGGAGTGAGAATATTTTTATGGATATAGAGACTATTAAAAGGCTTCTAGTGTGGATTAGTATTTTTGAACTTCCTTATAAACTCATCAATAAGGAGGTTTTGAAGAATATTGGCAATACTCTAGGCAAGTTCATCCAAGAGGGACCAACTACTAAGGAGAGAAGGCATGTTGTATACACTTGAATATATGTTGCCATGGATATTTCAAGACTTTTATCACAATCCATTAAGATTAAATCTAAATCAAATGAATGGGATCAACAACTGGATTATGAAAATATTACTATCCAGTGTCTCAAATTTCATGAAATTGAACACATGGTAATAGATTACTTAATGAATATGATGGAGATATAGAGGGAAAATTTAGACATGAGAAAAATTTCAGTATAAAACAAGGAGGTCATATCATAGGAGAAGCTAGGTTAAATCAAGGATTTTCTACTTCTAAGAAAGTGGCAAGAGAAACTTCTTTACCTCATCAAATGAAAAATGCCATTATAGTTCACTTGAATTAACCATTAGAAGAAAATATGACACAAGGGATGAGGAAGTACAATGTACAAGTTCAAATACGAAATAAATTAAACGTACAAAGGAAGATAGGTAGGCAAATTTTAAAGTGGATGAGATGAAGGAGTTATTTTATTTTCATGGTCATTTAGTATATAAGCATTTCCATTCATTCATGCATTGTTGTGGTTATGCTTATGTTTATCTAAAGGTTCCTAACAATTTTAGATTGTTTTATATATAAATTCAAGCTAAGATGACTATTTAGTTGTAGCATTTACAAGGGTTTATTTTCCACTAGGAAATTGCTCCTTGCATAATTAATAGAGTTTTGTGAAATGGATGAGGCTAAGCCTTAACCTTTATGTCATCATTGCACATATTGTAGCAAAGCTAGGTCCATCTAAAAGTTATCATAGTAAAAATAATTGCATTCCTAACTTAAGAACACATAGGATTCTCCAACCTAGAATGACAAATTTCCTTAATTGGCTTTTATTAGTTCACCTCAACTTAAACAAGACTAAGCTTAGACTAGATGAAATATAACTAGTTGGGATAATGGTAATATTGGCCATCAACTACTACTTGATAGTAGTTGCTTTTGATTTTCCTTAATGCATTGTTGTTGAGGCATTTTGTTGACTACGACTTCAAAGTATTTGGTTCTCTTAGTGGACTTTAACACACTTTATGAAATCATGTTGATATTTTGGAGGCTTTATACTCCTTGTAAATTTATTTATTTGAGATTCTATAGTATCTTTATGATGTTGAGTCATATTTATTGTAAATTTGTATGGTCTTTTGATTGATGGATTGAATTGATATTTTTTAAAAAGGTTATTAGTGCTATCTATTTATCCATAAAACATGCTCGTCATATTACATCATGATCATGTTATCGTCGCATTTAAACAAACTACATAATGATATTAATACAATAACATTCTGATAATTATGGTGTGACAAAATTTAAGCCTAGATCTGTACATTGAAAGTCTACATTTATAACCACTTGAGCTTATGTCATTTGATTAAATATCAATCTTCACCAGTAATATCGAACTTTGGTTTATAGTCTAAAACTTCTCACTCCCCGTAGTGTGGCCTTGAATCCTTTGGACAACCTTCATATATTTATTAAACATATAATTTTTTTGTTTAATGTTGTTTTATAACTTACATAAGTTTGAAATATCATTAGAAAAATAACTACATGTTAAGACTCATCGTTTGAGTTAATAACTAGTTTTTTTTCCTCTTCTTTTCAAACCCAAACAAAATCCCATGAAAATATTATAGAGAGATAAACAAACATGCTTCCTATCTCCATTGATTTGTTCTATCAATTTGTGTGACATACATTTTTAATATAAAATTTTACTTTTAATTTTAAAAAATGCCATAATATTTATAATTAAAAAATAATTATAAAATTATAATTATAATTATTTATTCAATACTAATTATGTATATTTTTTTTACTAATTAAAATTTATTTAAACTATTATATTATATAAAAAAATTATTTTTAATTTTCTAGATGAATATAGGCCTTTGTGATTGAGAAGAACTCAAAACTTAACCGTATCACAAAACAAGAAAAAGTATTAATGTAGAACAAAATTCCATCAAAGAAATATATTAACTCATAGTGAGCTGGACCTTGTAGTCTATATAATTATTTTGAATATAAAAGAGAGAGACATATCAAGGTCATCCCCATAGTGACCCTCCAAATCCATTGTTATTTTGATTGCCTTGCTGAATTCAAACCTACAAATGAACACCATATATATATATATATATGTATGACAAAATATAAATTGGAGAGTGAAAATGCAAAGGCTCAAACCACAACTGTTTTAAATCAGTTTAAAATAATAGATAAAAGAGACAAAAAAAGGAATGGGAGTAAAGAATATGTACCTTTTGCATATTCAGGGCAGGGCAGTTGAGACAGAAAAGCATTTTACTTGAAAATGCAAGGCATATAGTAATATACAGGCTAATTATACTGACATTTTTGCAGTAAAATTTATTTAAAGAGGTAAGAATACAGAAAATAGAGCAACAGAGAATCAAAATCAACAGCAAAACAGCAGCGATTCAAACAGAAAAGTAATGTATCAGATTTGAAAGCTTCAGACAGTCTTGGTTCTTTAAAGTAATAAGTGAAATAGCAATTTTTAATTGGCAGCCATAGATTGCTTTGGCCTCATGATCGTTAAAAGCCTTATATTCTATTTTATTTTGTATTTCATGCAAGTCTGCATTATGTACTTCATTACACGGTAGGTGTAAATGAAACTTGCAACTTTTGTCCACATGTCATAGCAAAGCTAGTGAAAAGTTTAGCTGGGCGAGCTGAATCTTATAGATCTACCAATGGCATCCAATAAATTTCCAAGTCCCATACCTAACTCGCAAGGTGTTCCCAAGCTTTAATAGTAAGGATTTCTTTCAACTTGCAAACAATTTAAGAAAAGTGCAGCATTCTTGTAAAGCTGAAATACACCATCAGAGCCGCTGCTACTTTCTCTGCTAGTCAGTCGTCAAATTGCACAGAATTCAGCTAAAGTCTAGAAGAATAAAGATCACACGTTTTTAAAGTAAGGAACAGTACAAGTCTATTCCCAATCTTGTTTAAGCCCAAACTAATTTTTACCGTTCCTCAAGTAGCACTTTCCCTATCTATCATGACACTTCTCTTGTATTCTCAAAGTGGTTCACTCTTGTATGACCAGATCCTTGTTTTTGTAGATAAAGTTCGCTGAATTTTGCACAATCAAAACTATTAATAACACTTTGATACCCACAATTTTCACTGGAGAGATTTGGATGACGCAAATGCTGAATCTGATCATTAGTAATCAGCAAGCTGCAGTAACATCACTTTTGGAAAATGTGCCCCAGGGAGGGAAGTAGATGTGAGAGTTGTTTACATGTTTTCTAATCATCTTTTCGATCAAAAAGGCCTACATAAAATATATGACTGAATGTTGTGCATGGCACGGCAGAAATGAGCAATTGTTGCTTATTAATCGTTACACAATTGCAAAAGGTGTTTCAAGCTTATAAAATTACAATAATCAAATTATATCATGAGATTTCTTTGTTATTACTCATTAAAATGAGTTGTCAACCTACTGGATCCAGGGCCATTATTGGAGGGAATAATATTATAATGACCCATAAATGCAAGAGCTCAACATAACACGGAATATGTGTAACTTGGCTCATCTTATACCTTAGGTGTCTAGGTACAATGAGAAGCTGGATAATAACAAGGACCTTGAGTTGACATTTATCTGTGTCCTTTGAAAGGACATTCGGTTGATGGTTCTCTGCATATTATTTAAGGGGCTTGAGGCAATGATAATCAAATCTGAAAGCTTCCCAGGAAAGTATAATCTTCTAAATACAGGATCAAATATGCCAAATACAGGATCAAATGGAACAGCCATCAACTAGCATTGGTATGATCACAAAGACATGTATCAGAAAGAGCCTCCTTGCTGAAGCCATTAGCTGTTAAATGAATTGTTCTGTCTTTAAACTTCTGCAGGACATATGATGTCCAGCTTGCTAAATAAGTTTCATTGTGGCCAACTTCTCTACCTTTGTAAAAGGAGAAACAAGAGTTTTTGTCTTCAGGGTTTGGGCATTCAGGTCCCTCAGTGTCTCTCCATGTCCCCTCATGCTTCATTCCTGACCAACCTGCAAGCCAATGATATACATACTGTCCATTTCCTGCAAGTTCTAACCATCCTTTTGGGAACATTTCCATCACACTGCTGTTCCTGTCCATAAAGATCATGTTTGACAACTGAGCTCCATGAACTGTTACCACAATATCTGTCATACTCATCATTGTAATCTGCAAGAAAACAATATTATCAATGACTTAGGTCAGAAGTGTTTACATTACATACATGGCACAAGCAAATGGGTCCATCAGGTTTCAGAATATATCATATAAGCGATTTTCCTTTTTTTCTAAACCCATTAATATAAAGGCCAGACTTCCAAAGTCTATTATTGACTAATAACCAGGGAATACAAATACCTTCAAAGAAATTCATGCTCAAATGATATTTTTTCTATCATATTTCATCACAATATTTATCCAGGTAAGCATTTCAATCTGAGCTTGATCTTAGTGAATGCTAGATTCGTTTCCCAGATCATTTTTTGTTTTGAAATAATAAGAAAAAAATCTTTGAGTAGGGTGGAGATTCATAATACAAATAACCTGGAATGACACAAAAATTTTAGGCCATTAAAGATGAGATTGTATTATCTGTGAATCGTGCTAGTAGATATTTTCTACAGGAATTGAACATGGGCATAGTTAATTCAGCTGCAATCTTTTAAATACTGCTACTTGTTATTGCCAAAACAAAAATATATTTATAGTTAATTTTAAAACGTTTCAAAGTAGAAAAATTTACAGGTTTGAGAAAGACCTGTTAATAGATCTCTGGAGGTTGTCATGATAGCTTGAATGTATCTAAACAGACGATCCAAGAAACGCCATTTCAATTAGAAAAAACAAATCATAACCCATGTATATCTGGTGTGAAGGTTGAATGGAGATGGATACAAAAACAATATACTATCCTTCAATAGCTGACAGCAATTCCAAGATATTTTATATAGACATAAAAAATGGTTCCAGAAACTCGACAATCTTTTACGGTTGGGTCACAGGAAATTGCCCAGTCCATATATGCTGTTAAATCTTCTATATGAGGTCTGTTTTGAGTGGAAAGATGAGGTGTCAAATATGTGTTCCACTGATGTAGAAGCCCCTGCTATACACATGGCCAGTTGAGTGACAACTGAGGGTTTATGAATTCATAACAAAGAAGGTCTGTTTTGCATCATGCATCGGCCTTAAGCTGGCCAAACTGCTATTCAATAGAGGGCATAGGAACTTTGAGCTTGTTCGTCAAGGCTATGGCAATATATCGATACATATAATAAAACTCTCTGGACCTAGATTGTTGACGACTTCATCCAACAATCCATGCACTCACAGGGTTCCACCCAACATTTCAGGTGGTTGCAATGCACATCTTCAAAAGCCTTGAAAACGGTAAATCTTCCGGCATTGGTCTCATGATATTGGCAAAGCATTTCATCAATAACATACTGTAGGAACTGTTGTCACATTTTGTAACGGGGTAAAATTTCTGAAAATTTAAAGGAAATTGCTGCTGCCTCCCTCTTTTCTCTCTTTCAGTTTTCTTCATGCAGTTCCATGTTTTGTATCATTCATTTTTCTGTTCTCATGCTTTTCTTTCAAGTGTTCCATTTTGAAAAAATGCCAAAAATTGGCTAAGTCTGGGCCCTCCCGTTGTCGCTCCCTTTTTTGAGCGATGCCCATTGGCGCTCGTTTTTGGAACGAAAGTCGGCGGAAAATTTGAAATGAAAATTCGACTGTGTCATAAAGGGAGCGACTCCCGGCGTCGCGCAATTTTGGAGTGCCGCCCGTCGTCGCGCCCCCTTTTTGAGCGAAAATCGGCAGGCGAGAAGAGAGTAAAACTTTGGCTAAGTGTTGAAAGGGCGCCCCGTCCATCATCGTGCCATTTTGGGCGCGACGCTCGACCTCGCTCAATTTTTGAGCGCCGCCTGTCGTCGCTCCCTCTTTTAAAGCGATCTTCGGCGGATGAAGAGAAGGAAGATGAAATTGTCTAAGTGTGGAGTCGCTTGCCGTCGCTCCAGTTCGCCCGCGCCTCCCGCTGTCGCTCCGATTTCGGGCGACACCAGGCATCGCTATTATTTTTCAGCGACAGCAGGCGGAGACACTCAAAATTTGGCTAAAGCATGAAGGAAAGTGCCGCCCGTCGTCGCTCAATTCTTGAGCGTCGCCCGTCGTCGCCATCCTTTGCAAGCGACCACTGCCGCTCCCCATACATTCGCAAACCGCACAAGTTTCAAGATCGATGCCTGTCAGGAAGTGACAGATTGTGTGCCAGGGTACAAGGTAGACGAACATTGAAGAACAAATTGTACCTCATCTACCACATTCAACTAGACCTGGCTTTCCCGCCCACCAGACCTGTCCGGGGTGTACAGCTTTCAGAACGACCATATCTCAAGTACAAGTACAGCCGATAGAGCTCTCATCTAAGCAACTTTTTACAGCTTTTGTAGCTTTTTCCGGTCCTTGGGATCCGTGCATAATTGTATTTTGGGGGGAAATTCCTGCTATAAAAGGCAGTTCATTTGATTGTAAAAGGGGGGGAACATATTGCTAGAGAACTCTTTTGTGACGGATCATCTTCTAATTAATACAAAGCATCCTTGGCTCTGCTTATTGTCTCTGTCTTGTATGCTGCCTTCTGCTAGTATCTCTGCTTCATGTCCATTTATATTTCTGTCTGTTTGAATTCTGAATTCTGGATTTGGGCATTGGTGATTATTTGGATGTGGAATACTAACTAGAAGGATACATAGGATAGAGTAACAGCTGCAATTTCTGTTACATGCTTTGTTTTGATTGTTGTTGGTTTGGATGCAAATTTGTAATCGTGCTGCTTGTTCTTCCCCACCTGAAACAAATGATTTCCCCATTTCTTTCTGCACATTTATCCCTTTTCAGCACTCTTATCTAAACCCCCCCAAAAAAATTAGATTTGTACAGGAGCCGGCCTTCTTCGGAGATTGGCACGGAAGGCATTCCTTCCTTCCGGCCTTTCAAACTGTTGGGCGAATCTAGGGCACAAAAGATTAAAATCCTTTCCTAGTGGCACATTTGTAACCAACAGTTTCTCTGGCACGCCCGGTGGGACACGAGTTTTCCACCCCAAAAACAGAATCGAATCATCGGTGTTCGCTTCATTGCTGTCAAATATGAACACCTGGCGACTCTGCTAAACCTGAATATTCTCTGAGTCCTGAAGACCGGTCCAACATCAAAAGCTCCTTCATGCATACAAGATGGAGAGTTAGGAACGCAGGATCACAAGAGCCTGAGTTTTATGAGCTCGACATCAACGTTGCTAATTGATTATCAAACCCATCAAGACGAAGCTTTTGAGCATACAACTGAGACTGAGGAGACAACTTCAGAAAGCATAGAAGATTATCACGGTATTGATCAGCTCGATCAAGATGCAAATATGGCAAATCCTCCTGACCTGTTTCCAGTAGTTGACTCCACGAGACCCCTCAATCTAGCTGATCAAGATGCTGTTCTGCCTGCTGTATTGAAGGCTATTCCCACGTATGATGGAACTGGGAAGACGGCCTATGAGCATATTCAAGATATCCTGGCCTTGGCTGCGCTTCACGCCATCACTAATGAAAGTGTCAAGACCCGACTATTGGCTCTCTTTCTATGAGGGAAGCTTCTATATTGGTATATATCCTTGCCGAAGAACACTATTACGAGATGGGCTCAACTGGTCGGACGACTAGTTAAAGGTTTCAATGAGTTTGCGGATCCTTCCTCGCTGCTGCACCAGTTCCAAACCATTCAACGGCATCCATAAGAGGAGATCTCAAATTTCAATGTGAGATTTGTGAGATCATGGAAAAGAGTACCCATTGAACTGCGTCCTTCAGACGGACAAGCTACTCACTACTACCTCAGAGCGTTCAACTCAGACATCTATTTGGTCATCAAGTTGGCTCGTGTAAAAAATTTCCCCGAGTTATATGAGGCAGCCCAGAGGGCAGAGCTGGACATGATTGCCATAGGTAGACTCCCGCATAAGATGCAACCACCGATATACCCTAATTTCCCGCAGTCACAATATCCACCGGCGTTCGCTGGGGCGCCTTCCTCATCCAATGCATATCAAAATTGACCATGGAATCCCACACCAGTTGTGTCTCAATTTTCGCCTCTAATGCATTTTCCCAATCCGTTGGCACCTCAACTCTCGTCTGCCCCTCAATATCCATCACTTCCCGCTTCCCCATAGTACCCGACATTGCCTCCACCACCACCGCTAGCGCCTTTGCCTCCGCCAGCCCAACCTGCACAACCGGATATGGACATACAAAATAAGATTCTGCAGGAAGTGCGGATTCTTTCTACTGGTTACCGGACGCTGTCCAATGATATGGCCATCATGAAGAAAAAGCAGGCTCAGCATGAATTTGCTGCAAGGAGGTCTTATCCTCCTCCCGCACTGACAAGAGACCAAGTGGCTCAAAGGCCGCCATAGAGAAATGCTCCCAATAACGCGCAGTCGAGCACACCAGACAATGTGCACTGGTGCTCTACATGCAATGACCCTCACGGGGAGGCTACCTATATGCTGCATCAGCACTATATTCAAACTCTCGAAGGCAACATCCCGCCGGATGATGAAGTCAACATGCTTAGAGAAGAAGGAAGCAAGCGGTCTCCGAGGAAGACCCGGTGTCTATCCTGACCAGGGACGGGAAGAAACCGATAAAGGTAGAGGCAACCCAAATGCAGCCTTTGAAAGTATACACTAGGCGAGAAAAGGCGCCACCTGCTGCGAAAGTCCCTGACAAAGCATCCTTGCCTCCACCAGCAACAGAGAAGGTGTTAGGAAATACGACAACATCTGTTTGTATCATGACCTTCTTTGTCACAGATCTTGCAATATCTCTTTTTCTGTTGAGGTTGTTGAGTTTGTTTCCCTTTTGAATCCTTTTGTGAATTCCCTCCCTTCTGAAAATTACCCTTCTTCTCGTTCTGCCCTTTCCTGTTGATGTAGAGAGCAGTGTTAGAAGAATCATCTGTTGGTTGGCGTGCTTCCTCCTCTTGAAGCATATTAACCAATTCTACAAAAGTAACTTTCCGTTGTGATACATGAAGGGAAGTAATCAACACCCGATAAGAATCAGGTAAAGCTCTCAATACAACTGAAGTAAGGAGCTTGTCTTCAACCGGTTCTCCCAAAGAATTCAACTTTGCTTTCAATTTCGAAACTCTGCAAAGAAAGAATTCAACTGTCTCACCCCGCTTCATGCTCGACTGTGTAATTGAGATTGAAGAAATAGAATGGTGGAATCATTCTTTCCCTCATATATAGTATTAAGGGCATCCCATGCCGCTTTACTAGTTGCACAGTCAGCAATATGGGGTTGGACTTCATCAGACACAGCAAGCAAGATGAGCACTTTTGCTTTACTGTCTAGCTTATCAAAGTCTCTTTGAGCATTAGATGGAGCTGTAGCACCAAAAAATAGTGAAGGTCTGGTTGTTGCTCCAGATACAACATCTCATAAATCATCCATTGCTAGGATGGCCTTCATCTTATTTTTCCATGGTGTATAAGTAGGACCTTTCAACAACTGATGAGAATCAGTCATTAGTTTTGCAGACATGATGAAGGTTCCTTATAACACCAATTGGTCCCCCTTTCGATATACCTTTTGCTAGGCCGTTATACCGTACAAAATACTCGCCCTTACGTGAGGGAAACTATAGGTATTTAGAAAGATCAACAAAAATCACCTGCCCTTATGTGAGGGAAACTATAGGTGAGTTTTAGAGATCATACGATACGTGGAACATAAGCAGTACTGAAAGGGAATCGCCTTGTTGATGGCACCTACCATAGAAGATTCTTCTCATGCGTGGGGCGTAACTTCCCCTAAACACTATGAAGAATACTTCGTCAGGATTTACGCCTAAACACAAGAGCGATTAAGGGTAGTGGATGGAGTAACAAAAAATGCAAAATTGGCAAACTTATCTCTCCCCGACGATTTATAGAGAACAAGCTCAGACGTCGTTGTAGCAGCTATATTAGGCGGCGGATACAGTAGCGCAATCACGACAGCTTTACCTGTAAGTGCTGGCCAGAGGTATCACAAATACCGAACGCTGCAAGTGCAATAAATTGCACGGATGGGTTTTAATTATTCCGGGGACTTAGGGAGTGAATTTGATTTTAATTTTTAATGTTATAGTGCAAAAAACAAATATGCAACATACAACAAAAAAAATGCCCACAGGAATAACCCACTAGGTGTCGGGCGCAGCCGAAAATGCACCTTTTACAATTCGCCAAATTGCTATTTTTCAAAAAAAAAAAAAAAAAACTCTCACTATCCCCCTTTTTTTTTTTATGATATTTTAGCAATTTATAAATTTTGAAAAAAGTAAAATTTAATCTTTTAATAAAAATATTTCAAAATTAATTAAATAAGTTTCTAATTAAATTAAAAAAAATAATTAAGAAACAATTTAATTAATATAAAATATTAATTATTAAAAAAATAAAACTTTAATCAAAATTAAATAAAAAAACTTATACCTGGCAGGATTGGAACCTGCAACCTCAGGGCTCCTCGAGCCCTACCGCATAGCTCACTGCCAGGTGAGCTAGCGGGCTGATCCGCTTGGATCAAGGGGATTCTCCTTTTTCTGGCTCTGTCCTCCTCCTCTTCCCGGTGCCGAGTAGTGCTCGCGTAGCACTTGTTCTCTCGCCGCTTGCACGACTGGAGTGGGGGGAGGGGGGGCTCCTCCCAACTTCGCGCTGATGCGCGATGTCCTCCCAACGTCGCGCGTCTGCGCGACGTGTCGCGTCTCTGCGCGACGGGGAGGGGGGAGGGGGGGGAGGGAACTCCCAACGTCGCGCTGATGCGCGACGTCCTCCCAATGTCGCGCGGACGCGCGACGTGTCACGTCTGCGCGACGTGAGGGGGAGGGAGGTGGGGGGCCTACCCAACGTTGCGCGGACGCGCGACGTGTTGCGTCTGTGCGACGAGAGGGGGGGAGGCGCTCCCACAGTCGCGCGGACTGAGCAGACGCGCTCCGAAATTTTTTTTTTTTTTTTTTTCAAAATATTCGCTGCGACGCCGCGCGATTGCGCACGGCGTAAAATAAAAAAAAATAAAAAAAATTCGCGGAACGTCGCGCGATTGTGCGCGGGCCTTCCCAGCAGAGAAGAAAAAAAAAAATTACAGTCTGCAATTTACAGTCTGCGATTGCGTCCTCCCAGCACAGAGAAAATGCGTCCTCCCAACAACTGTCTGCAATTTACAGTCGCACGTCCCAGCAAGCGTCTGCAAAAAATTTCAGCACAAGCTCGGATACCATGTTAGATAAAACAGCAACTTTATTCATGTCCGGGATTGTTTAAATAATACAATTTCAGGACTATAATAGCCCGGAGGTTACGAAACCATCCGAGGCTGAAATAGAACCTGTTATAACAAATAACAAGTTCAGCCTAATTAATAATATAATGTAATAACAAATATATACGCTAACAGAAGGCGCCACCCACGAAGGCCCAAGAGATTCAACCTCCAGCGGAAACCAAGGAGCAAGCTCGAGAAAAGCTCAAGTACCCGTCATTGACAAAGCGACAGAGGGTTGAGGCCACGCAGCAGTACCGTACCAAGAACGAGCCGGAAAAAGAAACAAAAATGCCCAGTACTTCAGCTTACAACATAGTTGATGAGCTCAAGAAGACCCCGGCGAAAATCAGCATGTATGATGCTCTGCAGCTTCTTGGACAAGTCGATTTGCTACACGAGTCTCTGAAGACCTCAACAGGAGGAAAGCCACCATAGCCCATACTAGCTCAACCCCTGACGATTTCAATCACGGGAAAAAACAGACCACCACCTTTTTACTTGTCGCTGCAGATGGAGGGACACATAGTGCATAACTGCATTATTGATTCCGGCGCGTCAACTACCATCATGCCAAGGGCGGTCTGTGAAGAAATCGACATGGAGTACACTAGAAGTAGTCAAGGCGTCTTGCAGCTAGATGGCACTCCTGTGAAGACAGTTGGTGTCATCAAAGACATTCTTATCTGGTTGCACAAGGCACCTGAGGTTGTGGTAATCCAAGAAGTTGTGGTTGTTGACCTGGAGCCCTACTTTGGCATGTGCCTCTCGAGAGAATTTACTGCCAAGCTGGGTGGGTGGATATCTCTCGATGGACTACTCTCACATGGAGATCTCCTTCAAAGGGAGTAAAGTCAAGATTTACAATGGAAAACCCTCAACTTTCTTAGTTGAAAAGATACCAGGGGAGGGGTTGTAAGATGATGCTATCCATCTGGTCACTGAATTTGACAAAGAGGTGAACTTGGTGGAGAAAGCCATACAGCAGCTACAATCGGAGGATGAATTCTCCTTGCAAGACTTCAACGCCATAATCGAATTAGACATTTGCTGTTACTCCATCACCTAGCCCGAGAAGCCGAAGGAGATAGGAAAATAAGACATAGGCCCTGCCCCAAATGAGTTGTGGAAGTTGTACTTTGACGGCGCCAGATGCAAAAATGGCGCAGGGGTAGAGGTCCTTCTAGTCTCGCCATCGAGAGAGTAAAAGGAATACTACTACAGGCTGGCGTGGAGCTGCACCAATAATGCGACTGATTATGAAGCCCTGTGTTTAGGGTTGAAGAAGGCGGAGAGACTGGGAATCAAACAACTGCAGATCTTTGGAGATTACGAGTTAGTGTGCAAGGAAATCACAGACAAGTGCACTGCAAATAAGCACTATCTTAAGGCATACCGTAATCGGGTCTGGGACTTGCTAGAATCATTCGAATCCTTGACTGTCCAGAAGTCGAAGCCGCTTCGCATCATCTACAGGCCTTCTGTGCCTGATAAGGACACCTACTGGCAGGTGTTCGACTGCGATGAAGATGTCGTCAATTTTCTGATTCACGAAGCTAGCACAATCGAAGGTAGAGACCTTGATGACAAGCAATATGAGGGGTTAATACAGTTGAAAAATAATCATGTCCCAAAAGGACTGATTACCTTGGAGAGCTCGTTTGACCAGAATGACAGGGCCATCTCACACCGAATCAAGGTAGATGCCAAACAATACATGGACCTAGAGCTTGAGCCTGGTAAGGTGATTAAAATCAGCATAGACTGCACTCCAGAGGAGCTGAAGCAGATTCTGGCTCTGTGCAACGAGTACCCAGACATTGTCACTTGGTGCTACCAGGACTTAAAGGGGTACAACAGAGAAATTATCCAACACTTTGTCTCCCAGAGTCGGGTTACAGTCTTTTTGATATACCCTGATGTCAGAAATTTCATCATTCAGGGTGAACCAGGTCACAAGAGGACAAGATGGATTGCCAAAATACAAGAGTTCGACATAGAGGTGCAACCCACCAAGCTAATCCGAGGTCAGGCCCTATGCCAGGAGTTAGCCAGAAGTGCTTCCGCGAAAGTGTCTGCTTGCCAGTGGGAGGATCCACTGATGGAAGGTAATTTTGCCAACTCCTTATCAGAGGAGAGCGACTGGACCGATGATATAATGTGGTACTTCAGCACAGGGAGATGTCCAGATCGACTCAATGCCTCACAAAGAAGGAGGTTCAGGTTCAATGCCTTAAAGTATGTATTGTGCCCCGAGGGGTTGTATTTGAAAAACATAGACAGCGTCCTCTTGCGATGCGTCAAAGAATTTGATAAACAAAAAGTTCTTGGCGAGTTCCACTCTGGAATGTCGGGAGGACATTTCTCAGGAAGTCATACGGCCTTAAAAATAATCAGGGCAGGCTATTACTGGCCCACCCTCTTCGCATATGCATATGCAATTTGCCAGAAGTGCGAAAAATTTCAGAGTTTCGTCGGTAGAAACAAGAATTCACCTATGCCACTCCAGCCGATCCAAGCTGAATCTCCATTCCAACAATGGGTTCTGACTCACCCAAAAGTGAATTGCCGAAGGAGAGGAAAGGCAAAGGAAAGAAAAGGACCAAGGGCCCTCCTCCACCTCCTGAGGACCGCCTGGCTAACTACCGGGACGACGATTACTCACATAGCATCACGCAACTGCGCCTCACCATGAAACAATGGTGGCATAAGGTCCCGGCTTGGCATCCTTTCGGCGCACCATATCGTTCGAACCTGTACTGGTTCCTATGCACACCCGTTCACCACTGCCCGGAGCTGGTCGAAGCCATTGCTAGACACTACAAACCCAGCACCCGGCAGGTTTGCGACCGTGAGGGAAAGGTGTTGTTTTCCCTCTACAAGGAGGGCGTGCAGATGGCCTTCGCACCAGGGCACCCGCCAAACCGAGAATGCATTGTCAGAAATATCAGCTTAAGCGAACAGAGCGGCCGTTGCCTTGATGGCCAAAAAATGAGGAATTTCCTCAACTCCCAGCTGCAACGACCTCTGCTAGCCCGCAAATGGCCGACGCAACCTATACCTCGGGAGCGCTTTAAAAGCCAGTACATCTACGCCATGCTCGCCTGGGTGTTGGGCTGCGGCACTGACGCAGTGGTGCACCCGTATCAAATTTCTCTCGCGGAGTGCATCCTACATGGGGAATTTTACGACCCCAACGCCCCGAAATCAGGAGTAAAACCAATCTTCTTCGACTGGGCAAGTTGGGTTGCCTATGCAATTCATTCGAACCTCATGGACCTGAAGGAGGGGAGAAGTGCAGAATTTAGACATTGTTCATTCTTGGCATGGTTGTTCCTGTTCCATATGTACCACCAAATGAACACTGTTCCAGTCCAGAGGCGGGACGAAAATGGCATCCAGTTGCCGGTCTATGAGTGGACAACTATCTTGTACCGGAGGGAGTCACATTATGAATTTAATTTTAAATTCTTGGGCGCTGCCCTAGCCCTCATAAATGGCGTAACCACGCGCCCTCCGCTGGACATGAGGAATTATTTGGTCGAAGGAGAAATTGGCGACGTCTTTAAGCTGACGCAGGGCATTGTCATCAGGGTGTTCGGATTCACAGGCAAGCCCTTCCTCCTGCCGTACTTTTGCACCGAATATCAGTTCGCCCTAGAGGCGGCGCGGCAGATGGACTACGTCGAAAAAGAATATGGTCAGGGGCGAAGAAAAGGCCGCATTTTCAAGTATCCGCTCACCTGGGGCGACGTCAAGGTCCATGTATGCGGGCAACACCGATATCTGGCAGCCACTCTCCTGAGTTTTGGCTTGGTGGAACTTCCTCAGCGCTGGAAGTATGATCCAATCGAGGCGATATAGAGTTTGCACACTCCTGCCCGCAGAAAGACATCATGATAGAAAGGGAGAACCCGAGCGGGAGAGCCCTGGAGTGGCATATTGAAAGAATGCAATCACTCCCGCCGTGGCACGAGTTCTATTGCATAGAGGTGGAGTACGATCCCGAGCATAATAAAGACCACAGGATAGGCTCCGCTGGCTACAAAAAAATGCTGTCAAAAGTAAAACCGCTGGGCTGGAAGGATGACAAAATAGCGCAATGTTGGATAATGAGGTGCCATACAGGAAAAGACAAGTCAGAAAAGCTGCTGGCCAGTGACCATGAGTTTTCTGACCTGTATGATAAATACGTTGACACGTGGCAGCCACTTGTCTTCCATGACATCGTGCCCCAAGGCGTCCGTCGCAAGCATAAAAAGGGGACCCCACCTCAACAAAAATCAAAAGTGCAAGAGACTTCAAGCGTTGGAGTACAAAGCAGCCAAGGAGTAGGCCCCATGTTGCACTCAACTCCTGAGAAGTCGCAGCAGTCCGAACGGGAACCTGAGAAGTCCACTCAAGGGGCAAAGGAGAGCTCGAAACCCACAAAGGCAAATCCTAAGTTCAGATTTACAGTTTCCGTGCGACATCCAGCGCCCCAGCCTCAGCCACTGCCACTGCACATGAAGGTGCGGTTGCACCTAAAGAAAAGAAGAGGAAAATGTCTGAAACGACAAAGAAGAAGAGGCCGACACTCGCAAAAGAGACTGTGCAGAAGACCATGCCGACCTCGCAAAAAAGGGTGCCTGCCTAGGAGGTCGTAACTATTACTGAGGATAGCCCAGAAAAGGAGGCAGAGACTTGGGCGACACAAGTTATCAAGACGCCAGCTCATTCTGAGCACGCAGGTACGTCTCCTCCCCTCTCACAAAAGTCTTCTGAGGTTCCACCCGCCGCACTTTCCTCTCCATCTGCCAGACCCGTTGCCGCCACTTCCTCTCAGTCGCCTACCACTCAACTCCCTGCTTTCCCACCAGCGTTTGGCCATTTTACCCAAGACCCTAACATTTTTTAGACCCTAGGTCAAACCCTAGGTCATTCGCATTTGGTCAGCGCCGTTGAAGAAACCCCTTCATCTCCTCACCCCTCTTCCCCCTCGGCTGCATACCTAGAAAACCCTTCTCCGCCCCCTCAAGAGCCGCCCACCATTTCCCAAACCCAGTCGCCTTTGAAAGCGGCTGAATTTTCTAGCGCGGCCCCCACTTCCCTGTTCGCCCAGAAAATGCCGCAGCAAGACCTATCTTTGGCGTACCCCCTGTACGAAGGACTGGAGCTGGCGGAGAGACAGCTGCAGGCCGCAGATGATCAGCCCTTGGCAGCCAAGGCAGCCCAGGGCTCTCTCACTTTCCTTCAGGGAGTCAGGAAGAGGAGGGGAGAAGAGATCGCCATTGCAGAGAAGCGCGCCAGGTTCGACCTGGATAGGAGGATAATCCATACGGAGAAAAGGGTCCCTAAAGTCAAAAAGCCTATCAAGGACATGACTGACGACGATTATGATTACCAGAGCAAGGATAAGAGCTTTGATGATATCGTCGAGGAATATGAGATAGGCGGAATCCGTCGGAGGGCTGACACGTTGTTGATCAAGCAGCAAGAGACGAAGCAGCGCCTCTACGAGATCGAGAACGCAAAGAGAAATCTAGAGGAGGATCTGGCAAAGCTGCGTGCGCAGTTGGAGGTTGCTCAAGACGAGGCCCAAAAATTAAAAGAGCAGCTCGCGGCCTCACAGAAAGAAGCAGCAGATCAGAAGGCGGCCGCAAACCAACTGGCCAAGGAGAAAGAGGAAGCACAGGCTCAGATAGTTGCACTCCAGGGCCAGCTTCAGCAAGTTCAGCAACAGCTAGAGGAAAGGGTTGTACAGGTGGAGACATTCTCCAAAGACCGCATCAAAGAAATCCGCTCTCGGCTGTTGAAAAACTTCAGACCCCGGGCCATCAAGTCACTTTCGGTCCTCGTGTTCACCATCCGGAGTAAAGAAGTATCCGCCCGGGGTAAGCCCGTGGTGGAGGAGGCAGAGCGAGAAGCAAACCGCTGGCTCGATCTGGCTGTCAAGGCTGGGGCCCTTGAGCGTCGTCCAAATTTCACCTACAGATCCCGTTGCCTGTGATTGGGCAGCTGCAAGGGCGACCTTGCATACATTCTTTGAAAGATTTCAGAAGATTCAGAGGGCCCAAGCATTGTTAGACATGTTGGATAAGGAGAAAGATATTTGCCTGGACATCTTCCTGACTCTTACCTCGCTCGGATTCCCAAGCTTTACAGACAGTGATGGCAACCCCCTCACAAAGGAAGATTTGAGGCCTGCATGGGACGCCTTTGGCGAGGACACTTCGGTCATTGATGGGTGGGAAGACCCAATTCAAGAAGTGCAGGTAGCGCAGCTCACCTCCAGGTTTTGCATGATTCGCTCCTGCCTGTTAGATTTGAGCCAGAAGGCTGAGCAGATTGATATGCTCAGAATTGATACCCTCGAGTATTTGGTGAGCGACATTCGCAGTATGGAGCTCTTCTCGGAGAAGGCCTGGGATCAGGTTCAGGTCTCATTCGACGTACTCCAAGGCCGCCTCGATTCTACAGGCATTAATCCAAAGCACGACCCATAAGAAGAAGAGGAGCCGTCCGAAGAGGAGTCAGAGGGGGGGGCACTGAAGAAGAGATCGCTGAGGAAGATTTAGGGAGAAAATCCGGAGAAGACAGCGAAGAGGAGGTTCAGAAAGGAATTCAGCAAAAAGCAGCAGCAGCAACAAAAGGAAGCAGGGACCGGAGATGACTCTGAGCCCAAAGGATGAAGGCATGGGTCCTTGCATCGAGGTGAGCTCGATACCCCGCGAGCCGCCAGGAATGTTGTCACATTTTGTAACGGGGTAAAATTTCTGAAAATTTAAAGGAAATTGTTGTTGCCTCCCTCTTTTCTCTCTTTCAGTTTTCCTCATGCAGTTCCATGTTTGGTATCATTCATTTTTCTGTTCTCATGCTTTTCTTTCAAGTGTTCCATTTTGAAAAAATACCAAAAATTGGCTAAGTCTAGGCCCTCCCGTTGTCACTCCCTTTTTTGAGCGACGCCCGCTGGCGCTCGTTTTTGGAGCAAAAGTCGGTTGAAAATTTGAAATGAAAATTCTACTAAGTGTCATAAAGGGAGCGACTCCCGGTGTCGCGCAATTTTGGAGCGCCGCCCATCGTCACGCCCCCTTTTTAAGCGAAACCCGACAGGTGAGAAGAGAGTAAAATTTTCTCGATTGTCGAAGCTGACTCCGAGACTGCAAAGCGCAGAACTGATAATTCAAAAGCCGTATTTTCCCGTCTCTGCCACTTCGAACAGAAAGGATGGACAAGGGGAAAGCGCCAGTGCAGGCGCAATCCAGCGAAGAAGGGCGCGAAGTTGAGGTATAGATGGAATCCAGCGCTCATGAGAGCGAAGTGCTGCAAGAGCAGAAAAAGGAAACCCGGACGAAGAAAATTCGAGGGCAAACTCCGCTGCCACCCGTCAATCACCTGGCTGGGTACAAGGACAACGAATTTTCTATTAGCCTCACCAAGCTGCGGCCGAATATCGCGAAGTGGGCTGACAAGGTTTCGCCCTCACACCACCTCGGGGCTGCGTATAAATCGAACCTATACTGGTTCTTGTGCCCTCCTGTCCACCAATGCCCGGAGCTGATTGAATCAATTGCAGCATATTACAAACCAGCTGCCCGGCAAGTCTGTGATAACAAGGGGAGAGTGTTGTTCACACTTTTTCGGGAGAGCATCCAGCCAGCGTTCGCCCCAGGGCTTCGGTACGAGCCCGACATGATTGTCAGAAGGATAAATCTGGATGAGCAGACCGGCAGATTTACGTAGACAAGGAGGATGAGGGAATTCCTCGACTCGGAGCTGAAGACTCCACTGGCAGCCGGACAAAGGGCCGACAGGCCCCATACCACTGGACAAATTTGAGAACAAGTACATTTACATCATCCTAGCGTGGGTCCTCGGCTGTGATTTTGACAGGATGGTACTCCCGTACTAGCTGGCGCTGGCAGAATGTATCCTTCATGGGGAGTTTTACGACTCCACAGCGCAGAAGACCGGGAAGCGCCTTATTTTCTTCGACTGGGCGGATTGGCTAGCATATGCGATTCACTCAAACCTGGTCAGACTGCAGCAAAAGCAGACAACAAAATTCCGGTTTTGTTCCTTCCTCACATGGCTGTGCCTGTACCACATGCACTACCGGATGAAGGTTCCTGACTTGAAGAAGGTAAACGAAAAATGAGAGTTGCTGCCCGTGTACGAATGGACCTAGGTCTTGTACAGAAAAGGGTCATTCTATGAGTTTAATCTTAAATTTCTGTGCATGGTCCTGGGGTTGTTCAATCGTAAGGCATCCCGCCCACCAGAAGTCATGACAAGTCATCTGAGGAATCAAAAGCTCGGAGACACCTTCCGGCTGACACAGGGAATCGTGGTCCGAATCTATGGATTCAAGGGGAAGCCGTTCCTGCTGCCCTACTTCTGCACTGACCACTAGTTCGGGATGGAGATTGCGCGTCAGATGGACTATGTCGAAGAGGAGTTCGGCCAGGGCAAAAAGAAAGGTCATATCTTTCAGTACCCTATTACCTGGGCAAACATTCGAGTGCAAGAGATAGGACAGCACGTCTACCTCGAGCAAGAGCTCATCGACATGGGTCTGATAATGCTGCCGCAGCGCTGGAAATATGACCCAATAGGGGTCAGGGGTAAATTCACGCATATCTGCCCCCGAGCAGATATTATGCAGGAAAGATGTAACAAGACAGGCGCAGACCTAGAATGGCACATCGAGCAGATGCAATCATGGCCTCCATGGCATGATTTTTATTGCGAGGAGGTGGCATACGACCCAGAGCGAAACCCGGATCACCGGTTGGAATCTACGGGCTTCAAAAAATTCCTCGTGAAGGTGGCGCCCCTCAACTGGCAAAAGGACAAAGTCGTCGAATGCTGGAAGATGAGATGCCGCACGCAGCACGACAAATCCAACCGAAAAATGCTGGCCGTTGACGATGAGTTTTCGGCCCTATATGATAAATACGCTGACACGTGGTGGCATTTCACATTTCGAGATTGCGTTCCTCGAGGCGCTAGGAAAAGGTATATAAGGAGGCCCCCATCCCAGCAATCGTCAACTCCCGCAACTTCTAGCGCGACGCCGACAAGCAGTCAAGTGGGCCCAATGTAGCCTCCAGCTCCTGAAGCATTACCCGAAAGGGCGCAGGGGTCAGGAAGGTCAACTCTTGAGGTGGCCTCTCAAGTAGAAAAAGCACCCGCGCTGCCAGCTAGCAGACCGGTCGTGGCAGGCATCCTTCCAGCTAGACCCAGGTACAAGTTTACCGTGGGGACATCATTGCCTGCCGCCCCAACCTCATCTCCTTCCTTCGAACTAGCCACAATGCCAGAAGATAAGAAGTGGAAGAGAGGTGAAAAGGCCAAACGGCCTAAGGAACCTGTGCAGCAGCCAGTCGCAGCGCAGACGGAGACAGCTACGCCAAAAATTGTCTCACTGGACAGCCCTGAAGCAGAAGCAGAAACTCGGGCTGCAAGTGTCCCTCGAACAACGGCTTAGGTGGAGCCCGCAGGTACATCTACTTCCCCACTCCCCAAAGTCCCAGTCGGCCCTGCCATAACGCCGTCCCCCATTTCATCAGGGCAAGCCGTAGCTGCATCTTCCTCTTCCCAAACTGTCCAGCCATCCAACAGCCCCCATTCTTTTGACCATTTTGCCCAGGACCCTAACGCCTTCCAGTCCCTGAGCCAAACCCTTGAACCCTCACCTGCAGCCAGTGTCAAAGCTGCACATATATCGCCGCGTCGCTCACCTCATCCATTTAAAACCCCACCAACGCCATCCACGCAGCCGCTCGCTTCCCCTAGGACCCGGTCGCCCTCAAAAGCGGCCACTCCTTCTGGAATCCCTCCTGCTTCGCTGTTTGCAGGAAGAATGCCGCAACAGGACCAGATGCTGGAAGACCTCGACTTCATGCAGATCGCAGATGACCAACCTCTGGCAGCAAGAGCCACAGGGGGTTCCGCCTCTTTCCTTCAGGGCGTCAGGCACAGAAGGGCCGAGGAAATAGCTGCCCCAGTGAAGCTCTCCAAGTACGACTTGGACAGGAGGGTGCTTACAACTGAGAAATTGATCCCAAAAGTGAAGAAGCCTCTCCGGGAGATGACCGACGAGGACTATGAGCACCAAATCAAGGAGAAGAGCTTTGATGACATAAATGAGGAGCAAGAAATCAACGACATTCATCGCAGAACCAATAATCTCCTTGTCAAGCGGCTTGAGACCCAGGAGGCGTTGTTTCAGCTGTAGAATAGCGCAAGTCAACTAGAAGAAGATCTGGCTAGGGCCACCGCGTAGCTGGGGTCTGCGCAGCAAGAGATAGACGAGCTGAAAGCCCAACTGGCCGCCTCTCAACAGGAGGCAGCAGTGCAGAAACAGACAGCCGAGCAGCTGACAGAGGAGAGAAGGGCAGCGCTGGAAGCAGGTTTCTCAGCTCCAGGATTCGTTGAAACAGGCGCAGTCGCAGCTTGCAGAGAAAACATCACAAACGACGACCTTTTCAAAGAATAAAGTTAAGGAGATGCGGGCTGGCCTGCTGCAGGGATGCAAGCCCAACATTGTTAAATCCGTATCAGTCTTGTATTTCGCGACCAGGATCGAAGAAGTATCTGCCCAGGGAAATCCTGTGGTAGAGGAGGCCGAACACCAAGCGAGGCAATGGCTAGACTTGGCTATGAAACTTGAGGAGTTTGAGCGCAAAGGCCTTCGATTTCCCCCTATGTCCCAACTTGCCTCAGAGTGGGCAGATGCAAGGGTAACCTTGAATATTTATTTTGATAATACAGAGAAGATAAGGACTGCCAGGAAGATGCTGGATGCATTAGAACATGAAATGAGCATTTGCCTGGCCCCCTTTCACACTCTGTTTGAACACGGGTGCCCGAGCTTCGTCAAGGATGGCAAGTTTCTGACCCTTGAGCAGGTAAAGCAGAATTGGCTGTCTTTCGAGGCAGACACAACAGAAATTGATAGCTGGGCAGAGCCAGTCCAGGAAGCTCAGGTCACCCAGATGGTGTCAAAATACTGCAAAATCAACTCCTCCCTTAAGGAGTTGGGAAAAAGATACAACACCATCGACCTGCATGCAGTTGCTGCATTCCACGTAGCACTAAGAGAGGTCAGCGACCTAGGGCCCTTCCAAGCAGTAGCCTGGGACCAAGCCAAGGCTGCATACGAACACATCCGCGAGTGGGAGGCCGACAGTGAAGAACCTTCAGGTTCAAGAGGAGAAACAGAAGAGGCAACTGCTGAAAGTGAACCTGAAGAAGAACAGTTGCCCGGAAGGAAGCCGTCAGAGCAACGGAAAGCAGGGGAAGGAAGTTCCTCTGCGTCCAAAGGATGAAGGCCTGGTTCTTTGCGTCGAGGCGAGCTCGACACCCCGCGAGCCACCAGGAATGTTGCCACATTTCGCACGGGGTGCCATGTTTTCAAAATTTGTAAGTGTGCTGCTCTTCCTTCCCTCCTCTTTCTTCCCTTTCTCCATTTTTCCCTTTCTCCCTTTCCTGCATTTTCATTCCTCCCTTTCTCCCTTGTACTTCCCCCAATTAGTTCCCCAAAATAAAGCAAGTGTTCCCTGAAAATTTCTAAGTGTCAGGGCGCAACCCGACTTCGCAGCGAAGTCGGGGTGCACCCCCAGGTTGGAGTGCACTAGGGAATGCGCAGTGCCAAAGCAGGCATAAATGGAGCAAAATTTGGTTAAGTATGGAAGTGCAACCCAACTTCGCAGCGAAGTCGGGGTGCGCTCCTCTTCCTGTGCGCGCTTGGGAAGGCAGTGATCAGAGAATCAGCTAAGTGCTGGAGCGCAACCCGACTTCGCAGCGAAGTCGGGGTGCGCTCCCCTAACAGTGCGCAGTTCGAACAGCGGCCAAAACAGCTTGAATACCAGTGCACAACCCGACTTCACAGCGAAGTCGGGGTGCGCCCTCTGACCGATGCGCAGTTGGGCAAGATCCATCAAAAGCCTAGAAATTGGCTAAGGCACGGAGGCCTCCCCAACTGCGTTGTTTCCCACCTGCGCTACCCGATAGCGCTCTGATCCCGGGCGAAGTTGGACAAACTGCCTTTCAAGGCAGACACATGTCACTCACCAGAATCTGACAAGTGTCTAGCCTCGGGATTTAGACCAAGATATGATGGAAACAAGGACAAGCATGGACCGCACTGCCTATGCCAACTGCCTCTATTTAAGCTGATGTGAAGTTTCATCTACCACAGCAACCCGCATTCCCGCTGATTAGAAGTTTCATCCAACGTGCTGCCACGTAGCTATACAGCTTTCAGGGAGACCTTGCTGCAAGTACAGTCCTCGTCGACAGAAGTTAGCATCAGCAACTCCTTGGCCGCTTTTGTCAGCCATTGTCTGGTCTGGGACTTTGTGCTCGTAAATGTAATCGGGGGGAACTTGGGCCATAAATAGCCACATCATTTCATTGTAAAGGGTGGAAGGAGAATATACTGCTAGGGAACCATTGTAGCTGTGCGTTTGCTTCTAAATACAAGATACATACTTGGCTCTGCTTACTGGCTTCATTTTGTATGCTGCCTCTCCTTGTCATTTATGCCTCGTGTTTCTTATTTCATTGCTTACTGTTGTACTGAATTATGGACTCTAGTATTTGGTGATTAAGTATTCCTGGAATGCATAGATAGAGGATACATAGGATGAATGATAGCTGTAGTTTCTATGGTGTGTTTTGTGTTTAATTGTTGTTAGTAGTGGTGATTGATCGTTGCCATGCTGCTTATTCCCCCCACCCAACTCCAATCACATTTGGATTATCTTTCCGCACTTGTATCTCTTTCCCTGCACTCTTAGCTTAAAACACTAAAAACCCATAGGAAGCCGGCCTTCTCCAGAGCTTGGCACGGAAGGCATTCCTTCCTTCCGCCCTTTCAATCTGGTGGGCAAATCTGGGCGCATTATACCAAATCCTTTCCTCATGGCAGATTCGTAACCAACAGTTGCCTTCTCCACCATGTGCTGATTTCTATTCTCCTCTTTGTTGATAACGTTGTTCTATTAGCCTCATCTCCTGAGGGGCTTCAACATCATCTAGATACACTTGTCGCTTTTTGTGACTCGAGACAGTTGACAATGAATCTTTCTAAGACCAAGGTTATGGTGTTCAATACTACCAGGGAGGCTTGATCTCATCTCCACTTCTTTTTCAAGGTCAAGAGGTTGAGATCGCCACATCATATGTGTACTTGGGTGTTCTCTTCAATAGTCCCACTTTTAGTATGAAACTTGCCACCTAGGCCCGGGTGTGTAAGGTCTATGCAACTTTGTCTTTGCTTGAGAGGAATTGCTTCAAAGCACATTTTCAAGATATCTCTGTGAAGATGAGTATCTTTGATGCCTTGGTCAAGCCAACTTTTACGTATGGGTCAGTGGTTTGGGGTCCTAGTCTTGGCCCGACTGAGTGGGTACAGGTGGAACGAGTACAAACACTCTTCGACGGTTCATTCATTGCAAGGGTGCAGTCCCCCGCTCTATTATTCACGTAGATTTTGGAGCCTCTCCTCTCCAACTTGAGATTATCTTCTTGATTATTGGTTATCTTCACAAGATCCGTACTCTAGGAGATACCCCTACGGGCTACAGACGGTACCCTTACCTCATCCTTCGCTACTCGATGGAACTCTCTCCGAGTTCTCGAGGAGGTTAGAGGAGTTGGTATTTTCAGGTCTTTGCCCTCCTGGCTAGCATTCAGATACGGATAGACAAGCTCCCCCTTATTCCTTGAGTGTTCTCCCCCCCTCTCGGCTTAGTAAGGAGAAGATGCTCCACGAGATTCGAAAGGATGTTAGTCTCCAGTACACTAGATGCACATGGATCTCTCCTGTTGCCCCTCTTTCCCCCAAGTTGTCTTTCTACCGTGAGCACTTCTTACAACTTCAAGAGGGCAAAGTAGTTCCTCCGCAATACCTTCAGCAACACACAATGCATAGTCTTTGGATCCCGATTGGGCAACTCAGGGTATGTTCTCACCAACTCTGGATTGAGTCATATCACCATCTTTCGATCAAGGAGCAAGTTTGCTTGTTTTGCTCCTTGGGGGAAGTTGAAAACCTGCATCACTTTATTTTTTGTTGTCCCCATTATTACGAGATCCGAGGCAGATTCCATTACCTTTTCAGAGACAACTCTCGATCTGTTTCTAATTTCTTCAGATACCCGGACCAGCGGTGTCTCGCACTCTTTCTTAGGGAGATAACTCAGTTTCATCGCCATAAAAGCTCTCCTCCAGATGGATCTCACCCCCCTCAACATCGGCTCATCACAACTTACTTCACTAGCTCCGATGGACTAGGTGACATCGATCGGAAATGCTCTGCTTCTTCTAGTTCGGACAATAGTAGGGTCACTAGGCAGCACACCCACAGCTTGTTAGGGTCCCGAACTAGTGATGGACAAAGACATATCATGGACTTCTTCAGCTCAAATACTTTGGCCATGACTGTTAGGAGAGATTAGTTTATGAGGGTTCTTCGAGCTTGCCCTTCCTAGGATGCTCCCTTGTAATGTCCCCATTCTTGGTCACTTTAGCACTGTTGTTGACCCTGGCTCTCTTGGAGTCCATAAAACGTGTCAGAGGGTATTTCTGATGATGGCATTGAGCTTAGGTGGTCTAGAGGACCCCGATGATACTTTTCGAGGTTGTACCCAGCTTCTAGTTTGTTCTCCAATATTTTTGGAGAGAGCGTCTATTTATAGTAAGTCACCCAGTTAGGTCCGTTCATCATTATTCATCATCGATATCACTCTTGTGTAGTCGGTTTTTGATTTCGATGCTTTCCAACCGTTTTCGTAATTTGGGTGTTAATACGAGCTATATTTAATTATTTTCTTCTAAGGTTGCCATTTTAATTAAATAATTTAATGGGCGCCTAAGTGTTATAGCTCGTTGGGAAGGGAATTAAAATTTTTAAATCATAGACACTTTATTTTGGAACCTTGCACATCAGATATCTATATTTTTAATTAAAAAGGGGTTTTTTTTGGAGCAAAAAGGAGTTTTAATTATAAAGTGACTTTATAAGGTGACTTTATAAGGTGACTTTATGTTTTATCCCACATTGAGCCCACAAGAGGAAACTTCTCAATGAGGAGTCTATTTATTTGATTGTTTGCTCTCATATTGATATGCTTGGATATATTTTATTTGGCTTCTCTTGGAGAGAAAACTTGCAGGGCTTTTTGCAAGGGTTTGAGCTTGTTTGTAGATGAAATCCTCCGGCGGGAACATCATCTTCGGAGTTGAAAGATACTCTCAAGGTGATTTTGAGCATCTTAAGCACAGAGGGTGCATATAGCTTCATTGTTTTCAGAAAAATACGAAAAAACCCAAAAACAGTGCAAATCATCAAAACTCAGTTTGGGGACGGTCATTACATCCCTCCCTCCTCCCTCTCTCTCTCTCTATTCTTCTTGGCATGCACTCCGCTCCTCTGGACTGTTGCCCTCCCCCCCTCTTCTCCCCCTTCTCTATTCTCCTTCTCTTTGGCCCGTTTATCAGGTTATGTCTTGTATTTAACTTAGTTTCTTTTCTTTGTTGGGCTTTTTAGCCTGCTAGCTGGCAGTCATTATTGTCCTTCTTATAGTCCCTTGGGTCTTTTTTTGGCCCATTGTCGACATTAATAATATTTCATTTCATTTTATTTCTTACAAGTCAGGCAATAGTGCCAGTGCTTTCTTTCCCTAGGTGTGCTTTAGTGATGCCCACTTAATTTTGTCCTCAAAGCTATTCCATTTTATTTTTGATAATAGAATTTCACCCCCAAGGAAAATGTCGGTACTTAGTTATTGTGTCTTAATTTATCCATTTCATTAATTTTTTGAGAGATATTTTGTGTGTCTGTGTCGCAATAAAAAGAAATCAAATATAAATGAAATGTTATTTAGGATCACTAACGTAAAGTTCAAACTGTTTCAAAACAGTCGAAATTCAAAGAGGTCCAAATGCAAAATATCCAATTGTCAAAATGAACTCTAAATAACGAACTTAGTGTTGTCATTTGGATGAATAGATTGCATGGATGGCTTAGTCATTCTTTCTCTAGTGTTACTTTTTTTATACACAAGCCACAAAGTATTCAGATGGAGATTGCTTTGAGCAGTTCTTGGCCCATGGAAGATCCTTCAATGTGAGAACTTGAAGTGTTGTAGTGGTGTAGTGGAATCAATTGGTAGATAACTTTATTTTGGAATAAAACGAGAATAACTTTCATACAGTTCAACATTGCAAACCGATTTCTTCTTAAATAAAGAGGGTAATCTATTCATTTTGCATATTGCTTGCAGGACTTGAAGATGGTATCCACAACTCGGAAAAAATTCGTTGGTCCATGGGATAATTAGAAGTTTAAATGACAAACCTTATTCCATGTGCAGAAGATAGATAGGCTTTATAGTCTGAAAATCAAAATAAAAAATTGTAGGACTATAGCATGTAAGAGTTCTACATTACAGAAGTCCTATGGGCTATCATCTAGTAGAAAGGCAAAGCAATTGCCATCATGGCGAACTATGTTCAGTTCCCACTAGGTATGCCCCCTCTTAAATTTTGTTCAATTATGCAAAACACTAAACAACGCTGGATGCATGTTCCCAGTGAATTTTGACATAAAAAGGTACCCCTACAATATGACTTCTAGGCCACACAGTTATCCAACTTTGATGGTTGTCTTTCCCTGTGCCTTTGAGCAGCAGGTCAAGGTTCTTCTCTTTTCACTGACCTCAGTCCCAACAAAAGAGTTCCAAGTTGAAACATTAATAGCCTCTCTAAATCTATTTTAATGAATCTAGCTGGGTCAGGAAGACTCCCAAAGGAAATCTCTTCTAAACACATGGTATCAGTTCGACACAGAAATGACAAACCAGTCACTCATTTGAAGATTCTAGCTGGATTTTCACATGAAGATGAAGTCAAATAGTGCTGAGACAAAGCCTTCCTACCAAGTGTTCTAGCAGAACCTAGTGAAGATGATTAAAGATTAAATGCTTTTGGATAAACAATATCTTCCAACAATCATTGTTAGAGAAAATTAAGATCCAACCCATTATTATAATTTTAAGTGAGACAATTCAGACAGAGAACAGACAGAATGATGGAGGTCTCTGAAGAGTGAAGAGTGAAAGTATTGCAAAAATTCTTAGAAATTTTAAGTAAACCTATGATAATAGCACTGTTGAAAGGGGGAGTCCAGCATCATTAGGCATGGATATTGTCTTGCTACCGGAAGTTTCACTACCATGATGCATAAGATCAAGGTTTTTCTTCCCATTACCTATGTCCTTTCAAATCATTATTCCTTTAGACCAAAATTTCTCCCTATGTACTTACATGTGGATTTTATTTATGCTTTGCATAGAACACGTTTACATATTTACTTTATAATATGATAATGTCTCTAAACACTCACTGGATGAAAGCTAAGACAAATGTTTTGCAATATGAGATTTGTAATCTACAAGTGAGACGTGAGGTGTCTGTCCTATATTTTAATACAACTGAAAATATACCTACGAGTTATTAATTGGAAGATAAAATTGCTCATCACATAAAGGGAAGGAAAAATCCAATAAGAAATTTAAGGCATAGTAGTTATCTGGCTATTATTCTACTTCTAAAGAAAGTTAAGGAGCAAGGTCAAGTGATCATGTTTTCAAATGTTTCTTCATTTGCAATTTTGAAGAATAGTTAGTTCTTAAAACATTCTTAGACTTTGAGCTAGTAATCACTAAGTCACACCCATACACACACACCCCCATGCTGATTAGAATGTAAATTGTTATGTTTACATAAGTTGTAAGTTGTCTTGGAATAAACTATAAATTGCCTCACTTCAAAGTCCTCAGAATGTCAGAACTTGGAATTCTGTTGACTATTTGTAAACACTGGATTGTTGCTACCATGGCATAGGCAAATGTACCTTTGAAATTGACAGCAAATAATTTTAAAAGATGAAATACAACGCAGAGATATGCGAATAAAGAAGTGGACAATACCTGATCACAAAAACTTAAATTAGCTATGTGCACAAGACGAAAATTGCAACCAGCTAACTTCTTGCATTCTCTCTCTAACACATTTGCAACAATTGATTCATTTTGGAAAGATCTGGTCCCACTTCGTGCAAGAAGTGTTAAATTAACAACTTGAACCCCATTGAGAAAGCGCTTCCTTTCAGGTACATGGCAGAATTTCCGTGCCTTGCAACGAATCATATCAAACAATAAATTTTTTTTATTTATGGTCATACTCCCAAGACCTTTACGGATTACTACTGCCTTTTCAAAGCAAACAGGCCCATCACCATATTCCAAGGAATCTACTTCTACGTGACGACCCAGAGAAGCATTCATGATATTTGAAATCCACGAGCCCATTGTCTTACAAAGCTGTCCCCGGCGATAAAGAACAAATCTTTCTGGTGAGGCGCACTCATTTTCTTTGTGCCAACTCGCAAAACCTGTTAGTGCTGTCAAACCGTGCCAGGGATTTTTATAATCATAATAGTTGTCAGATACAAATGTTAGACCAGGAAGCAGAGTAGAATTGATTGGCAATTGCTCTTTCCAGGCAAATCCATAAGAATTTTGTGAACCATCATGGAGATTCCTTCCCTGGACACAAAGAATCCTACCACTGGAGATATGTGATGGAAAGTAGAAGTATTCAAGATTACCTTTTACACTTGTTCCTTTCAGAGTGCTCATGAACCAAGTTTCTGGAAACCTTGTATCTTTCAAAGGTAAAAATGCCACAGAATTGTGTAGCTTATCTTCTAAATCCTTTATTTTCAACTTCAACATTTCAGAATTGTCATCATTGTCATTGCTTGCTAACCATCCTTTTGATTTAGCATTTTCAAAATATTGATATGATGTATAATTTCCACTCATGATTCCATCCCATGTCAATAAATACCATTCAGGTTTCTTTTCATATGCCCAAAACTGGAGGAGGATCAGCACAGCTATGCAAGCAATTGTGTAAACATAATGGCTCTTAAAATTGTTCATGATAAATGGTTTTGCCATTAACCTTAAACAGACAGGGTGCTCCATGTTGTTTCCTTGTAGAAAGATCAGAAATTATCAGCCTGATTGATGCTCTATGAAGTTGCCTTTTTTTCCCCTATCACTGAACAGCATACAAAAATGCTAAATCAACATAGATTTTCTCACAGTGCTTCTTTTCATAAATATAACCCAGATGCGAAATTCCACATTCTGCATGAAGAAAAAATGAAACTGACAATTACACATAAAGCAATAATGTGACTATTGTAGACAGGCACATTGAGATATCCTTATTTGCTGAACCAGTTTTGATATTATGTGTTATATTGTAAATGACGAAATGCACGTGCATATCTATTTTAATATTGTAAAGTGCAATTTAATATTGTACGTCATAATAAAGTCATGAAAAGTCATGTTAAGTCAAATATGTTGGCTAAACTATAAGCCATAGGGTATTTTATCAGGTAGTGGAAAAGAAATGTAATACAAAGCAAATGCACATGAAATGTAATACAAAGCAAATGCACATGAAATGTAATTTGAGGGTTGTTACAAGGTAGTTGGGACATAACCACTTTGTGGGTGTATAAATAAGCCCCCCTCATTCATTCAAGTTGTTCGTTCACCCATAGGAGATGTGCAGACAGTAAGGAGATAATGCAGGGTGATTGATGCAGCCATGGAGATTAATCAGCCTAGGGTTTGCAGGCTGTATTGTAATGCTGTATCATACATGCCATTGCTAATATAAAACTGCTGTATTTCTGTCATTGCTGTTGTTATTGCTATTGTATATTTATGTGTATTATTATTGCTATACTACCATAACTGCAGACCTGTAAATTATTTAAGTGGAAATGGAACTGTTGTGAGCATGTAAAATTCATTTCTACATCTGGCGTCGTTGCTATTGCGAAGTTGGGTCCAATAATTGGTGACATGAAGTTCTGAAACCTGAAACTCTTGGAGGTGAGAAGCACACAACAAATAGGCGCAGCAGTTAGGCACAACAGTTGACGGCTAGGAGGTGTGACAGCTAGCAGCAGTTGACGTCGGGTCAGCAGAAGTAGACGGCTAGCAGACCCGACGACTAGTAGGACCTAACAGCTAGCAGGACCGACGGCTAGCAGGATCGACGGCTAGTAGACCCGACGGCTAGCAGACCCGACGGCTAGCAAGACCCGACGGCTAGGCACACCCGACGGCTAGCTGGACCCAACGACTAGCAGACCTGACGGCTAGCAAGAACTGACGGCTAGGCACACTTGACGGCTAGCAAGACCTGACGGCTAGCAAGACCTAACGGCTAGTAGACCTGACAACTAGGAGACCTAACGATTAGCACACCTAACGGCTAGTAGACCTAACAACTAGGAGACCTGAAAACTACCAAGACCTGACGGTTAGGAGACCTGACGACTAGCACACCTAACGACTAGGAGACCTGACGGCTAGCACACCTGACGGCTAGGCAGAGATGACGGCTAGTAAGACCTGATGGCTAGCAAGACCTGACGGCTAGCAAGACCTGAAGTCTAACCTACCTTGACGTCTAACCTACCTGACGGGTAGCCCAGTTTGCCTGACATCTAGTCCAGTTCATCTGACGTCTACTTGTCTGACGTCTACAATAGCAAAATACGTAGATCAGTCAGAGTAGAGTCCAAGAGTAGAGCAAGAAGGAGGTGACCGACACATTGCTGATAGGAACGAAAGAACGGGTACAAGGACCACCAAGAGTCGAGGAAAACATTGATGTAAGGAAGACATTGAGATGTTGAGTGGATGGTAATACCTGAACACGCGGCAGGAAGGTTGCAGAGGAGTGCAGAGGATGGGAATCAGGCACCAGAGCAACAACACCGAGGGCTCAGAAGGAAGACCAAGGCCACAATCAACATCCCAGTGAAGGAAGTCGCAAAGTAAGGATACATAGGAAGTTGAGAGATGACTGTTTGGTGAAAATAAGATACCTAAGACTAAAAACACCCGACGAGGAGCAGCATAGCAGAAACCCCACCAATGGATAACATAGACACCCAAGCATTGGAGAATTTGCCACTTTTCACAGGAGAAGGGAAGGAAGACCCGATCAGGCATTGGAGAATTTTTCGTATGGAGTGGAAAGCATTGGGCAGAACAATGAAGCAGATTGGAGGAGGTGGTTTCCTGCAACGTTTCGAGAATCTGCAATGGACTGGTACATATACTTACCGCAAGATAAGTACAAGACATGGGAAGAGTTGCGTGATGCATTTGTGGAAGAATTTCGAGAATATGAGACTGATGAAAATTATAACATACAAGGAGAGAAGGAGCCTATTCGTTCTTACAATCGAAGGTTGAGTAGGTTGTTTGACTATGTGGAGAAAGGCCACTCAGAGGAATCAAAGATTACGTGGTTCATAGATGGACTTCTCCCTGTGTATGAAAAGAAGATGAAGACATTTCCTCCAAGATCATACCAAGAGGCTTTGGATTATGCCTTGAATTGGGAAAGAGATGCAAAAACCTCACCGATGAAGGAGACTTGGACAACTAGAGAATGTAGTTAGATGGCGACGAAGGAGACATCTGAGGTGCAGACGTCTGAGCAAGAGCCGTCTGATGTGGAGACGCCTAAGGTGCAGATGTCTGAGCAAGAACCGTTTGAGGTAGAAAAGTCTGAAGTGCATCTGTCGGATGAGGATCCGTCTGAGGTGGAGACGTCTGAAGTGCATCTATCGGAGGAAGATCCATCTGAGGCACAACTATCTGAAAAGGAGCCTTCTGAAGGATACACGTCTGAAACGTACCCGTCTGCCAGTTACCCGTCTGAGGAACCTACACGTCTGACGTCTAACCGTTCGAGACGTCTACTTGTTTGTCCTAGACGTCTACAGCTTAGACGTCTACCCTGTCCTAGACGTCTACCCCCCTGTGTCAGACGTCTAACCAGTTGTCCTAGACGTCTAGTGTCCAGACGTCCACAATCAGAGTAGTCACCGCCGAAGTACAATCCGACAAGGGAGATGTCTATCAAAGATTGATAAGAAGCCAGTTGGATCAAGAAAGCAGTGAATTAGAGCTGAGAGGAAGCAATTTCAATGAGTTGAGTGAAAGCTTCCAAATGGTTGATGAGAAGAAAAATTTAGTTTGGACAGTGATGCTTTCAATGGTTTTGTCGTTGAGGTTTCTGGGCTCCGTGAACCCCGCAAGGGCTCCGCCCCTTGACCCATTCATGTCTCGTGATAGGGAGCACGTGAGGGACGTTGCCCCTCGACCCCACAAGGGACGCTGTTGCTTGACCCTGCAAGCGGGCTCCCGCCCCCTTGACTCCCGACACAGATGGCGAAAGGTGTTACCTATCATGTTCATGATGTTGATGGCATTGCTCATGCTGATGATATGGCTTATTGCAAAAAGTAAAGTGCCCATTCAGAGAATGTTGATCATGCTGATATTACAATTGCTTGCAGCAAGAGGAGTGCACAATCAGAGAATAAGGTGTTGTGAGTAGTCTCAAGTGAAGGTTATTGCCAAAGATGTATGGAACAGGAACAAGAGGAAGGAGCGTGACAAGAGATCCTATTACATTGCTCAGTACTTCTATTCCCAGTGTTTAGCTCGTGTCGTTGAGGACAACGACCAGTTTAGAGGAGGGGATAGATGTAGACAGACACATTGAGATATCCTTATTTGCTGAACCAGTTTTGATATTATGTGTTATATTGTAAATGCATGCAAAGTGTTTGACGAAATGCACGTGCATATATATATTTTAATATTGTAAAGTGCAATTTAATATTGTACGTCATAATAAAGTCATGAAAAGTCATGTTAAGTCAAATATGTCGGCTAAATTATAAGCCATAGGGTATTTTGCAAGGAAACAGGGTTCGCGCACCCGGTTGGCTGGGTGCACGAACCCGCACCCGCAACCGCACCGGGTGCACGGGTGCGGGAACGGGTGCGGCTGGGCCGAACCCTAGCCGCACCCTGTATGACAGGGTTCGGCTCAGTCAAACCCTGCGGCTAGTCAGGGTTCGGCCAGCCGAACCCTGCCCTATTCGGGCATTAAAATGCATAATTTTTTTTTTCTTTTTCTTTTAAGTTAATATGTGGGCCCAACCTCACCCTGCCCATACGGGCTCTAAAAAAATTGAAAAAAAAATTAATTTTTTTAAAAGTTAATATTTTAAATTTTAAAATTTTAAAGTTTTTTACTTTTTTAATTAAATGAACTTTATATTTTAAAGTTTTTTAGTGTTTACGTGGGCCCAGCCATGGGTCCACCCAGCCCATACGGGCTTTAAAATAAAATAAAAAATAAAAGTTAAAACTAAAAGTCTAAAAGTTAAAAACTTTAAAGTTTAAACATTTTAATTTTTTTTATTTTTAAAAGTTTATAGTTTACCACCACCAGATTCACGGGAGGAGGGCCTAGAAGAAGATGATGAGGAATATGATGAATGAGAGTCAAATATCAGATATTTGATGTTATCTTTGTACATGCACTACTATATTTTGTTATTTTTGTACATGCACTACTATATTTTGTTATTTTTGTACATGCACTACTATATATTGTACATGCACTATTTGAGGAGGGCCTATATATTTTTTTATCTTTTTGACTTTGACATCCTGTTGAATATCATATATGATATATGCTTTTATGATGCCAATGTGTATGATGCCCAGGTTCAAATCTCTCCCCTCACATGTTGCGGATATGTTGTATATAAAAGGTTCCTCATCAAAAAAAAATATATATATATATATATTTTAAATTAAAAATTAGCCGCACCCGCACCCGGCGAACCTTATTTTTGGCGGGGACCGCACCCAAACCCACGATTCCCGCCGCACCTGGTAACCTTGGTATTTTGTCATGTAGTGGAAATGAAATGTAATGCAAAGCAAATGCACATGAAATGTAATTTGAGGGTAGTTACAAGGTAGTTGGGACATAACCACTTCGTGGGTGTATAAATAAGCCCCCCTCAGTCATTCAAGTTGTTTGTTCACCCATAGGAGATGTGCAAATAGTAAGGAGATAATGCAGGGTGATTGATGCAACCATGGAGATTAATCAGCCTAGGGTTTGCAAGCTGTATTGTAATGCTAAAACTGTAATGCTGTATCAGACATGCCATTGTTAATATAAAACTGCTGTATTTACTGTATCTACCATTGCTGCTGTATTTCTGTCATTGTTGTTGTTGTTATTGCTATTGTAGATTTCTGTGTATTATTATTGCTATACTACCATAACTGCAAACCTGTAAATTATTTAAGTGGAAATGGAACTGTTGTGAGCATGAAAAATTCATTTCTACAACTACCATGAACCATAAGGATGGCCAAAAATAATTTTCTAACTTCTTGTGCATATAGTTAGATAGCAATTATAGGGTAATTACTGCAGACAAAGGATTGTGTAAGGCATGACATGAAAATCATATAAAATTCACAATCTGGATATTTAGGTTTGTGTGAATCAAAAAGAGAATTGTACACATTGAACAAGATGTTTTGTAGAACGTAAGAACTAAAGTAAAATATAGAAGGCACCACTTTTTTTTTTTTTTGTGAGGGGTAAAGACGGGCCTGTACCCTTTTACAAAGAATATATTGGGGTCATACACACCTACCCTGTGGTTTGAACTTGGGTTTCCTAGATGAGAACCCAAAGACATACCAATTCGGTGCACCTGTCAGGACTCGCAAATTAAAACAAAGTGATTACTGATGTACGACTTCCTATTCATATGATTTGTTACAAGTCACCACAAGATAAAAAAGACTATTACAATCCCTCTTAAGGATTCCCCGCCGCCCCCTCCCCCCCCAAAAAAAAATAAAAAATAAAAAATAAATAAATACTGAACATTATATAAGGATTAGAATAATCAATAAACGCATACTTATTTTCCACAATATTATTAGTAATATAGGCTGAACTCTTTGTATTCTCAAGGCTAATGAGAAAAAAAAGGTGGTTGTCTCAAACAGTGCCACCTCATCAATCCACATTATTGTCATGTAGATGACTGAAGATGCTTTCATAATAACAGTGATCTCATACGCAAATCTGGGAGTTACCAAAACAGACAATACAGAATTTTGTTGCATTCAGTTAGTTTCCATTGTGCTGAATATCTCAAGGGATGAAAGTCTACTTGCAATTTGATAAAACAGAATAACAAGTTGGAGCATAGAGGATGAAATAACATATAAACAGATATGACTAACAGAGCAGCTCACCAACTGACAAATCAATTGCTTTTGTCCAGTCTAGCTCAAACATTAAGGTCTCCTACTCATGATTTGTTTGCTTTATGCAAGTTTTTGAAAGGTATGCTTGATCTTGCTGCTTTATTCCTGCCTTACTGCTAATATTAAACAATATCTGCAGTAGCACTAGCAATGTCCACTTTTGAAGTAGCAGTACAGACAGAAGTTACATGGACAAATTGCAAATAGCTAAATATAACGAATCTACTTCTTTTGTACTTAATCTGACCATACTTTATCCAAAAAGATACATTTCAGTCCACATAGAAGATAATAATTTAACTAAATTTAATTATCAAAATTCATTAGTAGCTAAAGCCTGCAAATGGAACTGCAAAAAGACAATTAATATCTTGCCAATTTGGAAGCCCACCTTGACCAATGAGAAGGACCTCTATTTTTCCTCATTGACTACTGATCCAGCATCTTCACCAAAAGTAAAGAACAGACTGCTGAATTGGTTAAGGATTTAAATCCAAATCACTAGCAAAATGCACATTAAACATTTGGTTTCAGGTAAGGAAATTTCTTTTATTTGTTCCTTCATTCTCTCAACCTCCTTCTTCTGGAAAAATCACAGACATAGATAAATTCTAAAAGCATGGCACATCTAGTACTGCTCTTGCCTTTCCTTAAAGGGATAATATGCTAGAAAAGATGCTCAAAGACTTTTTGAGGGCAAATAATCAGGCAAGAAGCGAATGCCTATTGTGACTAAGAACATTTGACAATTACAAGGGATCAATGGGATCTAAGAATCTCTAATATAAGAGAGCAAGGGACAGTCCATGCAAAAAAATGGATGGTAAGACCAGTGGATAGTGATGCTCCATGGTAGATTTTGAAGTCACAAAATTCAAAAAAACCAACACATTTATTGAATTAGGTGTCCCTTACAACTTTGTGTTAGAACTGGTAATGCCAAGGCATCCATGCTTGGACATGTTGGTTACGAATCTGCCATTAGGAAAGGATTTGGTTAAATGCGCCCCAGATTCGCCCACCAAATTGAAAGGCCGGAAGGAAGGGATACCTTCCGTGCCAATCTCCGGAGAAGGCCAACTTCCTATGGGTTTTCTCGATTGTTTTAGCTAAGAGTACAGGAAAGAGATAAAGATGCGGAAAGATATTCAAATGTGATTTGAGTTGGGTGGGGGGAATAAGCAGCACGACAACGATCAATCACCACTACTGACAACAATCCAATACAGAACACACAATAGAAACTACCACTGTCATGCACCCTATGTATCCTCTATCTATGCATTCCAGGAATACTTAATCATCAAATACCGGAATCCATAATTCAGAATAACAGTAAGCAATGAAATAAGAAACATGAGGCAGAAATGACAAGTACAGGCAGCATAAAGAATGATAACAGCAAAATAGAGCCAAGTGTGTGTCTTGCATTCAGAAGCAAACGTATAGCTACAATGGTTCCCTAGCAGGATATCCCCCTTCCACCCTTTTACAATGAAGCAATGCAGCTATTTATAGCGCAATTCCCCCCATTACAATCCTGGGCACAAAATCCCAGACCCGACAATAGCTGACAAAAGCTGACAAAAGCGGCCAAGGAGCTGCTGATGTTGACTCCTGCAGACAGGGACTGTACTGGCAGCAAGGTTCACCTGAAGACTGGGCAGCTACGTGGCAGTGCGGTTGATGAGACTTCTCGTCAGCATGAATGCGGGTAGTTGCGGTAGATAGAACTTTGTGTCAGCATGAATGGAGGTAGCTGGAGGAGGTGATTTGGGCCATGCTTGTCCTTTTTCCCATCGCATATCGGCTCCGATCCCGAGGTTGGACACTTGTCAACTTCTGACGGGGGTGCATCTGCCTTGGAAGACAACTTCTCTCTTGTGTCCTACTTCACCTGGAAATAGAGCGCAACTGGGTAGCGCAGGCGGGGAACAGCGCAGTTGGGGAGGCCTCTGTGCCTTAGTCTGTTTTTGGACTGCTTGATGGATCTTGCCCAACTGCACACAGGTCAGAGGGCGCACCCCAAATTCGCTGCGAAGTTGGGTTGCGCACTCCAGCACTTAGACAATTTAGCTACTGCTCGGACTGCGCGCAAGAAGGGGAGCGCACCCCGACTTCGCTGCGAAGTCGGGTTGCGCTCCGGCACTTAGCTGATTTCTGGAGACACTGCTTCCCAACTGCACACCGGAAGGGGAGCGCACCCCGACTTCGCTGCGAAGTCGGGTTGCGCTCCCATACTTAGCCAAATTCTGCTCATTTCCAGCCTGCTTCCGCACTTTGCATTCCCTAGTGCGTTCGTTTTTAAGGGCGCACCCCGACTTCGCTGCGAATTCGGGTTGCGCTCCCAGGCTTAGAATTTTTTAGGGAATGTGAAATCTGTTTTGGGAATCCTGACTGGAGAAAGAACCGGGGGAAAAAGGAAGGAATGCAACTGATACAAGGGGAGAAAGGGAACAGTGGAGAAAGGGAAAGGAGATGGAGGGAAGGAAGAGCAGCATACTTACAAAATTTTGAAAACATGGCACCTTGGTGGAGAGCGAAACTTGCTCAAACCAATTCTCATTCAAAACTTGAAAAAAAAAGAAAGATTTTACAGCAATGGCAGCAGTCTGCCAAATAAACTCCTTTTTTTCGAAAGATAGTTTATTTTTATTTTTTTACTACAGCATTTCCCGTCCTAGAAGAAAAACAGCCCAAACAGGTCCAGAATGGCCCTCTTGCCTTCAAGTCTGCAACTCTGTCTCAACAGTTTTCGACCCCCTCCTGCATGCCTTTGCTTCTCCCTTTTTTAAAATTTCTGGCGTGACTCTCTGTTTCCCTTTTCTGGCCCTTCGTTTCATTTCTCGTGCCTCTTCGTTGTCTTGGCTTTCAAAACGTTTTTCTTTTCGACTCTTGGTCTTCATCTGCTTTCATTGCACCTTGGTGCCACGTGTTGTTCAGTGCTGCCACTGTAGACTCTTTCCGCCTGTCAACCAATGATGACGTTCAGTATACCCACCGCTCGATAATTTCCTCTGTAACGGCCCCTGTAACCGCCTGCCATTTTTTTTTTCCTTTGGTTGCGAAAATGCGACATGTCGCGATATCACGACACTTTTTCTTCTTTCCCAACATGTCGCGATATCGCGATACTTTTTCCTTCTTACTCTTTCTCTTCTCTTTTAGTCGTGATAATGCGACATGTCGCGATATCGGGCCACTTTTTCTCTTCTGCGCCTTCTCACGTCCTTTGGTCGCGAAAATGCGACATGTCGCGATATCGCGACACTTTTTCTCTCTTGCGCCTTCTCTCGTCCTTCGGTCGCAAAAATGCGACATGTCGCGATATCGCGACACTTTTTCTCTCTTGCGCCTTCTCTCGTCTTTCGGTCGCCAAAATGCGACATGTCGCGATATCGCGACACTTTTTCTCTCTTGCGCCTTCTCTCGTCTTCTGGTCCCGAAAATGCGACATGTCGCGATATCGCGACACTTTTTCTCTCTTGCGTCTTCTCTCGTCTTTTGGTCGCAAAAATGCGACATGTCGCGATATCGCGACACATTTTCTCTCTGGCGCCTTCTCTCGTCCTTTGGTTGCGAAAATGCGACATGTCGCGATATCGCGGCACTTTTTCTTCTTTGCCGACATGTCGCGATATCGCGACACTTTTCCTTCTTTGCCGACATGTCGCGATATCGCGACACTTTTCCTTCTTTGCCGACATGTCGCGATATCGCGACACTTTTCCTTCTTTGCCGACATGTCGCGATATCGCGACACTTTTTCTTCTTTACCGACATGTCGCGATATCGCGACACTTTTCTTCTTTGCGGTATTTCGCTTTTCATTGGATGCTCCTGCATCAGACAACCGGGGTGGATTGAGAAGTGACCTTCACTTCTGTACTGTTCTGCCACCTGCTTTTTCAACATCTCAAAACTTGCACCTGCATTTGTAGTCCACTTAAACTCCTTGAAACACCTCTTCTGATCTATTTTAGCCTTGTACTGAGTATTCATCTTACTGATATGTTGTTGTACCTCTTCATGTAAACTCTTTATGTGCTCTGCAAAATCTCCAACCTCATCATTGCTCTTTTCTCCTTTATCCATAATTCTCAACTTAGGAGCATTTCTTGGACTACTCCCATATACAATCTAGAATGGTGATTTACCAGTACTCCTATTGACAGTCCTATCCAGAGTAACTGGGGCTGTACAAGCTCTCCAAGCTTCAACAAAATCTGGGTCTTCAGGGTACAAACCCTTAAGTTCTTCAAACCCCACAACTTCCACTCTCATTGTTGTCAGCAAACTCTTTTCCTCCATCTCCTTCGATGGCTTTAGTTTATGGCGCACTCCTTCGTTTGTTAGGGAGTAAGTGTTGGCATGTCCATTATGGACTACACGACGATCAAACCGCCATGGTCTTCCTAACAAGATATGGCAAGCATCCATAGGCAGGATATCACATAGGACCTCATCCTGGTATCTCCCAATATTAAACTTGACTAAGGACTGTTCACTGACCAATGCCCTATGGTCCTTCCGCAACCACACAATCGGGTATGGATGTGGGTGTCTCCTCCTATCTAGCTGTAACTTAGTAACCATTTCTTCAGAGACCAAGTTATCAGTACTACCATTATCTATAATAACATTACAGACCTTACCTGAACATTTGCACCTTGTGCGGAACAAGCTCTTCCTCTGGTCCACATCTTTCCCTCCATTCCTCAATGCTCTTCTTGTCATCAACACTTCTCCTCCTTCTGCTTCTTCAGAATGTTCTGATTCAGCACCTTCATCTGCAATAGCAGCTCTGGCATTACCCGCTGGCCTCCTATTTGGATTCTCTTGGTGATGTGGACACTCATATGCTCGATGTCCTCCTTCTCCACAGTTGAAGCAGGTTCCACGAAACCCTCTGTCTCCATTTTCTCGACTATATCTACCTCTCCCTCTTGGGTAGTTGTTTTGACCATGGGATCTGTAATCATTATCTCCCTTCTGATCCTGACTGCTGCTTGCTTCTTATTTCTTCTCATCTCGTCCTCCATCTATTCTTCCACCAGTTCTTTCTCCATGACCTCTTCCTTTCTGCTTACCCTCAAACCTTTTGTTCAGCTTCTCGTCAACTTTTAGAGCAAACTGGTAAGCATTCTCAATGGTGCTCATCCTAACCAGAATCAACTCTTCTTGAATACTGGTTCTCAATCCATTGATGTAACGGGCTACCTTCTCCTTGTTAGCCTCAGAATGGCCGATTCGATTGAGATCTTGTAAAACTCCTCTCGTATACTCTTTGATGATTTGCTTGATTGTCTCAAACTCTGCATTTTTCTCAACAGATCCAATTCATAATCTACAGGAATAAACTGCCTCTTCAACTTCCCTACCATTCGATCCCATCTGGTTATCTTTTCCTTTCCTCCTCTATTTCTTTCTAGCTGCACTTCTTTCCACCATATGCTAGCATGGCCTTTCAACTTCGTTTTTGCCAATTTGATCCGATCTGGATCTACAACTTCCTCATACTCAAAATACTCCTCCATATCATTGATCCAATCAATCACCTCCTCTGGATTGAGATTCCCAGAATACGTGGAGACATCAAACTTTGGCTTCTTCCCGATCCGAGATATGGCCTAAATAATCTAGCTTCTGCAGGATCCTTTGCTTCTTCTTCATCTGATGGATCATCAACCTCCCAAGATTCATCTTCACTATGGTCTTCTCTCCTTGGCTCAACCCCTCTTCGCAACTCCTCTTGCAGGGCTTGCACTTGCCTCTGTAAAGCTCTGAAATCACCTTCCGGTACCACATTTCTCCCACCACCACGGTTTCTTCGTGGAGGCATTCTTCCTCACTCTCTTCTCACAACCCTTTCACAGATCCCGGTGCAAACTGCCTCACTTTCGGTGATCTGCTCACACACTCAGGAACCCTAAGCTCTGATACCACTTGGTGGAGAGCCAAACTTGCTCAAACCAATTCTCATTCAAAACTTGAAAAAAAAAAGATTTTACAGCAATGGCAGCAGTCTGCCAAATAAACTCCTTTTTTTCGAAAAATAGTTTATTTATTTTTTTATTATAGCATTTCCCGCCCTGGAAGAAAAAAAACCCAAACAGGTCCAGAATGGCCCTCTTGACTTCAAGTCTGCAACTTTGTCTCAGCAATTTCCGACCCCCTCCTGCATGCCTTTGCTTCCACATTTTTTAAAATTTTTGCCGTGACTCTCTATTTCCCTTTTCTGGCCCTTCATTTCATTTCTCGTGCCTCTTCGTTGTCTTGGATTTTGAAACGTTTTTCTTTCCGACTCTTGGTCTTCGTCTGCTTTCATTGCACCTTGGTGCCATGTGCTGTTCAATGCTGCCACTGTAGACTCTGTCCGCTTGTCAACCAATGATGACGTTCGGTATACCCACCGCTCGATAATTTCCTCTGTAACGGCCCCTGTAACCTCCTGCCTTTTTTTTTTTTCTTTTGGTCGCGAAAATGCGACATGTCGCGATATCGCGACACTTTTTCTTCTTTGCCAACATGTCACGATATCGTGACACTTTTTCCTTCTTACTCTTTCTCTTCTCTTTTAGTCGTGATAATGCGACATGTCGCGATATCGCGACACTTTTTCTCTCTTGCGCCTTCTCACGTCCTTTGGTCGCGAAAATGCGACATGTCGCGATATCGCGACACTTTTTCTCTCTTGCGCCTTCTCATGTCCTTTGGTCACGAAAATGCGACATGTCGTGATATCGCGACACTTTTTCTCTCCTGCGCCTTCTCTCGTCTTCTGGTCGCGAAAATGCGACATGTCGCGATATCGCGACACTTTTTCTCTCTTGCGCCTTCTCTCGTCTTTTGGTCGCGAAAATGCGACATGTCGCGATATCGCGACACTTTTTCTCTCTTGCACCTTCTCTCGTCTTTTGGTCGCGAAAATGTGACATGTCGCGATATCGCAACACTTTTTCTCTCTTGCGCCTTCTCTCGTCTTTTGGTCGTGAAAATGCGACATGTCGCGATATCGCGACACTTTTTCTCTCTTGCGCCTTCTCTCGTCTTTTGGTCGCGAAAATGCGACATGTCGCGATATCGCGACACTTTTTCTCTCTTGCGCCTTCTCTCGTCTTTTGGTCACTAAAATGCGACATGTCGCGATATCGCAACACTTTTTCTCTCTGACGCCTTCTCTCGTCTTTTGGTCGCGAAAATGCGACATGTCGCGATATCGTGACACTTTTCCTTCTTTGTCGACATGTCGCGATATCGCGACACTTTTCCTTCTTTGTCGACATGTCGCGATATCGCGACACTTTTTCTTCTTTGTCGACATGTCGCGATATCGCGACACTTTTCTTCTTTGCGGTATTTCGCTTTTCGTTGGATGCTCCTGCATCACACCCCATGCAAAATGTGGCAACATTCCTGGCGGCTCGCGGGGTGTCGAGCTCACCTCGACGCAAAGAACCAGGCCTTCATCCTTTGGGCGCAGAGGAACTCCCTTCCCCTGCCTTCCGCTGCTTTGACGGCTTCTTCTTGGGCAAATGCTCCTCTTCAGATCCGCTTTCGACAATTGCTTCTTCTGTTTCTCTTTCTTCTGATCCTGAATGGTCGCAGCTGTCACCTTCTTGCTCGACCGGCTGTTCCCGCTCACGGACAAGGTTGTATGCGGTCCTGGCCTGGTCCCAGGCTGCTGCCCTGAAAGGGCCCTAAGTCGCTGACATCTTTCAGCGCTGCTCTGAATGCTGCGACCGCATGCATGTCGATGGTGTGGTATCTTTCTCCCAACTCCTTGAGGGAGGTGTTGATCTTGCAGTACCTAGATACCATCTGGGTGACCTGAGCTTCCTAGACTGGCTCTGCCCAACTGTTTTCTGACGTGTCTGCCTCGAAAGACAGCTAATTCAGTTTCACCTGTTCAAGGTTCAGAAACTCTCCATCCTTGATGAAGCTCGGGCAGCCATGCTCAGAAAGAGCGTTGAAGGGGGCCAGGCAAATGTTCATTTCATGGTCTAATGCATCTAGCATTTTCCTGGCGGCCCTTATTTTCTCTACTTTTTCAAAATAATTATGCAAGGTTACCCTTGCATCTGCCCATTCTAGGGTAATTCGAGACATAGGGGGAAATCAGAGGCCCTTGCGTTCGTACTCTTCAAGTTTCATTGCCAAGTCCAGCCACTGCTTTGCTTGGCGTTCGACCTCCTCTACCACAGGCTTTCCCTGGGCAGATACTTCTTGGATCCTGGACATGAAATCCAGGACCGATATGGACCTGACGACATTGGCCCTAAAACGCTGTAGTAGACCGGCCCACATCACTTTAACCTTATTCTTCGAAAAGGCCGCTGTCTGGGATGTTTTCTCCTCAAGCTGAGATTTAGCATGCCTTAACAAATCCTGGAGCTAGGAGACTTGCTCCAGCGCTGCCATTTTCTCCTCTAACAACTGTTCGGCTGTCTGTCTTTGCGCTACGGCCTCCTGCTGAGAGGCGGCGAGCTGGGCTTTTAGGTCACTGATTTCTTGCTGTGCAATGTCCAACTGCGCGGTGGCCCTAGCCAGATCTTCCTCTAGTTGCCTTGAAGTATTCTGCAGCTGAAACAACGCCTCCTGACTCTCGAGTCGCTTGACAAGGAGATTATGGGTTCTACGACGAATGCCGTTGATTTCATACTCCTCGTTTATATCATCAAAGCTCTTCTTCTTGACCTGGTGCTCATAATCCGCCTCGGTCATTTTTCGGAGGGGCTTCTTCACTTTTGGAACCAACTTTTCAGTCCTCAGCACCCTCCTGTCCAAGTCGTACTTGGTGCGTTTCACCGGGGCAGCGATTTCCTTGGCTCTTCTGCGTTTGACGCCCTGAAGGAAAGAGGCGGAACACCCTACGGCCTTTGCTGCGAGGGGTTGATCGTCTGTGATCTGCATGAAGTCAAGGTCCTCCAACATTGGGTCTTGTTGCGGCATTTTTCCTGCAAACAGCGAAGCAGGAGGTATGCCAGAAGTCGTGCTCGCTTTTAAGGGCGACCGGGTCCTAGGGGAAGCAAGCGGCTGAGTGGAAGGCGTAGGCGGGGTTTTGAACAGGGGAGGTGAGCGGCGCGGTGATGTATGCGTAGCTTCGGCGCTGGCCGCAGGCGAGGGTTCCAGGGTTTGGCTGAGGGACTAGAAAGCGTTCGGGTCTTGGGCGAACTGGTCGAAGGAATGGGGGTTGTGCGAGGGTTGGGTGGTCTGAGATGAAGAGGACGGGACTATGGCTTGCCCTGATAAAATGGGGAATGGCGTTACGGCAGGGCCGACTGGGAGTTGGGGGAGCGGGGAACTGGACGTACCTGCGGGCTCCGCCTGAGCCACTGTTTGAAGGACATCTGCAGCCCAAGCTTCTGCTTCTACTTCAGGGCTGTCCAGTGAGACGATTTTCGACACTGCTGTCCCTATCCGTGCCATGGTCGTTTGCTGTGCAGGCTCCCTAGGTCGATTGGCCTTTTCGCTCCTCTTCCTTTTCTTTTCTTCTGGCGCTGTGGCTGATTCAAAGGCGGGAGAGGAGGTTGGGGCGGTAGGCTGCGATGTGCCCACGGTAAACTTGTACCGGGGTCTATACGGAAGGACGTTTACCGCGACCGCTCCACTAGCTGGCTGTTTTGGCGCTTTTTCCACTTGGGGGGCCACCTCTGGAGTTGACTTTTCTGGCCGCTGTGCCCTTTTAGGTAATGCTTCAGGAGCTGGAGGCAACATTGGGCCCACTTGACTGCTCGTTGGCTTTGAGCTGAAAGTTTCGGGAGTAGACAACTGCTGGGACGGAGACCTCCTTGTATACCTTTTCCTAGCGACTCGGGGAACGCAATCTCGAAATGCGAAAGGCCGCCACGTGTCAGCGTATTGATCATATAGGGCCGAAAACTCATCATCAACGACCAGCGTTGGATTTGTCATGCTGCGTGCGGCATCTCATCTTCCAGCATTCAACAATTTTGTCCTTTTGCCAGTTGAGGGGCGCCACCTTGGAGAGGAATTTCTTGAAGCCCGCCGAATCTAACCGGTGATCCGGGTTTCACTCTAGATCGTACGCCACCTCTTCGCAGTAAAAATCATGCCATGGAGGCCATGATTGCATCTGCTCAATGTGCCATTCCAGGTCTGCACCCGTCCTGTTTCCCATTTCCTGCATGATCTCTGCTCACGGGCAGATGTGTGCAAATTTACCCCTGACCCCAATTGGGTCGTACTTCCAGCGCTGCGGCAGCATTATTAGGCCCATGTCGATGAGTTCCCGTTCGAGGTAGACATGCTGTCCAATCTCGCGTACTTGAATATTCGCCCAGGTAATAGGGTATTGGAAAATATGGCCCCTTTTCTTTCCCTGGCCGAACTCTTCCTCAACATAATCCATCTGGCGCGAAATCTCCATTTCGAACTGATGGTCAGTGCAAAAATAGGGCAGCAGAAAGGACTTCCCCTTGAATCCGTAGATTCTGACTACAATGCCCTGCGTCAGCCGGAAGGTGTCCCCGTACTTGTGCTTCCTCAGATAGCTTGTCATGACCTCTGGTGGGCGGGATGCCTCACCGTTGAACAACCCCAGGACCATACTCAGAAATTTGAAATTGAATTCATAGAATGACCCTTTTCTGTACAGGATCTCGGTCCATTCGTAGACGGGCAGCAGCTCTCCGTTTTCATTTACCTTCTTGAAGTTAGGAACTCTGATCCGGTAATGCGTGTGGTATAGACATAGCCATGTGAGGAAGGAGCAGAACCGGAATTCCGTTGTCTGTTTCTGTTGCAACTTGACCAGGTTGGAATGCATGGCGTATGCCAGCCAGTCTGCCCAGTCGAAGAAAATAGGGCGCTTCCCACTCCTTTGCGCCGTGGAGTCGTAGAACTCGCCATGCAGGATGCATTCTGCCAGCGCCAGCTGGTACGGGCGTACCACTTTGTCAGAATCGCAGCCGAGTACCCATGCCAGGATGATGTATATATATTTGTTTTCAAATCTGTCCAGGGGTATTGGGCCTGTTGGCCACTGTCCGACTGGAAGCGGAGTCTTCAGCTTCGAGTCAAGGAATTCTCTCATCCTCTTGGTCTGGGTGAATCTTCCCGTCTGTTCGTCCAGGTTGATACTCCTGACAATTGTGCTGGGGTCGTACTAGAGCCCCGAGGCAAAATCTGGCTGGACGTTTTCCCGAAAGAGTGTGAACAAGACTCTTCCCTTGTTGTCGCAGACTTGCCGGGCAGCTGGTTTGTAATATGCCGCAATGGACTCAATCAGCTCCGGGCATTGATGGACAGGAGGGCAGAAGAACCAGTACAGGTTCGATTTATACGCAGCCCCGACATGGTGTGAGGGCGAAACTTTGTCAGCCCACTTCGCAATATTCAGCCGCAGCTTGGTGAGGCTGATAGAAAATTCGCCATCTTTGTATCCGGCTAGGCGATTAATGGGCGGCGCTGGAGCTTGCCCTCGACTTCTCTTCGCCCGAATTTTCCTTTTTTGCTTTTGTGGCGCTTCGCTCTCAGGTGCGCTAGATTCTGTCTGCTCCTCAGCTTCAATGATCTTCGTCGCTGGACTGCGTCGGCATTGGCGCTTTCCCCTTGTCCATCGTTTCTTTTCTGCATAAATTGGTAGAGACAGGGATTTTGGCTACTGATTGCTTAATTCTGGACCTTGCAGCACAGAGTTAGATTGACAACTTGGATGTTCTGAGTATGCCAAAGCCTGCTTTTCTAGGCAAAGGAAACAACATTAATGGCGTAGGAGGAGAGGTTAAGGTGATTTGCCTGAAGTTGGTAGAAGCGTTATGATTCTTTGGAGGCTGTGCGTGGGCTTAATCTTGAAAAGCATCCCCGGGTTGCAGTTGGTCCTAATGCGACTTGCTTTCTTAATGACATCCTTTTTGAAAGTCGCGCAATCATTATTAAACATTCTTTGGACTTCATGCTTTTGATGACGTCATAGCCGCCACCTGGGAACACATTTTGAAGGAGAACTTTGGGCCAGGGTTTTCAAGAGGGATGCAACCCAACTTCGCACTATGCCAAACTGCGCTGTCCGGGCCCACACTTAGAAATTTTTATCATTTTTTTCTTGTTTCCCGCGACAGGTCACCCAAGGTGTGCCCGAAATTGAGGGCGCACTCGGACTTCGCCCCAAAAACGGGCGCACTCTGACTTCGGCCAGATTTGCTTATGCAGTCAGACTTCGCCCAGAAAAATTGCGCGGTCTGATTTTGACACTTGGCCGTTTTTTAGCCCTGCTCTTCGCAACTGTGCTCTCAAGATGGTGCGCAGTCCGACTTCGCTGCGAAGTCGGGTTGCGCACCCAGTACTTAGCCAATTTTTTGGGCCTTTTTGTCAGCTGCTTTCTTTCAAGCCCCCGATGTCGCATTGTTCCGGAAGCGATGCTCGACTTCGCTGCGAAGTCGGGGTTTGCTGTATGCTTCACTTAGGCTCTAGCAAACTAAAAGCTGAAATGCTGAAATAAATATATACAAGCTGATAAAAAATGCAGAAAGGAAATCTATACAAAGAAGGACCCATTGGGGCCTTCAGCGGTGGTAAACCTTCAGGTGGAACCCGTTGACGGGAATGGGGAGAAGCTGTCCCTCCATGTCCCGAAGCACGAATGCATTAAACTGATTCACCTGAGCTATCTGGTAGGAACCTTCCCAGAGGGCATCAAATTTACCATGGTTGCCCGGCTTTGCTTTCAGTGAGTCCCACTTCAGCACTAGGTCCTCGATTTTGAAAACTCGGGCGGTGGTGCCTTTCGCAAACCAGCCTTGGATCGCTTCAGCATGCTTAGTAAAGGCCTGGTATGCTTTTTCTCTTTCTTCTTCTAACTGCAGCAATTGGCACAGTCTGGCATCCACTGGATCCCCGTTGCCTCTTTCTTCATCCAGCATCCAAAGCGCGGGTATCTCTATGTGGGTAGGCAAAACTGCCTCCTTGCCATACACGAGCGCATAGGGGGATGTTTTGAGAGACTTCTTGAATGATATGCGATCCGCCCACAGCGCCCGGTTCAGGAGCAGGTGCCATGTCCTCTTGTTTCTCTCTACTGTCCTTCTGACAATTTTTAGTAGATTCTTGTTGGTGGACTCGGCCAGGCCATTCCCCTACGGGTAGTAGTTAGAAGACATCTTGTGATAGATGTCGTACTTGTTGGTGTACTCCGTGAGTACAACGCCTGCGAACCCCGAACCATTGTCTGTCACTATTGACTCCGAGACCCCGAAACGGGTGATGAGGCTCTCGAGGAACCCAATGACCGTTTCCTGGTTCGCATTCTTGGTGGGGATCGCCTCTGCCCTCCGGGTGAAGTAATTGGTGGCGGTAAGGATGAACTTGTGCCCTGCTGCAGAGTTAGACGTGATGACTCTGATGAAGTCTAAACCCCACTGCTGAAACGGAGTCTCAATTTGGATCGGTTGGAGGGCCAGGGGTGCTTTTCTGTTTCTGCCAGCAAACCTCTGGCATTTATCACATTTTACACAGACCTCATGTGTGTCTGCGAAGAGAGTGGGCCAATAGTACCCAGCTCTGATGATTTTCAAGGCCGTAGGCCTTCCAGAATGATGTCCCCCAAGCATCCCGGAGTGAAACTCTCCGAGGACCCTGGGTTTGTCAGTATCTCTGACGCATCGCAACAGGATGGCGTCAATATTTTTAAAGTACAGCCCCTCGGGGCGAAGAACGTATTTCAAGGCGTTTAGCCGAAACCTCCTTTGTGAGGCATTGAGGTGATCTGGGCATCTTTCGGTGCTGAAATACTGCACCAGGTCATTTGTCCAATCACTTTCCTCTGATAAGGAGTTGGCTAGGTTGGTGGTTGCTATCGGATCTTCCCACTTGCAGGCGGAGACTTCAGCTGCGGTGCTTCGGGCTAGCTCTTGGCACAAGGCTCGGCCTCTGATCAGCTTTGTTGGCCGCACCTCGATGTCGAACTCTTGGATTTTGGCAATCCATCCTGCCCTCTTGTGGCCAGGCTCTCCTTGTATAATGAAGTTCCTGACGTCCGGATGTATCACAAATACTGTTATTCAGCTCTGGGAGATGAAGTGCCTGAACTTTCGGAGGGATTTCATGACTGCGTGAACCTACCGCTCAATAAAATTGTACTCTTCTTCATGCGGCTGGATTACCTGGCTTAAGAAAGCAATGGGGCGCTCCTCGCCATTGTCTCCCTTCTGTGTCAGGACTGTGACGTAACTCTCGGGTTCTCCCATCGCGTACAGGATGAAGTCCTTGGAATAATCCGGGTTTATCAACACTGGAGCCTGTGCAATTCTGGCCTTGATCTCCTCAAAGGCCTGCCTCCTTTAGTCAGTCCATAAGAATTCGACATTCTTTGTCAACAGTTCGGCCATGGGCTTGATCACTTGTGCGAAGTCCGGTATGAACTTCCTCACGAAGTTGATTTGGCCGAAGAAGGACTGTAGCCCTTTCTTGTCGACTGGGATGGGCAAGCAGAGGAGGGCTTCTGCTCTGTCGGGATCCACTGCGAGGCCTTTCTCGGAGATGACATGTCCCAGCAGCTTACCTTCTTTTACCGCGAAGACTGACTTCTTCGGGTTAATGGAAATGCCAAATTCACGACATCTCTCAAATATCTGCCGCAGGTGGGAAGCATGGTCCTCTCTCCTGTGAGAGAACACAGTCATGTCATCCAAGTAGATGACAATGATCTTGTTAAGCAGCTCTCGGAAGGCCAGGTCCATGGCTCTCTGAAATGTAGCGCCGGCATTAGACAAACCGAAGGGCATGCGCTGATAAGCGAACATTCCCCATTTGGTGGTGAACGCTGTTTTATGCTGGTCTTTGTCTTTCACCCATATTTGGTTGTACCTAGATAATCCGTCTAAGAGGGAGAATCTCTGCGCTCCAGCAACTATGTGGAGGATCTGATTGATTTGAGGTAGCGGGTAATGGTCCTTCAGCGAGGCCTGATTCAAATTTCTGAAATCCACGCAGAGGCGGATGTCTCCGTTCTTCTTCCTCACAGGAACCAGATTCGCAACCCAAGTTGAATGCTTGATGGGGTAGATGATCTTGGCTTCCAGCATTTTTAGGAGCTCGGCTTTCATCATGGCTTCAATCTTCGGGTTTACAGCCCTCTGCTTCTGTCGGAAAGGTTTCGCACCATCTTCTAGCTCTATGGTATGCTGGATCATCTGTCTGTCATACCCCTTCAAGTCTTGGTAGCACCAGGCTACGATGTCGGGGAACTCTCTGCATAATGATCTGATCTGTCCGAGTTCCTCTTCAGTGCAGTCCATCCCGACCTTGATTGTTTTTCCAGGTTCAAGCTCCAAGTCGACGTACTGCTTGGGGTCTACTTTGATCCTGTGGGATATTGCTCTGTCGTTCTGATCAAAGAGACTTTCTAATGTAATCAATCCTTTTGGGACATGATTATTCTTCAATTGTATCAACCCCTCGTATTGCTCGTCATCAGGATCTCTACCTTCGATTGTACATGCTTCGGTAACCAAAAAAGTTACGATTTCCTCGTCACAGTCAAGCACCTGCCAGTGGGTGTCTTTATCAGGCACAGAAGGCCTGTAGATGGTACGAACCGACTTCGGCTTCTGGATAGTGTCATCAGCCGGAACGTACCTGGCTCCAACAGACGCTAGAATGTTAGTGTGCTTGTTTTTCTCATGTGATATGGCTTTGACATTCAACGAGTCGAATGACTCCATCAGGTCCCAGACATGATTACGATACGCCTTGAGGTAATGCTTCTTGGAGGCGCACTTATTCGTAATATGGTTGCACACCAGCTCTGAGTCGCCAACGATCTGCAAATGTTTTATCCCCAGTCTCTCTGCTTTCCTCAAACCCAAGCACAGGGCTTCATACTCCGCCGCGTTGTTAGTACAACTCCAAGCCAGTCTGTAGGTGTAGTCCTTCTGGATCCCAGTCGGGGAAACCAAGAGTACACCTGCATCGGCACCAATTTTGCATCGGGCGCCATCAAAGAAAAGTTTCCATAGCTTTTCTGGTGCAGGTCCCACCTCTTTCTTGGCTGACTGGTCAAGCCTCTCAGGCTGAGTGACGGTGTAGCAGCCTTGCTCAGTCTCGATCATGGCATTGAAGTCCAGCAAGGAGAACTCATCTTCTACTTGCAATAGCTCAAGAGCTTGCTCTGTCATGTCTACCACCACCAGTTCTTCCGTCGTCAGCTGAACCATACAGTTCTGTGACTCTTCTCCAGGTATCTTCTCTACTAGAAATGTGGAAGGCTTTTCGTTGTAGATCTTCAGTCTCCTTCCTTTGAAGGGCACTTCCATATGTGAGTAATCCAGAGACAGATACCCACCCAGCTTCGCAGTGAACTCCCTGGAGAGACACATGCCGAAGTAAGGTTCCAAGTCGACAACCACGACCTCTTGAATGACCACTATGTCAAGAGCTTTGTGCAGCCGGATCGAAATATCTTTGATGACACCAACTGTCTTGAAAGGGGTGCCGTCTAGCTGCAGCACACCTTGGCTGCTCCTTGTATATTCCATTCCGATCTCGTCACAGACGACTCTCGGCATAACAGTCGTGGAGGCACCAGAATCCACCATACAGTTGTGTACTATATACCCTTGCATCCGCAATGACAGATAGAAGGGAGGTGGTCTGTATTTCTAGTGGCGGAGACTGTCAGGGGTTGAACCAAAACAGCAGGTTGCGTCTGCTTGCCATGTTTTATGCTCTTCAAATATTCCTGCAGCAGATCAACTTGACCTGGGAGCAGAAGAGCATCATACATACTTATCCTTGCGGGAGTCCTCTTTAGCTCATCCACTATGTTGTAGCCTGAAGTGCTAGCTCCCTCCGTTTCTTTCGCAAGCTCATACTTGGTCCGGTATTGCTGCGTGGCTTTGACTCTCTGTCTCTTTGTCAGAGACGGATATTTCAGCTTCTCCTGAGCTTGTTCTTTTGTTTCAGCTGGAGACGGAGCTGTGGGAGCTTTCGCTGCAGGAGGCTTGAGTGCAGGAAATTTTTCTTTAGCTGCGGGGTGCCATAGCCTTTTGTCCAGTGGTAGCCCGGTAGGTTGCGCCTTTTCTCTTCTGGCGTATACCTTTAATGGCTTTGCTTGAGAAGCAACAGCTTCAATAGGCTTTCTGTCCTCCTTGGCAGGGAGCAATGCCGTATCTTCTTCTAGGACGGCGATGTTGCCTTCATCGCCTAGGATCATGTAAAGTTCATCCTCCTCTATGGCATTGCCTGCCAGGGTCTGGAGGTAATGCTGATGCAGCATGCAATCTTCTTCGGAATGCGGGTTGTTGCACGTGGAGCACCAGTTGACCTGGTCGGAAGTGCCAGGTTGATCTTCAATGGCCACATTTCTTGCAGGGGGTGCCTTTGAACTTGTCGTTCTGCGGCTTAATCTTTTGTCAGTTTCGGAGGAGGATATGGCCTCCTTGGAACAAACTCCATCTAGGCTTGTTTCTTCTTTAGTATAGTCATGTCATTTGACATGGTATGGTATCCAGATGCTGGAGCCCGTACCTCTTGGAGGATTTTGTTCTGAATATCATTGTCCGCAGGTGGCAACTGAGCTGGTGAAGGTAATGCAGCCAATGGCAGAGGTGCAGAATATTGAGCGTACTGAGGGGGATCTGGGAGTGCGAGATACTGCGGAGGAGGCGGCGGATTAGGATAATGAATTTGTGGCAGGCCGTAAGGGTTTACGACCGACGTCGGATTCCATGCCTGCTGGGGGTGCTGACTTGAAGATGAGGCATCACACCAGAGGCCGATGGGTACTGGGACTAAGGAAAGTCAGGGTAAATGGGTGGCTGTACCCTATGCGGGAGCCTGCCTATGGAGATTATATCCATTTTGGCTTGTTGGGCAGCTTCGTACAGGGCAGGGAATGAATCGACTCGGGCTATCTTTAGCAGTAGGCAAATGTCAGAGTTGAATGACCTCAAGTAGTAGTGCGCATCCTGACCTGCTGAAGGTCGCAGTTCGCGAGGTACTCGTTTCCAAAACCTTGCAAACCGTATGTTGAAGTCCGACACCTCATCTTGGGGGTGTCGCTGGATTCTTTGGAACTGATGCAACAGCGAAGAAGGATCAGTAGACTCGTTGCATCCTTTTACAAGTCTGCTAGCCAGCTGGCACCACCCCGTGATAGATCCCTCTGGCAGAGATCTCCACCAGTAGAGAAGTTTTCCCCTTAGGGAAAGAGCCAGTAGGCGGGTCTTGACACTCTCGTCCGTGATGAAATGTAGTGCAGCCAAGGCCAAAATGTCCTGGATGTGCTCGTACGTTGTTTTGTCGTAGCCATTGTAAGTAGGGATGGACTTTAGGGCAGCGGGGGGCACAGCTTGTTGTCCGACTAGGGCCAAGGGCCTCGTGGAGTCTACCGTCGGGAAGAGATCGTCATCATTCTGCTGAGCAGCCATTTCTTCCTTTCCTTCGGTAGTGTACTCGGTATCGGTACCGTCCGAGGATGTAGATTTCTCTTCAACCTCGGCCTCTTCGATTTCAGGCTCTAATTCGTCTATGCGAGCTTGGTGGTCAGCCAGCCTGACATGCTCTCTTGGAGCGGCAATGTCTATTTCGTAAAGATTAGGCTGGTTTCCCGGATTCCTTGCTCTCCATCTTCTTGTATGCATGAAGGCGCTCGGACCGGTCTTCACGGACTCAGAGAATATTCAGGTACTTGCAGAGTCGCTAGGTGTTCTGATTCTAATAGCAATGAAGCAAACACCAGTGCTTCGATTCTGTTTTGGGGTGGGAAACTTCCATGTCCCACCGGGTGTGCCAGAGAAACTGTTGGTTACAAATCTGCCATTAGGAAAGGATTTGGTTAAATGAGCCCTAGATTCGCCCACCAGATTGAAAGGCCGGAAGGAAGGGATACCTTCCGTGCCAATCTCCGGAGAAGGCCGACTTCCTATGGGTTTTCTCTATTGTTTTAGCTAAGAGTACAGGAAAGAGATAAATATGCGGAAAGAGATTCAAATGTGATTTGAGTTGGGTGGGGGGAATAAGCAGCACGACAACGATCAATCACCACTACTAACAACAATCCAATACAGAACACACAATAGAAACTACCACTACCATGCACCCTATGTATCCTCTATCTATGCATTCCAGGAATACTTAATCATCAAATACCGAAATCCATAATTCAGAATAATAGTAAGCAATGAAATAAGAAACATGAGGCAGAAATTACAAGTACAGGCAGCATAAAGAATGATAACAGCAAAATAGAGCCAAGTGTGTGTCTTGCATTCAGAAGCAAACGTATAGCTACAATGGTTCCCTAGCAGGATATCCCCCTTCCACCCTTTTACAATGAAGCAGTGCGGCTATTTATAGCGCAATTCCCCCCATTACAATCCTGGGCACAAAATCCCAGACCCGACAATAGCTGACAAAAGCTAACAAAAGCGGCCAAGGAGTTGCTGATGTTGACTCTTGCAGACAGGGATTGTACTGGCAGCAAGGTTCACTTGAAGACTGGGCAGCTACGTGGCGGTGCGGTTGATGAGACTTCCCGACAACATGAATGCGGGTAGTTGCGGTAGATAGAACTTTGTGTCAGCATGAATGGAGGTAGCTGGAGGAGGTGATTTGGGCCATGCTTGTACTTTTTCCCATCGCATATCAGCTCGAATCCCGAGGTTGGACACTTGTCAACTTCTGACGGGGGTGCATCTACCTTGGAATACAACTTCTCTCTTGTGTCCTACTTTGCTTGGAAACAGAGCGCAACTGGGTAGCACATGCGGGGAACAGCGTAGTTGGGGAGGCCTCCGTGCCTTAGTCTGTTTTTGGATTGCTTGATGGATCTTGCCCAACTGTGCACAGGTCAAAGGACGCACCCTGACTTCGCTGCGAAGTTGGGTTGCACACTCCAGCACTTAGTCAATTTAGCTGTTGCTCGGACTGCGCGCAAGAGGGGGAGCGCATCCCGACTTCGCTGCTAAATCGGGTTGCGCTCCGGCACTTAGCTGATTTCTGGAGACACTGCTTACCAACTGCGCACCGAAAGAGGAGCGCACTCCGACTTCGCTGCGAAGTCGGGTTGTGGTCCGATACTTAGCCAAATTCTGCTCATTTCCAGCCTGCTTCCGCACTTCGCATTCCCTAGTGCACTCGTTTTTAAGGGCGCACCCCGACTTCGCTGCGAAGTCGGGTTGTGCCCCCAGACTTAGAATTTTTCAGGGAATGTGAAATCTGTTTTGGGAATCCTGACTGGAGAAAGAACCAGGGGAAAAACGGAGGAATGCAACTCATACAAGGGGAGAAAGGGAACAGTGGAGAAAGGAAAAGTAGATGGAGGGAAGGAAGAGCAGCATACTTACAAAATTTTGAAAACATGGCACCTAGTGCAAAATGTGGCAACAGGACAATCAGACCCTCTTAAGTGAATTTGGGCCGCTTGGAAGGTAGTAACTGAATTTGTTCATCAGCACTATGATAGGCCATGTGGTGCTTAGAATCTAAGGGTCCCATATGGAAATTTTATTCTCCATGTGGCCAGTTATGACACTTACCATTGTTTACTGCCATAATGAAAAGGATGCAAATCCAACTGAATTATTTATTCATGAACATCAAATATATAGGCACTAAGGTGCCAAAAATACATTAACCACTTCCACAAAATCATCAACGAATGGCTAAAGTGATGGCAACAGATAAGAACCAGTCCTATCCTAAGATGAACGTGCAAGATAATATTAGCATGAAGAATATTATCTAACTATAAAAAATATGCAAGCCTAGATAAACTTAGGAAATCCTAACAAATCCTTCTAGAGTGCCACCTAGTGATCTAGAAGTGCACGTGAGAATATGAGGGCTCATGTTTACAATTATTTGCAAGAAATAAACTATGCAAGAAATACAAACCTAGCTAGGAGAAAGAGGGGTCATGTGAGTGAACATCAATCCTCATCATGCCTCCCCACAATAGAAGCATTGGACTCCAATGCTTTTAGAAGATAAGGGAAGTCACGAGACATATGATGAGAAGAAATCCAACAAGCCTAATGCGGAAATTGTCCATGCCAAGCCACAAGATAAGAAATGGAAGATCCTTGGTGAGTCTGACGAGGCTTGGTGTCATAGACATGATCAAAATCCAACGATGACTGAGAATCAAGAACCACATCAACAAGATGACTGATGGTAGGTTCAGTCTCCAATGTAGAATCATGGTACAACTTCAAAAGATTTACATTCATGACATCATGTATCCCAAGGTGTGTGGGAAGATCAAGGCGGAAAGCATTCTTGGACACCTGCTGAAGGATAGTATAAGGCCCATAGCGAATAGGTTTAATTTTGCTATGTGCCTTCTCTGAAAAACACCGCTTGTCTAAGTGCAACCAAACTTTGTCACCAACCTGAAAATGATGAGGAATTTGATGTCGATCCATGGCCTGTTTTTGCTGCTGCTGTGTCTTTTGCAAAATCTGAATCACCTTGGATTGAAGATTCTGCAAATGTTGAAAGAAAGAGTGAGCCTTGTATTGCTCCTTCTGAACATGAGTGGTGACAGGAGAAGGCAAAAAAAAGGGTAACTCATAAGGAACCAATGACTGAGAACCCAAACAAACCTCAAATGGAGAATTAACTATAGAAGAATGAATTGCCCTGTTGTACGCATGCTCAATATGGGTGAGACTCAAGTCCCACTTGGCTGGTGAAGCATGATGATAGATTCACAAACTCTGCACAAGGGTACGGTTCACCACTTCGGTCTGCCCATCGGACTGAGGATGATAGGCTGTGGAAAAGTTGAGAGAAACCCCCAAAAGTTTCCACAAAGAGTGCCAAAAGTGACCCACAAAGCGTGAATCACGATCCGACACAATGCTGGTGGGAAGACCAAAGGATCGCCATATGCAATCAAAGAACAATTGGGCTAAGTTTGGTGCAGAACAAGTCTTGCGACAAGGAAGAAACTTAGCCATTTTGTTGAATCTATCAACAACAACAAAGACACAATCATGTTGCCGCACTATCATGGGAAAATCGCTAAGTCCATGGAAATGCTTTCCCAAGGATGAGAAGGAATAGGCAAAGGAATGCCTAAGCCAAATTTCCTGTTAGAAAGCTTAGATCGGAAACAAACAACACATTGCTTCAAAAATATCAAAACATCTCTCTACATATGTGGCCAATAGAAGAATCACTGCAAATGATGAAGTGTCTTGTGTTTACCAAAGTGACCACCATAGAGTGTAGAATGAGCTTCCTTAAGAAGAGACACTCTAGGCTCACGAGGAACACAAACCTTGTCCAATTTGTAAAGAAGCCCATCCTTGATATGAAAATCTTGGAAAGGATGCAAATTGGAAGAAGTAGGATGACTCACTTGCTGAAATATCTTCCCAAAATCAGGATCCTGTGAATACTGAGATGGCCAATCTTGAAAACCCAAATGTGAAGTGGTCATTACTATCAAGGCATGAGTGGTAGGAGGCCTACTCAAACAATCTACCATAGAATTACTCTTCCCCTTTTTGTACTTGATGACCAAGTGAAATTGTTGGAGATAAGAGGCCCACTTCATATGTCGAGCTTCTTCAATTTTGTTTTGAGATTGAAGGAATTTGAGGGGCATATGATCAGTGTGAACAATTGTTTCTTTCCCCAAGAGGTAGTGTCTCCAGTACTTAATAGCTTGAACTAAGGCATACAACTCCTTGTCATATGTCGAATAGTTCAACTTTGCAGCAGAAAATGTTTCAGAATGGTAAGCTACTGGATGACCATTTTGTTTGAGGACAACACCTAAAGCAACTTGAGAAGCATCTGTCTCAATCTCAAAAGGTTGAGAGAGATCAGGTAAAGCAAGCACAGGTGTTGTACAAAGTTTCTTTTTCAAATTCTCAAAGGCAACTTCCTATTTCTTTCCCCATTGAAAGGGCACCTTAGCCTTGGTTAAGTAGTGCAATGAAGCTGCAATAGTGGAATATTGAGGAATGAACTTGCGATAGAAATTTGCAAGTCCTAGAAAAATCCTCAACTCGGTGAGAGTAGTAGGAGGAGGCCACTTAAGTAGGACTTCTACTTTAGTGGGATCTACCTGAATTCCACACTCACTAATCACAAAACCAAGGTAAGAGATGGAAGTGTTGCCAAAAGAGCACTTGGTGAGGTTGGCATATAACTAATTCCTATGAAGGATGTCAAGTACTTGTTGAATATGCTCAAGGTGTTCCTCCCAAGTAGATGAGAAAATCAATATATCATCAAGATATATGATTACAAATTTGTCAAGAACATCATGAAAAACCTCATTCATCAATCTCATGAAAGTTGCAGGAGCATTGGTAAGACCAAAGGGCATGACCAACCACTCAAAAAGGCCCATTTTGGTCTTAAAAGTCATCTTCCATGTATCTTTTGTATATGCACTTGGTGATATCCACTCTTAAGATCTATCTTAGAAAATAATTTTGCTCCTTGGAGTTGATCTAAGAGATCATCTATGTGGGGAAGTGGATATCTATTCTTAATAGAAATTTTATTCAAAGCTCTGAAATCTATACACAACCTCCAAGTACCATCCTTTTTAAGAACCAACAAGATTGGTGATGCACAAGGTGAAGTACTTGGTTTAATGAAACCCTTTGACAACAAATCTTCTATTTGCCTTTGTATTTCTTCATTTTGCAATATAGATTGTCGATACATGGATGCATTAAGAAGTGAAGTAGTAGGAATGATTTCAATACTATGATCAATAGTGCGTATTGGTGGAAGTGACTTAGGCTCCTAAAAAATATTTGAGTATTTTTTCAACAATTTATCCAAATTAGCATGCCAATGATGTGGTGAAGCAGATGCATGAGTGTGTTGTGGATGAATGAATATAAGTGCAATTTCACGTGCTTGTTTAATTGCCTTCTTTACTTGCTTGGAACTTAAAACCAAATTATGTGTGTTGGTGCATCTTATGAGATAAGCCTTATCATTTTGCTGAAGTGTGTATGTTTTGTGATAGGCATCATATACTGCTTTCCTATCATACTGGTAAGGTTGACCAAGCAAAAGTCCACAATAGTCCATAGGCGTCACATCACAAGTGACCCTATCAATGAATTTTGGACCAAATGCAAAACTCACATTGCAAGTGTGAGTAATCTTGGAGCTTGTACCACTATCCTTCCAACCCAAATAATAGGGATGAGGATGAGGCTCCATCGACAAATGCAAGTTGTCAACTATGGATCTCGCAATTAAGTTCTTCTACAAATCATTGTCTATAATACAATCTGTTGAAAAATTGTGAGTCAAATGTGCTCTAGTGATGAACAAGGAATCATGAGTGCTCATGGATGAATTGTGGTGCATCAAGGTAACTTGATTAAGTTTACCTCTTAGTTCCGTGTAAGGTTCATTTTCTCCTACAGCCTCAATGGGACTTTGCACTTGGTCCTCCACTTGAGACTTTACAATTAAGCTTCTCTTCTTCAACTTAAAACATTTGGACTTCTCATGTCCTTTCTTCTTACAATAATTACAAAAAATTTTAGAAGATGAAGAAGAAGAAGGCTTAGAAGAAGGAGAAGGAGAGGAAGAAAAAGAAGAAGAAATCTTCTTTGGTGGAAAAGTTTTCTTTTGAGAAAAAGAACTATTCCCCTTTGATGAACCTCCAAAAGATGAAGAAGAAGGAGAAAGAAACCCCCTTAAATGCACCAAAAAATTATCTTCCGCAAGCTACGCATGGTTGAAAGCAAGGTCCAAAGTTGCCATAGGAACATACATTATCTCTCTATACAGGTGCTCCAAAAGCCCGCTCTGAAATTTGAGAATAAGAGCTTCTACTTCATCATCCACATCAAGAAGGATGCAATACCTATTGAATTGAAATATGTAGTCCTGAATGGACATGTTAGTTCCCTGTCGAAAATGAAACCACTTAATAATCATTTGTTGTGCATAATTTGAGGGGTAGAAATTTTGCTTGAGTGCCTTCACAAGATTCTCCCAAGTGGTTATTGCATCTTGACCTTCTTTTCGTTCCACCAAAACTTTGGCTAAGCCTGAAAGCTTAAGTTTTGCAAATGGAACTTTATCTTCATCTGGAGTTTGGGTATAGGTAAACCAAGATTCCATGTCTAAAATCCAGCTATTCAAGATGTCTGGATTCCTTGACCCATCATACAATGGGACCTCACATCGAGCCTTCGAGCGTGGGTTGTTATTGTAAATCTTGACATCAGTGGCATTTTGTACACTGATGTCATTAACCTTGTCAGCAAGGCTACTGACAACTTGGGCCAAACTGGTTTCATTTACTTTATCTGCAAGTGTATTTACAATTTGGGCCAAATCTACCATTTGGGCAGCCAAATCCGAGGCCATTTGAAAATGGGTATAAGCCAGGAGAAAAGGAAAAAGGCACTTAAGCAAGGTAAATTTTGTGTACCTTGTTACAATTTGTTTCCCTTAAATGAAATAACTCCTAGCTAATTACAAGCAACAATACTCTGTGTCAACCTAAATGAAAACAGGCTATCAAAACTTCTTCAACCTGAAAATTTGCTGAAGTTGGAAGAATAAGCTTAATTTACTGTTGTAAATGCTTGCAATAGAGTTATAAATTCTAATAATAAGGTTTAAATTTCCTTTTAAATTATTAATTTTAAAATAACTTAATTAATAAAAAGAAATATTAATTAATCAATGTGATTAATTAAAATTATATTGTTTAAAATAATAAATAAAAGAAAAATTAAAAAGAAAAACCTTAATATAAAAGTAACTAAAAATAAACTCCAATTATCAAGTGACATTAACTCAACTAGTTAAATTTCTCAACATTTCAAAGAGGAGACCCATGTTCAAATCTTGCCAAATGATACATGGATAATATCCCAACTTTGTTGTGATACCACTATGTGGTGATGATGTAATACGAGTGGGGCCTGTTTCAATCCCATATAACCCATTGGGAAAAAAAACTCCAATTTACCTAATGAAGCAAATTCTTGTCGAATACGCCGAACAAAACCGCAATTCTGTCGCCCATTGCACGTTGCCCAAGGAAAGATTGCAATCTGCATGGAATCCCATGCAAAAGATGATTGTGGCCTGAAATTGGGTCACGTTCCTTCCGAGGTGCGGTTTGGTAGGCCAAATCAGGTGAGCTCTTGTTGCTCGTAGCGCTGTAGGTGCGAGCACCTAACTTAGGTGCGAATGCTCGTATTTCAAGAGCTAAAGCACCAGCATAGGCACCTGATAGAATGTCAGGCGCTGACATGCCTATTGCAGGCACCTGACAGTATGTCATATGCTGTCGTACCTGTTGTAGACCCTATCATACCTTATAGGAGGGTTGTGCCTATTATAGGTGCAAAAAGCTCCCGACAATAACACCTGTGGCCCTCACTTTCAACATCGTCGGTCAACATCGAATGTCGGGGCCCTGCATCACTGGTAAAAGGCGTCAGCAAGTGGCGTGTCACGGTACCGTCGGCTGACATTAATGGGTAGGGCAAGGCAAATAATATATATTTTATATATATATATGCCCAAATTTAACTAAGGTTGAACCTTTGTTTCACTGCAAAATTATCAAAATTGCATGAAAATTATCCAAAATTTGAAAGAAACTCATGTAGAAAGCTTATGAAACATTACAAAACACCCATCAAGCTCCAGTCGACAGATGACCAACATTTGAAGGGCAAACCAGATCCAATAGACACATGACCGGCGTTGGAAGACAAACACAAATCTACAAGGTCCTATTTGGCTGGTGCTCTCGGTGCTCTCAAAACGATACCACCATAACTGAAGTCAAGACCTGCCAAAGGATTCTTGTAAAATAGCATATGAGGTTGGGTTTTCCTATACTGCCTAAGTATATGAAGGAAGTTGGAACAAGAGGTTTGACGTTAGAGAGCCTTCCTCTGACGAATGGTCCTCAGATGACAAGGTTTTTTCTGAATCCAAGGACGAGCCCTCATGAGAAACAATTTGCAAGAATAACAAACTTTAAAAAAATTTCTTCCTTTTCTCCTCAACCCACAAGCCCAGTGCAAATGAACTAGAGCTCTGATATCAATGAAAAGGATGCAAATCCAGCTGAATTATTTATTCATGAACACAAAATATATAGGCACTAAGGTGTCAAAAATACATTAACCACTTCCACCAAATCATCAATGAATGGCTAAAGTTCTGGCAACAGATAACAACCAGTCCTATCCTAACATGAACGTGCAAGATAATATTAGCATGAAGAATATTATCTAACTACACAAAATATGCAAGCCTAGCTAAACTTAGGAAATCCTAACAAATCCAAAGCAGGGGCTACATTCCAAAGAGCCATGGACCTGACATTCTGTGAGCTGCTGAACAAGATAATCGTCATCTACTTGGATGACATGACTATGTTTTCATAAAAAAGAGAAGAACACACCTCCCATCTGCGATAAGTGTTTGAAAGGTGCCGTGAATTCGACATATCCATCAATCCCAAGAAGTCAGTTTTTGCAGTGAAGGAAGGAAAATTGTTAGGCCATGTCATTTCTGAAAAAGGCCTTGTAGTCGACCCCGACAGAGCAGAGGCTCTTCTCCAATTGGTGATCCCAATTAACAAGAAAGGGTTGCAGTCCTTCTTTGGCCAAATTAACTTCATGAGGAAGTTCGTGCCAGACTTCGCGCAGGTCATTAAGCCTATGGCTGAACTCTTAAAGAAGAACGCCGAATTTGTCTGGACGAAAGAGAGAAAGAAGGCCTTTGAGGAGATTAAAGCTAGAATTGCTCAGGCACCTATGCTGATAAACCCTGACTATTCCAAGGATTTCATCCTGTATGCAGTGGGGGAGCCTGAAAGCTATGCTGCAGTCCTGACCCAAAAAGGGGATGATGGTGAAGAGCGACCGATTGCCTTCTTGAGCCAGGTGATCCAGCCGCATGAAGAGAGGTATAACTTCATCGAAAGACAAGTACATGCAGTCATGAGGTCCTTAAATAAGTTCAAGCACTTCGTCTCCCAGAGAAGAACCACGATGTTTGTTGTCCATCCAGATGTCAGAAGCTTCATCATCCAAGGAGAACTGGGCAACAAAAGAGTCGGCTGGATCGCCAAGATTCAGGAATTTGACATAGAAGTTCGACCCACCAAGTTAATCAGAGGTCGGGCACTGTGCCAAGAACTAGCAAGGAGTGCTGCTGCAGAGGTAGCCACCTATCAATGGGATGACCCAGTCCTAGAGGGCAATTTTGCCAATTCTTCAACAGAGGACAATGACTGGACTGACGAAATCATCTGGTATTTTAGCACCGGGATGCTCCCAGACCACCTTAATGCAAGTCAGAGAAGGAGATTCAGGCTCCGAGCTGTAAAGTACGTACTCCGTCTTGAGGGGCTGTATTTCAAGAACTTGGATGGCATCCTCTTGCGATGCGTCAAAGAATCCGATAAGCGGAAGGTCCTAGGCGAATTCCATTCTAAAATGTCGGGAGGACATCTTTCAAGAAGGCCTACGACCTTGAAAATTATTCGAGTGGGCTACTATTGGCCCACCCTCTTCGCAGATGCATATGCAGTCTGCCAAAAATGTGAAAAATGTTAGAGGTTCGCTGGCAAAAACAAGAATGCGCCAATGCCACTCCAGGCAATCCAGGCTGAAGCTCCGTTCTAGCAATGGGGCCTCAATTTCATTGGGACCATATCGCCTGATTCCTCGGCTGGGCATAAGTTTATTCTGACAGCCACGGATTACTTCACCCGATGGGCAGATGCGATACCTACCAAGCATGCCGACCAGGAGATGGTCATCGCCTTCCTTGAAATCCTGATCACCCGCTTCGGGATCCCAAAGGCTATTGTGACTGATAACGGTCCTGGGTTTGCAGGGGCTGTACTCATAGAATTTACCAGCAAATATGGGATTTATCACAAGATATCCTCCAATTACTACCCGCAGGGAAACGGTCTGGCCGAGTCTACAAACAAGAATCTGATGAAGATTATCAAAAAGACTCTCAAGAGAAACAAGAGATCCTGGCATCTACACCTGGACTGAGCGCTATGGGCAGACCGCATAACCTTCAAGAAATCTATAAAAACATCGCCATACGCACTAGTCTACGGGAAGGAGGCCGTTTTGCCCACCCACATCGAAATGCCTGCACTTTGGTTGCTAGATGATGACAAAGGCAACCTGGATCCCCTCAATGCCAGGTTAGCACAATTGTTGCAGCTTGAGGAAGAGAGGGAAAAAGCTTATGAAGCTTTTTTGAAGCATACAGATGCCACCCGTAGCTGGTTCGCTAAGGGCACTACAGCCAGAGTCTTCGAGATCGAGGATTTGGTGCTGAAATGGAATGTATGGAAGGCAAAGCCGAGGAACCATGACAAATTCAACGCCTTATGGGAAGGCCCCTTTCAAGTTGCCCGAGTGAACCAATTCAATTCCTTCGTGCTGAGGGGCATGGAGGGCCAGATCCTCCCAATACCAGTAAATGGCTTTCATCTGAAAGCCTATCACCATTGAAAAGTTCTAGAGGTTTCTCCTGTGTACATATTTTATTTTCTGCAATTTAAGTTTTAGTTTGTCTTTCTGAATGTAAATATTGCTTTCAGTAGAAGTAGTTTCCTGCTTTAATCCAGGCGTCCTGCCCTTGGGTCAGACATTTTGTTTCATAAAAAAGAGCCAAGTGTCTTGTGTAGAAGAAGGATCAGGGAGAAAAGCAGGGTTGATGAGTTTCTGAGGCTGAAGAAGTCATGGAGGGTCGAAAAAATTGGAAAATTTCACTAAGTGCCTATGCAGGCAAAGTTGCTGAGGTTCACCCAATTCAGCAAGCGACGCCGGTCGTCGCTCACATTTTCAGCGAACCTCAACCATGGCTCAAGCAGCTGGACTGGTTACAAAGAGGGATAAAATTTGTCTAACTCCCTAGGCGCCCATCGTTGCTCATTTCTTCAGCGACTCCGAGGATCTCCCACAAATTTCAGCGATCTTCAGCGCCAAAGAAAAAGAAAAATTTGCTAAGGCATGGGGCCCGCACTCGCAAGTCGCTCCAAATCCAGGCGACGCCGGTCGTCGCCCTCAAAAAGTGGCGATCTTGGGAAGCGCCAAAGTCAAGCCAAGGGGGAAGGGAAGACAACAATCGCTCAAAGAACCACACAAAGATGGCCATCGCTCATTTTGTTCGGCGATTCCGAGAATCGCAGGCTGTGTGGCACGATGCACAAAACGCTAAAAGTATCTGTTGTCACATTTTGCACAGGGGTGCCATGTTCTTAGTTTCTGCATGTATGCTGCTCTTTTCCCTTTCCTTCACCTCATCTCCCCTTTTCTTCATCTCTCCCTTTCTTCCTCTTCCTCACAGTTTCATTCCCTCTCCTTCTTTCTCCCTTTCTTCCCCCCAGTAAAACTTCAGTAGGTTTTCCTTGAAAAATTTCTAAGTGTAGGGGCGACACCCGAATTCGCAGCGAAGTCGAAGTGCGCCCTTCTTCCTGGGTGCACTAGGGGAACAGTCTATCAAAAAATCAGCTAAGTGCTGGGGGCGACATCCGACTTCGCAGCGAAATCGGATTGCACCCCTCTTCCAGTGCGAAGTCCGAACAGTGAAAGGACAGGCACCGGTGCGACACCCGACTTCGCAGCGAAGTCGGAGTGCACCCTTTGACCGGTGCACAGTTGGATAAAGTCAACTCAGAAAATGCTAAGGCAAGAAGGCCTTCCAACTGCGCTGTCTTCATCCTGCGCCACCCGATAGCGCCCGAATTCCTGGCGAAGTTGGATAAACTGCCTTTCAAGGCAGACACATGTCACGCATCAGCATCCGACAAGTGTCCATCTCCGGGATTCGAGCCAAGACTTGACCGCACAAGGAGAAAGCATGGGCTACACTACCAGCGCCATCTGTCACCATTTAAGCCGATGTGAAGTGCCATCTGCCGCATCTACCCGCATTCCTGTTGATCGAAGACTTGACCCAATGCGCTGCCACGTAGTTGTATCGCCTTTAGGGACACCATGCTGCAAGGACAGTCCGGCCCGACAGAAGTCAGCATCAGCAGCTCCTCAGCCGCTCATGTCAGCTACTGTCTTGTATGGGACTTCGTGCCCATGAATGTAATCGGGGGGAATTTTGGGCTATAAATACCCACCACATTTTGATTGTAAGTGGTGGAAGGGGAATATATTTCTAGGGAACAATTGTAGCTGTGCGTTTGCCTCAAATACAGACATACACTTGGCTCTGCTTATTGTCTTTTATCTTGCATGCTGCCTCTCCTTATCATTTCTGCCTCATGTTTCTTGTGTCATTGCTTGTCGTTGTACTGAACTCTGGACTCCAGCATTTGATGGCCAGGTATTCCTGGAATGCATAGATAGAGGATACATGGGATCGCTGATAGCTATAGTTTCAACGTATGTTTGTAGATGAATGCTGTTAGTAGTGGTGATTGATTCGTTGCCGTGCTGCTTATTCTCCCCACCCAACTCCAATCACATTTGGAATTCCTTTCGCACTTTTATCTCTTTCTGCATTTTTATCTCTTTCCTTGCACTCTTATCTTAACACAACCCCACAGGAAGCCGGCCTTCTCCGGATATTGGCACGAAAGGCATCCCTTCCTTCCGGCCTTTCAATCTGGTGGGCGAATCTGGGCACAATAACAACAAATCCTTTCCTCATGGCAGATTCGTAACCAACAGTTTCTGGCACGCCGGTGGGACATGGTAGTTTCCCACCCCCAAACAGAATCAAAGTACTAGTGCTCGCTTCATTGCTGTTCAAAATCAGAGCACTTGGCGACTCTGCAAATCTGAATATTCTGAGTCCGAAAGACCGGTCCTAACGCCTTCATGCTAACAAGAAGGTGGCGATCAAGGAATCAGGGAAGCCAGTCTAACCTTTACGAAATCGACATTGCCGCTCCGTGCGAGCGCTTTAGGCTGGCTGATTACCAAGCTCGCGAAGAAGAAATTAAAGAAGCCGAGGCTGAAATTGAAGAAGTTGAGGCCGAAGAAGAATCCACATCTTCGGACAGTTTCGATACTGAGTACACTACCGGGTCAGAGGAAGACATGGCTGCTCAACAAGATGATGATGATCTCTTCCCGGTGGTGGACTCTACGGGGCCCTTGGCCCTAGCCGGACAGCAAGTTGTGCCCCCTGCTGCCTTAAAATCTATCCCTACGTACGACGGCTACGACAAGACGGCGTATGAACACATCCAAGACATTCTCGCCCTGGCTGCGCTACACTCCATTACTGATGAAAGTGTGAAGACCCGTCTGCTGGCCCTTTCCCTTAGGGGAAAGCTTCTTTACTGGTGGAGATCACTGCCAGAGGGATCCATCACAGGGTGGCGACAGTTAGCCGGCAGACTCGTGAAAGGATGCAACGAGTCTGTTGACCCCTCTTCTTTGCTGCATCAGTTCCAAAGTATTCAGAGACACCCCCAAGAGGAGGTGTCAGACTTCAACATTAGGTTTGCGAGGTCTTGGAAACGAGTCCCTCGCGAACTCCGACCGTCAGCAAGACAGGTCGCCTACTACTACCTGAGGTCTTTCAACTCAGACATTTGCCTGCTGCTGAAGGTTGCCAGAATCAACACATTCCCTGCTCCGTACGAGGCTGCCCAGCAAGCTGAAATGGATATCATTTCCATCGGCAGGCTTCCACACAGAGTACAACCGCCCATCTACCCTGATTTTCCCTGATTACAATATCCGTCAGCTTTTGGTTCAGAGCTGTCCACTTCAGGACAGCAACCCCAACAGCGATGGAACCCGGCATCGGTCGTGAACCCTTACGACCCGCTGCAGGTTCATTATCCGCCTCCTCATCCTCCACGTTTTCTAGCACTTCCTGCTCCTCCGCAACATGCACAGTATTCAACTCCTCATCCATTGGCTGCATTGCCTCCCCCAGCTCAGTTGCCACCGCCTCTCGATCATGATATTCAGAATCAAATTCTTCAGGAGGTACGGGCTCTGGCCTCTGGCTATCATACCATGTCTAACGACATGACTGTTCTGAAAAAGAAGCAGGCCCAGATGGACCTGGCTCCGAGGAGGCCATATCCACCTCCGGCGTTGACAAAAGATCGGCCCCCTGAGCAACATTTGCAACGACGGCCCCCTCCGAGGAATGCTGCCATTGAAGATGAACCTGGTACTTCTGACCAGGTCAACTGGTGCACCACGTGCAACGACCCGCATGACGAGGATGACTGTACACTACACCAACACTACCTCCAGACTTTGGTCGGCAGCGCCATCGAGGACGAAGAGCTCTACATGATCCTGGGTGACGAAAGCAATTTCGTCGTCTCAGACGAAGTTCCGATGCCTCCTCCTGCAAAGGAAAACAAGAATTTTGCCGAAGCTGGAGCCAAGCCTTTAAAGGTGTACACCCGGAGAGATAAGGCGCAGCCTAAGGAGTTACCGCCCTACAAAAGGCTATGGCCCTACACAGCCAAGGACAAGGCTCCTTCGACGAAGACTCTCGCAGTTAAGCCTCCCGTAGCCAAACCTCTTCCGGCTAAAGCTCCCGCTGCTCAGCCTCCAGCTGAAACAAAAGAACAAGCTCAGGAGAGACTAAGATATCCGTCTCTAACCAAGAGACAGAGAGTTGAGGCCACTCAACAGTACCGGACGAAGTATGAGCCGACGAAAGAAGCACAAGGAGCAAGCACTTCGGGCTACAACATAGTAGACGAGCTGAAGAGAACTCCCGCAAGAATCAGCATGTACGATGCTTTTCAACTCCCAAGCCAGGTCGATCTGCTGCAAGAATCCCTGAAGACCATGAAGAACAGCAAGCAGATATAGCCCGCTGTCCTGATGCAACCCCTAACAGTCTTAGCCACTGGGAAGAACAGACCACCTCCCTTCTATCTATCATTACGGATGCAAGGGTACATAGTACACAATTGCATGGTGGACTCTGGTGCTTCCACGACCGTAATGCCGAGAGCCATTTGCGATGAAATCGGGATGGAGTACTTGTTGGTCACGAATCTGCCACAGGAAAGGATTTTTACAATTGCGCCCTAGACCCGGCCAACATTGAAAGGCTGGAAGCAAGAAATGGCTCCCAGACCAATCTCCAGAGTGGGCTGGTTCCCTCTACTATTCTAAAATTGGGTTTAAGATAGGGTTCTTTGGAAAGAGATTTAAAAGGTTGCGAGAAAGAAATGGGAAATATGGCCACGAGGCCGAAGTGATGGGATCGGAAAAACAACGGCGAGGAAACTACAAACGCAACAACGACAAGTAACATAATAAATCAGCTTAATCTTCGCACAATCACATGCCACAAATCCCTCCAAACCCACATTCCAGGAATCGTACCCTGACCGCAATATTTAAATCCAGTATGCAGAATTTAAATGTAATAGCAATGCGGGAATACGAATGCTATTAGAAATGCGAGAAAACGAGAAAAGAAATTCATCCATGCAACGCTTGAAAAATTAGAAATTGATCCTTTTATTCCCGCGAGATACAATTCCGAGTTTCTAGCAGCAAGTTTTTCCAACCTTTGTAAATGAGAATTACATTGGTTTTTATAGAGGTCCGTCCTCTTTGCAGCATTAAATATTTAAAACCAACTTTCTTGTGATCCACAATTATATCTTGGAAATCAGGAACACGATCCCCTTAATCGCGGCCTCGAGGAAGCAAAAATTAAAGGCAATGAAACGTTCGCGGTTCTTCATTAAATTCGTTTTTGACAATATGCATGAAACCGTTACGCCAATCCACGAACAACAACTTTGAACCAATAAATCCTTCAATTTTGGTGGCCTAGGCGCTTCTTCGACTTTAACCGCCTCGAAAATCCGCAAAATATTTAATTCGGGTCAATATTAAATCATCGAAAACCAAAAATATCTCCTCGGCCGTTCATATTGCACTTGGCGGGAAAACAGTTACAGGTCGCGAAAACGCGACGGGTCGCGAAATCGCGACGGGTCGCGAAATCGCGACATATTTTTATGCCGTACGCTTCGCTGCTGAAGACCCGCGAAAACGGAACATGTAGCGATTTCGCTACATGTTTCCGTCGTTGGCTCCTCCCTGCGCTCTGCCCCGCGAAAACGGAACATGTAGCGATTTCGCTACATGTTTCTTCTCTCCGCACCAATCGCCATTTTTCGTCGCGATTCGCTGACATGTCAGCGACGCGCTGCAAGTTTTTAACTTTGTGCCTCTGAAGCCGCCAGTGTCGCGATTCGCTGACATGTCAGCGAATCGCTGCAAGTTTTCGACTTAATGCTTTTGACGCCGACCGACCCGCGATTCCGGAACACGTCGCGATATCGCGACGGTTCCGCCCAACCTGACTGCGTTGACCGCGATTCTGCAACATGTCAGCGCATCGCTGCAGTTTTTTGACTTAACCATTTTTTGCTCAATTTTTCTCCTTTTTTCGCCAAAGCTGCATCAAAGCTGATATCCAAGGTCAGATTTCCAACAATACATTAATGCATTAATCAATGAGAATCAATGTGGCAAAAATGCCAACATTCTTGGCGGCTCGCGGGGTATACAGCTCGTTGTATGCAAGAATCCAGGCCTTAGTCCATTGGGCACAGAGTCATATCCGAACAGAAGGCCGGCTGCTGCAATACATGTTCTGCTGAAAAATTGAAACTGGAAGGACCTGCAACTTGTTGTGAAATGAAACAAATGGAATGAGCTCTTGCGGTTGCGCAAGCGGTGACTGCAATGGAGTGATATGAAAATGAACGAAGTTATGGAGTGGGAATGGAACTAGGAAAGCTGTGAAATGAAATGAACTAGACTGTTAGCAAATGCGTAAAAAACTAAACTTAGAGGAAAGGGATAAGAAGGGAAGGGGAAAAACAAAAAAAGGGAAAAGAAACAACAGTTGTGGCTTATTTTGTTTTAATGCAGAAGAAAAAGAAGGAAGAAGATGAAGAAAGGAAAGAGAGGAAACGGGGAAGGGAAAAGAAGAAAGTGCTAGAAAGCCACCAAACTGTTGGGAGGAGAAAAACAAAGGAAAAACAAGCATCTACGGCTCGCAGGCAACAAGAGCCGAGATGAACAAATAAAAACAATACCACTTTTTTTTTTTTTTCTCTTCTTTTTTCTATTTTTTTTGTTTTTTTCAAAATACTATATACAATAATTCACGACATGATTGGCATGTCGCCACCAGACATCCAATCTCAGAATGTTATCCGGTAAATCTGCAATGTCCCGACCAGATCTGATCATACTTAAGTCGGTCCTTGAAATTGGGCTGGCTCCTTCCTGAAGTTCTCCATGGTGCGAATAGGATGCAATGCGGCAGATTATCCTTCTTACTAGTACCCACATGGAGGACTTCTTCAAGTACTGGATGTAGTGGCTGGAACCAACACCACCACTTTGCAGACTTTACTGGCTGTGGGCTGAGTACAGGCTCCTCTAACTCCTTGATGTGATCACAGGGCTCTTCAAGTGAGAAATCTGATTCCGGGATCTCCTCGGGCTCTGGAATTTGAACTTGTTCTTCTACTTGGCCCATCTCTTGATGAAAGCGCAAGCAATCATATTGTTCATTTCTGGAAAAGTGCTTGCATGTTCCAATCCTTGACTTTGGACGAGATCTGTCCCTTGAACTCCACATGACTGCATCTCAGGTTTATGCTCAGTATAAGGGATCTGGCATGAAAAATACTGTGCAGGGTAAACAGGAGCAGCAACCACCGGAGAAGGTAATGGAGTTTCTCCCCACGGTAACTTTCTTGATAAGAGCAACAGCTGTTCTGCTCGCACTGCTTCCTCAAAGATTTGTGGGAACCGTTGTTCACCTGACTGCAGCAAAAAGAGACCTATGTCGGAATTAAAAGCTCGAACATAAAAGAGGTGGGCTTGGGTGGGTGATGGACGGATCTTCTCTGGAATTCTCTTCCAAATTATCAAGAATCGGACATTGAAGTCCGTGATGCTTTCTTGAGGTGCTCTCTTGATGTACATGAAAAATTGGTAGAGATCCAAAGAACCGTAGAAAGGATCTTCATCAAATCTTTTGATCAGTGCTCCCGCTAGATCATCCCATGAGTGATGCTTTGACGTTTGAGCAATCTGTACCACTGCAATGCTCTTCCTTCCAAAGACTGAACCAGAAGTCGGATCATGACATCTTCGTGTTCTATGACATGGATCATGGACAGAGTAGCAATGTCTTCAACATGTGCCAGAGCCATGCCTTCGGTACCATCATATTTTGCCAGGTTCTTCAGGGCACCTTCGGGAATTTCATGCCGAACTTGGAGATTCAGAGGGCCAGGATCATCCCATCTAGAAAAAACCCTCGCCTTTGTGGCAGTGGTCTGCGGGATCACGGCCATCGCCATTAAGTCAGAGTCGCCAGAAAAAACATTCTTTGAATTTTTTTTTTTTTAAAACAAAAACAGGCGTCCACGAACAGATCTTCAACTCAGCAAAGTCGCCAGATGAACTTACAAATCTCCGCTGTGAGGCCAAGACAGCTCATCAAATCTTGAGACCTCCGGGTGTTAAAAACGTGCCAAAAACTGTTGGCACCGGTGGGGTTATCACTTTGGAAAATTATGCGTATCCCACCAATTATGAATTCTTGGAGACAAAACTTGGTCTGTCCCACCGGGCGTGCCAAAAACTGTTGGTCACGAATCTGCCACAGGAAAGGATTTTTACAATTGCGCCCTAGACCCGGCCAACATTGAAAGGCTGGAAGCAAGAAATGGCTCCCAGACCAATCTCCAGAGTGGGCTGGTTCCCTCTACTATTCTAAAATTGGGTTTAAGATAGGGTTTCTGGAAAGAGATTTAAAAGGTTGCAGAAAGAAATGGGAAATATGGCCACAGGCCGAAGTGATGGGATCAGAAAAACAACAGCAGGAAACTACAAACGCAACAACAGCAAGTAACATAAGAAATCAGCTTAATCTTCGCACAATCACATGCCGCAAATCCCTCCAAACCCACATTCCAGGAATCGTACCCTGACCGCAATATTTAAATCCAGTATGCAGAATTTAAATGTAATAGCAATGCAGAATACGAATGCTATTAGAAATGCAGAAAACGAGAAAAGAAATTCATCCATGCAACGCTTGAAAAATTAGAAATTGATCCTTTTATTCCCGCGAGATACAATTCCAGTTTCTAGCAGCAAGTTTTTCCAACCTTTGTAAATGAGAATTACATTGGTTTTTATAGAGGTCCGTCCTCTTTGCAGCATTAAATATTTAAAACCAACTTTCTTGTGATCCACAATTATATCTTGGAAATCAGGAACACGATCCCCTTAATCACGGCCTCGAGGAAGCAAAAATTAAAGGCAATGAAACGTTCGCGGTTCTTCATTAAATTCGTTTTTGACAATATGCATGAAACCGTTACGCCAATCCACGAACAACAACTTTGAACCAATAAATCCTTCAATTTTGGTGGCCTGGGCGCTTCTTCGACTTTAACCGCCTCGGAAATCCGCAAAATATTTAATTCGGGTCAATATTAAATCATCGGAAACCAAAAATATCTCCTCGGCCGTTCATACTGCACTTGGCGGGAAAACAGTTATAGGTCGCGAAAACGCGACGGGTCGCGAAATCGCGACGGGTCACGAAATCGCGACATATTTTTATGCCGTACGCTTCGTTGCTGAAGACCCGCGAAAACGGAACATGTAGCGATTTCGCTACATGTTTCCGTCGTTGGCTCCTCCCTGCGCTCTGCCCCGCGAAAACGGAACATGTAGCGATTTCGCTACATGTTTCTTCTCTCCGCACCAATCGCCATTTTTCGTCGCGATTCGCTGACATGTCAGCGACGCGCTGCAAATTTTCAACTTTGTGCCTTTGAAGCCGCCAGTGTCGCGATTCGCTGACATGTCAGCGAATCGCTGCAAGTTTTCGACTTAATGCCTTTGACGTCGACCGACCCGCGATTCCGGAACACGTCGCGATATCGCGACGGTTCCGCCCAACCTGACTGCGTTGACCGCGATTCTGCAACATGTCAGCGCATCGCTGCAGTTTTTTGACTTAACCATTTTTTTGCTCATTTTTTCTCCTTTTTTCTCCAAAGCTGCATCAAAGCTGGTATCAAAGGTCAGATTTCCAACAATACATTAATGCATTAATCAATGAGAATCAATGTGGCAAAAATGCCAACAAGTACACAAGGAGCAGCCAAGGCATGCTGCAACTAGACGGCACCCCTGTCAAGACAGTCGGCGTCATAAAAGACATCCCCATTTGGATGCACAAAGCATTCGACATCGTGGTCATTCAGGAAGTTGTGGTCGTTGACTTGGAACCCTACTTCGGCATGTGCCTCTCCAGGGAGTTCATGACGAAGTTGGGAGGGTATTTATCTCTGGACTACTCGCACATGGAAGTGCCCTTCAAGGGAAGGAGACTGAAGATTTTCAATGAGAAGCCTTCCACTTACTTAGTAGAGAAGATACCCGGAGGAGAGCCTGAGGACTGCATGGTTCAGCTATCGGAGGAAGAACTGGTAACAGTGGATATGACAGAGCAAGCTCTCGAGCAGCTGCAAGTAGAAGACGAATTCTCCTTGCGGGACTTCAACGCTGTAATTGAAACTGAGCAAGGCTGCTACACCATTGTTCAGCCTGAAAGGCTCGACAAGTCAGCCAGGAGAGAAGTAGGACCAGCACCTGAAAAGCTGTGGAAGCTTTTCTTTGACGGCGCACGATGCAAAAATGGCGCCGGTGCAGGAGTACTTTTGGTTTCCCCAACCGGGATCCAGAAGGATTACACTTACAGGCTGGCCTGGAGCTGTACAAACAATGCGGCGGAGTACGAAGCCCTGTGCTTGGGTTTGCGAAAGGCGGAGAGACTAGGGATTAAACATCTGCAGATCTACGGAGACTCAGAGCTGGTGTGCCACCAGATCACGAATAAGTGCGCCTCCAAAAAGCACTATCTCAAGGCGTACCGAAATCGGGTCTGGGATCTGATGGAGTCTTTTGACTCATTGAATGTCAAGGCTATTTCACGAGAGAAAAACAAGCATGCTGACATTCTGGCGTCTGTTGGAGCCAGGTACGTTTCGGCTGATGACACTGTCCAGAAGCCGAAGCCGGTTCGTACTATTTACAGGCCTTCTGTGCCTGATAAGGACACCCACTGGCAGGTGTTTAGCTGTGACGAGGAGATCGTCACATTTTTGGTAAATGAAGCCTGTGCAATCGAAGGTAGAGACCCTGATGACGAGCAATATGAGGGGTTAATACAGTTAAAAAATAATCATGTCCCAAAAGGACTGATTACTCTTGAGAGTCTATTTGATCAGAACGACAGAGCCATATCTCACCGGATCAAAGTAGACCCGAAGCAGTACGTCGACCTGGAGCTGGAACCCAGTAAATCAATCAAGGTCGGAACAGACTGCACCTCAGAGGAACTCGAGCAGATCAGAGCATTGTGTCGAGAGTTCCCGGACATAGTATCCTGGAGCTACCAGGACTTGAAGGGGTATGACAGAGAAATAATCCAGCATACCATCGAGCTAGAAGATGGTGCCAAGCCATTCCGGCAAAAGCAGAGGGCCGTCAATCCAAAAATCGAGGCCATGATGAAGGCCGAGCTCTTGAAGATGCTGGAAGCCAAGATCATCTACCCCATCAAGCATTCATCCTGGGTTGCGAACTTGGTTCCTGTGAGGAAGAAGAACGGAGACATTCGTCTCTGTGTGGACTTTAGAAATCTGAATCAGGCCTCCCTCAAGGACCATTATCCGCTGCCCCAAATTGATCAGATCCTCCATATAGTTGCTGGAGCCCAGAGATTTTCCCTCTTAGACGGTTTTTCCGGCTACAACCAGATATGGGTCAAGGATGAGGACCAGCATAAGACAACGTTCACCACCAAATGGGGAACGTTCGCCTATCAGCGCATGCCATTCGGCTTATCCAATGCTGGCGCCACATTCCAAAGAGCCATGGACCTGGCCTTCCGAGAGCTGCTCAACAAAGTGATTGTCATCTACTTGGATGACATGACTGTTTTCTCTCACAAGCGAGAAGATCATGTTCCCCACCTGCGGCAAATATTCGAAAGGTGTCGCGAATTCGGCATCTCCATAAACCCGAAGAAGTCTGTCTTCACGGTAAAAGAAGGAAAATTGCTGGGGCATGTCATCTCAGAGAAAGGCCTAGCTATAGACCCTGACAGAGCAGAGGCCCTCCTCCGCTTGCCCGCCCCGATCGACAAGAAAGGGCTGCAGTCCTTCTTCGGCCAAATCAACTTCGTGCGAAAGTTTATACCGGACTTCGCACAGGTAATCAAGCCCATGGCCGAGTTGCTGAAAAAGAATACTGAGTTCTTATGGACTGAGGAAAGGGGGCAAGCCTTCGAGGAAATCAAAGCTCGAATTGCACAAGCACCGGTGTTGATAAACCCGGACTACTCCAAGGATTTCATCCTGTATGCGGTGGGAGAACCAGAGAGTTACGCCGCAGTTCTGACCCAAAAAGGAGATGATGGCGAGGAGCGCCCCATTGCGTTCCTGAGCCAAGTGATCCAGCCACACGAGGAAAAGTACAACTTCATAGAGCGGCAGGTTCACGCTGTCATGAAGTCTCTCCGAAAGTTCAGGCACTTTGTCTCCCAGAGTAAGATCACTGTCTTTGTGATCCACCCGGACGTTCGAAGCTTCATCATTCAAGGAGAACCGGGGCACAAGAGGGCAGGATGGATTGCTAAGATCCAGGAGTTCGACATCGAAGTACGGCCAACCAAGTTAATCAGAGGCCGAGCCTTGTGCCAGGAGCTAGCCCGAAGCGCGGCGGCCGAGATAGCCGCCTGCGAGTGGGAGGATCCAACAACACGCATCAACCTAGCCAACTCCTTACCCGAGGAGTGCGACTGGACAGATGAACTGGTGAGATACTTCTGCACCGGAAGATGTCCAGACCACATGAATGCCTCACAAAGAAGGAGGTTTCGGTTAGGTGCTTTGAAGTACACTCTTCGCCCCGAGGGGCTTTATTTTAAAAACATCGACGACATCCTGTTGCGGTGCGTCAGAAAATCAGACCAGTCTAGGGTCCTCGGAGAATTTCACTCCGGGATGCCTGGAGGTCATCATTCCGCAAGGCCCACGGCCTTGAAAATAATCAGGGCTGGGTACTACTGGCCTACCCTGTTTACAGACGCTCATGCGGTCTGTACCAAGTGTGATCAATGCCAGAGATTTGCTGGCAGAAACAGAAAAGCACCCCTGCCCCTTCAACCGATCCAAGCCGAGACTCCGTTTCAGCAATGGGGTCTGGATTTCATCGGGGTGATTTCGCCAAACTCTGCAGTGGGCCACAAGTTTATCTTAACCGCCACCGACTACTTCACGCGGTGGGCAGAGGCGATCCCCACGAAGAATGCCAACCAAGAGACGGTCATCAGGTTCCTTGAAAGCCTGGTTACCCGTTTCGGGGTCCCGGAATCAATAGTGACGGACAATGGTCCGGGGTTCGCAGGCGCAGTACTCACGGAGTACACCAACAAATTTGGCATCTATCACAAGATGTCTTCCAACTACTACCCGTAGGGGAACGGTCTCGCCGAGTCCACCAATAAAAATCTGCTGAAGATCATTCGAAGGACAGTAGAGAAGAACAAAAGGACTTGGCACCTGCTCCTGGATCGGGCGCTATGGGCGGACATAGTTTCATTCAAGAAGTCCATCAAAACGTCCCCTTATGCGCTCGTGTATGGCAAAGAAGCTGTCTTGCCAACGCACATTGAAATACCCGCTCTCTGGATGCTTGACGAAGAAAGAGGCAGCGGGGATCCGGTGGAAGACAGACTTTGCCAACTGCTGCAGTTGGAGGAAGACAGAGAAAAAGCGTACCAGGCCTTCACGAAACACGCTGAAGCAACACAAGGCTGGTTCGCAAAAGGCACCACTACCCGAGTTTTCAAAATCGGGGACCTGGTGCTGAAATGGGACTCGTTGAAGGCGAAGCCCGACAACCACGGAAAGTTTGATGCCCTCTGGGAGGGCCCCTACCAGATTGCCCGGGTTAATCAGTTCAACGCATATCTGCTTCGGGACATGGAGGGACATCCTCTCCCCATTCCCGTCAACGGGTTCCACCTGAAGATGTACCACCGCTGAAGGCGCCCGGAAGGGTCCTTCCTTGTACAGATTTCCCTTCTTGTACTTCCAGTTTTTCAGCATGTAAATATTTCAGTTTTTTTATTTATAGTTTAAGTAGCCCAAGTCTGAGGCAAAAACCCGACTTCGCAGCGAAGTCGGGTAGCGCCCATCAAATGGTGCGAAGAGGGAAGGGAGCAGTTAAAAGAAAGTTGAGATGCCTAAAATGCCTAAGTCTGGCTGCCCACCCGACTTCGCAGCGAAGTCGGGCTGCGCCTTCTCCAAAGGGCGCAGTCGGGTGGCGGACTATAAAGAAACGCCTAATGTCGAACTGCGCCCATATTGGTGGGCGAAGTCGGACCGCGCCCGTTTTTGGGCGAAGTCCGAGTGCGCCCCCATTCTTGGGCGCACCCTGGGTAAACTGGCACGCGAAAGCAAAGAAGTCCAAGTTGCGCCCGTTTTTCGGGCGAAGTTCGGATTGCGCCCGTTTTTGGGGCGAAGTCCGAAGTTCGCCCAGATTCTGGGCGAAGTCCGAAGTGCGCCCCTTTTTTGGGCGAAGTCGGACCACGCCCCCAATTCGGGCGAAGCCCGAACGGCTCATCACGGACGGCGCCAAAAGTTTGTAAGTACGGGCCCGGTGCAAAGTTCGACACATGGCAAGGTTGGGTGAATTAATTGCAAGGTCTTTTGGAAAGTGTGCCCAATTGACGCCAGTGACGTCAGCTACGGCACATGGTTCAAGAGAGTTTAAATGATTGCGCAGTTACCCATGAAGATACATTTAAAGGGTAAGGCGCACTTGGGCCAACGACTAATAGGAACGTTTTTCAAAAAAATGGGCCCATGCGCAGCCGCCAAGATCATAACGCCTCCACCAACCCAAAGCAAACTGCCCTAACTCCCTCCCTCGCGCCATTAATGCTGGTAGTTGCTGTCTACAAGAGGACCTTGGCACGGCCAAAAAATTCATAACGTTCGAAGCTGACTCCCGGACTGCAAAGAATAAAGCTGACAAGCTCTGAAGCTGCTGTTCCTGTCTCTGATTGTCTCGACAAGGATGGATAAAGGGAAAGCGCCCGTACAGGCGCAATCTAGCGAAGATCCGCGCGAAGCTGACAAGTCTCCAGAATCTAGCGACCATGAAAGCGCAGCACCTCAGAAGGGCAAGAAAGCGAAATCCAGAACAAAGAGGCGCGTCGCTGGCCAGACTCCGCCACCACCAATCAATCGTCTGTCCGGATACAAAGATGGTGCATTCTCTATCAGTCTCACAAAGCTGCGTCTGACTATCGCAAAGTGGGTGGGTAAGGTTTCGCCTTCCCACCACCTCGGAGCCGCATATAATTCAAATCTTTGCTGGTTCGTATGCCCTCCGACCCACTGGTGCCCGGAGCTGGTTGAGGTGATTGCCGAATATTATAAACCAGCTGCGCGGCAGGTATGCGATAACAGAGGAAGGGTGCTGTTCACTCTTTTCCGAGAGAGCGTCCAGCTAGCGTTCGCCCCAGGGCTTCAGTACAGCCCAGACGCAATTATCAGAAGGGTGAACATCGAAGAGCAGACCGACAGGTTTACTCAAACGAAGCGGATGAGAGAGTTCCTGGATTCAGAGCTGAAGACTCCGCTAAAAGCTGGACAATGGCCGACTGGCCCCATACCACTGGACCGTTTTGAAAACAAGTATATCTACATCATCCTGGCATGGGTCCTCGGCTGCGACTCAGACAAAGTGGTACGGCCATACCAGCTGGCAATGGCCGAATGTATCCTGCACGGAGAGTTCTACGACTCTACGGCGCAGAAAAGCGGGAAGCGCCCAATCTTCTACGACTGGGCGGACTGGTTGGCCTACGCAATTCATGCGAGCCTGGTGAGACTGCAGCAGAAGCAGTCAACGGATTTCCGGTTTTGCTCATTCCTCACATGGCTATGCCTGTACCATATGCATTACCGGATGAACGTCCCCAACCTGAGGAAAGCGAACGAACAAGGAGAGCCGCTCCCCGTGTACGAGTGGACTGAGGTCCTGTACCGGAAGGGCTCATTTTACGATTTTAACATCCAATTTCTGGGCCAGGCCATGGGATTGTTCAACCGCGGCGCAACTCGCCCACCGGCGGCTATGACGAAGTATCTGTGGAGCAATGAGTTCGGGGATACTTTCAGGCTAACTCAGGGCATTATTGTCCGAATCTACGGGTTCAAGGGAAAGCCGTGTTTGCTGCCCTACTTCTGCACTGACCACCAGTTCGGGATGGAGGTGGCGCGGCAAATGGACTACGTCGAAGAAGAATTGGGCCAGGGAAAAAAGAAAGGTCACATATTTCAATATCCAATGACCTGGGCCAATATTCAAGTCTTCGAAATAGGGCAGCACGTTTATCTTGAACAAGAGCTCATTGATATGGGCCTGATTATGCTGCCACAGCGCTGGAAGTACGACCCAATCGGGGTCCGGGGAAAGTTCACACACATCTGTCCTAGACCTGAAATCATGCAAGAAAGGAGAAACAGGACAGGTGCGGATCTCCACTGGCGCATTCACTTAATGCAATCATGGCCACCATGGCATGAATTTTACTGTGAGGAGGTCACTTACGATCCTGAGCGAAACCCGGACCATCGGATGGAGTCAGCTGGTTTCAAAAGGTTCCTCGCTAAGGTGGCGCCGCTCAACTGGCATAAGGACAAAATCCTCGAATGCTGGAAGATGAGGTGTCGCACGCAGCACGACAAATCAAGCCGGAAGAACCTTGCCGTTGATGATGAGTTTTCGGCACTTTATGATGAACATGTCGACACGTGGCAGCCCTTCGACTTTGGCAATTGCGTTCCCCGAGGCACAAAAATAAGGTATAAAAGAAGGGCCACCTCTCAGTCATTGTCAACTCCAGCGACTTCCAGCGCGACTCCGACCAGCAGCCAAGTGGGCCCAATGCAGACCGTAGCTCCGGAGGCAGTGCCCGAAGCGGCGCAAAGCTCAGAAAGGTCAACTCCTGACCTGGTCCCTCCAGCAGAAAAGGCGTCCGCGCTACCAGCCAGTAGCCCGAGTGCGGCAGGCATTCTTCCAGCACGACCCCGGTACAAGTTTACCGTGGGGACATCAGCGCCTGCCGCCCCTTTATTGCCGCTTCCTTCTGGGCCAGCGTCAGCAGAAAAGAAAAAGAAAAAGGTCGAGAGGACCAAACGCCCTAAGGAGCCAGCGCAGCAAACAGCCACAGAACAGCCGCAAGTAGCAGCACTAGAGGTTGTCTCTTTAGACAGCCCTGAACAGGCCGCAACCATCCCCCCAGCGTCGGCTCAGGCGGAGCCCGCAGGTACGTCCTCCGTTCCTATCGCCCAAGTCCGCGTCGGCCCTGCAAAAACCCCAGCTTCCACTTCATCAGGGCAAGCCGTAGCCGTGTCTCCTGTTTCTCAAGCCACCCCGCCGTCTAGCGGCCTGCACTCATTTGACCAGTTTGCTCAGGATCCCAACGCTTTTCAATCCCTGAGCCAAACCCTAGAGCCCTCACCCGCAGTTAGTGCTGAAGCTGCTCCTTCATCTCCGCGCCCTTCGCCCCAGTCGACCGAAACCCTACCAGTGCCATCCACGCAGACTCCTGTCACTCCTAGGACCCAGTCGCCCTCAAAGGCTGCTACTCCCTCTGGTATCCCGCCTACTTCACTGTTCGCAGGAAAGATGCCGCAACATGCCCAGGAGCTGGAAGACCTCGATTTCATGAGTATCACCGAGGACCAGCCTCTGGCAGTAAGAGCCGTGGGAGGGTCAGCTTCTTTTCTTCAAGGCGTCAAGCGCAGAAGGGCCGAAGAAATAGCCGCCCCGGTCAAACGCACAAAGTTTGACCTAGATCGGAGAGTGCTTACGACAGAAAAGCTGATTCCTAAGGTGAAGAAGCCTCTCCGCGACATGACCGAGGCCGACTATGTGCTTCAGACAAAGGAGAAGAATTTTGACGACATCAACGAAGAATACGAAATCCGCGGTATTCGTCGTAAAACAGACAGCCTCCTTGTCAAACATCTTGAGACCCAGGAAGCGCTTTTCCAGCTGCAGAATACTACAAGGCAGCTCAAAGAAGACTTGGCTAGGGCTACCGCGCAGTTGGGGTCAGCACAGCAAGAAGTTGAAGATCTTAAGGCTCAGCTGGCCGCCTCCCAGCAGACAGCCGAGCAAGAAAGAAAAGCAGCGCTAGAGCAGATTTCACAACTGCAAGATTCGCTGAAACAGGCGCAGTCGCAGCTCGTAGAGAAAGCATCACAAGCGACGGCCTTTTCCAAGAGCAAGGCGAAGGAGATACGCGCAAGTCTGCTACAAGGTTGCAAGCCCAACCTTGTCAAATCCTTGACAGTTCTGGATTTCGTATCCAAAATCGAAGAGGTATCTGCCCAGGGCAAGCCTGTGGTAGAGGAAGCCGAACACCAGGCGAGGCAACGGCTGGACCTGGCTATAAAACTTGAGGAGTTAGAACGCGATGGCTTCCAAATCTCCCCCATGTCACAACTTGCCTCAGAGTGGGCAAATGCAAGGGTAACCTTGCACGTTTATTTTGCTAGGACAGAAAAGATCAGAACGGCCAGGAAGGCGCTAGGCGCCCTGGAGCATGAAAAGCACATCCTCCTGGCGCCCTTTCACATTCTGTCCGAGCACGGGTGTCCGAGCTATGTCAGAGATGACGAGTTCCTCACCCTTGAGCAGGTAAAGAAGAACTGGCTGTCCTTCGAGGCAGATACAGCTGAAATCGATAGCTGGACAGAACCAGTTCAAGAAGCGCAGGTCGCTCAAATGGTGGCGAAGTACTGCAAAATCAACTCTTCTCTGGAGGAGTTGGGCAAAAGATTTAACACCATTGACCTGCACGCGGTCGCTGCATTCCATGCAGTACTCAGAGAGATCAGCGACCCCACTCTCTTCCAAGCCGCAGTCTGGGATCAAGCTAAGGCTGCGCTCGAACGCATAAGCAGGCGGGAGGCCGAAAGTGGAGAGCCTTCAAATTCCGAAGGCGAGACTGAGGAGGCGACTGGTGAAAGCGAACCTGAAGAAGAACAGTTGCCGCGAGGGAAGCGACCAGAGCAGCAAAAGACAGGGGAAGGAAGTTCCTCTGCACCCAAAGGATAAAGGCATGGTTCATTGCGTCGAGGCGAGCTCGACACCCCGCGAGCCGCCAGGAATGTTGTCACATTTTGCACAGGGGTGCCATGTTTTTAGTTTCTGCATGTATGCTGCTCTTTTCCCTTTCCTTCACCTCATCTTCCCTTTTCTTCATCTCTCCCTTTCTTCCTCTTCCTCACAGTTTCATTCCCTCTCCTTCTTTCCCCCTTTCTTCCCCCAGTAAAACTTCAGCAGGTGTTCCTTGAAAAGTTTCTAAGTGTTGGGGCGACACCCGACTGAAGTCGGAGTGCGCCTCGCTTGGAGCGCGATAGGGAACCCGAAGTGCGCAGCAGACAAATAATTGAAAATTTGGCTAAGTGTCAAGGGCGACACCCGACTGCGCGAAGTCGGGTGCGCCTTCTTCTTCCTGGGCGCACTAGGGGAACAATTCAGAAAATCAGCTAAGTGCTTGGGGCGACATCCGACTTCGCAGCGAAGTCGGAGTGCGCCCCTCTTCCAGTGCGAAGTCCGAACAGCGAAAGAAGACAGCAAGCACCGGTGCGACACCCGACTTCGCAGCGAAGTCGGAGTGCGCCCTTTGACCGGTGCGCAGTTGGGTAAAGTCAACTCAAAAAATGCTAAGGCAAGAAGGCCTTCCAACTGCGCTGTCTTCATCCTGCGCCACCCGATAGCGCCCGAATTCCTGGCGAAGTTGGATAAACTGCCTTTCAAGGCAGACACATGTCACGCATCAGCATCCGACAAGTGTCCATCTTCGGGATTCGAGCCAAGACTTGACCGCACAAGGACAAAGCATGGGCTACACTACCGGCGCCATCTGTCACCATTTAAGCCGATGTGAAGTGCCATCTGCCGCACCTACCCGCATTCCTGTTGACCGAAGACTTGACCCAACGCGCTGCCACGTAGCTGTACCGCCTTCAGGGACACCATGCTGCAAGGACAGTCCGGCCCGACAGAAGTCAGCATCAGCAGCTCCTCAGCCGCTCGTGTCAGCTACTGTCTTGTCTGGGACTTCGTGCCCATGAATGTAATCGGGGGAATTTTGGGCTATAAATACCCACCACATTTTGATTGTAAGTGGTGGAAGGGGAATATATTGCTAGGGAACAATTGTAGTTGTGCGTTTGCCTCAAATACAGACATATATTTGGCTCTGCTTACTGTCTTTTATCTTGCATGCTGCCTCTCCTTGTCATTTCTGCCTCATGTTTCTTGTGTCATTGCTTGCTGTTGTACTGAACTCTGGACTCCAGCATTTGGTGGCCGGGTATTCCTGGAATGCATAGATAGAGGATACATGGGATCGTTGATAGCTGTAGTTTCAATGTATGTTTGTAGATGAATGCTGTTAGTAGTGGTGATTGATTCGTTGTCGTGCTGCTTATTCCCCCCACCCAACTCCAATCACATTTGGAATCCCTTTCTGCACTTTTATCTCTTTCCGCATTTTTATCTCTTTCCCTGCACTCTTATCTTAACAAAACCCCACAGGAAGCCGGCCTTCTCCGGAGATTGGCACGGAAGGCATCCCTTCCTTCCGGCCTTTCAATCTGGTGGGCGAATCTGGGCGCAATAACAACAAATCCTTTCCTCATGGCAGATTCGTAACCAACAGTATCTAAGTGCCAAAGGGCTGCCCGTGGTCGCTCATTTTTTGAGCGACGCCGGGAGTCGCTCACTTTTTTGAGCGACCGCCGTCAAGGTCCGGAGATCGCGAAGGAAAAATATAAGTATGGGCCGACGCGAGTCGCTCCAATTTCCTAGCGACGACCGTCGTCGCTCCCTTTTCAAGCGAACTTCGGCGGGCCGAATGTTAAAGGAGGCTAAAAAATTGCAAAATATTTTCTAAGTGTCATCGCCCTCTGTTGCTTATTTCTCTCGCGACTCCCGCAGTCGCTCATTTTTTCAAGCGACGTTGGTCATCGCTCACATTTCGAGCGAACCTTGGCGAGGCGAGGACTTTAAGGAGCATTGCAAGTTTAAAATTTTTCTAAGTCCCCAAGGACGCCGGTCGCTCGCCAAGACGCAAGTTGCTCCAAATCGCTCACTTTTTCAGCGATTCTAGGAATCGCCCCCAGTTTCGAGCGACCGTTGTCTCCGACACAATTTCCAAGCATAACGAACCTCGTGGCGCGTGCCGAGGTGGTGGCGGGTGACGTCTTCAAGGCGCACGTTTTGAAAAAAGGGAATGTCTGTGGGGTTTTCAAGGTGGATTTCATTAAAGGCAAGGACAAACGTTGGGCCAATCAATGACCAGTTGCATTCCCCAAAGGAGATTTTACGCACGGCCCACGAAAAATAATGGCGCCCCTCACCCACCTCGCGCACCCTATCTTTAACTCCAGCGCTCGCCATTAATGACAACTTTTCACCTATCTCCATAAAAGGCTCAGTCGCCCATTTCACCGTGACAGTTAAAATCAGACGAGCTTCAAGCTGCGCCATAAGATAAAACCTGAATTTTACCAGTGAGCGACAATAATTTCGAATTTTTTCGCCGCCATGGGAAAGAAGTCGAGCGCAGAGAAGGGTAAAGCACCCGAGCAGGCAGCTTCGAGCACGCCTGAGAGCCAATTGCAGAAGGAAAAGAAGAGTAAAGGGAAGGCGAAAGCAGCGAAGCGAACTCCTCCGCCGCCTGTAGATCACTTGGCCGAGTACAAAGATGGCAGCTACTCACACACTATTACACAGCTGCGGCGCACTGTGGGAGAGTGGTGGAAGAAGGTGCCCACTGCGCACCCTTTCGCCGCGTCATACCACTCGCACCTGTTCTGGTTCCTATGCCCGTTGGTACACCATTTCCCGGAGCTGGTCGAGGCCGTTGCCAGATACTACAAACCCAGCACCAGACAAGTGTGCGACCATGAGGGGAAGGCACTATTTTCCCTCTACAAGGAGACCGTCCAAATGGCCTTCGCGCTAGGGCATTCGCTAGACAAGATTTACATTGTTAGAAGAGTCAGCCTGGGCGAACAGACTGATAGGTGCTTCGACAATTAGAAGATGAGGAAATTCCTCGACGCCCAGCTAGAGCAGCCGTTGTCACACAAATATTGGCCGACACAGCCGATACCTCAGGAGAATTTCAAGAGTAAGTCAATCTATGCTATGCTGGCCTAGGTTTTAGGCTGCGGCACTGACGCAGTGGTGCACCCGTACCAAATTGCTCTCGCAGAGTGCATCCTGCATGGGGAATTTTATGACCCCAGCGCCATGCAAAAGGGAACTAAGCCAGTCTTCTTCGACTGGGCGGATTGTGTGGCATACGACATTCACTCGGGTCTTGTTTGAAGGAGCAAAGGAGCCAGTCTTTCAGATATTGCTCATTTTTGGCCTGGCTTTTCTTGTTCCATATGCACGGCCACATGAAGACGATCCCAGTCCAATGCAAAGATAAAGATGGCATGCAGCTGCCAGTATATGATTGGACCCGAGTCTTGTTGAGGAGGGAATCGCATTATATATTCAATTTGAAGTTCTTGGGCCCTGCCCTAGCCCTCCTCAACGGCACATGCGCGTGCGCTCCCCAAGAGATGAAAAATCAGATCATACGGGGAGAAATTGGTGATACTTTTAAGCTAACACAGGGGTTTGTCATCTGGGTGTTCGGGTTCATGGGCAAACCTTTCCTCCTGCCTTATTTCTGCACTGAATATCAGTTTGCCCTGGAGGCGGTGCAGCAGATGGACTATGCGGACCATGAGTATGGTCAAGGGAGGATATGGGGCCACATCTTCGAGTACCCGATCATCTGGGGCGACATTGAGGTCCATACGACAGGGCAAAACGAATATTTGGCAGCCACCCTCCTGAGTTTCGGCCTGGTGGAGCTTCCCCAGTGTTGGAAATATGATCCGCTTGATGCGATAAAGAGATTCACAGAATTGAAGAATCTACACTCCTGCCCGCGCCAAGCAGAGATCATGGGAGAGCGGAATAATCCAACAAAGAGCGACCTAGAGTGGCACATAGAAGAGATGCAGTCGCTACCGCCATGGCACGATTTCTACTTGATTGAGGCGGAGTATGATCCAGTACATAACGACAATCATAATACGGATTCCATGGGCTACAAGAAAATGCTGCCAAAAGTGAAAGCTTTAGGCTGGAAAGACGACAAGATAGCGCAGTGGTGGGTCACAAGGGCCCACACCAAGAAAGAGAGGTTGGAAAAGTTGTTGGCCAATGACCATCAGTTCTCTGACCTCTATGACAAAAACGTCGACACGTGGCGGCCAATCGTTTTCCGCGACATCGTGCCCCTAGGCATCTGTCGAGTACAAAAGGGGCAGGCCCCACCCAAACAGTCACTTGCGCAAGGAAGCTCGAGCAGTGAAGTACAAAGGAGCCAGGGGGTAGGACCCATGGTGCATTCGACTCCTAAAAAGTCGCAACAATCTGAGAAGCCGCGAGAACCTGAGCAGGTGGCCAAGACAGCAGAAAAGAGTCTGGAACCTTTGAGGAAGAAGGTAAAATTAAGGTTTAAAACGCCCACTAATCCTGCCCTAGCCTCAGCTGCACCAGAAAAGTGGTCGCGCCCAAAAAGGAAAAGAGGAAGAGGTCCAAGAAGTCGAAGGAGAAAAAGTCTACACCCAAAAAGGAGATTGCGCAGCAGACCGTGGTGACTCCTCAGAAAGAGGTTGCCGCTAAAGAAATCATAGCTGTCGAGAACACCCCGAAAAGAGAAACAGACACGTAGGTAACCCAGGTCGTCAAGACGCCAAATCAAGCCGAGCTCGCAAGTATGTTTTCTCTCCCTTCTCAAAAATCCTCTGAAACTTTGCCTGCTGCACATCCATCCTCCTCCTTAGCCGAACCCATCGCTGCCGCTTCATCTCAGTCCCCCTTCACACAACCCCAACCTTCTGCTTCCATCCTGCAAAGCCTACAATCATTTACCCAGTTTGCTCCACATCCAAACGCCTTCCAAACCCTAGGTCTTTCACAGTCGAGCGCAGTCGTTGAAGAAGCCTCTTAGTCTCCTCATCCCTCATCTACAGCAGATGCATACACTGAGAACCCATCTCCACTGCCTGAGGAACCGCCCATCATTTCCCAAGCCCAGTCGCCCTCAAAAGCGATTGAACCCTCAGACGTCGTTCCCACTTCTTTGTTCGCAGCCGAACAAATGTCCCAACAGAACTTGTCTCTGGCCTATCCCATGTTTGGGGAAATGGAGCTCATAGAGCAGCAGTTGCAGACGGCGAAGGACGATCAGCCCCTGACGGCCCAAGCGGCTCAAAGCTCCTTCAGATTTTTCCAGGAAGTCAGGAAGAGGAGGGGCGAAGAGCTGGCTGTAGTAGAGAAGCGCGCCAGGTTCGACCTGGACAAGAGGGTGATCTACAAAGAAAAAAGGGTCCCTAAAGTGAAAAAGCCTATCAAGGACATGGCTCCAGACGACTATGAGCACCACCGCAAGGACAAGAGCCTGGACGACGTCGTCGTGGAGAATGAGATAGGAGGAATCCACTTGAGGGCGGATACGTTGTTCGTAAAGCATCAGGAGATGAAAAAACACCTCTACCAGGTGGAGGATGAAAAGGCACAGCTGGAGGAGGATTTGGCGAAGATGCGAGCCCAGATGGAGAGTGCCCAGGAGGAGTTCGAGAAACTGAGAGAGTGGATTGAAGCCCTAGAAAAAGAAGTGACAGATCAGAAGGAGGTTGCAAAACAATAGGTCAAGGGAGCACAGGCGCAAGTTGTAGAATTGCAGGGGCAACTCCAAGAGATTCAGAGGCAGCTAGAAGAGAAAGCGTCACAGGTCGCTGCCTTTTCAAAGGACCGAGTTAAGGAGATCAGAGTTGACCTGCTGAAGGGTTTCAAGACCCACGTTTCCAGATCGCTCTCAGTCCTTGCATTCATCTGCAGGGTGCAGGAAGGATCTGCCCAGGGAAAGCCTGCGGTAGAGGAGGCCGAGCGCCAGGCTCAGCAGTGGCTTGACTTGGCGGTTAGACTTGAAAAATGCGAGCGCCAAGGCCCCCGATTTTCTCCCATGTCTCAGATCGCCCTAGATTGGGCTGCTGCAAGGGCAACCTTGCATTCGTATTTTGAAAAAGCAGAAAGAATCAGGAGGGCCAGGAAGATGCTGGATGCATTAGAGAAGGAGAAGAGCATCTGCCTGATCCCCCTCCAGACCCTTGCATCGCTAGGGTTTCCAAAGTTCATTGGTGAAAATGGAAACTGCCTGCCCAGGGAGGAGTTGATGCCTATCTGGGAAGCATTTGAGGAGGATACATCATAAATAGACAACTAGGCGGATCCAGTTCTGGAGGAGCAGGTTACTCAGTTGGTGTCTCGATTCTGCAAGATCAACACCTGCCTCCACGAATTGGGAGAAAGATTCAATATGATCGACATGCTCCAGGTTGAGGCGTTCAAACGTATGCTGAAAGATATCAGCGACCTAGAGCCCTTCCAGGAAGCGGCTTGGGCCCAGGCTCGGGCCACTTATGAGCATGTCCGCGATCGCCTTGATCCCCCAGAGCAAGAAGAAGAAGAAGGCGAGGAGCAGTCTGGTGAGGATTCGGAGGAGAAGGAGAAGAAGGTTCAGGAGAAGAGTCCGCAGAGGACAGTGCAGAAGAGGAGCAGCAGCAAGAAGTTGAGCAAGAGCAGCAGCAATAGAAAGAAGCAGGGACCGGAGATGACTCTGCGCCCAAAGGATGAAGGCATGGGTCCTTGCATCGAGGCGAGCTCGATACCCCGCAAACCGCCAAGAATGTTGCCACATTTTGCTAAGGGGTACAAGTTCTGAAAAATTCTGAAAAATTGTTGTTGCCTCCCTCCTTTCCTTTCCAGCTTCGCTCATGCAGTTTCCAGTTTCCATGTTTTCAGTTTTCTGTTTTTATGCTTTGTTTTACAAGTGTTCCTTCAGTTTCGGTGAGTTTGGTGAAAAGCCCAAAAATTTCTAAGTATGGGGTACTCCCGCGGTCGCTCCATTTTGGAGCGATTCCGGGAGTCGCCCCCTCTTTCGGGCGATTCCCAGCTTTGCCTCTCCCCTCTAGCGACCGACGGCATTTCCAAGCGATGGGATAAACGGGGAGAAAATGGTGAAATTTTTCTAAGTGTTGAAGCTCGAGCGACCCCCGTCGTCGCCTTCATTTTTCAGCGAAGACCGTCATCGCCGCAACCTCTAGCGAACCTCGGCGGGGAAACAAAGGTGCAAAATATTCTAAGTGTTGGCTTGGGAGCGACCGACGTCTGTCACTCATTCCTAGGAGCGATTCCCGTCGTCGCTCCCCTTTTTGAGCGACCGTGAGCAAAAGGTGAAAATGAGACAAAGAAAATATTCTAAGTGTGGAGTGACTCCCATCGTCACTGAAGATTGCCAGTGACTCTCGTCGTCGCTCAGGTCCGCCCGCGATCGCCAGCACCGCCCGTTGTCGCTCGTCGTCGCCAAGCATACTGCAAGTAGAGGCAGCGTTCAATGATTGACGCCGGTCGCTCCGTTTTGGAGCGATGTCGGGCGTCGCTGCCATTTTTCAGCGACAGCGGGCGAAAAGATTCAAAATTTGGCTAAGGCATCAAGGTAGCAACCGACGTCGGTCGCTCATTTTTCGAGCGACTCCCGTCGTCGCTGCCTTCTTTCAGCAATCATCGTCATCTCTCCCCCATTCAGCGACTGCGAGAAAGGATAGACCAGGTTGCAGATTTTGACCAAGGCACAATGCATCCCGGGATTGCTCCATCCTGGAGCGACTCCCGGGGTCGCTATCTTCAACAGGCGACTTTGGTCAAGCCCCCTACGACAGTGAACCACAAACCGAGCTATACCATATACAGATTTCGGGATTCGGGCCTGACAAGATGAGATAGAAGGTGTGTTGCAGAGGTATAGGGTAGGTGAACATCGAATGGCAAACTGTACTACACCTACCACATTTATCGGACCTGACTTCTCACCCACCAAACCTGTCCTGAGCTGTACCAGAATTCAGGTGGACCTTGCTGCAGGTACACTCGTAGCCGACAGAGGTCTAATCCCAGCGCTTTTTGCAGGTTTTGGGTTCTGTGCATATTTGTAATTTGGGGGGAAAATTCTGCTATATATAGCAGTTGAACTTCATTGTAAAATGGGGGAGGGGGGACATATTGCTAGAAAGCTTTGTTGTAATCAAAAACTTGTGTCAATACAAAACATCCTTGGCTCTAATATCTGTCTCTTTCTTTTATGCTGCCTTCTGCAAGTATTTCTGCTTATGTTCATTTATTTTTCTGATTGCTGTAATTTTGAATCCTGGATTAGGGCATTGGCAATTATTTGAATCTGGAATACTGAATGAAGGATACATAGGGAAGAATAACAATGTTAGTTTCTGTTACATGCTTTGCTTTGATTGCTATTGGTTTGGGTATTAGCTGGTGATCATGCTGCTTGTTCTTTCCCACCCAAAACACATGCTATTTACATCTCTTTCTGCAATTTACAATCTCTTTCTTGTTCCCTCATCTAAAACCCCCAAATAGATTAGTATAGGAGTCGGCCTTCTCCGGAGATTGGCACGGAAGGCATCCCTTCCTTCCGGCCTTTCAATCTGGTGGGCGGAAGATTAAAAACCTTTCCTAATGGCAGATTCGTAACCAACAGTAGCACTTGCCATTTTCATGTGTAGTTTGAGCTTGTATCACTTACAATATTTATATTTGATAATTTTGATTTGCATTGTGTTAATTCATTGTGATATGCATGAAAAAAAAAATAAATAAATAAAATTATCTTTTCTTCGGTTTTTTTTTTTGTCGATTTTTTGCCGATTCTTTTGCCGATTTTTTTCCGATTCCCGTTTCGTTCCGATTTTTCCTAATACAATTCCAATTTTCTCAACTATGGTTGGGTCTTCCTTGGAAAGGACCCATTACTCTGTTTTTTGATAATCAAAGTATTATTTAGCTTGTTTGCAATATAGTGGAACATCAACAGACTAAGCACATTGAGCTTTGGATCAACAGACTAAGCTTCATTTATGGAGGATGGTTGAGGTGATGTAGGTGCCTTCAACAACTTAGCTACTAGATATCCTGAACAAGGTCATACCAAGGTGAATTTTACCAGATTGCGAGATCAACTTGGTATGGGAAAGCAACCCTTAAGGGGTATGATTCGTAAGGTTCTCTCTGTGGCCCCCATTCAGCTTAAGGAGGGGTGTGAGATAGTGTAATTTTCAATTGAGGCCACGATTGACTTTGTATTGTGATTATTATATTTACCCTATGGGCCCATGCTCACCTTAGGGTGACCTTTGCATTATTATTATCATACAATGGTCAATCTTAATGATCGACGTTAGGAGTGTTGTATTGCCTCATGGGTTGGTATTTTAACCCCCCACTCACTCAAACAATTCCTTGTTGGTTGGAAATTTTGTATTTGTTTGGTGAGAGATTATCGATGTATAAGAACACCATTCCATATTTAAACCCCCCTTCTCTCTCCGTTCCTCGTAGTGTTCACTCCACTCAGCATGCTCCTCGTGGCTTGCAACTTTCTTCTCTCCTCTCCTCTCTTCTTCCTTCCCTTTCCCCTCGGGTCGTGACTTTGTACTTATCATTGTTTTTTTTTTCCTTTTGTTGGGCGCGTTGGCCCACTCATTATCGTTATGGTTGTCCTTTTCATAGTCCCTTGGGTCATCTTTGGCCCACCATGGACATTAATAATATTTCATTTCATTTCATTTCTATGTTTGGTTATTTTCTTCATTCCTTGTTAGGTGATACTATTGATTTGGTTTGTTCTTGAATATATTGCATAATTCAACAAAGGCACTATTTCTTTGGATGCAATGACAATAAGAATGCAAATGGAATTTATTCATTATGTGAAGAGGAATGAGTTGTCTTCTACAAAGCCAAAAGATCACGTAATTACTAATACAAAAATTTGCCTTTTTGTCTTCCTCCCCATTCTAAAGATTAGTACAAAGAGGGGTCTTCAAAGTTGTGGCAAGTATATCTTGAAAAACTGAACCAAGATACTTCTATAGATTTACTCCTCAAATTAACAGATTGTGGTCTTATTTGAAAACAAGAAAATGTTTTACGAATATGAAGGATGATCAATCAGTTATAGGCATGCAAGGAACTTTTATTGCTAGTGCTGTTGCATCTCACAGTTGTTATTGTTCTGCTGCTGGTACTAATACTTAAAGTGGGAACAAATTACAAGATGTACCAATGAATGATGTACAAGGTAGTCTTGATGATTACAATGACGTAGAGGACTAGCAACTTGATTCCTAAATTTTACAGTGTGAACCTTTCCAAAGTTCAAACTGTGTAACTCTGCCAACCGGAACTTTTAAGTACAATTATAATTGTCGACATTCAGCAAAACTAAACTAAATGCATTTACACGGAATAGGAATACCTACATTTGAAGAAAGGAGCGTATTAGTGGACAAAAATAGAGTTGACATATAATGCATAATCAAAGTGTCCAGGAAAATGAATATAAGGCCTAAATTGACAATGTTACTTATGTCATAATGCAAGGAATCCTTGCTTATAATAAAATCTGATTATGATGCAAGGTAATTCTTTATATAAAGTTTTGTATTATGTTTGACAGACAAATTTGAGAGGTGATTCTTCATATAAAGCTATGCGTCTTGTGGCGACACCCAATTTTCAAAAAATAAAGGTTAGCAGAAATAATTGCGCTTTTGGTCAAGTAGAAATTGCCAGAAATATTTATAAAGTTGTCTAATTTCAAGAATGAAAAGAAAGAATCTTTCCTTCTCGGTGGGTACATTGCCTCTGTCCATTGTCCCCATGGATAACTTTTCAATCAGGCTTTAATACAAGAAAATCCAGGGGCAAGCCCTTGGATAATTGCACAAACTTCCCACCATTTAAGGCCTGCTTGCTTCTTGCACAGTGGACTGTGATACCAAGTTACCTCTCCCTTATCACTTATGAAAGATTAATTGAAAAATCACTATTAAGGGACCTACAAAATGTCCTTGATTCTATTGCACTTTGGCCTAGTTTCCATCAATCTTTTTATGAACGTAGTTTTTTAAATACAATACTGTTGCCGCTTTTGTTGCTGTTGCTGATGACCCGTTTCCTATCATACGTAGCTCAACCAGCCGACCTTTTGTGTTGTGACACCAACATTATTCCTAGAATTTAGAACAAGTCTTCTTAATGCCATCATTGTTGCTCAAAAGCATGAACCAGTTAAATCTCAAACCCGAGACCCCCTAACAACATTATGGGAATTCTATCACTAAACTACTAGCCCTCAACGTGGCTACCTGCCCTCTAGGTGTTTGCATTTGTGGAGTGTAAATTGACCTTCTAACAACTTTGATGCTCACATGGGAAAGTCCCTTCAGAGGTAAACTTACTTAGGCAGGGGTCTCATGCCACAGGAACGCTTAATATTTTCTGTTTAGGACTAGTTTAACAGAAATTTGGTCTCATGCCATTGAAAATCTTTATGTCATATTAAATTAAAAACAAACTTGGAATGGCACAGGAAATGGAGAGAACATTGGACGATTCTTTAGATGCCATGTGGCCCTAAAATGTCTGTCAGGTGCCGCTCAAGCTCAAAGCTTTGTTGATACTTTCACAGTGCTCATCATTTTAAGAAAAGATTCTAAATTTTCCTGTAACAGGATGATTTTTTATCCCACGAGCCCCATGCTCCACGTTTTTAGATCCTGTTATAGAACCCGTGCCTTAGCTTGAAAAAAATGGACCGATCTATCCTAAATGTGGAGATATTACAGGTTTATTTTAAAAAAAAGAGGAAGAAAGGGCTAGATGGGTGTCTCACAATTACGAAAGGTGGAGGTCATTGAATGGTGTATAAATACGGAAGAATAAGTGTTAAAAAAAAAATTATTGTGGTCATTCTGTGTATTTAGTGGAGATGCAAAGACAGTCAAACTTTTGTGTGATAGCCATGGAATAATTAAACTGTAGATGAAATAAAATAACTTTTCGAGTGTATAGAGGTGTAAACAATTTGATAAGGTTTGGCTTCCATGATTTTCAGTAGGACACCTTGGATGTTGGCTAGCTAGATAGCGACTGAAAATTCTAGCACCAACATGGCTAATTAAATCAAATAATATCTGGTCAGCTTGTTAACGCAATTGAGATTTTAGAGGAAAAATAAAATAACAAATCAAAGGTTCTATTCTATGGAAAGTATTTACTTAAATTAAATTTAGCATGGAACAATATTTTTTTTTAATATGAAAAAAGTCATTATATTAATAAAATAATGTCTAATTGTATCAAAAAAAAAAAAAAAAAAAATGGGTGGGATTAGCACACTCCGTAAACCAATACACTAACCATTGTGGTTAGGAGTATGCAAGAGCGTCAGAAATAGTCCACAAACTTCTAGATAACAACTGCCAAAACAGTGTCAAATATGCATTTAGAAAGAAAGAAGCCGAAAAATCATTGCCACTTGGAAGGAGAAGAAGAGGCACATGACTCATAACGCAGGGTGCATTCCCCCAATGATCCATGAGGGTAAGTAAGTACTGCAAGTCCATCTGTACTTGAATCTGTAACCAACAATCAAAGAATATATCATATTTATCAACAACAGAGAAGACACGCCCGACATCTTGCTAAGAAAAAATAGCTCTATTTCGAGACTTCCATAGATAAAACAGGGTACCAATTCTAAAAATATTCCAAACAACACCCAAGTTGAAGGAAAAAGCAATAAGGTCACCCAAAATAGCATGCACCCAAGTAAAATCCTTCTGCATAAAAGGTCTGAAAAATTCAAGAAGCCACTCCTAGACCGACTGAGCCCGATCACAAAACCAAAAAACATGCAGCAAATCTTCCGTCTGTCCACAAACCGGGCAAATGGGATTATGAACACCCAGATGCTTGAGCCTATTGCCAACATGTAACCCTTGGTGTAAGAGGCTCCAAGCAAAAAAACTCTGTTTAGGTTCAATAGAAGTAGCCCAATCAATCCGAAACCTCTTATTCCATCGAGAGGGAAGAGAGACTAAGTCCCATCTCAGAGTGAACTTATCAACCATTGGAACTTGCGGGGTGAGCCATTTGTAACCAAGATGAGCTTTATATTGCAAAACATGAAGCTCCCCAGGCCAACACCAATCTGACCACCAGGGCTTTTGAAAATGCTTATGTAGTTTGCTCCAAATAGAAAATGGAATACTATCAATAACCACCTCATAAGTGTCTCTATCACCAGGATTAAAATTGTGAACTTGACAAAAACTTTCCCCGGGTATCCAACACCTGGTATGTCGGGAGAATAAATAAAAAATGGAAGTAATACCACGCTTATAAAACCTCTGTGCTCTGACCCACTGCACCAGAGCTAGGGGAGAACCCTGCCAAGTGATAACAGGAGACCACCAAATATTCATGGAAGGCAAAGAGGCACCTGCTTTGTGAAAACTCCCTTTCCAACTAAGCCAGGGTTTGAAGGCCTCCCAGGCTTTCCAAATACTCTGGATGACAAAAGAACCTTTAAATTTAATAGGGATAGGGGCAGTAAGAATGAATTGCAATCCCAACCCTTTCCAAATTTTCTTCCCCTGAAGCAAACTAGAAGAAATGCAATGCCTGACCATCACTTTCCAAGATTCATCCCCAATTAAAGATCGGGTGATCCATTTAACACAAAGGGCAAAACATTGTCGGTGACAATCAAACAAACCCATGCCTCCACAGTCCTTGGGCAAACAACAAATTTCCCAGGCTACCCGATGAAAACCTTGTTTGACAGAGTCTTTGGCCCACAAGAAGTCTCTCAGGAAGCTTATCCAGCTTTTTATAACAAGATTTGGATGGAACCCAACAAGACAAATAATAGACATGGGTAGTGGCTAAAACCTTAGAACAAATCTGAAATTTTCCTGCCAGAGAAAGTTTCTTACTAGTCTAGTAAGAAAGCTTCTTTTCCACTTTATCAATAACTTATTGCCACAATTGAGCTGAGGAACCATGAAACGCAAAAGGAATTCCAAGAAATTTAAACACCTCACCTGGTTGAATCCAAGTCCATTGAAAATGATGCAACCAACATGGCAATTGAGATTGAGATTACCGAAAACAAGAGGTTTTTTTCATTGTATAGAAGAACAAGAGGCTAAACAGAACAACTCTAAGCAACTAATAGCCGAGGAAATGGATTGCTCATCTTCTCGAAGCGTTAAGAAAGAATCATCTGCAAAATGATCATTGACCAACTGACGATCAGAATTGGGGAGAGCAATACCCCTGATTAATCCTTGATCCATTTTATGGGCCAACAAATAGCCAAAAGCCTTTGCAGCAAGAATGAAAAGAGATGGAGCAAGAGGGCATCCCTGTCTTACAGAGCGACCAAGAGAAATTGACTGAGATGGACTATTATTCAAGGTAAGAACAACTGAAGCATCTTGAAATAACATAAGAATGGTGCTCACAAACACTAGCCCAAAACCCAGAGCCTAAAGTACCACTCCATCTTATCATAGGCTTTCTCAAAGTCAATCTTAATGAATAAAGCATCTTGTTCAGAATTTCTTGCCCACTCGATACCTTCCCAAACAACAAGAACATTATCAAGAATGTATCTTCCCTTAACAAAGTCAGTTTGTTCAGGTCTGACAATCAAAAGCAGGAGAGATTTAAGCTTTAGCAATAATCTTGTAGGCCCTGCAATGTGGTTCACTGGGTTCCATTATTAACAAAGGCAATGTTAAATTATGAAACAAATTTGGAATCCAATATCCGGAAGTAACTATCTGTCATTTTACTATAAAAATTTTTGGTTTATAATTGTTAAAAGATATATTGAATATGTATTTATATATTTAAATTTATTCAATCTATTTTCATGTTAGTGTTTATTTTGAATATATATATATATATATATATATATATTTTTTTTTTTTTTGAAAATTTTAAATATATATTTAAAGCTGTATAAATTTTAAATATAAAATATTTGTATGAGAATATTTTATTTTGTTTAAGAATCAAGAGATATAGAGTAATTGATTTAGGATGAATAGTTTTAAACCTTAAACCAAGTTTAAATCTCATAATTCAACCTTAATATTTTGGGGTACAAAAGGATCTAGAATAAGTGTTGAGGAGTCAGAGTCTCACACCCTAAACTAAGTCTTTTCAATTGCACCAATAAACCTTAACATGTGATAAGATGATATAAACTCACTTGGACCTTCAATATAGAATTTCAGATTCAAATTTTTGCAGGCAATACTTACACAATTACAATCAATTAAAAAATCAAATCCCATTGGTAATATATGCATAATTGTAATTAACTAAAAGCTCAAACCCCATACAATCAAATAATATTTAATTTCATATTAGGTAATTTTATAATCAATTTGTTATTAGGTTACATATTTTAACGGTTCGAAATCATAAATACAACTTTGAGTTTTGAGTATTATTATTATTTTGTTATTAGATTTGTTATATATCAAAGTTTTGGTCATTTGTATATTTTATCTATTTTTTAATTTCTTAAAATCATATAAATATTTTATTTTGTTTTTTTATTTGTTTTGAATTGTATTTAAGAAAAAATTAATTATCGATAAGTAATGATAATGTCAACTTTCATAAAATCAAAACAATTTATTTATTTATTTTTGATTTAATGAGATTATTCAATATTTTTTTAAGGGATCTCGATCCCCTTATACCGAGTGGGGTTAGAACTTTGGACCTCTCAAAGAGAGGTCAAATCCCTTACCACTACAGTAAGCTTGCAACTTCATATACAATGAGTTTACACATGTTTTTATGAGGGATCATAGTCCCCTCATATCGAGTGGGGTTTGAACCTTGGACCTCCCAAAGAGAGGCCAAAGCCCTTACCACTGTAGTAAGCTTGTAGCTATAAGATTATTCAATATTAAAGGTGCAAGTTAGAATTGATCTAAATAAACAAATTAGTGGAGGAGGAACAATGAGGTATTTTTCCTTGTCTCCACACCAAGTAATGCATCGTTGCATCAAGTTGATTGATTATACTAAAAATTGGCTACCAAAACTTAACCATTTGGCACCACTGCTTTGTTATACCACTTAAGAGGCATGGTGGACACTCTAAAAGGACATATAGTATCATTTGGTACAAATAATACCATATGATTTTTTTTTTAGGAGAACGTTTACAAATTGCATCAACAACCACCCTCAAGGGGTTTGAACACAAGACCACTTAAGAAACAACCATCATCTTAGCCACTAGGGCAACTGCCTGTCGGCAGTAATACCATATGATTTTCTTTGCAAAACCTAAGGATAAAGATTTTTCTTTATAGTAGTCCACACATGCAAGCCTTGGCATATGCCTTAGGTTTTAAAAATCTTACTTCATAAGTTGAGATCGCTAGTATCCTAACTAGATCTAACTTTTTGGTCTTCTATTTGCAGTTTTGAAAGGGAGATGTTCCCTTAGGTTTTGAAACTATTACTTAAAAAGTTAAAATCTCTCGCATCCTTACTAAATTTAAATTAATGGTCTTCCACTTGGAGTTTTTGAAGGAATACACCTTAAAAGATTAAGGAACTGGATTTACATATTTATCCATTCAACAAAACTCTATAGCTCTATAGATATTGTGTGATTGCCATATATTAAGTGCTAACATATATGTAAAAACCCACCTTAAAAGGATATTATCTTGGAAGTTAAGGAATTGACTTGGAAACAAATGATAGAGTAAGAGATCCACTTTTACTATCATTATTGGGTCATATATATGACTTTCTATCATTATTGAGTAGTATATATATTGTAAATCATGCGGATGTAAAATCTGATAATACTTCTTCTAGAAAGATATAGAGGAATCAAAAACAAAAAATAAAAGGAAATAGAAGTGGTAGTGGGTGCCAAAATATCCTTGTTTTTATTAATAAGGATTCAACAGACAAACATACGTAATGGTAGCAAACATTCTATTAATGTAGAAGTATCAACTCCTCCTCTTCTTGATGCTAATGATGAAGACCCTCATAAAAAAGGAACAAAAGCATGAAACCACCAAGGATGTAGACCAAGATGATATACAAAGTAAAAACCTTTCAGATGATCATCTTGTAACATTTAGTTGATAATATTTTGAAAAAAATATCTATATAAATAAACCTTCATTATTGTTACATTTCTATGAATGGCGTAGAAAAATAATCATAGTCACATACTTTATTAAAAAAAATCAAGTCAATGTTATTCTAATTTCTTTCTTTTTTTTAGTTACAATTTGTCAACCTAATGTGTAGCATTTGTTCTAATTTTTTAAAGTTTGATTTTAACTTTAGGACTTTGTCATTTTCAAGAAGTGAATGTTAAAAAAAAATACCAAATGAAATCACAATGTGAGTTGGGATCGAGTGTGAGTTGGGAGTGACAGGAGTAAGTGTGTGTTGGGAGTGAGTAGGAAGCAAGAATTGTGAGCAAGAAGCAAGAAGTGTAAGTGGGAAGCAACTCACAATAAAGGAGCAAGCGTCACTTATTCTTGTTTTAGATATTAGGAGAAACTAATGAACTAAAGGATTCATGTGAAAAAAATGTAGGTAACATGGCAAGAAAGTCATTTTTGAAAGTTCTTACTAGAAGTAAAGATGCCCTAGTTAGAAGTATGAATACCCTAGTTAGCAATAAGAGGAAGAGTGAATCTATGGCAAACCTTATCTAGGTAGTAGATACTACACCAAAAGTGATTATCAAGGATGAGATGATCGAGCACAATATAATGGTTTTCAAAACCATAGGGTTAATATGTAAGTTCCATGGATATTGACCAAGATTTTCTGAGATTCAAAATTAGATCAAGTGGAAGTGGGAATTGAGTTCAAATTACTCTATGACTTTTCTTTTGAAAGGATTTGCCCTTATTATTTTCTCTAGTTCATAAATAAGGATAAAATATTAGACATTGGCCCTTGGTTTAGGGGTAAAGATGCGTTATATTTAAGACCATGAAGTGAGAATATTTCTATGGAGACAAAGAGTATTAAAAGGATTTCGGTGTGGATTAGGATTTAGACTTCCCTATCAACTCATCAATAGAAGGTTTTAAAGAATACTGGCAATAGTATAGGGAAATTCATCCAAGAGGGACCAACTACTAAGGAGAGAAGGCATGATGTATACACTTGAATAAGTATTTTCATATTTGAAAACCTTTACCAAAATTCATTAGGATTAAATTTAAATTAAGAGAATAGGATCAATAACTGGACTATGAAAACATTGCATTCCAATGTCACAAATGTTATGAGATTAAACACATGGCAAGATATTGCAAAGTGAAAATTATGAAGAAAGAGATGGAAAATTTTGGGCATGAGAAAAACTTTGATATGAAACAAGGAGATCATATCATAGTAGGAGTTAAGTCAAATCAAGAATTTTCCACTCTGAAGAAAGTGGTAAAAAACTCTCTACATCATCAAATAACAAAGGCCATTATAGTTCACTTGAATCAGCCATTAAAAGAAACATGACACATGGGACGAGGAAGTTCAATGTTTAAGTTCAAATATAAAAGGATTTAAAGGTGTGAAGGAAGATGAGGAGGAAAATTTTAAAGCAAATGAGGTAAGAGAGGTCAATATTAATCTAGGTAAATCATCTTCATTTTCCTCAAGTAGCATGTATGTCACTTTTATTACATTAACAAAATATTTTGTCTCTCCAGTGTAAAGGATCATGTAGTTCCCAAGAAAGGAGAGACAAAGTACTACAATAAATGAAATCAATGCCACTTTTATTACATTAGTTCCCAAGAAAGGAAAGACAAAATATTTTGATAATTTTCATCCAATAAGTCTTTGTAATATGATTTCTAAGATCATTTCAAAAATTATGGTAAATAGATTGAAAGGTATTTTAAATTGTGTTATCTTAGAGGAACAAGGTGGTTTTGTTCGTGGTATCAAATCCTTGATAATGTGATCATTATATAGGAGGCCATACATTCTCTTCATTCTAAGAAAAATATAGATATAATTATAAAATTAGATATGAACAACAATATAAAGGGTTTTTGAGATTTTTCTACATCATATTCTCAAAAAGTTTATTTTTTATCTTGGTTGGTGTGAATGGATTATATGTTTTTATAGCAATTCGATGGTTCTCCTCTTGGGTACTTTAAGTCATCTTGTGGACTTGGCCAATGTGATCCACTACCTCCTTATCTATTCATTATTTTTACAGAGTTATTAGGGAGAGATTTCTCAAAGGTAAAAATGAAAATAGAAATCCAAGGCATGTAGGTTGCAAAAAATGATCCCTTTGAATATCATCTCTAATTTGTTGATGATAGTTTCTTTTAGGCCATCCCTCAGTTAATGAGGCCATGGAGTTTAAATAAATATTAGCATGCTATGAGAAGGCCACTCAATTGGTTAATACTACAAATTCGAGGAATGTTTTATTAACACTACCCTAGATTTACAACAAATTACTATGGATTTTTGAGGGTTTAAAATATAATTTTTTCCATCAACCTACTTGGGTATTCCTTTGTTTCATAAGAAAAATAAAAAGGAGCTTTGGGTCTCTTTTTTAGATAGAATAAAAATTTGTTTGGTAGGTTGAAAATGCAAGTTCTTAACCATGATGAGAAGGCTACAACTCATAAAGACCACATTGCAATCCATCCTTATTTATATGTTGTTGATTTCAAGATTGCCAATAGGTATAACATCAAAAATAGATAAATTTAAGTTTCCTCTTTGTAAGTGGGATAGGGTTTGCAAAGGCAAGAATATTGGACGAGTAGGCTTCAAGAATTGCATACTTATGAGTTTGGCCTTAGGGTAAAAACTTGGGTGGATATTATTTAGAGTTAAAGGAAGTTACTTCAAAAGCATATAAGTTCTCTTGATGTAATGAAATGATTTAGGAAAAGAACCCTACCCAAAGGATTGCCAATATTGAACTTCATATCAAATAGTTTACAATTGATCAAGAAATATATTAGATGGTCAGTCAATGAGGATAATGTAGTATCTCAACAATACATTTGTAAAATTTTATATTCTTCAAAGCAATGAGTAGTTGATGGGGAACAAAAAGCAGAAAATCCTTCAAAACGTTTTATTTTGTGGACTTTTTATAAAAGATGTGATTCGCTCATAAAATTTGTCGATTAGCTTAGAGGAGTGAGTCACTCAACAAAAGCACCAATTTGCTCAAAGAGCATTTTGATCCAATTGCTAATGTGAGAGAATAACTCACAAAAATAAGTGAATCACTTGTGAAAAAATTAAATTCCACACAAATTTCAAGGCTTTTTTTGAAAAAAAACTTTGTTGATATTTTTTGATGCACTAAGCATTTTTGGAGCTTCTATTTTTTTAGAGGCATAATTAGAGGCATGTAACATTTGGAGGTACAACATTTTCCTAAAGTTTCCCCCAAATATTTACTTTTACTACGAGTATTTTTTTTGCCCCCAAGTAACTTAGGGGTAAACTCTTAATATAAATAGAAGCCTAGGACCTCATTGTAATCATCTTTTGACCATGAGAATTCAAAGCTACACTCTATGAACCTACATTGTGCTTTGTACTCATGAAGTCATAAGAAATTGACAAGTCTTTGTGCATTCCATTAGAGGTATTGTCTCATGGTTTGTTAAGTGTGTGGTGGTTGCAATTCTGGTTTGAGAGCAACATTGGACCTATGCCTAAAATTGATAACATTTTTGCTAAGAGATCTAAGAAAGGAGGTTTTTTTGTGGATGACATCTAACTACCATTAAATATAGCCAAGGGTACTAGAAGGATGAGAAACTAAGTTTCATATCCTCATAATATATAAAAGAAATGTGGGATGAAAAGAAAGAAGGTGTTTATAAAGAACTGGGAGGTGAACTGGAAAAGAGGGGAGATGATGATTTCAATGGATAAAATATAGGAGAATGATTAGAGAGGATGGCATAAGAAAGATCCTAGAAATTGAGCTAGATAGATAGGAAAGGAAAAGGCTCTTTGTTCAAAAACCGTAGCTCTATTAAGGCATTTTTAACACTCGATTTTCTCCATGTTGTTGATTAAAACAAGAGAACTAGGTATGATTGGAGGAGGAAGGGGAGAAACAAAAATTAGGGTTAGAAAGTCATAATTTATCCATCATAAATACCAAGCCTTGTGTTCTCCCATAGCCCAATGCATAGGAAGGAGCCCAACTTTATCATGTGCATATTCAACCATATTAAATTCATCATTGATAATCTAGGTGGTGGGGGAAAGGGATAAAGAAATCCACCACTAGAGATCAAATCTAGCCAAAGCATCATTGGGAGCATAAACATTTTTGAAAGTTCTTACTAGATGTAAAGATGCCCTAGTTGGAAGTATGAATACCCTAGTTAGCAATAAGAGGAAGAGCGAATCTATGGCAAACCCTATCTAGGTAGTAGATACTACACCAAAAGTGATTATCAAGGATGAGATGATCGAGCACAATATAATTGTTTTTAAAACCATAGGGTTAATATGTAAGTTCCATGGATATTGGCCAAGATTTTCTGAGATTCAAAATTAGATAAAGTGGAAGTGGGAATTGAGTTCAAATTACTGTATGACTTTTTTTCTGAAAGGATTTGCCCTTATTATTTTATCTAGTTCATAAATAAGGATAAAATATTGGACATTGGCCCTTGGTTTAGGGGTAAAGATGCGTTATATTTAAGACCATGAAGTGAGAATATTTTTATGGAGACAGAGAGTATTAAAAGGATTTCGGTGTGGATTAGGATTTAGACTTCCCTATCAACTCATCAATAGAAGGTTTTAAAGAATACTGAAAATAGTATAGGGAAATTCATCCATGAGGGACCAACTACTAAGGAGAGAAGGCATGATGTATACACTTGAATAAGTATTTCCATATTTGAAAACCTTTACCAAAATTCATTAGGATTAAATTTGAATTAAGAGAATAGGATCAATAATTGGACTATGAAAACATTGCATTCCAATGTCACAAATGTTACGAGATTAAACACATGACAAGATATTGCAAAGTGAAAATTATGAAGAAAGAGATGGAAAATTTTGGGCATGAGAAAAACTTTGATATGAAACAAGGAGATCATATCATAGTAGAAGTTAAGTCAAATCAAGAATTTTCCACTCTGAAGAAAGTGGTAAAAAACTCTCTACATCATCAAATAACAAAGGCTATTATAGTTCACTTGAATCAACCATTAGAAGAAACATGACACACGGGACGAGGAAGTTCAATGTGTAATTTCAAATATAAAAGGATTTAAAGGTGTGAAGGAATACAAGGAGGCAAATTTTAAAGCAAATGAGGTAAGAGAGGTCAATATTACTCTAGGTAAATCATCTTCATTTTCCTCAAGTAGCATGTATGTCACTTTTATTACATTATCAAAATATTTTGTCTCTCCAGTGTAAAGGATCATGTAGTTCCCAAGAAAGGAGAGACAAAATACTACAATAAATGAAATCAATGACACTTTTATTACATTAGTTCCCAAGAAAGGAGAGACAAAATATTTTGATAATTTTCATCCAATAAGTCTTTGTAATACAATTTCTAAGATCATTTCAAAAATTATGGTAAATAGATTGAAAGGTATTTTAGATTGTGTTATCTTAGAGGAACAAGGTGGTTTTGTTCGTGGTATCAAATTCTTTATAATGTAATCATTATATAGGAGGCCATACATTCTCTTCATTCTAAGAAAAATATAGGTATAATTATAAAATTAGATATGAACAACAATATAAAAGGTTTCCTAGATTTTTTTACATCATATTCTCAAAAAGTTTATTTTTTATCTTGGTTGGTGTGAATGGATTATATGTTGTTATAGCAATTCAATGGTTCTCCTATTGGGTACTTTAAGTCATCTTGTGGACTTGGCCAATATGATCCACTACCTCCTTATCTATTCATTATTTTTACAGAGTTATTAGGGAGAGATTTCTCAAAGGTAAAAATGAAAGGAGAAATCCAAGGTATTTAGGTTGCAAAAAATGATCCCTTTGAATATCATCTCTAATTTGTTGATGATAGTTTCTTTTATACCATCCCTCAGTTAATGAGGCCATGGAGTTTAAATAAATATTATCATGCTATGAGAAGGCCACTCAATTGGTTAATACTATAAAATCGAGGAATGTCTTACAAAAACTACCCTGGATTTACAACAAATTACTATGGATTTTTGAGGGTTTAAAATAGATTTTTTTCCATCAACCTACTTGGGTATTCCTTTGTTTCATAAGAAAAATAAAAAGGAGCTTTGGGTCTCTTTTTTAGATAGAATAAATTTTTGTTTGGTAGGTTGAAAAGACAAGTTATTAACCATGATGAGAAGGCTACAACTCATAAAGACCACATTGAAATCCATCCTTATTTATATGTTGTTGATTTCAATATTGCCAATAGGTATAGCATCAAAAATTGATAAATTTAAGTTTCCTCTTTGTAAGTGGGATAGGGTTTGCAAAGGAAAGAATATTGGAGGAGCAGGCTTCAAGAATTGCATACTTATGAGTTTGGCCTTAGGGTAAAAACTTGGGTTGCTATTATTTAGAGATCAAGGAAGTTACTTCAAAAGCATATAAGTTCTCTTGATGTATTGAAATTATTTAGGAAAAGAACCCTACCCAAAGGATTGCCAATATGGAACTTCATATCAAATAGTTTACAATTGATCAAGAAATATATTAGATGGTTAGTCAATGAGGATAATGTAGTATCTCAACAATACCTTTGTAAAATTTTATATTCTTCAAAGCAATGAGTAGTTGATGGGGAAAAAAAGGCATAAAATCCTTCAAAACTTTTTATTTTGTTGACTTTTTAGAAAATATGTGATTCGCTCACAAAATCTGTCGATTAGCTTAGAGGAGTGAGTCACTCAACAAAAGCACCAATTTGCTCAAAGAGCATTTTGCTCCAATTGCTAATGTGAGATAATCACTCACAAAAATAAGTGAATCACTTGACATAATGAGAAAACTGCTTAGTTAAGGTGAAAAAATGAAATTCCATACAAAATTCAAGGATTTTTTTGAATTTTTTTTTTTTGATATTTTATGATGCACTAACCATTTTTGGAGCTTCTATTTTTTTAGAGGCATAATTAGAGGCATGTAACATTTGGAGGTACAACATTTTCCTAAAGTTTCCCCCAAATCTTGACTTTTACTAAGAGTATTTTTTTTGCCCCCAAGTAACTTAGGGGTAAACTCTTACTATAAATAGGGGCCTAGGACCTCATTGTAATCATATTTTGACCATGAGAATTTAAATCTACACTCTATGAACCTACATTGTGCTTTGTACTCATGAAGTCATAAGAAATTGACAAGTCCTTGTGCATTCCATTAGAGGTATTGTCTCATGGTTTGTTAAGTGTGTGGTGGTTGCAATTCTGGTTTGAGAGCAACATTGGACCTATGCCTAAAATTGATAACATTTTTGCTAAGAGATCTAAGAAAGGAGGTTTTTTTGTGAATGACATATAACCACCATTAAATATAGCCAAGGGTACTAGAAGGATGAGAAACTAAGTTTCATATACTTCTAATATATAAAAGAAATGTGGGATGGAAAAGAAAGAAGGTGTTTATAAAGAACTGGGAGGTGAACTGGAAAGGAGGGGAGATGACAATTTCAATGGAGAAAATATGGGAGAATGATTAGAGAGTATGGCATAAGAAAGAGCCTAGAAATTGAGCTAGATAGACAGGAAAGGAAAAGGCTCTTTGGTCAAAAACCATAGCTCTATCAAGGCATTTTAAATACTCGATTTTCTCCATGTTGCTGATTAAACCAAGAGAACTAGGTATGATTGGAGGAGGAAGGGGAGAAACAAAAATTAGGGTTAGAAAGTCATAATTTAATCATAATAAAATACCAAGCCTTGTGTTCTCCCATATCCCAATGCATAAGAAGGAGCCCAACTTTATCATGTGCATATTCAACCATATTAAAGTCATCACTGATAATCTAGGTGGTGGAGGAAAGGGATAAATAAATCCACCACTAGAGATCAAATCTAGCCAAAGCATCATTGGGAGCATAAACATTTTTGAAAGTTCTTACTAGATGTAAAGATACCCAAGTTATAAGTATGAATACCCTAGTTAGCAATAAGAGGAAGAGTGAATCTATGGCAAACCCTTTCTAGGTAGTAGATACTACACCAAAAGTGACTATCAAGGATGAGATGATCGAGCACAATATAATGGTTTTCAAAAACATAGGATTAATATGTAAGTTCCATGGATATTGGCCAAGATTTTATGAGATTCAAAATTAGATCAAGTGGAAGTGGGAATTGAGTTCAAATTACTGTATGACTTTTCTTCTGAAAGGATTTGCCCTTATTATTTTCTCTAGTTAAGAAATAAGGATACAATATTGGACATTGACCCTTGGTTTAGGGGTAAAGATGCATTATATTTAAGATCATGAAGTGAGAATATTTCTATGGAGACAGAGAGTATTAAAAGGATTTCGATGTGGATTAGGATTTAGACTTCCCTATCAACTCATCAATAGAAGGTTTTAAAGAATACTGGCAATAGTATAGAGAAATTCATACAAGAGGGACCAACTACTAAGGAGAGAAGACATGATGTATACACTTGAATAAGTATTTCCATATTTGAAAACCTTTACCAAAATTCATTAGGATTAAATTTGAATCAAGAGAATAGGATCAATAACTGGACTATGAAAACATTGCATTCCAATGTCACAAATGTTATGAGATTAAACACATGGCAAGATATTGCAAAGTGAAAATTATGAAGAAAGAGATGGAAAATTTTGGGCATGAGAAAAACTTTGATATGAAACAAGGAGATCATATCATAGTAGAAGTTAAGTCAAATCAAGAATTTTCCACTCCTAAGAAAGTGGTAAAAAACTCTCTACATCATCAAATAAAAAAGGCCATTATAGTTCACTTGAATCAACCATTAGAAGAAAAATGACACAAGGGATGAGGAAGTACAATGTGTAAGTTCAAATATAAAAGGATTTAAAGGTATGAAGGAAGATGAGGAGGCAAATTTTAAAGCAAATGAGGTAAGAGAGGTCAATATTAATCTAGGTAAATCATCTTCATTTTCCTCAAGTAGCATGTATGTCACTTTTATTACATTATCAAAATATTTTGTCTCTGTAGTGTAAAGGATCATGTAGTTCCCAAGAAAGGAAAGACAAAATACTACAATAAATGAAAACAATTCCACTTTTATTACATTAGTTCCCAAGAAAGGAGAGATAAAATATTTTGATAATTTTCATCCAATAAATCTTTGTAATATGATTTATAAGATCATTTCAAAAATTATGGTAAATAGATTGAAAGGTATTTTAGATTGTGTTATCTTAGAGGAACAAGGTGGTTTTATTCGTGGTATCAAATTCTTGATAATGTGATCATTATATAGGAGGCCATACATTATCTTCATTCTAAGAAAAATATAGGTATAATTATAAAATTAGATATGAACAACAATATAAAGGGTTTCCTAGATTTTTCTACATCATATTCTCAAAAAGTTTATTTTTTATCTTGGTTGGTGTGAATGAATTATATGTTGTTATAGAAATTCAATGGTTCTCCTCTTGGGTAATTTAAGTCATCTTGTGGACTTGGCCAATGTGATCCACTACCTCCTTATCTATTCATTATTTTTACAGAGTTATTAGGGAGAGATTTGTCAAAGATAAAAATGAAAGGAGAAATCCAAGGCATTTAGGTTGCAAAAAATGATCCCTTTGAATATCATCTCTAATTTGTTGATGATAGTTTCTTTTAGGCCATCCCTTAGTTAATGAGGCCATGGAGTTTAAATAAATATTATCATGCTATGAGAAGGCCACTCAATTGGTTAATACTACAAAATCGAGGAATGTTTTATTAACACTACCCTAGATTTACAACAAATTACTATGGATTTTTGAGGGTTTAAAATAGATTTTTTTTCATAAACCTACTTGGGTATTCCTTTGTTTCATAAGAAAAATAAAAAGGAGCTTTGGGTATCTTTTTTAGATAGAATAAAAGTTTGTTTGGTAGGTTGAAAAGGTAAGTTCTTAACCATGACGAGAAGGCTACAACTCATAAAGACCACATTGCAATCCATCCTTATTTATATGTTGTTGATTTCAAGATTGCCAATAGGTATAGCATCAAAAATTGATAAATTTAAGTTTCCTCTTTGTCAGTGGGATAGGGTTTGCGAAGGCAAGAATATTGGAGGAGCAGGCTTCAAGAATTGCATATTTATGAGTTTGGCCTTAGGGTAAAAACTTGGGTGGATATTATTTAGAGATCAAGGAAGTTACTTCAAAAGCATACAAGTTCTCTTGATGTAATTAAATTATTTAGGAAAATAACCTTACCCAAAGGATTGCCAATATTGAACTTCATATCAAATAGTTTACAATTGATCAAGAAATATATTAGATGGTCAGTCAATGAGGATAATGTAGTATCTCAACAATACCTTTGTAAAATTTTATATTATTCAAAGCAATGAGTAGTTTATGGGGAAAAAAAGGCAGAAAACCCTTCAAAACTTTTTATTTTGTTGACTTTTTAGAAAATATGTGATTCACTCACAAAATCTGTCGATTAGCTTAGAGGAGTGAGTCACTCAACAAAAGCACCAATTTGCTCAAAGAGTATTTTGCTCCAATTGCTAATGTGAGATAATCACTCACAAAAATAAGTAAATCACTTGAAATAACAAGAAAAATTCTTAGTTAAGGTGAAAAAATGAAATTCCACACAAATTTCAAGGATTTTTTTGAAAAACAACTTTTTTGATATTTTATGATGCACTAACCATTTTTGGAGCTTCTATTTTTTAGAGGCATAATTAGAGGCATGTAAAATTTGGAGGTACAACATTTTCCTAAAGTTTCCTCCAAATATTTACTTTTACTAAGAGTATTTTTTTTGCCCCCAAGTAACTTAGGGGTAAACTCTTACTATAAATAGGGGCCTAGGACCTCATTGTAATCATATTTTGACCATGAGAATTCAAAGCTACACTCTATGAACCTACATTGTGCTTTGTACTCATGAAGTCATAAGAAATTGACAAGTCCTTGTGCATTCCATTAGAGGTATTGTCTCATGGTTTGTTAAGTGTGTGGTGGTTGCAATTCTGGTTTGAGAGAAACATTGGACCTATGCTTAAAATTGATAACATTTTTGCTAAGAGATATAAGAAAGGAGGTTGTTTTGTGGATGACATCTAACCACCATTAAATATAGCCAAGGGTACTAGAAGGATGAGAAACTAAGTTTCATATCCTCCTAATATATAAAAGAAATGTGGGATGGAAAAGAAAGAAGGTGTTTATAAATAACTAGGAGGTGAACTGGAAAAGAGGGGAGATGATGATTTCAATGGAGAAAATATGGGAGAATGATTAGAGAGTATGGCATAAGAAAGAGCCTAGAAATTGAGCTAGATAGACAGGAAAGGAAAAGGCTCTTTGGTCAAAAACCATAGCTCTATCAAGGCATTTTAACACTCAATTTTCTCCATGTTGCTGATTAAACCAAGAGAACTAGGTATGATTGGAGGAGGAAGGGGAGAAACAAAAATTAGGGTTAGAAAGTCATAATTTAATCATAATAAATACCAAGCCTTGTGTTCTCCCATATCCCAATGCATAAGAAGGAGCCCAACTTTATCATGTGCATATTCAACCATATTAAAGTCATCACTGATAATCTAGGTGGTGGAGGAAAGGGATAAATAAATCCACCACTAGAGATCAAATCTAGCCAAAGCATCATTGGGAGCATAAACATTTTTGAAAGTTCTTACTAGATGTAAAGATGCCCAAGTTATAAGTATGAATACCCTAGTTAGCAAAAAGAGGAAGAGTGAATCTATGGCAAACCCTTTCTAGGTAGTAGATACTACACCAAAAGTGACTATCAAGGATGAGATGATCGAGCACAACATAATGGTTTTCAAAACCATAGGGTTAATATGTAAGTTCCATGGATATTGGCCAAGATTTTATGAGATTCAAAATTAGATCAAGTGGAAGTGGGAATTGAGTTCAGATTACTGTATGACTTTTATTCTGAAAGGATTTGCCCTTATTATTTTCTCTAGTTAAGAAATAAGGATACAATATTGGACATTGACCCTTGGTTTAGGGGTAAAGATGCATTATATTTAAGACCATGAAGTGAGAATATTTCTATGGAGACAGAGAGTATTAAAAGGATTTCGGTGTGGATTAGGATTTAGACTTCCCTATCAACTCATCAATAGAAGGTTTTAAATAATACTGGCAATAGTATAGAGAAATTCATCCAAGAGGGACCAACTACTAAGGAGAGAAGACATGATGTATACACTTGAATAAGTATTTCCATATTTGAAAACCTTTACCAAAATTCATTAGGATTAAATTTGAATCAAGAGAATAGGATCAATAACTGGACTATGAAAACATTGCATTCCAATGTCACAAATGTTATGAGATTAAACACATGGCAAGATATTGCAAAGTGAAAATTATGGAGAAAGAGATGGAAAATTTTGGGCATGATAAAAACTTTGATATGAAACAAGGAGATCATATCATAGTAGAAGTTAAGTCAAATCAAGAATTTTCCCCTCTGAAGAAAGTGGTAAAAAACTCTCTACATCATCAAATAACAAAGGCCATTATAGTTCACTTGAATCAACCATTAGAAGAAACATGACACAAGGGACGAGGAAGTTCAATGTGTAAGTTCAAATATAAAAGGATTTAAGGTATGAAGGAAGATGAGGAGGCAAATTTTAAAGCAAATAAGGTAAGAGAGGTCAATATTAATCTAGGTAAATCATCTTCATTTTCCTCAAGTAGCATGTATGTCACTTTTATTACATTATCAAAATATTTTGTCTCTGTAGTGTAAAGGATCATGTAGTTCCCAAGAAAGGAGAGACAAAATACTACAATAAATGAAAACAATTCCACTTTTATTACATTAGTTCCCAAGAAAGGAGAGATAAAATATTTTGATAATTTTCATCCAATAAGTCTTTTTAATATGATTTCCAAGATCATTTCAAAAATTATGGTAAATAGATTGAAAGGTATTTTATATTGTGTTATCTTAGAGGAACAAGGTGGTTTTATTCGTGGTATCAAATTCTTGATAATGTGATCATTATATAGGAGGCCATACATTATCTTCATTCTAAGAAAAATATAGGTATAATTATAAAATTAGATATGAACAACAATATAAAGGGTTTCCTAGATTTTTCTATATCATATTCTCAAAAAGTTTATTTTTTATCTTGGTTGGTGTGAATGGATTATATGTTGTTATAGAAATTCAATGGTTCTCCTCTTGGGTAATTTAAGTCATCTTGTGGACTTGGCCAATGTGATCCACTACCTCCTTATCTATTCATTATTTTTACAGATTTATTAGGGAGAGATTTGTCAAAGATAAAAATGAGAGGAGAAATCCAAGGCATTTAGGTTGCAAAAAGTGATCCCTTTGAATATCATCTCTAATTTGTTGATGATAGTTTCTTTTAGGCCATACCTCAGTTAATGAGGCCATGGAGTTTAAGTAAATATTATCATGCTATGAGAAGGCCACTCAATTGGTTAATACTACAAAATCGAGGAATGTTTTATTAACACTACCCTAGATTTACAACAAATTACTATGGATTTTTGAGGGTTTAAAATAGATTTTTTTTCATAAACCTACTTGGGTATTCCTTTTTTTCATAAGAAAAATAAAAAGGAGCTTTGGGTATCTTTTTTAGATAGAATAAAAGTTTGTTTGGTAGGTTGAAAAGGTAAGTTCTTAACCATGATGAGAAGGCTACAACTTATAAAGACCACATTGCAATCCATCCTTATTTATATGTTGTTGATTTCAAGATTGCCAATAGGTATAGCATCAAAAATTGATAAATTTAAGTTTCCTCTTTGTCAGTGGGATAGGGTTTGCGAAGGCAAGAATATTGGAGGAGCAGGCTTCAAGAATTGCATATTTATGAGTTTGGCCTTAGGGTAAAAACTTGGGTGGATATTATTTAGAGATCAAGTAAGTTACTTCAAAAGCATACAAGTTCTCTTGATGTAATGAAATTATTTAGGAAAAGAACCTTACCCAAAGGATTGCCAATATTGAACTTCATATCAAATAGTTTACAATTGATCAAGAAATATATTCGATGGTCAGTCAATGAGGATAATGTAGTATCTCAACAATACCTTTGTAAAATTTTATATTATTCAAAGCATTGAGTAGTTTATGGGGAACAAAAGGCATAAAATCCTTCAAATTTTTTTATTTTGTTGACTTTTTAGAAAATATGTGATTCACTCACAAAATTTGTCGATTAGCTTAGAGGAGTGAGTCACTCAACAAAAGCACCAATTTGCTCAAAGAGTATTTTGCTCCAATTGCTGATGTGAGATAATCACTCACAAAAATAAGTGAATCACTTGAAATAACGAGAAAATTTCTTAGTTAAGGTGAAAAAATGAAATTCCACACAAATTTCAAGGATTTTTTTGAAAAACAACTTTTTTGATATTTTATGATGCACTAACCATTTTTGGAGCTTCTATTTTTTAGAGGCATAATTAGAGGCATGTAAAATTTGGAGGTACAACATTTTCCTAAAGTTTCCCCCAAATATTTACTTTTACTAAGAGTATTTTTTTTTCCCCCAAGTAACTTAGGGGTAAACTCTTACTATAAATTGGGTCATAGGACCTCATTGTAATCATATTTTGACCATGAGAATTCAAAGCTACACTCTATGAACCTACATTGTGCTTTGTACTCATGAAGTCATAAGAAATTTACAAGTCCTTGTGCATTCCATTAGAGGTATTGTCTCATGGTTTGTTAAGTGTGTGGTGGTTGCAATTATGGTTTGAGAGAAACATTGGACCTATGCCTAAAATTGATAACATTTTTGCTAAGAAAGGAGGTTGTTTTGTGGATGACATCTAACCACCATTAAATATAGCCAAGGGTACTAGAAGGATGAGAAACGAAGTTTCATATCCTCCTAATATATAAAAGAAATATGGGATGGAAAAGAAATAAGGTGTTTATAAAGAACTGGGAGGTGAACTGGAAAAGAGGGGAGATGATTTCAATGGAGAAAATATGGGAGAATGATTAGAGAGTATGGCATCAGAAAGAGCCTAGAAATTGAGCTAGATAGATAGGAAAGGAAAATGCTCTTTGGTCAAAAACCATAGCTCTATCAAGGCATTTTAACACTCAATTTTCTCCATGTTGCTGATTAAACCAAGAGAACTAGGTATGATTGGATGAGGAAGGGGAGACAAAAAAATTAGGGTTAGAAAGTCATAATTTATTCATCATAAAATACTAAGCCTTGTGTTCTCCCATAGCCCAATGCATAAGAAGGAGCCCGACTTTATCATGTGCATATTCAACCATATTAAAGTCATCATTGATAATCTAGGTGGTGGGGGGAAGGGATAAAGAAATCCACCACTAGAGATCACATCTACCCAAAGCATCATTGGGAGCATAAACATTGAGAATACCAAGGGGTTAACCTACAAGCTCCATAATAATCCAAATTGCATGAGATGTCAGGCCCACTTCCCACATCACAAAATGGGAGTGATAGATATATGACACAAAAATAACTGCTCCTCTGCTAGAAGTATTAAAGGTATAGTAAAAGTGGCATCAGGGCTAGATAAAATGAAAATTACTATTAAAAATAAAGTCTATTGGTCTATTACTTTGACTTCTTATAGGTAGAGAATGTTGATAGCATCAAATCTCGAAGAGATATCCAAAAGACTCTGGCAGACCAAGTACTTTCTAATTGGGTCCATCAGACCATGAAAATTCCATGAAAGATACTTCATGAGGAATGCTCAAGGAGAAAAACCCACTCTACTTCGTCAATATCCTCAAATTCGTGAGCAAATCAAAGCATTTAAGATAAAACACTAATGATTCTCGCATATGTAGTTGACTTACCTTCCATTTTACAATGGAGCTCCTGAGCACTCTCTAATGGGACTTTAAGAGAAGCAAGCCGCCCCTATGGGTAGGTCGCTTGGAGATTTTGAAGGCAAAGAGAAAGGGGATATTGGAGAGGGAGTGATGATATATGGTGGAGAGATAGTAGGATTCTCAACATGAGGTTGTAAGGGGCATGGAATGACAACTATAGAGGTGGAGCTAGGAGTGGTGAGGGTGGTGGGAGGACAAGAAGGAGGCACAACTAAAGTAGTTGGAAGCAAGGATTTTTGTGAAGGTCTTGTGGGGGTAGAGAGACGAGAATTTTTATTTTTTTAGTTTGTCATTGTTGTTCATTCTTTTGATCCATTGACATTTATTGACATTGGTGTAGGTGCAGAGGTAGTCATCTGAGGGGACTTGGATTTCAAATGGCCTTCCATGAGGGGATAATATTTGATTTTATAAGTCATTGACTAGCATCTGAACATGTATTTGAAAGGTTAATATAAACCACCCTTTGGTGGATATGGGTGTCTCTGACTTGGATGTCAATAAATTATTTGAGGTCCTTAGAGAGGTCAATATCCACACACAGATGCTTGTGTGGGTGGACATTATAGAAAAATTTTGCCAATAGGGGTGACTAGTTATTGCAAAAATGAACATAGTTTAAGAGGGAGACCAGAGAATTCTACCCACATCGATACTTTCAAGGAGACATATATAGAGATAGTTAAATTACAGTGCCAGGGTTGAAGAATCTAAAGGGTATTCCTAATGTACGAGGGGCCTCTACTTAAGACAACCATGACATACCGAGGATCAATAAACTAAAAATAGAAAAACCTCTTAGTGAGGTTTTGTATATGCTCCACTTTAATACCATGGGGATGCCATGCATTTTGGATCCACTAATAAATGAGGGTGTCATTGGGTATACACCCTAGGAAATACCCGATAAGTATGTGTTGTTCAAGCCATCTACATGCATTATCAAATTCTTGCATATGAAGCACATTATCACGGGTGAAAACATTACCTTGTGGTATAATTTCATAACTAGTTTCCATGGGCACTTGTTTGGAGCCATGACACTCTGCAATAGTAACTTCATCAAGGGGTGGAGTGGTGGTGAGAGTTGAAGCCATATTAAAGGATATTATCTGCCTAAGGCAAAAAAAAATACAAAGGGACCAACAATAAAAATAGCGGTAGAAAAAACCCTCTAAAAAACCTTAGACATGGATGCTATATGAGACAGATTGGCCTATGCCATTGAATAGTTGAGGCTTGTCTAAGACAACACCTAATATTTTATTTATTGAATCCAAATTGAGGAAACTTGTGGAACAAGTGGAATAATTAACAAAGGTAACACAAATATACTATTGTGTTGTATATTAATGAGTATTTGTTTGGTCTATGTGCACAAAATAAAATTAATTGGGTCTCAAATTAGTAATGTCTAAAGGCAATGAATGTTAAAGGAAATCATATTCATAAACTTGTTACTTTTGCCTAGCCATGTTGGGTTTTGATTATTAAGATTATTTTATTCACATTCAAAAGAAGGATGTAGTGAACAGGCTGTTAGAAGCAATTAGTTCCATTGAAGTATAAAATGATAAACACAACAAATAGGTTGTTGGTTATCTTAATATCTATCATTTCAAATAGATGGACAAACACAACCAATAGATTGTCAAAAATATTAATACAATGGTACCTTTAAATCCATTATGGTTTTAATAGAAATTAATACTTTAAAACCAAGAAAAAACAATTTTATGTTTCAAAGCAAAAAAAAATAAACAAATAAATAAATTGTTAATATTCTCATTAACGAAATCAAAATCATAAGTATTTCAATTATTATAATAAATCAAAATATAATATTAAAATTTGATTTTTTTTAAATTTATTTTTATAAATATATTTATATCTTTAGATCCTATGAGGTAATATAATTCAATATCTAAATGTCTTGCACATTCACCCATTTTACATCAAGCTTTTCAAAATAATATATTTTAAGCAAACCATAACTTTCATTGTTGCTATTGCTGCCTGCTACTGACTTCTTACTAAAGATGCTCAACCAATTGAGCTTTCCTACTATGAAATCAACCTTAAGAATCAAAGTCTGCTATGAAACCAACCTTAAGAATCAAAGTTCTATGTACACATACAACATGATATAAATTCAAGTAAGTAATTTAAGACGACTTCTTACTAAAGATGCTCAACCAATTGAACTATAAAACCAAATCAATGTCTATGTACACATACAACATGATATAAGCTCAAATAATTGAAGACGACTTCTTACTAAAGATGCTCAACCAATTGAGCTCTTCTATTATGAAACTAACCTTAAGAATCAAAGTCTTTGTAACAGAATAAAATTCTAATTAAATTTTTTTCTTTGTAACAGAATAAAATTCTAATTAAAATTTTTTCACATGATAGAAGTTAAGTAATTTAAAACGAGATATGCATATAATAAGAATCATCTCTCATCCAATGTTGTATGAGATTTATTGGAATAAGAGCTTAGAGATATTCTAAACAAAATAAATAGAAGGTAGACATGAAAGAGAATAACACAATAATATATTGTGAGGAGTGTGGACCTCACAGTTAAAGAGGTTCAGAGTTTTTGTCTAAAAAGTTTATATTTTGTTTTTTAACATAATATTATTTTATATAATTTTAAAAATAATATTATTTATATAATTTTGATTAAAAATTGCTTTTCTTTCTTTTAATAAATATTAAATTTAATTAATATCTTCAACGGCAAAAAAAAACAAGAATTATCACCTAGTGGGTAGTGATTTTAAGAGAGTTCTTTAGTTGTACAAGGAAATTCTCTCCCCACTTTCAGAGAAATGCAAGTTTAACAAAGCATAGATGTTCTCCCCACTTTCAGAGAAATGCAAGTTTAACAAAGCATAGATGTGTGGCAGTAAGTCACCAAAATAAGCTGGGTTCAAATCTAATGCTTATAAAACAGAATGACTAAAAATCAAAGTAGTTGTTACACACTCAGAAAAAAACCAACGGAATAAAAGTGTTATGCATACAGTGCAGGAATTGGACACAGTCAATGCCAACGAGAGAAGAAAAACATGCTTACCAGGCAAAGCTGAAAGAAATGCAACACTTGCTTTGCTTGAGCAATAAAATGGCAGAGTTCATGGTACTAAAGCCACCATATATTATCTGAGTAGGATACGAAAAGTGTCCACTAGATACGTTATGGACTTCTTGCGGCAACCGTCAGCCTCAGTCTTCAACAAAATTTAATTTAGAGTTCAATCTCAAATGGTGAACAAACTAACATAATTAAACAATATTTGCTCTGGAATTGTATATGGATTTAGCCATAGCAGGGGCATTTAGTGTTGAAGGCATTACAGGAATTTATGGCATTGCTTCAAGGCCCTTCAAGGCATAGGATATCACAACCTTACAAGAATGGATTATGCCGCTATCTAGGATGAGCTCAAGCCCATTTTGGCTGTGTTTGACTTCGGCCGTCACGTGCATTTCGCGTTTTGAAATCTTGCAAGCGCTCTGCATACGACAACAAAATGCATTTCGCGTGTGCAATGGCTGATTATATTATATTTATTGTTTTTTTAAGAGAGGAATTGGCCGTTGTATTTTAAAATAAATTTTACTTTTATTGATAAAATTTGGTCTTTGCACCTACAGGTTGTCATTATATTTAATATTTTCTTTTATTAAGAAATATATGCAACTTTCACTGATTTTATCTACTTTCAATTAAGATGGACCACCATTGACCTACAAGGACTTGAATTGTCATTGCATGTTTGGCTAACACTCTAGCCACTTCCAATTGACCGACCCATACTTGCTAACATTTATCTTGTCTAATAGAATAGATAGTTTAGAAAGGAATCTGTTATATATTTTGTGGGAACAATGGTTAATGGAGGAGACCATTGCCTATGACCAAGGAATACTTGAGAATGTCCGATTATTTATTCAAGTAAAATTCAGCTTGAATATGTAGATAACAAAATGTGTTTTAATTTGACAATATGTCAATTTGATCCTTTGTGATCCACCCATGGATATATCGTTATCATTGTATGTTATTGTTTAAAACAAATTTACTTTATTTATTATAAATAAATTAATATATATTTTTTTTGTGTAAAAGTTTTTATACTATTGAACTTGAGTTTAGAAGTATTACATGATAATGAATATTGGTAACTTAAAAAAAAAATATTAAACACACACCTTACATAGAAGAAATTCATCATTTTATTAGATAGTTTATTCTTTTATATAACAGACAAAAACCTAATAAAATAAAAGATTTACTTTAGTATGTATTAAACTTAAATTTCTCTACACTCTGATTAGAATCAAATCAAGTATATGCAAGTTACTTTAGATGGAGGTGGTAAATTTGTCAACAACATATGTAAGGATACCCTTATTTTAGAGAAGAATGAGAATAGAATTGTGGAATCTAGTTATAAGTAAAGTTCAAAATAAACTATTGGCATGGAAAGGTAGATGATTATTGCTAGCAGAAAGAGTGCAACAAATTAAATCAGTCTTGCAGGTTATTCCAACATAGTATATATCATTGTATATTATGTTAAAATAGGCAAAAAAAAAAAAAGTTTAATCTATATAATACTATCTTTTTTGTGGTTAGGATTACATGATAAAAGAAAAATTTCTTTGGTGAAATGGAGCAAGGTAAGTGATAATAAAACTAGGGAACGTCTTAGTTTAAGATTTCTTACGAGTGCAAACTTAGCCCTAAGGGGAAAATTAATTTGGAGATTATACAAAGAGAGTCAAAGACAATGGACAAAGATTCTTCTAAGGTCATTGAGCCCAATGACCCAAGCTTAATATTTATTGCATTCTCACTATCAAATGGTTCTACACTATGGAATGGTTTAAATAAAATCAATTGATCTAGTCATTATAGATCTAATATGGGTGGTGGAAAATTGGAAATTTTTTTCTATCTGGATGGATACTTGGTGTGATAAAAAATACTCAATCTAGATTCAATTTTGAAACCATGGATGAGATTACTTTAAGAAAAATATGGTGATAGGGTTTCAAACATTATGTACAAGGATTAGGAAGGAAGATACAAATGGAAAGAAGATATTTTTATAAGTATACCGGACATTGTTGCCAAGAGGTAGTTGAGCAGAAAGATAACAATAATGAGTATTTCGAGGGAAGCCAAGGATAAGCTGATTTAGGAGCTAAATAGCTCAAGAGAATACACAACAAGAAAAGGATATAATACAAAGCACCAACAAAATAGGTATTCTGCAAGAATGTGTAGAGATATTTGGGATAGCTTGAGCATTCCCAAAGTCAACATGTTTGTATGACTAGTAGATCATAGGAAAAATTTATCTTGGGATAACCTAATGAAAAAGGATTTTCATGGCTCTTCAAAATGTGTTCTATGTAAAAAGGAGGACACTATAAACCATCTCTAAAAATATTGTTCAATAGTATGGGAACTATGGCAATGGATTATTAATATGTTTGGTAAATGCATGATGATGAATGGAAGAATTAAAGAATGGTTAAAGCAATTATAGAGCACAAAAGTGAAGCGTTACAGATAATTTGGGATACATAAAAAATACAATTCTTTAGACTATATGGCTAGAAAGAAATAAAAAAATATTTAAAGGAAAGGAAAGCAATTTAGAGGTAATGAAAAGGAATATTTGTTTAGCCATAGAGTCTAAACCAACCCTATCAACTCACCCAATCCCTAATCTTAAAGAAAGCCTTGACATATGGAGTCAAGTTATCAAATGGATTTATGATGTTGGGTATAGGAGAAACAAAAAGAAGGCAAAGAATATAAAGTGGAAACCATAAAAATTAGAGTTGGTCAAACTAAATTTTGATAGGATAGCTAAAGTAATCCATGACTAACAAGATGAGGAGGAATAATAAAACATAATAGGGGTGATATTTTGTCACGTTACACTTTCAATAGTGGATTTAAGACAAATAATGAAGTTGAAGCTTGGGCTACTTTGAAAGGATTAAAAATATGTAGACAAATGAAACAAAATAGAGTATGGATGAAAGTGATTCACTAATAGTAATATATACAATTTTGAATAAAGCAAAGACTCAATGAAACATTCAATAGATCATTATGAATATACAATACCTTGCTATAGAGTTTGAAGAAATCAATTTTACACATATGTTAAGGGAAGAGAACAAATGTGTAGATAGGCTAGCCAATAAAGGGATTTTAATAGAGGATTGTGAAGTTAAATTCTATTTTCTATGGTTAGAGGAAGTAGTAAGTTTAGCTAAAGCTAATAAGAAAAATATGAAAGGAACAACCTCAGAATAATGTTATAGAAGACTACAAAATATTTTAAGGAATCCATTTGTAGATCACTGCATTTGAGGAAAATAACAGTCTAGATTTGGTATAGTGGACTATGATTTTGTGAAGCTAGTAGAGTTTTTGTATGCTAAAGCCAAATAAGATGAAATCATATGGACTTCATGGCTGAGTGGATTATTTAAGTTATTGTTTGTTGGTTGGTTTATGGGAAAAGTATGGATTGGAATTTTCAACTTCTTGACTACTAAACTACTTATTACAATTCTTGTGGTTGTGCTTATGCTTTAGGAAGGAAACTAATCGTCTAGACTTGGCAAAGCAAACTATGATAACATGAAGTTTTGGAAGTATTACTCTACTAAGATATAGTGTGTAGATAGTAGAGATAGAGTTTTGGTACTGTGAAGGTTGTTACAAAAAAAATTCAAGAAGGATGCTAAATTCTAGAATATTTGTATTTAAAAATAAATTTTAAGATCTAAAAAATGAAAATCAAGAATTCAATTTCTTTTTGAAAAAATATGTAGGTTTCTATCTAGAACAACTCAATTGTAATGAGAATTGAATGTGTTTGTAAACTATCAAGCTCTAAGGGAGAGAGTTGTGATTTGTCAAGGATGGAGGACCTAAGTACAACCCCTTTTTTTCTAGCAAAAAAAATATTTATAATCTATTTTATTCTTCAAGTTTAAAAATATCTATATATTATGCATGTTTTCATGTTAGTCTTCACTTGATTTCTAGGCATTAGTAATGTTGATTACTTGAATCAAATAATGATTAAAATTTACTTTAATGTTTTCCATTGGTAATATTTGGATATTCTATAGCATTAATATGTTTTTATATAAAGTATTTATTACAATTCTTATGGTTGCACTTATGCTTCAGGAAGGAAATTAACAGTCCAAATATGGTAAAACAAACTATGATAACACAAAGTTTTGGAAATATTACTCTACTAAGATGCAATGCATAAACAATAGAGGTGGAGTTTTGGTATTATGAAGGCTAATATAGGAAATTTTTAAGAATAAGGATGTTTAATTTTGGAATATTTGTATTTAAAAAGAAAATTGAAGAAGATCTAGAATATAAAATCAAGAATTCAAACTTTTTTATGAAAAAAAAAGTATGTATCTAGCTATAGTAACTCAATTGAAATGAGAATTGAATTTGTTTGTAGACTCAACCTCTAAAGGAGAGAGTTGTGATTTATCAAGGGTGAGGTACTTGAGTACAACCCCTTTTCCTCTAGCAAAAAAAATAGCCCAATGTAAAATGAAAAAAAAAACATTTCTTGTTGCTTAAAAAAACTGCATGTGACTAATCTAAAAACTTAATTGAAAAATAAATGTAGTAAAAACCTTACAATGTGAACAGAGACCTTTAATACATTATAATATTATAACAATATCATCAGTAATCAAAAGTAGACTATTTCACATTTCAATAATAGTTTCTTCAACTAGTTCTTTTCTATCAATTCTCATATTTGTTAATGGATTGATGTTTGATGATGTCAATGAGGAATTTTATATTTTATCATTGACTTGAGTGTTGTATTAGCATATTTAGGCATAATGTTGTGATTAAATGAGATATACATTCATAAATATGGAAATTCATCAATATAAGCAACCTTGAGAATTAAAGGAACATCCATAATAAAAGTGCTACAAGAAGATGAAGTGATATTAATCGAAAGAGCATCCACACAATAGGAAAAATGAGAAAACATTATCATAGAAAAGGGAACAATTATCAACATTGATATGATGAGATGGATGTGCCTAAATACAAATATTTATAATATAACTTGAATACCATCAAGATAAAACCTCATTAAAGATGGAATATCCCCAAGTGATAACATTACAAGTAGCTAGATCATAGATTTAATAAGCCTTCAACTCTTTATATACCCAACACATATATGTTTTTGACACTTTTATTCAACCTTGTTCCATCACTCAATAAGAATATAATTCCATTAATTGGATGTAAATATCTTGAAGTGTGAAACTAAAGGTCATTTCCTTCTTCATATAATTTAAGGAGTCATTATGATTATTTTTTAGTACTCTTGTTGCCACTTTGTATTTTTTTAAAGTTTGATGAGGTTCAACATACAGTCACCATTCACAAAGCACTTGAAAAAACACATGCAAAAACAAAATATATGCACAATTAGCTTTCAAAAAAGGACTAGGCTTGATTCCATCATGGAAATCAAGCCCTTTGTCCTACTAGGTATGCTAGACCTTTTGCTTTTATATTGTGGAATGTGTGACGATTGACACTACCTTTTGTCTTCTTGTCATTTTTTGTTAATTTTATTATGGGATGCATTGTTGTTATTTTATTTTTACATGTGTTAATTGATGACCCACTCTCCTTGCTATGAGTACAACCATATTTTATTTTAATCTCTTGCACCCTAATTTTCCAAATTTTACTTTTATGCATTTACTTTTAGTATTTAGATTATAGTAGTTTATATTTAGTGAGGATAGTAGGAATTCAACCTAAATTTGGATGTTGAAAGGTGCACAATCTCCCTTCTTTAAGTTGTCTAAACTGAATTGTGGGTGCATAAGAAGTTGAAATTTTATGCAATTCAACATGTTATATGGGATTGTGACCACATAGTGGTATAACAATAGCTTGGTCTCCTTGAAATTTAAGGAATTTAAGTGATGAGCTAATGTTATTTGAATTTATTATTATATTTTTAACGAGACTAAATATACTAGAAATAATAGCAGAATTATTGTAAACATCACTATTATTATAATATTATAATTTTAATAATTATGATTATATTGCTATTATTATTATTATTATAAATGGATTATATGGGATTGAAATGGAGTCCCACCCATATTACATCATGAACACATGGTGCTATTATAACAACTTGGCAATTTTGTATTATCATATGGCAAGATTTAAACCTAGGTATCCTCCTTAAAGTTGAGGAATTTAAGAGGTTGATCTAGTGTCATTTGATATATATTGTTACTAATGACACCAATAAAAGTACATAAATAATTAAAATTAAAATAAAACAATAATAATCAAATGATATTAGTTCAATTAGTTAGATTCCTCAACTTTTAAGCAGATCAAGGTTTGAATCTTGCCAAGAGATACTTATATAATTGCCAAGTTGTTATGATACCACTATGTGATCATATATGGGTGGGGCCCATTTCAATCCCATATAAAGTATTAATAAAAACAAAACAATAATAAATCATGAGATTATTTATTAAGAATAAAAAATTACATATGGCATTACTCAATTGGTTATATTCCTCGACTTATAAGAAGGAGACCTAGGTTTAAATATTTCCAAGTAATACATGTTTTAATACCATTCTATGGTCATGATATAATCTGGATGGGCCCATTTGAATGCCATATAACCCATTAAAGTAATAATAATAATAACATTACAATTATTATTATAATATTATTAACAATAAAATATTATTATAATCATCATTATAATAATGATGATAGTATTAATAATAATTTTGTGTGAACATGTACAATTAGAGCTGTAACACCAAGTAATATTTGTAAAGGAAAATAAAGAAATAAAAACTAAAATTAAATTAATCATAATCAAAGTAATCCTAATATCTTAGTTTTATATAAAAATCTAACTATATTATTAGAAGTAAAAAGAGAAGAAAAAAGTTATAATATTAATAATCCTTAAGAAACAAGAATGATTAAGTAGCCTTTTTTTAGCACCAACTTATAAAACATACACACTACCAAAAAAATACTTATTTAGGGGGTTTCTATCTATATCAATATTGTCTTTATGAGCTTCTATTATAGAATTGATTATGGATTTCCAAGATATATTGAGCTTAAAACCATCTTCTCTATTGATAATAAAAAGTTATTTTTCAATCTATAAAACCTCCTTTACATTTCTCTTACTCAAAGGATCTTCTTTCATCAACAAATTGGCTTCATTTGGATAAATTTATTGATACATAATAAACAAATGTTCTTTTAAAATCAATTTAGCAAATCTATTATGTTGTACGTTTCCTTGATGTTCCTTCAACCTACTTCTTAATGATATTCTAGTTTCATAAATGTATGGTAGTCATCAAGTGCAAGAAATTTTATAGAGACCTTAATAAAGTTTAGGATCTTTCCAATGTTTTGCTCTATATAACATTCCTCTCAATGTAATAGGAGGTTTGAAAATTGTATCCAAATCATGTCTCTTTAAAACTCTTGCTAATTTTTTAGATTTTCCTTTGATATATGGTAAAGTAACTATAATATATGTTGAATCTCTATCTTTCTTTTTCTTTTGTTGATCCGCAGTTTGAAAAGCCTTGTGGATTTGATTTTATGTATATCCATTATTATTAAGGACTCTTAAAAGATAAGTATTTTCATCTTTTAAATGCTTTATGTTGAAGACTCTATATGCCCTAATTGCTAATGTATTAAGCAATGTCATATTTTGATCTAGATAATTATGTGAATCATCCTTAGGTAAAGCTCAGTGTGGGTCTTGTTTCTATAGACACCATGATCTAATGTAACACCTTGTTTCTTGTGAATAAATATAACCAAGAAAAGTATTTTATTTTCTTCTTCAATTTCTAAGGGAAATTTTATATTATTTGATAGGTTATTTAATTAATTCAAATCCTTTTTTTTTTTATTTCTATCAATAGATCAATTACCTGGAATAACATCTACAAACATGTCTCACCACCTAGGTTTTAATAGATGATAATTCAACGCTCTCCTTTCAAAATATTTCATGAAAAAATTGGCTATTATGGAGGGAAGTGATGATCCTCATATCCACTCCTCTAGTTTGTTCATGTAATTATCCTTTAAATATGAAGCATGTCGGTCTTAGGTAAAGTTCAAACAATTACATGATATCTTGATCAACCAATTTGCTTACCACATCATTGTTCCATTTATTAGGATCTTAGTGAAAAGTAAAACTATAGTAAAGATAACCAAAAAATCACCTTCTTCTATTATTCTTTCATGAAAATTTGTAAATATTTTATAAATGAAGATGTGTTTTCAACAAATGGTTTTAATTTTTTGTTAAAAATTAAGTAGGTTGGAGTATAATTGGTGTTAACGATTGGTCTCAGTGGGACACCATCCTTTAGTGGGAAGCTAGCCAAAATCGAGAGCTCAATGGGACTTAACCCTTCTCTCTTCTAATTGTTGATTCAAAAGTGTCGGCACAAATTTGATTAGATGCTTTTTTGCGATCTATAACAATAAATTCTATATCTTGCCATATAATATATTCCCTCTTTATGTACAAGAGCATTAGTTCCAAGAAATATTATACAAAATAATTAATTATAGAAAATAATAAACTTCAATATATATGAATTACAACTCTATATATCTACCTTGTTGGCCCTCTTTCTCTCTCCTTTTTCTAAAATACAAGATTATAAGTTGATTTCCTCTTTAAAATTTGAGTAGATCTTAAAAATACAATTAACTACTTTGATAATATGCTTCTAGGATTTCACACACACCACCCCCCCCCAAAAAAAAAAAAAAAAAAAATATTAATTCATCCATTAGATATAGGTTTATTATAAAAAATAGGTTGTTGATATTGTCCATAATTCTTTTTTTTCTAACTCAAAAAAATTGTAATTTCATTTATGTGTTTGAAAAAATTACAATGCTATGGGTATGAAGGACCTTCAATAATTTTAGTTACATCCCATATAGGATCTAGTCTAAACCAAATTGAGATGAGTATAGGTCTCCTTGCTATAATATCCTACAATCAATTTACAATCTAGAAATATAATCCTAATAATAAGAAATTCTACTTTGCACCTATTAGTACAAAGAGAAATATATCCTATAGTACAATTTACAAAATAGATCAGTCATAGTTCTCGAATGAATATTGCTTGTATTTCAGAACTGAGGAGGACTCTAGTTTTAATTCTAAAGACTAACATTATTTTGAATCTTGTCTTTCTATAGAATAAAAGGGAGGGTCCCTTTCAAATCTCTTTTTTGCTATTAATAGATCTCTGATATGATCCTTAATAAGAGGAGGGTTGTGAGGAAATCCCAAGTCCTCTAACCACTTATTCCCTCTACCAACTACCTATTAGAAGGTTTAAACCATCTTTTGAAAGACCATCTTCTTCTATGTTCAGTTCCCTATACATGTGCCTATATGAAATTTCTTGTAAAGATTCTAATAATTTCACTTGCTCATAGAAAGGACTGAGGAGCAATTTTTTTATCTCAACATGATCTACAACCCAACTTATCACTAATTTTGAATCTCTATAAATTTTTAAAGTTGTCATTCCTTACTCCATTACTATTGTTAAGAGGATCAATGCTTTCCATTCTGTCATGTTATTTGTGCCTTCCCCTAAACCTACCTTGAAAGTGATCTTGTGATTTTTATTAAAATGCTTCCCCTACCCCATACCTTCCTTGCCCTAACAAGATCAATAAAAGAATGTCTATGGCTTCATAGGATCTACTATTAGTGTTTCTTTATGCTTGCTTAGTTTTGGTTTTTGGGATATTTTTAGAAATTTCAAAAATTGATTTAATTTACATTTGCACCTGCATAACTAGAGTTTCCTTATATTCAAATAGACTAGCATTTCTATCTATCCATAAGCTCCATGCCACTATCAAATGGACACATCTATACTCCTTTAATCCTCTTTCTTTGAACCATTATTGCATGTTATCCAAAATATTCATAGCAAGTCATTGTCCTTTACCTTGAGTCAAAGGTAGAATTGAATTCCACACTTTTTTGTGGAAAAACAATGAACCATAAAATGGTGAATTGTTTCTTCTTCCTTTCTGCACATAACACACTGACTTGGTCCTTATCAGGACCTCCTTTGAAGAACATTCAATGTTAGTGTTTTTTTAGCTAGAGCGAACCAAGTAAAGATACCAATTTTTAGGGGAGATTTTACCTTCCATATTCTACTCCACCACCAAAGATTTTCTTCATTGTTGTTGTCAAAGCTTGCCTTATACACTTCTATAGACATGTACTACTTACTTGTTGGATTATTGGACCATTTTTGAAAGTCTCTTTGCTGATTTAGTCTTAAATTTGCTCTTTCTATTTCCTTTGTATAATCATAATAAATTTGTGCTTCATTTCCTCCCAATATTAGCTCTTCTATTGTGAATCAACCTTATTTCCATAATTTAGTGCTCTCTATTGATAGCACACGTGCCAATACCATCTTTAATTGGCTATGGATATGATCTATTATGTTTTATGGAAGCTAACAGTCTCCTTTTTTCCTAGTCAAGAATATTTGCCAATCCTTACTTCCTTTCCATTGCCTATTTTCAATGCTAAGAAATTTTCAACTAATGGGAAAGCTCTCAATACTGATTGGCAAATAATTGTGGCTTTTAAAATTGATTTATTTTGTATTCTAATCCAATCTAAAAAGGACAAGATGCCTATATTTTTCTCTTACTTCCTGCTATAATCCTTTGCTAGTTGTCAATATCTATACACTTTTTATTGCTAAAGCTTCTCCAAAATTATAGACATTCTTGAGGTCCCATCCTTTGTCTGATTTATCTATTATGTTCTGTTTAACTAGTGACATTGCATCATTTAATTTATTCCATAACAAAAGGAAGTGGGAAGACTTCTTCCTTATTTTCTCTAGTATTGTGATGATAATAAAGCTAGGGAGTGCCAGTAGACTAGGTTGCTTCCAAGACTGATTTCACCAACATAAGGCAACTTCCCAATGATAGTCACCTAGTGCACCAAGTGGTGATCCTCTTTTCTATTTTGGTGTATAACTAGATCCAGTCCTTATACCCATAGTCATCAAGTTTTAGATGAAAACCTAACTATTTTATCCCTTTATCAAAATCTACTTGCTTGAAACCAAAAATTCTCATTACTGCTTATATTATCCCTTGCTAAATGGCTAAAACCTATTGAAGGCTATATCTATTTTTTGTAGATGTATTTATACTCCTATAACCATACAATATAGTTCCAACACTTTTTTTGTATTTTAAGGGTTCCTTCAATATCCCATTTCCAAAAAGTAAAACATCATTTGTAAATAGCAAATGGGTAACCTTAAAAGAGTTACCAATTTTTATGCCCTTGATCATTTTCTATATTTTTTGTTCCTTGATCCTTTTACTCAAACCTTCTACTACCAAAATAAAAAGAAGAGGAGAAAAAGGATGCCCTTGTCTCAAATCTCTAGAAGCTGAGCCATTGATAAATACAACAAAAGAAGTTGAATTGATACATCCTATCACCCAATTCACAAAGAGAATGCTACATCCAATTTGAATTAGGTTCAACCTAATGTATAACCAATTTACTTTATCAAAATATTTTGATAGATCCAATTTTATTGGTATTGCTTGTTGCTTTCTTATCTTTATTTATTGTAGTCCTTCTTGGGCTACCCTTATTGCTTCATTAATCTGCATTTTACTTAAAAACCCAAACTGTTCTTTTGAAAATTTGTTTGAGAAGATCCCTTTAATTTTTCTAGCTATAATATTTGAGATGATTTTTTAGAGGATATTACATAAAGAGATAGGTCTAAAATTTGATGTGGATCCAAATGAATCTAGCATTGCATTGAAATATAAGGTTTAATAGGCCCAAATTACAATTATATTCTCTTGAAACGAGCAACCAATTTCCAAATTGGTAAGATAATCTTTATCCACAATGCTCATTTGAGGGATATCCTCTTATCCTTCTAACTTCCAATATCCCTCTAGAATATATTGGGACAACTAGGCCTAAAGACTAAATCCAACATGAGCTCATAAAGCCCACGTTTTACAAATTTCCACAAATTTCCTATTAGCAAAAAATAAGACTAAGTCCTAATTTCAATAGACTAAGCTTGCTTAAATTATTCCTCATCATACCTCCCAACAATACAAGCATTGATCTCCAATATTTTTAACAAAGAAGGGAAGTCACAAGACGTGATCAGTAGAAATCCAACGAGCCTAATGTAGAAACTAGCCTTGATGGGCTACAATGTATGAAGTAGTAGAGTCATGTCAAGTCTATCGAGTATTTGTATCAAAAATTGTGTCGACATAAAGCAAATTTGAATATCTAGTACCACATTGGTAGGAGTTGATTCCAAGGTAGAATCATGATATGGCTTGAGTAGATCCACATTGATGGTGTTATGAATGCCAAGATGTGTCGGAAGATTAAGGCGAAAGATATTATCAAAAAAATTTTGGAGTATGGTATAAGGCCCATAGCAAAGTGTTGTGATCTGATATGTGCTTTTTCTAAAAAACATCACTTGTCTAAGTAAAACCAAACTTTATCTCCAACTTGAAAATTATGAGGGATACAATGCTTGTCCATTTCTTACTTTTATTATTTCTGAGTCTTCTATAGAATCTAAACCATATTTGATTGAAGGCTCTACAAATGTTGAATAAATGAGTTAGCCTTATCTTGCTCTTTTTGAATGTGCTTGGTAGCTAGAGAGGGAAATGATAAAGGTAACTCATATGGAGCCAAGAGATAGAATCTAAGATAAAATTCAAAAGGAGAATATCTGGTGGAGCTACAAAATGATTTGTTGTATGTATGCTCTATATGGGTAAGGCTCAAATCTCACTTTGCTGGACTAGAGTGGTGATAGATCCTCAAATTTTGCACAAGTGTACGATTAAGTTTTTTTGCCTACCCATTTGACTAAGGATGATAGAAAATGAAGAAGTTAAGAGATACTTCCAAAATATTCCATAAATATCACCAAAAGTGTCCCACAAATTGTGAGTCTCGATTAGAAATAATGCTACTAGGTAGACTGAAAGAGTTCTATACTGTGTTGAAGAAGAGCTGAGCTAAGTCAAGTGAACTGATCTTGCGACAAGGAATGAACTTAACCATCTTGCTAAATTTTTGCACAACTATAAAGACACAATCATGTTTTCTAACTGTCATGGGAAAAATGCTCAACATTTCTATGGAAATGCTTTTTCAAGGATGAGAAGGAATGGAGAATGGAATGCTGAGGCCCAATGGTATGCACCTGCAAATAAATTAAACATGCAGTATATACAATTATAGGAATCATGGTTTTATAAGAATCATAGTTAAATTTTATGAGGTTACTCAATCAAATAGATATAATTCAAATAGTCTGGATGATGTCTTTCCAACATCATACCAAGTTAAATAAATACAATTGAAAGAATATGATGAAAGGACATGCCTGTCCAATATAAGGAGATAAATAATTTAGTGATTTATATAATATGTGTTAGGAGTGGTATCCTAACATGCCACCCTCCTTTGAAGAAGCTTTGTCCTCAAAGCTAGAATTATGGAAATTGTTGTTGAATATGATGGAGCATCTCCCACATAGCATCTTATGAAGGTAGACCTTTACATTTAATAAATACCTCGGTGATGGTGCAATTGTGGAGGTGGCGCATACGACGGTCTAGGATAGCTTCTGGTTCAACCATGAGAGCCCCATTGTTGGAAAATTTTGGAAGTTGAGTTTGAGTAGTGATGTGAGTGCCTATTACGGCCTTAAGACAAGAAACATGGAATACAATATGGATTTTGGAGGATTATGGTAACTCAAGCTTATATGCAACTGGTCCAATACGTTGTAGAATTTTATAAGGGCCATAAAATTTGGGTGCTAACTTTTGAGACCCTTTGATTTTTAAAGAAGTTTGACGATATGGTTGGAGGCGAAGAAATACCATATCCCCTTCTTGGAAAACCCTCTCAGTTCGATGTTGGTCCGCTTGTTGCTTCATGCGGTGTTGAGCGATGTGTAGATTGTCTTTCAGAGTGCAAATGATATTATCTCGAGTAACAAGCTCCATCTCTACGGTTGACACCTTTGTATTTCATGGAAGGTAAGAGGTTAGAGATGGGGGTGATTGACCATATAATGCTTCAAAAGGGGTTATTTTAATGGTTGTGTGATATGTGGTATTATACCACCATTCAGCTAGTGGAAGCCATTTAACCCAATGAAGGGATTTTGTGGAAATAAAACATCGAAGATAATTTTCTAAGCATTTATTGACAATTTCCGTTTGACCGTATGTTTGGAGGTGGTAAGCAGAGCTCATACGAAGTTGAGTACCTTGGATTTTAAATAATTCTTTCCAAAAATTACTAGTGAAAGTGGGATCATGATCACTAACTATAGTAGAAGGTATGCCATGTAATTTAAAGACATTGTCAAGGAAAATTTGGGCAATAGTACTAGCGGTATAAGGGTGAGCTACTGGAAAAAAATGGGCAGATTTAGATAAACGATCTACCACAACTAGGATAGTTGTTTTTCCTGCAGACTTTGGAAGGCCTTCAATGAAATCCAATGAAATATCCACACATGTTTTTTTGGAATGGAAAGAGGTTGAAGAAGGCCCGGTGTTGCCACTATTTTTTCTTTATTTATTTTGCACGTTTCACATTTATTGATGAATCTCTTGATATCATTTTTCATCCCTCTCCAATAAAATTATTTAGTCACTCTTTTGTAGGTTTTTAGGATCCAGAGTGTCCTGCAGTAGGTGTAGCGTGTAACTCATGTAGAAGCTTTGTACGATAAGCATATGTGTATGAGAGAACCAGACGTTCTTTGTAACAGAGTATGTTATCTTACCAAGAATAGTGGGGTTTGCTCATGGGTTTTTGTTGGAGCTGTTGAATTATGGTATGTGTAGTAGGGTGTGCATACCATTCTTCCTTGACTTGTTTGATCCATTTAGGGATAGGGAAGGAAAGAGCATGTAATTGGGAAGTTTCTTCAAACTTTATGGAAAGTGCATCCACAACCATGTTATATTTTCCTTTTTTGTATATGATTTCATAATCATAGCATAATAGTTTTTCACCCACTTTTGTTGTTCTGGGGTGGTTATCCGTTGTTCCAGAAGGTATTTTAGGCTATGGTGGTTGGTGCGGATAATGAAATATTTTCCAATAAGGTATGGTCTCCAATGTTGGATAGCATGGACAATAGCTAACATTTCTTTTTCATAAGTGGAACGTGCTAAATTATTTTTTGAAAATGCTTTACTAGTGAAGGCTAAGGGTTTCTCATTTTGCATGAGCACAACTCCCATTCCTAATCCTGAAGCATCACTTTCAATAATAAATGGTTGGGAAAAATCTGGCATGGCTAGGACAAGGGTGGTACACATGGCATTTTTTAAGGTCATGAAGGCTTCATTAGATTTTGGAGACCATAAGAAAGTATTCTTCTTAAGTAGTGTTGTTAAGGGTGCCGCTATTTTGCCATAATCCTTGACAAATTTGCGATAATAGCCAGTTAATCCTAAAAAAACCATGCAAACCTTTTAGAGTTTTTGGAATCGGCCAATTTTCCACATCTTCAATTTTACGAGGATCTACTTTAAATCCTTCCTTGGAAACAATATGTCCGAGGTATTCAATTTCTTGTTTTCCAAAGGAACACTTTGATCTCTTTGCATATAATTGATTTTTTTCCAAGATCTTGAGTGCTTGCTCTATATGTTTTAAGTGCTCTTCCCATGTCTTGCTGTAAATCAAATTATCGTCAAAGAAAACTAAAATACATTTTTTGAAAGAAAGAAAAAATACCTTGTTCATAAGGCTTTGAAATGTGGATGGAGCATTGGTGAGACCAAATGGCATCACCAAAAATTCATAATATCCCTCGTGAGTGCGAAAAGCCATTTTGGATATATCACATTCCTTAACTCGAATTTGGTGGTAGCTAGATCATAAATCGAGTTTAGAAAAATATGCAGCTCCATTAAGTTCATCGAGTAATTCATCAATGACTGAAATAGGAAATTTGTCTTTGATTGTTATTTTGTTGAGGGCACGAAAATCCACACATAGGCACCATGATCCATACTTTTTTCTTACTAGTATTACTGGAGAAGAGTAGGGACTTCTACTAGGTCGAATGACCCCTGCCCTTAGTAGGTATTGTACCAATTTTTCTATTTCTATCTTCTGTAAATATGGATATCGGTAAGGTCTAATATTAGGATGTTGGTGTACCGAAAGTAATTGAATGGCATGATCATGGCTTCACTATGGAGGCAATCCCTCTGGTTTGTTAAATATTTTATCATGTTTCCCTAGGAGTTATAGTAATTCAAGGGCCTCTGGTTGTTCTTCGTTAGTGGTTTGCAAGGAAAATATTTGGGCAACCATGCCTCTTCCTCCTTTGCAAATAATATTTTCCATTCTATGGGAACTTATGATTTGTGTGGGACCCTTTTTTAAACCTTGAATTGTGTCAGTTTGGTTGTTTTGTATAAATTGCATCCATAATTCTTCAAAGTGTGATAGATATGGAGGCAAAAAATTAAAACTTTATTCCAAATTCAATTATGTGCAAACCTTACAATATATAGTCTCCATTGCAACAAATAATACGAAATGGAAGGAGGATATAAAGGAGAAAATGGATAGAAGAAGTTGCGAGAAGAAGGGGATCAGGAGATAGAAATAAGGGAGGATAAGTAGGGATAGGGATAGAGACAATTTCTAGAAGATGCTTCTGCCGACATTTGCTGCCAACCTTGCCACCTTCATGAGGTCAAACTCTAACACTCTCCCCCTTAAATTTGAGAGGACTGACAAGACAGTCTCTCAAATTTATAAATTGAGCTTTAGCCATGCCTTTGGTGAAGATGTCTGCAATGTTTTCCAGAGTGCTGTAATATTTAAGCTCAATGATATCTTGCTCCACCATGTCTCGGATGAAGTGATACTTCATATCAAAGTGTTTTTTTTTGCTATGGTGGATAGGATTATATGCCAACTGAATGGCACTAATGTTATCATAGTATATTTTGGTAGGACCACTTTGCTATTCTCCAATCTCTTCCAGGACTTTTATCAGCCATAGGGCTTGAGTACTAGCATATGTGACGGCTCTATACTTGTTGGTCACAAATCTGCCACAGGAAAGGATTTTGTATATATATGCGCCCTAGACTTGGCCAACATTGAAAGGCCGAGAGAAGGAGAAGTCTCCCGGGCCAATCTCCGAGAGAGGGCTGGCTCCCAAACTACTCTAAACTGGTTTTGAAGATAAAGATGCGAGGAAAGAAATGGGAAAAATACTTGAAAGAGAGGGAAATAACAGAAAGGAGATGGAAATATGGCCACGAGGCCGAAGTGTATGATTTGGGGCAGACTAACAGCAAGAATTTCACCAAATTTTATGACAACATCTAATAAAGGAAAAGCAACAGAATTGAACTCACACCTTTGTTGAGATAACCTCCAGATCGCATTTCAGAATATACTCACTAACCAGTAGCGCTTGAATTCAACATGCAGAATTCAAAATCTAACAGCAAGATCATAAGCATGAACAGAAATAACTTGTAAAATAGAGGGACATCACATACATAAGAATGCTTGCAAATTTTAGAAGCCGAGTCTCTTCTATTGATGCAGAGAACTTAGAGAGTTTTCTTGTAAAAATGTCTAACCTCTTTTTGCTTTAGATATACATGAATATTTATAGAGGTCTTCCCTCTCTCTTTTGCATCACAACATTTAAAACATACAATAGATTTTGAAGAGATGATCCGCAAAATGTGCACTAGAAAAGAGAAACAATCCCCTTAATCTGCCTCAGAGAAATGACACATTAAATGACCATTATCAGAGCAAGCCGGAAGTCGTTAGGAGACCACGAACATAACTTTCAATGTTGGAGGCGTCTTTAATGTTGGTGGCATCGAAAACGCCTCATGTTCTTCTATCTTGCACATCGATAATCAGCAACATTTAATCTTGGAGCCTCTTTGACCATGATCTGAAAATCAGTTGGAGAGCTTTTACTTGATCCTTATCTTCTCTTCACATTCTCCTATGCAATCTTGAAGGAAAATGCAAACAGAATTGTATCGGGCCTTTTGTCGTTGATTCTGTCGCGAAAATGAGACAGGTCACGAAAATGCGACATGTCGCGAAATCGTGACACTTTTACCTTACTGTCTTCTCTCTCTGCCACCAGTCGCGAAAACTCACCATGTCACGAAATCGTGACATCTTCTTTTCTTTTGCTTTTATATAAAAAATCTTCTTTGCTCCTTATCGCGAAAATGAGACATGTCACGAAATCGTGACATCTTTCTCTTCCTTCTTTTCCTCCTTCTTACTCGCGAAAATGCGACATGTCACGAAAATGAGACATGTCGCGATATCGCGACATTTTCATTTGCCTTGTCTTCACTCTCATCGAAAATGTGACATGTCGCGAAAATGTGACATGTCGCGAAATCGCGACATGTTTCTCCATTTGGTCTTATCTCCACAATATGTCACGAAATCGTGACATTTCTATGTTCTCCTTATTCCTTGCTTTCTCCTCGCGAAAACGTGACATGTCGCGATATCGTGACAATTCTTCACACTTTGCCCTTCCTGTCCAATATGTCACGAAATCGTGACACTTTCTTGCTTTCTCTATTGTTGCCACTTCCTGTCGCGATATCGCGACATCTTCTTCTTACTTAGACTTCATCTCCAAAAATGTCATGAAATCATGACATCTTTCATGCCTTATGTTTATCTTTCAACCTTCCCGCGATAACGTGACATGTCGCAATATCACGACATTCCGTACCATTTTCTCCTTGCTTGCTTTTCTGTCGCGATATCGTGACATTTTCTATTGACATTGCCCTTTGCTACGCAGTCAGATTTTGCTATGTCGCGATATCGCGACAACTTCATTTTAGTGCTTCCGTTGACTACGTTGACCATGAAACTCCAACATGTCGCGATATCGTGACAACTTTTCATTTTGATGTTCTCTCACTGCAACAAGTCGCGAAACTTCAACATGTCGCGATATCGCGACAGTTTTACCTCCTTGCTGCCGTTGATTGCGTTGACCGTGATAATGCGACAGTCACGAAAATGCGACATGTCGCGATATCGTGACATTTTCATGCCTTAGCTTTTTTTTTGGGTACGGAGAATGACATGTCGCGAAATCGCGACATCTTTGCTTTTTCACAAAATTTGTTAAGTGTCTTCACAATTTGAGCATTCTTTTGCTTGAACATCGACAACAAAAACAATGTGGCAAAAATGCCAACATTCTTGGCGGCTCGCGGGGTATACAGTTCCGTTGTATGCACGAACCTCAGGCCTTCATCCATTGGGCAACAGAGTCAAGAAACAGGAGGGACAGAAGAAGTAAATGCTGAGTGATGTTGGACGTCTCTGCAGGCTACTGCAACAAACTCTTGCTGGTACTCGGCTCTTAAAAATAGGACCTGCAACAAAAAAATTTATGGAAGAACAGAACTCCCTTTATTTATTTAGAGCTACTACACTTTGCCTAGCTCAGTTGAGCCAGGTAATCACCAGGTGCTGTGAAAGGATCTTCATGGCAGTAGAGAAAAGCACCTTAACTACAAAAATGGAAATGAATGGAGCGATGACCAGCGGATGCGCAGGCCGTGGAATGGGAATGGGGAATGATGGAATGGTGGAAGATGGCGGAACAAAAGTGGTAGAGACAGAAACAGGGTGCTACTGTGCTACCAGCTGCTGTGAAACAGATAATGAAATGGAAGTGGATGGAATGGAGATGGTAGGAGGAACTATGGCTATAATGAACGGGAAGAAAGGGAAAGTAGAAATGGGAACATCAGAGAGGGAAGTAGAAACAACAACAGTGGCTGGATTATGTACAGAAGAACAAGGAGTAGGAATTGCAGAAGAAGAAAGAGTAGGAGAGGAAGGGAATGCATATGAGAAAGGGGAAGAAGAAGTAGAGGAAAGCCACTAACTTCTGGGAAGGAAAAGGAAAAAAGAGAAAGAAAAGAAACATACCTTCGGGCTCGTGTGCAAAAGGAGCCGAAGTTGACAAAAATTTGTTTTTTTTTTTTTTTTTTACCGATAGTAGGCCTTCAAATGAAGACCATTAACTGGAATTGACATTGCATGACCATCCATATCTTGCAAGTAAAAAGAATTGACCTGATTGGCCCCTGTGATTTGAAATGGACCTTCCCATATTGCCTCAAACTTGTGATGTTTACCAGGCTTTGATTTCTTCTCATTCCACTTCAATACAAGATCGCCAACCTTAAAAGTCCTTTCAGAGGCCTTTTTATTGAACCACTTCTTTGTCATCCCAGCATGTTCTATAAAATCCTGGTAGGATTTCTCCCGTTCTTCCTCCAACTGCAAGAGTTGAGCTAATCTCATGTTCATTGAATCAGATCCCTCATCCTGATCATCAATCAAATGCCAAGCCTGGAGGGCCGGTAATTCAATATGAATGGGCAAAACCACTTCTTTTCCGTATACCAATGAATAAGGGGATGTCTTGATGGATTTCTTCACAGAGATGCGATCAGCCCACAATGCTTGGTTCAAAAGTATGTGCCAGCTCCGCTTATTGTCACCAAGGGTCCTCTTCAAAATTCGAAGCAAGTTCTTGTTTGTGGATTCGGCCAAGCCATTCCCCTACGGATAATAATTAGATGAAGTTTTCAAATAAATTCTATGCTTACCCGCAAATTCACTGATTTTGGCCCCTATGAAAGGAGTTCCATTATCTGTTAGAATCGCATCTGGGATACCAAAGCGAGTGATCAACCCTTCCAGAAAAGTGATAACCGTGGCTTGGTCCACCTGTTTAGTTGGAATTGCTTCAGTCCATCTAGTGAAATAGTCAGTTGCAGTCAAGATATACTTGTGACCAGCAGATGAGTTAGGCTCAATGACCCCGATAAAGTCTAGGCCCCATTGCTGAAATGGTGCTTCTACTTGAATCGGGTGAAGAGGTAATGATGCATTCCTGATTCTACCTATGTATCTTTGGCACTTGTCACATTTTTGACTAACTTTGAAGGCATCTGCAAAAAGAGTTGGCCAAAAATAACCTGCTCGAATAATATTTAATGCCATAGGTCTACCTGCATAATGACCTCCTGATAATCCATAATGGAATTCTTCTAAAACTTTCTCTTTCTCTGATTCTTTGACACATCTAAGAAGAACTCCATCAATATTCTTATAAAACAAGCCTTTTGGTAGCAAGACATACTTGAGAGCTTGCAGTCTAAATCTTCTTCTCTGTGAGACATTCAGATGTGAAGGACATTTTCCAGAATAAAAATATTCCATCAGCTCCTCTGTCCATTCTCGATCCACTGCAAAATGATTGTCAAAATTACAATTATCTACTATATCCTCATATTCATGAATTGAGGATCCAGAGGAAGCATTCTTTGCAAGCTCTTGGCACAATGCTCGACCTCGAACAAGCTTGGTCGGTCGGATCTCAACATCAAATTCCTGAATTTTAGAAACCCAACCAGCTCTCCTATCCCCAAGTTCTCCTTGTATAATAAAATTTCGGACATCTGGATGAACAACATAAACTATTGTTTTACTTTGTGAAACAAAGTGCCGAAACTTCTTCAGAGATTTCATTACCGCATATACTTGTTTCTCAATAAAGTTATACTTCTCTTGATGCGGTTGGATGACTTGGCTTAAGAAAGCAATTGGACGTTCATCTTCATCATCTCCCTTCTGTGTAAGCACCGCGGCATAAGCTTCTTGTTCACCAACGGCATAAAGGATAAAATCCTTGGAATAATCAGGATTCACCAGGACCGGAGCTTGAGTGATCCTTTCTTTGATCTCCTCAAATGATTGCTTCCTCTGCTTGGTCCATTTGAATTCAGCATTTTTCTTTAAAAGCTCTGTCATTGGCTTTATTACTTGAGCGAAATCTGCAACAAACTTTCGAACAAAATTAATTTGCCCAAAAAAAGACTGCAAATCCTTCTTATTGGCCGGCAATGGGAGCTTTAAAAGAGCTTGGGCCCTAGCTGGATCAATAGCTAGGCCATTTTCTGAAATTAGATGTCCTAGGAGCTTTCCCTCCTTTACAGAAAAAATTGACTTTTTTGGATTGATAGATATGCCAAATTCTCGACATTTTTCAAATATCTGTCTTAAATGAGATCCGTGGTCCTCCCTGTTATGAGAAAAAATAGTCATATCATCCAAATAAATCACAATAATGCGATTTAACAACTCACCAAAAGCCACATCCATTGCCCTTTGGAAAGTTGCGCCAGCATTTGAGAGTCCAAACGACATTCGTTGGTAAGCGAAGGTTCCCCATTTTGTGGTGAACGTTGTTTTGTGTTGGTCCTCATCCCTGACCCATATCTGGTTATACCCAGAGAATCCATCCAACAAAGAGAATCTCTGAGCTCCCGCAACCACGTGAAGAATCTGGTCAATCTGAGGCAGAGGATAATGATCTTTTAGCGAGGCTTGATTCAAATTTCAAAAATCAACACATAGGCGAATATCTCCATTCTTTTTCCATACCGGGACCAGATTTGCCACCCAAGTTGAATGCTTGATGGGGTAAATGATTTTAGAATCCAACATTTTAAGAAGCTCTACCTTCATCAGTACCTCAATCTTGGGATTGACTGGTCTCTGCTTTTGTCTGAAGGGTTTCGCCCCATCATGCAACTCAATAGTATGTTGGATTACATCTTTGTTATATCCCTTCAAATCATGGTAACTCCAAGCAACTATGTCAGGAAATTCATGACATAAATCTCTGATTTGTTCTAACTCCTCAGGAGTGCAATCGGTTCCAACCTTTATCAATTTTTGGGGACCTATCTGTAGTTCAGTATACTCCTTCTCATCTACCTTGATCCTGTGCTTCTCTGCCCTATCATTCTGATCAAAAAGGCTTTCAAGTGTAATCAATCCTTTGGGGATATGATTATTCCTTAATTGAATAAGCCCTTTGGCTTCTTCCTCATCAAGCGTTCTCTCTTCCACAGTGCTTGCTTCTCTTATCAAAAAATCTACAATCTGTTCATCACTTTCGAATACTTGCCAATACATGTTCTTGTCCGGGACTGAAGGTCTGTAAACTAACCTTACAGTCTTGGGTTTCCTCACTACATGCTCAATTGGCGAGAAGTTTGCTCCAAGAGATGCTAAAACATCAGCATGCTTATTCATCTCTCGTGAAATGGATTGAATATTCAATGCTGTGAAAGCCTCAAACAGGTCCCAAACTTTGTTGCGATACGCCTTTAGATAATGTTGTTTGGAGATGCACTTGTTTGTTACTTGATTCACAATCAATTCAGAGTCACCAAAAATCTGCAATTGTTCAATCCCCAATTTTTTTGCCTTCTTCAAGCCTAGGCACAATGCTTCATACTCAGCAGCATTGTTAGTACAACTCCAGGTCAGTCGATATGAGTATGTTTTCTATTGGCCAGAGGGAGAAATAAGAACAATCCCTGCTCCCGCACCATTTTTGCATCGTGCTCCATCAAAATACAACTTCCATAATTGATCGGGCACAGAATCTTGACCAACTTGATCAGGAGGCAGTTTTACTTCAACCTCTTCAGGCTTTGTAATAGAGTAACAACCAATTTCAGTTTCCACCATGGCATTAAAATCGAGCATTGAAAATTCATCCTCTAGGTGAGGCTTATCCAGGACTTCATCTATCAAATCAGAATCTTCCAATTCTTCAGATATCATGTGAATAGAAGGTGTGGACTTTTCTTCTTCCCCCATCTTCTCTATATGAAAAGTAGAAGGCTTCTCATTGGAGATCCGAATTCTTCTCCCCTTGAAAGGAATTTCCAAGTGAGAATAATCTAGAGAAAGGTAGCCTCCCAACTTGGCAGTAAATTCTCTTGACAAACACATACTGAAATATGGTTCTAGATCGACCACAACTATCTCCTGAATTACTGTAATCTGAGGCATACTATGTAGAACCATAGGAACATCCTTGATTACACCCACTATTTTCATGGGAGTCCCGTCTAACTGCAAGACACCAGGGCTACTTCTTGTATATTCCATACCCATGACTTCACAAACTGCCTTTGGCATGACAGTTGTCGCAGCACCAGAATCAATCATGCAGTTGTGCACTATCCAACCCTCCATCCTGAGTGACAAATAAAATGGGGGTGGTCTATTTTTTCCAGTGGCTGAAGTAGTTAATTTTTGAGCAAAAATCGTCTGAGTAGGATTCTTCTCACTATCTTTCACAGACTTCAATGATTCTTGCAATAGATCAACTTGACCAGGTAAGTGCAATGCATCATAGAGACTAACCTTGGCTGGAATCTTCTTCAATTCTTCAACAATATTGTATGCAGATGCACCAGACTCCCTCTTTTCATTAATGTCTTCATATTTGCTCCGATATTGCTGAGTGGCTTCTACCCTCAGTATTTTAGTCAATGATGGATACTTGAGCTTTTCTCTGGCTCGGTCCTCTATTTCAGCTCTTGCCTGCGAAGTCGAGGCTTTTTCTTGCAATCTTTCCTTTGCTCGTGGTGGCAAAAGATCTTTCAACAGAACAGGTGAATCTGGCTTTGGTACTGAAATAGGAGCTTTCATTTGTACTTGTTTCTTCTCATTCTGCATCTTAGGATCAGCTGGTACCCTCAATGGTTCCATCTCTGCTGGATCTACAGAGACTGGCTTCTTCCCGGTCCTCGTGAGAACTGAGACTTGTTCTTCAGATGGAACCATAAAATTATGATCTACCTCAGAAATCATATTAACTTGTCCTCCAGAAGAGCTTGCAGCCAATGTTTGCACATAGTTCAGATGAACCATACAAGTGTCTTCGCCGTGTGGATCATTACATGTGGAACACCAATATGTTCTTTCTGCAGGGCCAACTTCCTCATTTGTCAATACAGTCGGGCTCTTTTCAGGCACTCTACTTGTTGAAGCTGCTTGTTCTCTAGTGATCGGTGGAGGTTGAAATCTCCTGGGTTGGAAATCTCTCTCAGCTTGCTTCCTTTCGAGAACTGTGATTTTGTTTCCCATCGCTCTTATAGCAGAATTAGCCGATTGTACCTCTTGTAATAGGATTGTGAAAGGATCAAGATTTGAGGGCACAGGAGGTGCCGATAGAGGTAGAGGTGCTGGCGGTGCAGGTAATGCGAGGAATGAAGTGGGAGCTGGCAATTGCGGAATGATTGGTGCAGACAACTATGGAATAGTTGGAGCAGGGAGCTGGGGAACTGGAATGGGTGCGATCTGAGGCGCACTTGAGCTCCATGATGGAATGGGATACATGGAAGGCATAGGCTGCGAAAATGAACCAGAATACAAATGCTTAGGAAGATCAGGTATGATAGGCATTGTTACCTTTGGGGGAAGCCTACCTATGGCAATTAAGTCAGCTTCTACCTTTTGTGCTTGTTCGAACAGCTCTGGAAATGTAGTCACATTGGATTGCCGGACAGCCAAGCCGATGTCTGTGTTGAAAGCTCTAAGATAGTAGAATGCAGCTAGTTCATGAGCAGGCCGAAGACCATCAAGAATTCTCTGCCAGCTTCTGGTAAATCTGACATTGAAATCAGCTATTTCCTCCTAGGGGTGCCTTTGGATCGCATTGAATTGATGCAACAAGGAGTATGGATCAGCTTGTTCATGAAATTTTTTTACTAGTAGCTCTCCTAATTGATCCCATGATGCAATGGTGCCTGGTTGCAACGTTCGGTACCAATACAACAATTTGCCTCTTAGTGACAACACCAACAACTTTACCATCACATCCTCATCCGTTATGTCATGGATAGCTGCCAAAGAGGCTACATCATTAATATGCTCATAGGCAGTTTTACCAGTACCATCATAGGTCGGCAAAGCTTTCAAAGCAGCTTGAGGGACTTGATTCTGTGCTGGTAAATTCAAGGCTCCCGAATCGTTCCATGCTGAGAACTTCCTTGGTGGAGGCTGTTGGGCCATTCAGAATGGTACGTATGGTCGTAGAGGTGGAAAACTAGTAGCAGTACTAGATGAATTTGAAGGAACAGAAAACACACCAGCTATTTGTGAGGATGTTGCAGAGGATAAAAGTGGTGGGGAGACCAACTTAGGATGTTCGCTTAATTTTTGGTTGTCAAGTTCAAAAAACTCAACGGGATTTTCAGATTTTTTGGCCTTCGATCTTGTGATCATGAAGTACAACTTTCACTGTATCCACGTTCGGAGGCTTCTGGGTAATGTTGAGTCACCAAATGTTCTAATTATACAGCATGAAGGCGAACATTAAACCTTAATACTATTGGAAGTGAAACTTTCAGGGTCCCACCGGGCGTGCCAAAAACTGTTGGTCACAAATCTGCCACAGGAAAGGATTTTGTATATATATGCGCCCTAGACTTGGCCAACATTGAAAGGCCGAGAGAAGGAGAAGTCTCCCGGGCCAATCTCCAGAGAGGGCTGGCTCCCAAACTACTCTAAACTGGTTTTGAAGATAAAGATGCAGGAAAGAAATGGGAAAATGCTGAAAGGAGGGAAATAACAGAAAGGAGTGGAAATATGGCCATAGGCCGAAGTGTATGATTTGGGGCAGACTAACAGCAGGAATTACACCAAGTTGTATTACAACATCTAGAAAAAGAAAGCAACAGAATTAAACTCACACCTTTGTAGAGATAACCCCTAGATCGCATTTCAGAATATACTCACTAACCAGCAGCGCTTGAATTCAACATGCAGAATTCAAAATCTAACAGCAAGATCATAAGCATGAACAAAAATAACTTGTAAAACAGAGGGACATCACATACATAAGAATGCTTGCAAATTTTAGAAGCCGAGTCTCTTCTATTGATGCAGAGAACTTAGAGAGTTTTTCTTACAAAATGTCTAACCTCCTTTTGCTTTAGATATACATGAATATTTATAGAGGTCTTCCCTCTCTCTTTTGCATCACAACATTTAAAACATACAATAGATTTCGAAGAGATGATCCACAAAATGTGCACTAGAAAAGAGAAACAATCCCCTTAATCTGCCTCGGAGAAATGACACATTAAATGACCATTATCAGAGCAAGCCGAAAGTTGTTAGGAGACCACGAACAGAACTTTCAATGCTGGAGGCGTCTTTAATGTTGGTGGCATCGAAAATTGCCTCATGTTCTTCTATCTTGCGCACATCCGTAATCAACAACATTTAATCTTGGAGCCTCTTTGACCATGATCTAAAAATTAGTTGGAGAGCTTTTACTTGATCCTTATCTTCTCTTCACATTCTCCTATGCAATCTTGAAGGAAAATGCAAACAGAATTGTATCGGGCCTTTTGTCGTTGATTCTGTCGCGAAAATGAGACATGTCGCGATATCACGACACTTTTCCCTTGTTGCCTTCTCTCTCCGCCACTAGTCGCGAAAACATGACATGTCGCGAAATCGTGACATCTTCTTTTCTTTGGCTTCTTCGCTCCTTATCGTGAAAATGAAACATGTCACGAAATCGCGACATCTTTCTCTTGCGCTGTCTTTTCCTCCTTCTTACCCACGAAAACGTGACAGGTCGCGAAAATGAGACATGTCACGATATCGCGACATTTTCATTTGCCTTGTACGGTTCAACTCTCAACCCGCGAAAATGCGACAGGTCACGAAAATGTGACATGTCACGAAATCGTGACATTTTTCATTTGGTCTTTTCTCCACAATATGTCACGAAATCACGACAGGTTTCTATGTTCTCCTTTTTCCTTGCTTCCTCCTCGCGAAAATGCGACATGTCACGAAATCGTGACAATTCTCCGCACTTTGCCCTTCCTGTCCAATATGTCGCGAAATCGTGACATTTTCTTGCTTTCTCTATTGTTGCCGCTTCCTATCGCGATATCGCGACAAGTTTCTCTTACTTAGCTTCATTTCTAAAAATGTCATGAAATCGCGACGTCTTTCATGCCTTATGTTTTTCTTTCAACCTTGCCGCGATAACGTGACATGTCGCGATATCGCGACATTTCGTACCATTTTCTCCTTGCTTGCTTTTCTGTCGTGATATCGCGACATTTTCTATCACACTGCTCCATGGCCATCGCAAGTCACGATTTTGCGACATGTCGCGATATCGCGACAACTTCATTTTAGTGCTTCCGTTGACTACGTTGACCGTGAAACTCCAACACGTCGCGATATCGTGACAGTTTTCATTTTGGTGCTGCCTTTGACTGCGTTGACCGCGATAACGTCGACATGTCGCGATATCGCGACAGTCTTACCCCCTTGCTGCCGTTGACTGCGTTGACCGCGATAACGTGACAGGTCGCGAAAATGCGACGTGTCGCGATATCGCGACATTTTCTTGACTTAGCCCTTTTTCGCATTTGGCGCCGCAAAACTGTGATAGGTCGCGATATCGCGACATCTTTGCTAAAGTTTTTTGTTATGACGGAAACGTTTTGCGACATGTCGCGAAATCGCGACATCTTTGCTTTTTCACAAAATTTGTTAAGTGTCTTCACAATTTGAGCATTCTCTTGCTTGAACATCGACAACAAAAACAATGTGGCAAAAATGCCAACAATACTCAGCCTTAGTAGATGACAATGCTATAAAATTCTGCTTTTTGGAACTCCATGTAATTAGTCCTAACCCTAGACTAAAAATGTTCCCTGATGTAGATTTCCTATAATCTATATTGCTATCCCAATTACTGTCACTAAAGCCAACTAACTTGATAGTATTACATTTTTGGTAATGGATTCCAAAATCCAATGTACCCTTTACATATCTGATAATTCTTTTAGCTGCTTGCAAATGTAGCTCGGATGGATTAGCCATAAACCTTGATACAAGAGAAACAACATACTGAATGTCAGGTCTTGTGTTGGTGAGAAACATCAACTACCAACCATGCTCCTATAAGTGGTCGTGTCAACCTTCGGTGCTCTATCATTCTTGCTCAATTGGATCCCATGTCCAATTGGAGTTGCAACTGCTTTGCAATGCTCCGTAGCAAATTTCTTGATCATATCCTGAGCATACTTGTGTTGATAGATGAATATCTTTCTATCTATCTGATGAAATTCCATGCCTAGGAAGTAGTGCATTAATCCCAGATATTTCATCTCAAACTGCTTCATCATGGAGTTTCTGAACTCCAAATTCATCTTGTCATTACTACCCATAAATATGATATCATCCATATATAAACAAACTATGAGGATGTCTTTACCTTGCTTTAGGTAGTAAAGAGTTGGTTCACTTTTGCTCCGAGTGAACCCATATTCCTTTAAATAGCCATCAATGCGATAGTACCATGCTCTTGGTGCTTGCTTGAGGCCATACAATGTTTTTTTTAGTTTATAAACAAGGTGCTCCTTACCTTGTTCTTGAAAGCCTTGAGGTTGTTCAACATAAATCTCCTCTGTTAATTACCCATTGAGAAAGGCACTTTTTACATCCATGTGTTGAATTTTCCATCCTCTGTGGGCAGCTAAGGAAAGTACGGTTCTGATTGTCTCCTGTCTAGCTATAGGAGCAAAGGTCTCCTCATAATCAATGCCATACTTTTATGTGAAGCCTTTTGATACCTTGTGTATTTCAATGCTCCCATCAACATTGAATTTGGTCTTATAGACCCATTTACATCCAATATATTTTTTCCTTTAGGAAGCTGAACTAGCTCCTAAGTATCATTGTTTTTTATAGAGGTCATCTCCTCTTTCATGGCTTCCTGCCATATATTCTGAGTACAAGCCTTCTCATAGCTAGAAGGTTCAAGCTAGGCACTAGTCAATAAAGCATAACTGACTACATCTCCCTGAGGCTCTTGGGAGTCATCATCTCCATACAAACGTAGATTTTCAAGTCATTGCAAAACTGAACTCATTTCACTAGGTTGACTTCTAGTGTATCTTATCTAAAAAATTTTACCCAACATATGATAAGAGGGATGATGCTGTAGTGTTCTCTTACCTCTGGATGGAGAATCAATATCCATCGGTGAAGAACTGACTGATCATTGTGGAGAAGGACTTGGAGAAGCTATTGATGTACTAAAATTAGCACTTTTGCTTGGGCTTGTAGGGGTGTGTCTTTGCCTTTCTTGGGTGACACCTGCTGAATTTGAGAAGAACCTGCATCATGGGATTCATCATCAACAAAAATTCTTGGATGAACCCATTCTCCCCCTTCATCAAAAATCACATCCTTGGAAAGGATAATTTTATGGGTCTTCAGATTGTAGAGTATATAGGCTTTGGTAGACTCACAATATCCTATAAAATACATGCTTAACTCTTGAGATCAATATTTTTTATTTTTTCATCAGGAATGTGTGCATATGCTAAAGAACCAAAAACTCTGAAATGTTTTACATTTGGCTTCTTGCCATACCACACCTGGTAAGGAGTGATCTCCTTCAAACTAGAAGTAGGACTCCTATTTAGAATGTAAACACTGGTTCTGACAAAGATTAGCCCAATACATATTTCTTAGATGCTTTGTTTGAAGCATCGATCTGGCCATCTCTACAATGGTGCAATTTTTCCTCTCTACCACACCATTCTATTGTGGAGTATAGGCAGTGGTGAACTACCTTTTTATCCCACTTTATTTATAAAATTGCAAAAATTCTTTGGAAGAGTACTCTCCTCCTTTATCTGTTCTGAGAAATTTTACATGATATCCACTTTGTTTCTCTACATCATTCTTTAAATCAATGAAGTAATCAAAAGCTTCATCTTTGTGTTTCAAGAAATAAACCCAACACATTCTAGAGAAATCATCTATAAAAATAAGAAAATAAGAATTATTACCAAGACTTTGTGTCTGCATTGGACCACAGATATCCGAATGCACTAATTGCATGGGATAGCTGGCCCTCCATGCTCTTCCTCTTGGAAAATTGAACCTGACGTGCTTTCCCAAAGCACATCCTTCACAGACCTCCTTGTGATCCTGAATTTTAGGAATTCCGGTCACCATCGCTTGAGAAGTCAACAATTTCAGGTTAGCAAAATTCAGGTGACCATATCTCAAGTGCCAAAGCACACTTGGATTTGCAATAGCAATATTTGCAAGTTGATCTCCCCCTAGCTGTCCAACATTCATGGGAAATAATTTATTCTTGGTCATAGGTACCTGTGTGATGACTCTATTACCATTATTATTATCAAAGATCACACATTTTTCCTCATCAAAAATAAGTTTATAATTCTTTTCCATAATTTGTCCAACACTTAGTAGATTATGTTGGAGTTGAGGGGTGTAGTAGACATCATTCACCTTTTTGAGGCCTTCCTTCATTGGAACCTTCATGGCTCCAATACCTTCAACTTGCAATACTTTATCATCTCCCAACTTGATTTGGGATTTATAGGTGGAATATATTTCATCAAAGAGTTCTTCTTTGCCACTCATATGGTTGGAACAACCAGTATCCAAAATCCAAGTATCATTCAAATTTTGATCCGATTACCCATAAGAAAGAAAGAGATTAGAAATCCCTTATTCTTCACCAAAATGACCATACTGACTGCTTTGACTGTTGCTTCCCTAAGAATATTTGGACCAATAGTATCGAGCGAAGTGACCTGGTTTACCACAATTGAAACAAACATTTTTCAATTTTTCACTTCCTCTTCCTCGACCTTGACTTCTACCTATACTTTGTTGTCTGCCTCTGCTTTGACTTCCACCTCTACTAGGAGTACCGTTGGTCATCAAATCCGCACAGGAAAGGACTTTCGGTGGGTTTGCGCGCCCTGGACCTGCGACCAACATTGAAAGGCCGAAGGGAAGAGATGCCCCTCGTGCCAATCTCCGGAGAAAGGCCGGCTCCTATACTAATCTACTTTTGGGGTTTGAGATAAGAGTGCAGGAAAGAGATAAAAGGAGTTCGGGTTAGAGAAAGAAATAAAAAGGGGTAAGGGTTAGAGATTGATGATTCAAGGTGGGGAAGAACAGGAAGCACGATCACTCACTAATAACTCGAATAGCAGCAAAGAACACCAAGAATAGATGAAAGAAACGTAGTGTCGACCTTCCTATGTATCCTCTGGACGGGTTCGCAGGGTTCTCCTCTCTCTCTCACTGGAATTCAGGGTTCAGAGTAACAACGATTAAGACGAGGGAATAACAGAAACCTCGATCCACCAGGCAGCATAAAAGAAGGCAACAGGGACGTTTTTCCTCTCCTATGTATCCTTCAGGGCGAATTTCAGGGTACAGTCCCCAATCGCACACCGGATTCAGGATTCAGAGTCTCAGTATACGAGTGCAGACAGACAAAAGAATTAAGCACAAAAGGCAACATAAAAGAGAGAAATGGAGTACAAAAATCTTTAGTATTAGACGCAGGACATCAAGTTATAGCAGCTTTCTAGCAGAAAGTTCCCCCCATTTTACATTGCAAAGCTTGGGTTTTTATAGAGGACCCGGCCCTCTGAGTCATTATTACCAAAACGGTGGAGTACACTCTCGGGCTCTGAGAAATCGGCTCCTCGCGGCTGCTGCAATTGAGTTTTCAAATCGGTTGTCGAAACTGGCAACTATGACCGGGTCAACCGTGGAAACATTCATTTAATGTGTCACCCGAGTGTCCCTGGCTTCTGGATGCTATGCTTGAGTGATCGCTATGCCCGCCGGGTTTTACTCCGAGGACTGTTACGTCCCTTTCGTTTGCCAAAATTGGTCAACGGACTTATCGGGCAAGAAAGGGGGTACTTGTAAGGGGCCTTTGATCACCTTGGGAAGCTGCCCGCCTTGGAACGTGGGCCCGAAAAGTGCTTCGCCACATATTCGCCTCGCTAAAGCCTCGGGCCGAAGTAGATTCCTTTTGATTTGTTCTTCGCAGAATAATGCTTCGCATAAACTTCTTCGGGGATGATGATTGCCGATCGGGTTCCATCTTTGAAATGGGCCTTTTGTCCTTCGCTGGCGAAACTGCTTCGGCTGGAAAATGTTTCGGCCTGATTCTCTCTCAAAACTATGGTTCGGGGCATATCCTCCCGAAGCACTCTTGTTTTCGACACATTGTTATTTTGCTTCGGGCGCCACTGCTTCGGGTGAAAACTGGTCGAAGTAGGTGTTGGAAATACTTCGGGCCCGAAGTAGTTTCCTTGCCTTGGCTGATTTGGGTTATGCTCTCCTCCTTCGGTGAAGTCGTTTGGGTACTGCTTCGCAAAACTTCCGCCCGAAGCGGCTTCTAAAAATGCTTCGGGTGCAAAGCGTTGTCTTTGCATTTTCTTCGACAAAATTACTTCGCAAGGTTTTCGCCCGAAGTGGTGATGCAAAGTGCTTCGGGCCCGAAGCTCTTTTCACATTCTCCTCCTTTTCTCTCGACGAAGCTATTTTCCTTGGCCTATTTGGTAGCGAAGCTCTTTCTTCTTCATTTTATAAAGGGGCGATAGGGAGAATCAAAATTGCTGTAACTTTAAATAAAAGAAAAATCTTCAACAAAGAAATATTATACAAAATTCTACTATTCTTCCACCCCTTGTATAATGTGACAAAAAAAGTGTCAACATTCTTGGCGGCTCATAGGGTGACGAGCTCGTCTCGGCAACAGAACCCTTTAGTCCTGATCCATTGGGCTACGGAGTCACTGGTCTTCTCCGGACCCTACTTCTGCGGTCTGTCCCTCCTCTTGTTCTTCTTCTTCTTCTTCTTCTTCTCCTTCCTCCTCTGGCGCGGCTTCTGGCTGAGGCGATGGTTCGAGGCGATCACGGATGCGCTTCATCGTCTTTCGGACATGGGTCCAAGCACTCTTTTGAAATGGTTCTTGATCCTGTAATGCCTTTACCAAAATGTGAAACCGATCAATTTGCCCGATGTCGACATGTCTGGCCCTGGTGAACAGATCATCCAGGCAAGCCTTGATCTTACAGTATCTCAAGATGAAATCTATCACCTGCCCTTCTGTGATTGGTTCTTCCCAGCCATCGATCTCCGAGACATCGTTCTCAAACTACAGCCAGACTGGCTTGAGGTCATCCTTGCTGAGAAGATTTCCGTCATCGTCCATGAAACTCGGGAAACCCAAGGAAGAAAGGTCCTAAAAATAATTCATTGAGGCGCGCTGTTCATTGTCAAAATTGTCCTGGAGGCTCCTAGCTTTCTGAGCCTTTCGCACCTTGGAGAAAAAGGTGCGAACCGTGGCCTGGGCTGTGGACCAGTCCCTAGCTGTCCGGGTCATTGCAGTGACCTGCAGGTCTTGATACCTGGCATTTTGAACATCGAACGCTAGCTTGAGTCGGCTTCGGGCTTTCTATGTGACTTTGTCAATGATTGGCCCTCCTTCGACAATAGCGCGCTGGGCTTCGATGATGAAGATCAATATCGTGAGAGCACTGGAACATCGAGACCTAAAATTTTTTAGCAAATGGGCACGAATCTCCTTAATTCTGGCCCTGTCAAACAACGTTAGATCCTCCTTTGCATACGACGAAGCTTGCATCTGCGCGATTTCGTCCTCAAGCTTCCTGACCTTCAGATCACTCTCGGTCTACTTTTGTGCTTGGCTCTCGACTGTAGACTGGAGTTGTTGAACCTGCTGCTTTAGGTCGAACGTCTCCTTCTTCGTGGCTTTGCACTCGCTCCTCGGCCTCTCGCCAACTTGGAGCGGACCCTTGCCAAATCTTCCTCCAGCTTAACATTGGCGGCCTCGGCCTCAACCCTGCGCTGGTTGGCGATAACTGCATGAGCCCTAAAGGTCTCAACTCGGACATGCATGGAGGCCGATTCATTATCGACATTCAGGTGTTCCAGGTCCTTAGGTGTCTCTTGGTAATCATAGTCTACTGGAGTCATTTCATCCAGAGGCTTTTGCACCTTGGGGACCTTCTTGATTTTATGCACCTTTCCAGCTTCTAGATCAAAAACAACGCATTTTTCAACTGACGCTGTCGTGCGCCCTCGTATTTTCCTTGCCTCCCTTAGTATTTGCTTAGTGTTTTGCCGTGCTTGGAATAGCTTCTCGGCAAGGGGGCGGTCCTTAATTAAAGACATTTCTGATTTAGACAAGGCTAGATCTCCAGCCGAGGGAGTAAACAAATATAAAGAATGTGTGGGGGATGCCTCACCAGAAGGCTCGACGACAGACGTGGTGGGACTCGGCGTTGAAGTGGGATCAATGGTCTTACCCTTGTCATGATCATGGGGTGAGGCCGGACCGGTGGTAGGTGACGTGTGATGGGGTGATGGGCTATGCAAGGGAGACTGGTGAGAACTTCCAGCTGGGGCTTCGGCAAAACTATGTGAGGCTAGGGCAAGGGGTGGAGAATGCGTACCTACGTGCCCTCCTGGCATTGTGGTAGTGGTGACTCTTGGTGCAGCCGCATCTTGTCCTTTCTCGGTTTTGGCCCTTGGCAGGGCCGCGACCTCGACACTTGCTTTGGATGGGTCTGATACCAGTCACCCAGTGGAGGGGCTTGCAAGTCCTGTGCGGGGTCGCTTTGGGTGCTTTAGGGGCGCCAAGGTCTGTTCTGGCTTTTTCCTTTTCCTCCTTACCAGTGGTTGTTCTGACCCTTCAGTGCTCGAGTCGTGGCCTCCCATAGGCCCCTGCGGTGATCTCGGAGGTGTAGCTCGGGCCTTTTCCTTTCCTGCAGTAGTATCATCTCTTTCTGGACTCTCGCCCGAGCCTGGGATAGCTGGAGGGATGAGGGCGGCGAAGGAAGAAGGCTTCCACTTTCCAGCGTTGGCTTCATAAATCTCTACGAAGTCCTTGTCCGTTGCCAAGAATCCATAAGAGTTCATTTTCTGCCGGTGGACCCTCATTATCCACCATTCTCTCAGTTTAGCCGAGTCCCAATCCTTTACTCCCTCCTTCAAGTCATCTTTCGCTTTCTTCCAGAAGGTGGAGTTGGGGCTTGGGAGTGTATGCCGATCTGGGTCATAAGCGACCTCCATTGGGTAGAATTCAGTGCCAGGGAGGTAAGGCTTCCATCCTCTCCGGATGCCATTCCAGATCCTTTCCCCGAGGATTATTCCTTTGTTTCACAATTTCTGGATAGGGGCAAACATGGAAGCTCTTGACCCGTATATGGTCCCTCATTACTCCCAAAGGATCATAAAGCCATTGTTGGGGAATTTGGAGAAGGCCAAACTTGGCAAGCTTCTCCTCCAAGAAGACGTTCTGATTCAGGGCGAACACTTCGACAACTCCTATCTTGAGAGGGAAGTCGCAAGTGTGGGCCCATTTTCGACCCTTGCCATAGATGGCATTGGTGGCATCGCTCTGCCTAGCGACTTCCAACGCGAATTGATACTCAGAGGGAAGGGCTTCCCTATGAAGCCAAAGATGCGAATCACCAGCCCCTGCGTTAGTCGAAAAATGTCTCCCCTCTTCTCCCGGACTACTTTGTTTCTCAAGCCGAGGGGGACTCGCGGGGAGGATCCCGCTAACATGCGCATGGCGGGTCCCAAGAATTGCTGATTGAAGGAATAGTAGGACTCTGATCTCAACAGTAGGGGAGTCCACTGATATACGGGCAAAGGACCTCCATCCTTGCCACTTGCCGCAATGGCAACATGAGGAAAACTATTATGTACATGAAAGAAAAGTAACCAAACAAGAAAGGAGCAGGGCACGAAGTGCTGGCTGGTCCCAACATTCTTCATGCTGGTGAGTTGCGCGTGCAAGCCCCTGGCCACCCATTCTGCCCAGTCTACAAAGACTGGATTGGAACCGGGCCTCGAATTATCGGGGGCATTGAACTCCCCTCTGGAAATGCATTCGGCCAGGGACACCTGCCATGGGTATACCGAAGCGTCGATAGATAGGCCTGCCACCCATGCAATGATGGAGAAGAGGTCGACATTGTTAAAAGCTTCCAAGGGAAGGGGCATTTGGGGCAGTCTGCCCAAAGGAAGCCCGCTTTTGAGGCTCTGCTACAAAAAATTGATCATGTAGCCAGCAGACGTGAACCTCTGCGTTTGTTCGCTCAAAACAATGTTGCGAACTATACATCCTTCGGGTGGGCCCTGCTGGGGCGCAAAAGCTGCCTGTACGTCTTCTTTCAAAATTGAAAATAACTTTTGGCCAGATGCATCCAACACCTGTCTGGTGGAGGGCTGGTAATTCTGCGCAATGACATTGACCAGCTCAGGGCAATGGTGTGTGGGGGGCACCAGATACCAGTATATCTGGGAGTAGTATGCGACGGCTTTTCTACTTTTCATCGGAAGCTTGCTTATCATAAGCTCAATGGTGGCTCTGAGCTCAGCTACGCTCTTTGACAACTCCGTATCCTCGATTCTTTCCCACCTGTCGACTGGTGGTTCTAGGGGCTGCTCATCTTCGAAATCCCCCTTTTCTTCCATGACACGCTTATCTGGGCGAAGGCCCGAATCAACGGGCCTTGGCTTCGGCCTTTTTCCATGGCCTTTTACCTTTGGTTTCTCAGGGCTACTACTTCTAGCCCTTTTCCCTTCTCCTTAGAACTTTCCATCGTTGCTACTTAGGGCGACGAAATTTGTAGTATGGAGAAAATTGGCATCGAAGCTTTAGAGTGCGAAGTGGGAAAAAATTTGCAGGTTGGCAGTGGGGTCTGTATGAGTCGTTGAATGAGTAATCCTCTCGACTGCTTGAAGTCTGTGTTATATAGCCGCCAAAGACAACTACCCGCATTTATGGCCTATGCCACAATTAATCCTGCACTTTTCACCTGAGAGATCATCGGTTCGTCGGATTGGCCCCACGGTGGCATAGTACACAGGGCCACGTGTTATGACGATTGCGACTGCTTTGGGAAAGCAACCGATCGCCACCTGGTACCTAGGGGCAAACTTTTCTCTCAACCGAATCCCCTGAGGATGTACCCGATGCCTTTTCATTTAACTCGCTTGCTTTGGATGCTTTTGAAGGTGACTGTATGCACATTCCTCTAGGCGAGCAATAAATGCTTCTGCCTTCTGCATCTTTGGGCCAGCGAAGCCGAAGTTTGAGCTGACATACTTCGCGATGAAATTTTTCATACCTTTGCTCGGCCGATCGCACTTCGCTGTGAACCACTTCGCATGCACTACTTCGCAAGCCAAGTTCCCGAAGGAGTTTTTTTTTTTGGAGTAGCTGCCGAGGCAAAACTCAACCTGAGTCTCTGAGCAGCATTTTATTTAATAGCCAAACATTTTACAATATTCACACAGTCTTGCGGCATAATGGGCATGCCGCCACCACAAACTCAGCTTTGGATGTTTATCCGATGAATCTGCAATGCCCGGACCAGATCAAATTGAACTTCAGTTGACCCTTGAAGTCCGGACGGCTCCTCTCCAAAGTTCTCCATGCTGCGAACCGAAAGCAATACAATAGTTCGCCGCTCTTACCAGTACCCGCGTTGCTGATGCAGGATGTGGCGAAGCAGTTTGCCATATGCGGGCCCTCTTGGGGTACTGGTTGTAGTGATGGCTGGAACCGAAATACCGAAGAGTCTATCAACTGTGGGCTGGGTACTGGCTCTTCCACTTCCTTGATGCTGTAACAGGGCTTTTTCGACAAAGAGCAAACTTCTATGATCTCTTCGGCTTCAGCCTCTTGAAGTAAGCTTGATGGATTCTGGCTGAACACCTGCATGCCATGCTCTGGGATACAAAAAGGGTGCAAAAACGTTCCCTTTTCGTTCTCAGGCGTTATCACTCGAGCTTGTTTCTCTTCTTGGCCTGTCCTCCGACGGAGATCGCAAGCACCCATATTGTTCATCTTCGGGGCAAAGCTCGCAAATTTCCATGGTTGGACTTGGATGGGATCTGCCTCTCGAGCTCCACATGACTGCATCTCAGGCTTCGCTCGAGATGAGGAGTCTGTCATGAAGAATATTGCGTTGGACAGACGGGAGAAGTGATTATCGAAGAAAGTGATGGGGCTTCTCCCCATTGCCACTTTCTCGATAGAAACCGCTCCGCTCGTACTACTTCCTCAAAAATTTGAGGGAATCTTTGTTTGCCTGATCGTAGCAAGAGGAGGCCTATGTCCGGGTGAAAAGCCCGAACATAGTAGAGGTGAGCTTGGGTGGGCGTTGGTTGAATCTCTCTTGGAACTTTCTTCCAAGTTCTAGAGAATCGGACATTGAAGTCCGTGACGCTCTCCAAGGGTGCTCTCTTAATGGTGGAGAAGTACGTCAGAAGTTGGAAGGGATCCTGAGAGCCATCAAATGTTTTGAATAGTGCTCCCGCCAGGTCATCCCATGAACAGATGCTTTTAGACCCGAGCAGCCTATACCACCGCAACGCCTTTCCTTCCAGAGACGCAACCAGAAGTCGGACCATGACATCTTCGTGGATTATGTCGTAGAGGAACGCTAAAGCAGCAATAGCTTCAAGGTGTTCTCGGGCCATTCCCGTGGTGCCATCATATATTGTCAATGCTTTCAAGGCAATCTTGGGAATCTTGTGGTAGCTTTGAAGATTCAAGGGGCCTCGGTCATCCCAACTGGGAAAACTTACCCCTGCCATTATAGCAATGGTCTGCAGAGATCATGGTTATCGCCGCTAGATCGGAGTCGTCGGATGAACATTCTTTCTCCGCTTGTGAGGTCAAGGCTGCTCACCGAACCTTGATTCCTCCGGGATATCTTCTTTCAGATTTGATAGGTGCCTACGACCAGAAAATCTGGATCTTCAGCTCAGTCAGAGTCACCAGGTGATTTTGTCAGATGGAGGCAAGCCAGAGATTCACCAACTCGGACTTCCTTAAAACATGGGGGCTCTTGGTTACGAGAACCAGGTTTAGGTACTGGTCTTCACGACTTCAGAGATTCTTCGGGTAAAACAGAGTCGCCAGATGCTAGGAGTCTTTCGGTAATGAGGGCATCGATTCTCACTACTACTCAGAAGATGAGACTGACCGGATCTCACCGAGAACTTTGTTAGAACTACTGGCTCCGGTGAAGACGGGCTAGAAATTTTCTCAAATATGGGACCTTGGGTCCCACCGGCATGCCAAAACTCGTTGGTCATCAAATCCGCACAGGAAAGGACTTTCGGTGGGTTTGCGCGCCCTGGACCTGCGACCAACATTGAAAGGCTGAGAGGGAAGAGATGCCCCTCGTGCCAATCTCCGGAGAAAGGCCGGCTCCTATACTAATCTACTTTTGGGGTTTGAGATAAGAGTGCAGGAAAGAGATAAAAGGAGTTCGGGTTAGAGAAAGAAATAAAAAGGGGTAAGGGTTAGAGATTGATGATTCAAGGTGGGGAAGAACAGGAAGCACGATCACTCACTAATAACTCGAATAGCAGCAAAGAACACCAAGAATAGATGAAAGAAACGTAGTGCCGACCTTCCTATGTATCCTCTGGACGGGTTCGCAGGGTTCTCCTCTCTCTCTCGCTAGAATTCAGGGTTCAGAGTAACAGCGATTAAGACGAGGGAATAACAGAAACCTCGATCCACCAGGCAGCATAAAAGAAGGCAACAGGGACATTTTTCCTCTCCTATGTATCCTTCAGGGCGAATTTTAGGGTACAGTCCCCAATCGCACACCGAATTCAGGATTCAGAGTCTCAGTATACGAGTGCAGACAGACAAAAGAATTAAGCACAAAAGGCAACATAAAAGAGAGAAATGGAGTACAAAAATCTTTAGTATTAGATGCAGGACATCAAGTTACAACAGCTTTCTAGCAGAAAGTTCCCCCCCTTTTACATTGCAAAGCTTGGGTTTTTATAGAGGACCCGGCCCTCTGAGTCATTATTACCAAAACGATGGAGTACACTCTCGGGCTCTGAGAAATCGGCTCCTCGCGGCTGCTGCAATTGAGTTTTCAAATCGGTTGTCGAAACTGGCAACTGTGATCGGGTCAACCGTGGAAACATTCATTTAATGCACCGCCCGAGTGTCCCTGGCTTCTGGATGCTGTGCTTGAGTGATCGCTATGCCCGTCGGGTTTTACTTCGAGGACTGTTACGTCCCTTTCGTTTGCCAAAATTGGTCAAGGGACTTATCGGGCAAGAAAGGGGGTACTTGTAAGGGGCTTTTGATCACCTTGGGAAGTTGCCCGCCTTGGAACGTGGGCCCGAAAAGTGCTTCGCCACATATTCGCCTCGCTAAAGCCTCGGGCCGAAGTAGATTCCTTTTGATTTGTTCTTCGTAGAATAATGCTTCGCATAAACTTCTTCGGGGATGATGATTGCCGATCGGGTTCCATCTTTGAAATGGGCCTTTTGTCCTTCGCTGGCGAAACTGCTTCGATTGGAAAATGTTTCGGCCTGATTCTCTCTCAAAACCGTGGTTCGGGGCATATCCTCCCGAAGCACTCTTGTTTTCGACACATTGTTATTTTGCTTCGGGCGCCACTGCTTCGGGTGAAAACTGGCCGAAGTAGGTGTTGGAAATACTTCGGGCCCGAAGCAGTTTCCTTGCCTTGGCTGATTTGGGTTATGCTCTCCTCCTTCGGTGAAGTCGTTTGGGTACTGCTTCGCAAAACTTCCGCCCGAAGCGGCTTCTAAAAATGCTTCGGGTGCGAAGCGTTGTCTTTGCATTTTCTTCGGCAAAATTACTTCGCAAGGTTTTCGCCCGAAGTGGTGATGCAAAGTGCTTCGGGCCCGAAGCTCTTTTCACATTCTCCTCCTTTTCTCTCGGCGAAGCTATTTTCCTTGGCCTATTTGGTAGCGAAGCTCTTTCTTCTTCATTTTATAAAGGGGCGATAGGGAGAATCAAAATTGCTGTAACTTTAAATAAAAGAAAAATCTTCAACAAAGAAATATTATACAAAATTCTACTATTCTTCCACCCCTTGTATAATGTGACAAAAAAGTGTCAACAGACTCCTCCTCTGCTAGGATTTCCACCTCTTTGGTTGCTCTTGCCTCTGCATCTTCTCTGACCTATGCCTTGGCCTCTACCTTGTCCTTTTCTGGCACCTTCCTAAGATGCAAAGGCTTTATCATCGCCTACATAACTGGTTGAAGGAGATTCCTGTAATCTCTCTTCATGTGAAAGTAATGAACCAATTAAAGCATCAAAGGATAGTGTAGATAGATTCTTATATTCTTTGATGATGATTGCTATGTGATTCCATTTTGGAAGAAGTGTTCTCAACACTTTCTTCACAACAGTTTTTGGTTTGACTTCTTCTCCAAGTGTTACCATCTTGTCAACGACTGCTTTAACTCGAACGCAGTAGTCACCAACTTTCTCATTTTAAATCATCTTGAAATTCTCAAAATCTCATTTCAATGTTTGAAGCCTGACCTGCTTCACTTGATCACTTCCTTGGAAACCTTCTTTTAAGGCATTCCATGCATTTTGGACAGTTATACAAGATGCAATTATGGGGAAAATACTTTTATCCAACGCTGCTTGAAGATGAAAGAGAGCAAATGAATTGTTCTTTTGTGCTCCTTATTTGCTTTCTTATAAGCTGCACTTAATGTAGTCCAATCGGAGGGTTCTAAGTAACCCTCTTCTACTATGTCCCATAACCCCTTACCTATGAGTAAGGTATTCATTTTTATAGACCAGGACTCATAATCATACCCATTAAATTCTGGAATGGGTAGATTAGCATTAGAGGCCATAGCTACTGACAATAAACTTTTATTTTTCTAGTACAATCAATTTCAAAGAAAAGCAATTACAAATTTAAATCAAGTATAACTTGATCTACTCTTTCACTTATGGCTTGCTCTTCTTGTTGAGGCTCTCCAATCATCGGGTTCCCAAAGTTGTCACCAATCGAATATTCATCGTCACTGATGAGGATAATTTTTGGTGAAGTTGGCTCCAGTATTTGGACTGAATCACTGTTACTGATATGAGGATTTGCTAGTTCTTGAGGTGCAACACCAACTGAATATGAGTGTTCAAATCTATTTTTGAAGGAGTTATCTTCAGAATCTGCCTCGTATCCAGAATCGAAACGTCTCTGATGAGCTATGACGACGTTTTGTAACTGGATGAACACAACATGCAGATCGTATCTCTGAACTCTTTCATCAAACGATTCGGCGTTCTCCCTCAGTAAAAGAGAGCATAGTGCATGATAGCACCTGGTGATTGGAGAGCCTCAACAAGAAGAGCAAGCCATAAGTGAAAGAGTAGATCAAACTCTGATACCAAAGTGTGATAGATATGGAGGCAAATAATTAAAACTTTATTCCAAATTCAATTATGTGCAAACCTTACAATATATAGTCTCCATTGCAACAAATAATACGAAACGGAAGAAGGAGATAAAGGAGAAAATGGATAGAAGTTGTGAGAAGAAGGAGATACAAATATAGAAGAAGTGAGGATAAGTAGGGATAGGGATAGAGATAATTTCTAGAAGATTTTTCTGCCGACATTTGCTGCCAACCTTGCCACCTTCGTGAGGTCAAACTCCAACACAAAGTCCCATTGAATTTTGCTGAGTGTTCATAGCCATTGTACTCCCAGAATGATGTCACATCCTCCTAATGGTAGTACATACATATCTGCTTTCATGTTACACTCGCATAGTGAGTTTGATATTCCTGCATTTGCCTTTGCATGCAATTTTTCCGCCATTGCCAATCATAACTTCAAAGTTATTATGGGGATATATAAAGCAATTAGCTTGTTTGGCCAAACTGGGGTCTATAAAATTATGAGTGCTACTAGATTCTAAGAGCACAATAGGGTTTTGTTTCTTAAAATACCCTTTTACCTTCATTTTTTATGGGGTCAAATATCCTACGAGCACGTTAAAGGATATTTCTGTTTTATTCTCTTGATTTTCTTCTAAAATATCAATTATTACTTCAACTTCGATGTCATCCTCTTCTTTGGGGGTGCAATCAATTGTTTCCAAAATATATAATTTTGGTGAAATGCATTTGTGGTTGGGGGTGAATTTTTTGTTGCAATGGAAACATAGGCCCTTTTCTTGTCTTTATTTCATTTTCTCTTGGCTAATTCGTTTAATTGGCATGACTTTATTCAGTTTTTGGCTGGTGTAGGTGTTTGGTGGTTTTCCTGTTGAAACTCTCCCTATTTGTCATTGGTTATTGTTCTTCTCTTCTATAATTTGTGCTAATGCCATTGCATGCATCATATCGATAGGATTTTGTATTTGTACTTTCATTCAAATGTCTTCTTTAGGCCATTGATGAAACAACTTTGGAAGAATGATGCATCTAGTCCTGATGTAAGGTTCGCCAACTTCTCGAATTGCACTTGGTATTCCCTTACAGTGGATGTTTGGTGAAGTTTGGTGAGGGCTCCTATGAAGTATTCAAATTTAGTAGGGCCAAATCACAACATTAGGTTCTTTGTGAATTCGGTCCATGTGGGAGGACCTTTTGTTTTTCATATCATTGGTACCATTGTGTAGCAATTTTTTCTAAGTGAAAGGATGTGATACAAACTTTCTGAATCTCCTGAATTTGATATAAGGTGAAATATTGATTTGCCCTATATATATTCAATTTGGGGGGTCGCCTCCATAAAATTTTGGGAAATCTAGCTTTGTGGTACAAGGAAGGATTGATGTATGTGGTCCCTCTATTAATGTCTGTTGCGGTGGCGTAGTGTTTTGTTGTCCGCTATGCATTAACATCAAACTTTGTTGTACCAAGTCCATGGAGTGGGTTGTAGTGTCCAACTTATTGGATATCTCCGTATTAGAGTTGTTGATGCTCATAGTTAGGTTTGTGATTTTGGCGGCGATCTTATCTTCTAAATTGTCCTTCCAAAATGCCATTCCTTGCATTACTTCTTTCATTTTTTTTGAAACCTCTTTTGAGACCTCTTTCGCAATATCCTTTGCCTCTTCTTTTGAGACTTCTTTCGCAATCTCTTTCACCGTATCTTGAGATCGCCTTCCATCGACCATTTAGGGGATGATTTGTGCTTTACAAAAAGGTTTTAGATTTCAAAAGATGAGGTTTGCAGAAGAATATTTTTGCCAAGATTTGCTCAATAACTTTACAAAAATTTAATATTGTCATCCGAATATAATAATTGAGCAAAAATTTGATTTTCTTGCAACTATTTGTTTGCAAAAAATTATTTTTGAAATTTGATTTGTTTTTTTGTCAATCTTGTTTGGCAAAAATTTATTTTTTCAACAGGGTAGAACGAAGGCGAGGGTAGAACGAAGGCGAGGACGATGCGAAGCTGAGCGCGGGGCAGAGGCAGCGGTAAGGGCAATGCGGAGCTGAGCGCGGGGTGGAGGCGGTGATAAGGATGGAGGGGGGCTAAGCGCGGGACGAAGGTAGCGGTAAAGGAGAATTTTTCGAGTGGCGCTAAGGTTTTTGACAAGTGAGGTTTGGAAAGTCCATGACATGAACTCCTACGCAAACAACCTTCAACGATGACACATGTGCCCACAACTGGTACTGCCTACGCGCACGGGGGCTTATGCCTAATGCGCTAGGCAATTTACCGTCTGTGCCTTTCTTATTTTAAACCCCAAAACCTTACCTCTCGCAACAATGTGGGATAAATGTATTAAGTTATTTTTGCTGCCCTTGTCTTCGACATCAAAAAACTTGCTCCGACGGTCGGATATTTCGCATAAACTTTAGCCAAACCTTATAATTTTTTAATGTTTGTCTGCTGCAAAAACTTAGTCACCGAAAAATGTTGCAGAGTTCCTCAACCGTAGATTTTTATGCCTATTTTTGCTGCTAATTTAGATTTGTTTGCTGTTGATCGCTAGTGTATGGCCTTTTAAACTGTAGTATGCTTAAATTCTATTAATTTTTATGGATTTTGGTCACCGGATTGTGGGTTGTCTTCGTCGGTGAACGTTCGTCAAATTCAGGTGACTGTGTTTGTTTGATGTAGTGGAGAGTGAGGACAACTGGTGGAAGTGGGGAAAAATCAGAGTCGTCCAGGATCGATGGACAGTTACTTCACCTGTTCAATAGATGGAAAGCCACTTCGTGTCCGAGGGGAAAAATATTTTTGATAGTACACCTGGCTTATAATGGCTCTAATTCCAGTTGGTATGCACCTGCAAATGAATTAAACACGTAGTATACACAATGATAGGAATCACGGTTTTATAAAAATCATAGTTAATTTTGATGAGGTTACTCAATCAAATAGATAGAATTCAAATAGTCTGGATGATGTCTTTCCAACATCATACCAACTTAAATAAATAATACTGAAAGAATATGATGAAAGGACAGACCTGTCCAATATAAGGAAATAAATAATTTAGTGATTTATATAATATGTGTTAGAGTGGTATCCTAACACCCAATTTCCTATTAGCTAACTTTGAAATGCTACAAAATACACATTGTCTCAAAAAATGAAGAACATCTTGTTGCATATGAGACTAGTAGAAAAATTGCTTCAGATGATGAAGAGTATTTTGTTTTCTAAAGTGTCCCCCATAGAGTGTGGAATGTACCTCTTTCAAAAGATATTGTCGATGCTCTTAAGGTACACAAAGTTTATCCAACTTGTAGAGTAATCCTTCCTTAATGTAGAAATCCTGAAAAGAACTTAATTGATAAGGAAGGATGCAAAAGTTGGTAAACTTTCCCAAAATCTAGATCAACATGATATTGTGCTAGCCATGTTTGAAAACCAATGTGGGAAGTGGTCACAACTATCAAGGCTTGAGATATTAGAGGGTGGTTCAAGAGACCTACCACTATGTTACTTTACCCTTTCTTGTATTTGATTACCAAGTAAAATTGTTGTAAGTAAGATGCCCACTTCATATGATGAGCTTCCTCAATATTGTTTTGTGATTGAATAAACTTAAGGGGCATGTGATCAGTATGTACAATTATTTCCTTTTCTAAAAGGTAATTTATTTAATACTTTATAGCATGCACCAAAGCATACAATTCTTTATTATAAGTGGAATATTTCTTCTTGGTAGCTAAAAATATCTCAGAATGATAGGCCACTGGATGGCAATTCTGCTTCAGTACAACTTCAAGGGAAAACTACGATGCATCTATCTCTATCTCAAAAGGTTGGGTAAGATTTAGAAGGACTAGGATAGATGTTGTACACAATTTATGTTTCAATGTCTCAAAGGCATGAGCTTGTTCCTTTGTCCATTAAAACTCAACTTTAGATTTGGTTAAATGATGCAAGGGAGAGGTAATAGTGAAATATCTTCCAATGAACTTACGGTACAAATTTACAAGCCCAAGAAAAATCCTTAACTCAATGATGGAAGTAGGAGTAGGCCATTTTAAGAGGATTTCAACTTTGGTTGGATCCACTTGTATAACTTTTTTATTAATTACAAAGCCAGGGTAGGAGATGGAATATTAGCCAAAAGAACACTTAGAGAAGTTGGCAAACAAATGGTTCTTTTGAAGGGTTTGGAGAACCTTTTCTAAGTTTTCTAAGTGAATTCCAAGTAGGATAATATACAAAGATATCATCCAAATAGATGATTACAAACTTGTCCAAACTATATCTGAACACTTCATTCATTAACCTCATGAATGTTGTTGGAGTATTTGTAAGACCAAAAAGCATGACAAGACACTCAAAGAGTCCCAACTTGGTCTTAAATGAAATATTATTTAGCCTGAATTCTAACTTGATGGTATCCACTTTTTAGATCAATCTTGGAAAATAATTTAGCTCCTTGAAGTTGATCCAAGAGATAATCTATTCTTGGTAGTGGATATCTATTATTGATTGTTATCTTGTTTAGTGCCCTAAAAAATACATAACCTCCAAGTAGTATCCTTCTTAAATAAAAGCAAAATTAGAGATGCCCAAAGAGAAGTAATTGGCTTAATAAATCCTCTAGACAATAAGTCTTGGATTTGCCTTTTAATTTGTTCCATTTGCATAATAGATTACCTATATATTGTAGCATAAAGAAGAGGTGTTGCAAGCACAATTTCTATGCTATGATTAATATGGCATCCAAGAGGAAGCCTTGTGGGTTCTTTAAACAAATTAATTTTTCTTTTTAAAGAGATATTAAAGCATATCTTCCCATAAGAGGTAAAACTTTACATTGAAATTAGGGACTAGAGGGAGAGGAAATCCTACTAATGGGGGATTTTCTTAGTTTACTTCTTCTTTTTCACTTTATTTCCTCCATGATCTTAGAGATATATTGCCATTTTACATCCTAAGATAAATATTTACTTGATCCCTTTGCTTGTCTATCCTCAATTATCTTCTTGCTTTCCCTTGCTTAGGGAGAAACATGATCTTCTATCCTTCTTCTCTCAAGACCATTCTCTATTTGGTATTTTGAAACTAAATTCAACACAATTTTGTATAGGGAAATAAATTTATTATTTTTATCATTCAAGTCATCATGTAAATATAATAGTGGATTACTTGAATCTAGTCCTCTAGGCTCTTTGTCAAAAAATGATAAAATCTCCCTCTTCTCTTCTACTACTCCTATGAATGTTATTCTAGTTTCTTGGTCATTTTCCTTTCATTGATTGAGTGATGCCTGTGATTGTTATTATATATATCCTGAGGTTGTTGCTTGTCCCTTATCTGCTTAAAATTCTATTATTATTATCTTCTCTTTGTTACTTGTACCAATGGGAGTTTCAGCTTCTATCTACTCATTTTCATGTCTACTACTTCTTGCTCTAAATTTTGCTTTGATATGACCATACTGGTGGAAGAAACTACATCAAAAGGGAACTCTAGTATAGTCTAAATTTTGTTTGTGAGACCAAATTCATATTACAAATTCCATGTTCTCAAGTAATCCTAGACTTAGGTCCATCTCCACTAAGATTTGAGCTACCAATTTTTGAATGCCATTTGAATTTTTTGAGTACACTGATAAAAACTCCAAAAGAGTTTCCTATATTCCTTAGCATCTTCTCATTCCAATATTACAATGGTAGTGTAGATAATTTAACCCAAATAGGCTAGGTAGTTACCCTCTCAGAGCAAGGATCAAAATTAGGTGTCCAATATTTTAGAGTAAGGCTACTATGGCCCCGTATCCATATTTCCTTTTTATAATTTTGACATCTTCTATTTTCAGGAATACAAAAGCTATCCAACATTTTTTCATTACATGGTATGTTGGGATATATCTCAACAACTCCAACCATGTTGACTTTATCGAATCAAAAAGTGTTTTTTCATCATGCATCCCATGAACCTTCCCACTAAAGCTTTATATTTCAATGGTAAAACTTGTTTGAGCATCAAATATTTCCCCACCACCATTTTAACTATCCCCTTTTATTTTTTGATACAATATTTTCTCTTATATCTTCCCTTATTTAGATGAGAGGGGATTTAATTTAGAAGCTCCTGATGTTGGGTCAGTGTTGGGTTTCAAATATTTAATTTATTTGTTTTTATCTCTGCTCTTATTTTGCTTCCCTCTGCTTATTTAAGGGTTTGGTTTGTGAAATCCTTATTCCTTTTGTTTCAGAGTTCTATAAGCTCCTCTTGGGAATAAAATATTGATTTCCTTGAATTTTCATCCAATCCCTCTATATAATCCATCACTTCTACTTCATCATTTCATATTTTTCCATACAATATACCTTGATCCAATATTCCCCTTCCTTTACCCTTGTTTAGGTGTTCTACTCTAGATTTATAAAAAAAAAATTGACTACTCTATAAGTCTTTTACCATTGGACCCCATCTTGTCTCCATTTTTATTTAACTTTCCATATTCACTGCAAGCCCTTAATTCATCTCATGTCTCCTTGTAACCATTGTTCGTTGTATTGTTAGCTTTTAGTCGTTTTATTTTCTTCTTCCAATTGTTGTTTTGTTCTCTAGCTTCCTTATTCATTTAGTCTCTACCATCATTCCATTTGAAACCCTCTTTACCTCTTATTTCTACCCATATCTCTTTCATCTGTCGCTCCCTTTTGAAATTCTCTCTCTCTCTCTCTCTCTCTCTATATATATATATATATATATAATTTAAATATATGTATAAGGCAATGAATGTACCATATATTTCCACTCCTTACATAACTAATTTAAAAATAAAAACATAGAGAACAAGCAATTTTTTAATTACTAGTGAATTTTATGGTAACGAAACCATAATAGAGTCCAATAAATTTCCCTACATCCAACCTTCTTCATGCACAAGTATGTTGGTACAAACTTACCTTCATGGATATGTCTACCTTCAACCATAGAGAAATTTCTTCAAACACAAGTAATGTCTTCCTTTAGTTGCAAAGAAACGCTAACCCAAACCCTAGCTTCCTTCCAACTTGCCCTACACCTAGATTTCTTCATGCACAAGTAACATATACCTTTAGACATGGAGAAATGTTACCCCAAACCCTAGCTCTATTCTAAATCATCAATAATTATATTATATTTAAATATCCTTGCACCCACATTTCTTCATACATAGGTATGTCGACTTGAACTTCCCTTAATGGGGATGTATACCTTCAGTTGTAGCAAAATTTTTTCACACACAAGTAATGTCCACCTTTAGTGGAAAATAAATGCTACCCAAAACCCTAGCTCCCTCTTGGTATTGAGAATTCTATATATAGATCTAATATCAAAACTCAAAATTAGAAAAATAATATATAAAAATAAATGAGTGAATGATAAATTTAACTATAAATTATATATGTATAAACAACTAGTTTTCCTTATTTTCCTTTAGTTGAGCTATGCACTACACCCATATCAGTCTCCTTTTATCATATACCTCTATATTGACTCTAATACTACACATAATACCATATTTTTATTCATATTTTCTCCTATAATGTCATCCAATTATCATTCTTATCCTCATTTTCATCTAGATCCACCTCCACAACTACATATTCTTCCTCTATCTTGAATCTAGTTCCCAAATTACTACATCTTCTTAGATTTATCTCACTCATTATGATTTCAATAAAACCATCAATTTATGGCCCTTATACCCTCTTCTTCACTCAGCTCCACTTCTTGAACTACTCTATCTTGGTAGCTCTCCATATTTCTTCTTCAAAACAACCCAAACTCATGTCCATCCCTTAGTATCCCTCAATTTACCATATCATCTTATCCCACACATCACCTAAACATCTACATCTCTTTCAAAAACATAAATATTGATATAAATATAAAGCACAACACTAAAATGTATGGAATGAAAAAACATGTGTAAATTCTCCCAATTAGAAATTTACAATTAACTAATATATTTGTTTAAATAAATATTTAAAATACGCACTTTTTAATTTTGAACTATAGTTTATAATGTACATAAAAATAAAAACATATCTCATTTGGAATGAAAGATTCATTGAAATCAACTCAACTTATAAATGGATGCATTGTTCTTGGATAAACCTTGTTTAATGAAACTAATTTATAAGATAAAGTTGTAACAAAGGGAAACAAATCAATTTTTATACAAAGATATATGAAGGTAGGAATAAGTCGTAATTGCAATAACCTTGGAAAACAAATCTATATGAATATTACTCAGTTATGAATTAGCTTAAATGCGTTATGTCAAAATATCTTTTAAACATGCAATTTTGTTTACTTTGAACCATTATTAACTATATTAAAAATTATTCATACTCATTTAGCTATCATTTTAAATTTGTAATTGTATACACTTGGAAAAACATCCTCCTCACTTTATATCCATTTCTTTTTTTTAAGTGGTTGAAAAGCGGGAGCATATCAGGGGCCATCCTTCCTGTGAATTGAACTTGGGTCTCCATTAAGAGAGCCCAATAACTTTTGTCATTACGGTGTCTCTATCGGTAATTTTATATCTATTGAGCTCGTATATAACAAGATAATAAAACATCAAATCTTGTAAAATTTATTTAGTATCAAACATAAAGGAAAAAACATACAATTATGGGAAAAGTTCTTATTTTAATAAAATCTACTCATTATAAGTTCAACATGCAAAGACAAATAACACAACTAAAAAATAACATATTTTCTAGTTAAAGCTTAAAAAATTCTCTACTTGGCTTACCTCCATCTCTCTCCAAATCCCAAATTGTTTTACAATAAACCCCTAGAAAACCTTATGAGAGATTTGCTTGTTTAAAAAAATTGACAATTACTTTATTTTTGAAAATATATATTTTTAACTTAATCTAAGACTTAATCTTTTTTAAAGTACAAGAGTACTAGTTCCAAGAAATATTGTAACAAATAATTATATATGGAAGAGTCTAACATTCAATATATATGAATTACAATTATGTATATCTACCTTGTTGAACCTCTTTCTCCCTCCTTTTCTTATACTAAACTATAAGTCTATGACCTCTTAAAAAAATATTTAATTTTAACAAACATAACAATAATTGTTTTGATAATATGCTTCTACACTTTCTTTAAAAAAACTTAATTTATCCATTATAAAAAGGGTTATTATAGAGAAGGTATTCGGGAAAGAACTTTGGATTTTGTTGATATAGTCAACAATTATTTCCTATTTTATTGAGATAATATAAAGTATTAGAATGAATAAAATAATATAAAAATACATGAATGAATGATAGATTTAACTATAAATTGTGTATGCATAAACAACTTGCTTTTTTTCTTTCCCTTCAAATTGAGCTATGCCTACTAAATCACTTTCCCTACTCTACACCCACATGCATTTCCTTTCATCACATACCTCTAGATTGACTGGTCTAATCCACCTAACACTATATTAATCTTTATATTTTCTCTTATATTGCAATCTAGTTATCATCCTTATGCTCATTTTCATATAGATCCACCTCCACAACTACTTCATATTTCTCTGTCTTGACTCCACTTCCCCACTATGTACATCTTCTTAGATTCACCTACCAAGATATTCATCATGATTCTTATAATTGGATTGAGTTATTGTGCTTTCTCTACTCTTCAATCAATCTTGAACTACTCCATCTAAATAACTCTCCAATTTTCCTCTTCAATACAACTCATGCTCATATGCATCACTTTGGCATTCTCAACTTAACATATAATATCCTCCCACCACCACCTATACTTTTACATGTTTTTCAAATACATAAAGATGATTGATATTAGTATAAAGCTTAAAACTAAAAAGCATGGAGAGAATAAATGTGTAAAATTCTCCCAAATATAAATATAAAATTAACTAAGATATGTTTGTCAAAATAAAATTTAAACATTTACATTTTTTAATTTTGATCCATAATATATATAATGTAGATAAAAATAAATCAAACCTCCTATGGAATGAAGAAGTGTCCATACTTATGGTTAAGAACTAAAAGTGTAACATCATATAGTTAAAACTATTTTTGTTCAAAATACCAAATTTGTTAACAAGTTCAAGCATTATTAAGCTAAAGAAAAGTAGTTGAACTTAGTATAAACAATTGAGTTGACATATGCTATAATTTTGTCATGAAATATAAAACTATTAGCTAAGTTCTAAATCATACTTAAAAATCCCTTGTGTAAACTAAGTTGCTTGAAATCAACTCAACTTATACATGATTGAACTTTGCATGGATAAACCTTAGCTGAAATAAACTAATCCATTAGCCAAAGTTAAAATAGATATAAATGAATTAGTTTTTGTATTAAGACATGACAAGGTAGATAAAGGTGGTTGATGAGACTTGTAATTGTAATAGCCAGGCAAAATAAATGTTTATGAAGCTTGCTCAATTATAAATTTAAAATTATACAAAATATACATGTTAAAAATTCTTCTAAACATATATAATTTACTCTAGACAGTAGTCTATAACAAAAATTAAAACAAAGCATACCTCATATATAACTATCATTTTAAAGTTGTCATTGTGTGCAATTTCTAAAAATCCTCCTCTCTTTATTTCCACTTCTTCATCTTGTATATAATTGTTGTCCTCTTTGATTGTCCTATGAAAGAGAATTGGGACAATCGCGCTTCACATGAAGCAACACAACAAGGTTAGTCTTGAGAGCACAGGAATTTAGCTCAATCAAGAGCCTCCAGGAGTTTTTTACAAGGTCTACACCTTGTTAAGATGTAATCTTTAGGCGCACTTTACTAATCTAACAACTTGGAGGAAAAAGGAGTTAGAAAAAATAGGAAAAACAAAGATATCAGAAAGGAAAAAGAGTCCTAAGCTAACAAAGCAATGATGCACAAAAGATCAGATAAGATCCCCCTACACAAAAACTTTGGCCACAATACATCACTGTGAACACTTTCCTCTCCTCGACATATATAAGCCCATATGAGAATCACAAACATACATGCATAAAAGATATGGATCAAAGCAAGAGAACCATATATGACTACTCAAAGTAGATGTATAGGCCTCTAGTATACACATAAATACAAGTAAAACTCATTAAGAGGTAAATATTACAAACATACACACATATAAAAGAGATGGGTCAAAGCATAAGAACATCAAATGGCTACCCAAAATAGACGTGTAAACCTCTAATATATATATATATGTGTGTGTGTGTGTGTGTGTGTGCGTGTGTGTGCGTGTGTGTGCAAGCAAGATTATAGAGATTATACCAGAAGCGGGGGTTCAATTGCCCATAAGACCATCAATAGATGTGCAAACTACTATACAAGAAGAAATGAAAGAAAAGCTTTATAAACTTGCCAATCATTTTTTTAGCCTAAACTACTCCTATTTATAGATTAAAAAGAGGGGAATTTCCCTTAAAATTTATGCAAAGATTTTATAATGACTATTCATTTATGTGTCGGATCATGTCTTGGCTAAAGTCATTATGTCCTTCTAAGATATCCAAATCTAGAATCATTAATGTTGAGTTTTTTGAGTCCTTGGATGCTCAATTGTCTTTGAGTTCTTGGATGCTCAAATGCCTTTGTTATTGCCATATACCCTTTCGAGGGATTTCCATAGGGGAATTAATATCGTTTGGCTCAAAATTTTCTCCCAGTATGGCTCCCATCACTTTTGCATTTAATGCGCCAACTATTTCCCTGGGTTGCCATGCATTCCTTGCAAGAAGAGGACTATTTATCTCAAAAGACTAGACACCTTAGCACAAAGTGTGAGGTCCAGGGTCATGACCCCAGTTGGGGGGATATGGGGGGCTAGTGGCCCTCCATGCAAGGATTTGAGGGTGAGATCCCCTGATGCATATTTTGGTCTTTGAAATTTTTGGAGCTTGGTGGACTAACCCTCACTACTTTTCTAACCTCGGACCTCTATTATTTGTCAAAACATTTCTTCTTTCTTCTCCTTTGGAACTTTCAAAATTTGATCTTCAATCATCTATTTTTTCTTCATGCCTTTTAGAACTATTGCTACTAACTTTAGAGACTTCAGATGAAATGAGCCATTGAAACTTTTGCTTTTCCCTTGTCAAAATTCTTGGAAACTAGCACAACCTTTGATTGAAACTTTTCTTATCTAAAAAGATTTTTTCCTTAGAGTTTTTCTCTACTTTTTGCCTTTTTAAACTTTTGATCAAGACTTTACTTGTACAACACTTAATTTTCATTTCTTTTCAGGTTGTTTCTCTAGATATTTACAAGGTAAAGTTTGAGTGTAGTGATAATTTACTACAGTAACATGCAATGCAACTTCAAACCTTATAAAAATATTCATCAGGAGAAAAACATTCAATGGTGGAGGAAAAAAAACTTTAATTTATAAAATCTACTCATTATAAATTCAAAACCAAAATAAAAAGATAAATTACATAATAAACCCCTATAAAACTTTACAAATAATTTGATTATTTTAAAAAATAACAAATATTTTATTTTCTCACGATAAATTATATACCTATATAAAAATAGTTCTTTTTATATATAGGAGCATAACTCCAAGAAAGGTTGTAAAATATAATTAAGCATATAAAAGACTAACCTTTAATATATATGAATTGCAATTTTATACATCTACCTTGTTGAGCCTCTTTCTCCCTCTTTCTATCAATTTATAAGATTACACTTATACGAAATACTAAAAAATGATTGAATTTTTTCGAAAATACAACATTTTTGATAATATGTTTCTATAACTTCTCAAAAATATTTATATTCAAATAATAAACCTTAATTCATTTGCTACATAAATTATTATTGGATAAAAGGAAGGTTTTTAGGAAAGAAAAACCTTGAATTTTAATGTTATGGCCCACAATTCTTTGCATATTTACTTATAAAACAGATGAATAAATACAAATATTTAAGTACAAATTGTGTTCACATAAATTACTCATTTTCTTCTTTCCCTTTTAATTGAGCTATGCCTACCATAATCATTTTCTGTACTCAACACCTATATTCATTTCCTTTCATTACGTACCATTATCTTGTCTCCTCCATCTTATGAACCTTTCTTCTTATTAACAATAAATCTTACGTGCATTCACAAGAAATTCTACAATGACAATCTACACAATAAAATAGAAATATAATACCCTTGAGGTAGGGCAACACCAAGAATACTCCTTAAGGAAGGAATCGCTCCACAATATCTTTGTTGCATGAGCTAAGAATCTTACAAAGAACACTTCATATGACTTCCTTTTACAATTGAAGGTACATCTCTCTTTATATAAGAATATGATGGTTCACCTTTCATGAGTTAGAAGGTCACCTATTTGGTGATTCACCTTCCATGAGTTATAAATTACATGAAGTTATAATATGATACTATGTTATATATTATTATAATTTTATATGTCACCCATGCCATAATACCATATACAATATTATTATTTCACATTCTTATCCCTAGGTACATAACATTCCACCCCCTTTACAAATATTTCATCCTCAAAACATAAGAAGAAACTAAATAGTATGATCTTCTAAGCAATAATGATAACTATTATGTCTTATTATCCCTCCATCCAAGCAAAATTTTGATTGGTGGTAGTTTACAATGTTGCCAAGCTGCCCTTGGGCCACTTGAATATCCATAGTTGTTGCTCCACTATTATGTCCATTGTAGTTCTTCTATTACTCTATGTCTTATCTCCATGATTGTAGCCTCTCATGATGGTTTAGATAGTGATATGCTACAACCTTAACCTATTGTTCTACTTTCTTTGACTCATCAACCTTTTGTTCCTCTATTTTGTGCTCTTTTGTCATGCTCTCATATTTTATTCATTCTTAGATTATGTTTTTTTGTTTCTTCCTTGATCTCTATTACAGTCTCCTCATTAGACTCTATCTTATGCTATTTTACTTCAATTTGTTCTCTTGCAATTGTTTTTCGATTTTCCCGTAATCCTTGCTCTCTAGGCTAAGAAATATCTTGCAAAGTTATCTTTTTATTTTCTATATCATAATTTCATAAATTTATTTTCCATCATTATGTCAATAGTATCCAAAGAATGCAACCAAGTATAACCAAAAACAATATTCATATCACCATCTCAATAACACAAAAATTTGAATGTAAAACATATTTATCTGTGGTGATCTTCAAATTTTCAAAAATTTGAACATCCTCACCCACAAGCTTTATGCTTTTATTTTAGTTGTTGGAACCTGCAAATTGTTAGCCAAGTCCCTCCTGATGAAGTTATGTTTATTGCTAGTGTTTATGGAGACAGTAACTATTTCCTTTTGAATGCAACCGTGAACTTGCAAAATAAAATTTCTATAGTCAAATATGTTGGATTTTAAGCCTTACTACCATAGAATATTACAGGTCCCAATATAAATAAACCACAATATTAAAGATCTAAATATTAATAATTAAGAGTATATTAATATAAATAATCAATCAAATATATATCTAGGCCGATATAATAATGAAATAACATTCACTTATAATATCAAATATGAATAGTAAAC